>CM077115.1:148930273-149621939 GCA_039619475.1 Icerya purchasi
TATGTAAATAATAAAACCAAAAGTAATAGCCAACAATTAAATTTGTTTTTATTAATTGATTGATTAAATTATTTAATATAACAAATATTTATGTAAATAATTAAAGCAAAAAGTAATAGCCAACAATTAAATTTGTTTTCTTTTAATTGATTGATTAAATTATTTAATATAAGAAATATTTATGTAAATAATTAAAACGAAAAGTATCCTATCTGTTAAGTTGGACCAAATTGCATGTACTTTCAAAATTTTATAAAAATCGGTTAAGTAAATTCCGAGTTTATCCTGCACAAACATAAAAACACGAGATTTTTATATATATAGATAGATATAGATAGATATATATATATCTCAAAGGGGTATAAATTGAAATAACATGCAACATAAATTTTAATTCAATATATATTACTGGCTAAGTGTCTAATTTTTAGATGCATTAATACTTACTGTTCGGAAGAACTATTAGAGTTATTCATAACGTACGCTCGTTCGTTTTGCGTGTTAACTGCCCATATATGAGGCGCACCCAAAGAAGTTTTACTTCAAAAAAAATTATCGAAATTCATTCGTTCTCGAGTTTTGCGCTTAGAAATAAAGTAACAATTCATTTTTATCTATATAGATTGGTGTGACGATAACCGATGTACTAAATCGTGCACAGTTTACGGTATAAATAATAATGAATATCGCGAATAACACGTCAAACTGTTTATTACATCGTATTTAGCAAATAATAAAACTATTCAGGATAATGAACACTTGTTTTAGAACAAGGAAAAATTTAATGGCAAAGAAAATTATATACGTTATTATTTGTAAGGGCCATTTTTCGGTTTAAAAGTATATTTGCTCATACGAAGAGTTTTGTTTACTGTTCGATAAATCTCAGTGTCATGATTAGCGAAAAACATCCGAAAGTTCCCCTTATTAATTACGTATTTATTTATGATATTTATAAATACAGGTGGGGGGGGGGGCATGCTCCATAACGTAGACTTACAATTCAGGTGTAATAGCGCATTTATTTTAATTACAAAAAACGTTATACAAGTAACTGATATATTGAATCGTGTAATTCATTAATAATATAAATATTAATAGACAAACTTTCGCCTGTAAGAGTATCTAACTGTTTCATTTGCCTAAAAAGAACAAAAAAAGGGAAAAGCGAATAGCGTTAAAATCCAAAAATATTTATTATCCATTTCTTGTACAGTTTTTTTAATGAGTTTTTTTTAATGAGTTTTTTTTTGTCGAGTTTTACTCTAGCTTGTATGCAGCGTTGGAGGGTCATTCGGTTTTTCCATTTTTTTTTTTTTTTTTTTTTTTTATAATAAGTCAATGCATCTTGTTCACTTGATAGATTTACAGATTTCGATATTCAGTCTCAGAATGGAAGGTTACGTAAAGGTATTTTATTTCACGCTTCTAATCAAAGCGGTGTACCTACTGCCGCCGTCGTTGTCGTCGTCGGGGCTGAGTTAGAAGTGTAAATTTTAGTTAATTTCCGGAAAATAGTTCACGATAATTTAAGAAGATAATCCACGCGGCGGGTATTAATGATTATTTCGCGTGTCCACAGCGGAAACTCACGTTGTTCGAACGGTAATTCCAGGTGGTCAAGTAAAGCTGTTCGCGTGCAAACGGCGCCGACTAATAGGAGAGCTGCTGGACCGGCGTCGCGGGGAGGGGCCGCGGGGATTTTGTAATAATATTTTCGATGAAACGAGCTTAAAAAGGATTTATTAGCAGCGGTACGTTGAGCTGTAAATATATATTTCTAGATAGGAAATTACTCGACCTGTTGGCGGTGGCCGTCTTTTCTTCGCATCCTTTGCGGCCCGGATAATACTCGCTAATTTCGATTCGGCCCAGGCCCCACTGGCCACGATTAAAATACTTACAGCTACAGACATACGCGTAGGGCTGCCGGTTAGAAGAGGGAAAGGAGGAATTTCGCAGAACAAACAGCGTGCGAGCGGGAAATTTCGTTCGGGATAGCGTCGCGCTGCGGCTAGGTATTAGCGCCGGTGCACGGGGGTGCGTGTATGCAAAATAGTTTCTGAAATGAAGGAAGCTGCCGGCAAGACGAAGTAGAGACCATAGGTTTCTTTAATTAGACGGTGTTGCTAGCGATGTTGATGGCGCGTTATTCTTGTTTTTGTTGCTGACGCTGCTGCCCGGTACATTTGCTGTTTAATAGACAACGCCGACGACCAACTGTACTATATCGCGTCAGAGGAGCCTGCGAAGCAATCTAATTTCCGTCCCTTTTGTTTCAGCACAGTTCTGAGAAATTTCACCACACTATTTCGCCATTCACGCAGCGCTGCACTGCCCTCTACCGCGCTCCAGATACGATAGATAAACTATAACCGCTCTCTCTACATCCTGTAAATTTCGCAGACTCTACCGCTGCGGTTTTGATGCTGCTACTCTTCCATTTCCTTTTACTGAAATGGGGGCTATATAGATAGACACGACTGCAATATACATATATAATATACACTAATGCATATATGTGTAAATGTGTATATATATATATATATGTATGTGTATTACGGTATCATCGAGATACATGTCTGAAAGCGGAATTGTCCGAGTTGTCGGCGCTGCTGTTATTGTTGTTCGCTTTGGCTGCTCAGAAATTCAACGAATAAGTTCAAAAGTTTTCTCTCGGAGAATCTCCTACGCGCGCACACACGCACGCAGTTATGCAAATGGAGCATTCCTTCCTTAACAAGACTCGCTGATTAGTGCTACCCCTGCGCCGGTCGCCTTCTCCAATTTCAACTTACAGCGTCGGAATTTATTATCTTCTCGCGATGCTGCCCCGCTCCACGTACCGGACCTCTTGCGAACGTTGCCACTTTTCTCAGAACACTGCTATCGAGTGACGTTTTCTCCAATCAAAATACGCACCACCGTGTTTCGTTATGAATCTTAGCCATCCATCAACCGAGTTCAGTAAGTTCGAATACTGCCGGCTAAGAGAAAATATTATTATTATTTTAAAAAAAAAGGCTATCACGCTGTAGCGACGAAACGTTTAGTGAGATCTTCCTTAACGTCTCCGAATGAAACATACTGTGACTGTGGGTGACGAACCCAAAAACCTTCGAATGTATATGTATCATTTTAAATAGTTTTTTTTTTATCGTTTTAGAAAGAGCTTACATCAAAAAAACCTTCGAATGTATACGTATCATTTTAAAAAGCTTTTTTTCTTTACGTTCCGGAAATAGCTTACATCAGAAACCTTCGAATGTATACTTAAAAAAGCCTTTTTTCTTAGCGTTTTAGAAATAGCTTATATCAAAAACCTTCGAATGTATATGTATCATTTGGAAAGCTTTTTTTTCTTAGCGTTCCGGAAATAGCTTACATCAGAAAACCTTTGAATGTATACGTATCAGTTTAAAAAGCCTTTTCCTTAGCGTTCCGGAAATAGCTTACATCAGAAAACCTTTTACGTATCATTTTAAAAAACCTTTTCCTTAGCGTTCCGGAAATAGTTTACATCAGAAAACTTTTTACGCATCATTTTAAAAAGCCTTTTCCTTAGCGTTCCGGAAATAGCTTACATCAAAAAACTTTGTTTTTTTTCTTTTTTCCCTCCCCCAAACAATGGGTTCGTCAACATGGACATTGCCTCGAGAGCTAGGAAACGGAGAAAAAGGAGAATCGGATTTTAATGCGACGTGAATTATCAAATAAGAATGTATGAAGCGTTTGGATGACAGAAAGAGAAAGAAGGGAAAGAATTTAAATACAGCGCTTTAAGGAGTGGCAACACTGCTTGACAACAGAGAACAGTATAAAGAAGATCGTTCCAATGAAAGTGACGAGAATTCGAACATTATGTGATCAGGATTACATACAAAGTAACTGTTGGAGAAATGTAGATTACAATATGGAGATGGCGCGAAAGAAAATCGGAAAATCGACGAAGGAGGAAAACTGTGCTTAAGACGTAGGTGGCATATCGCTGAGGTACTAGAGCGGCGCATAGAAGGGAAGTCACGAAATCAGGAATAGAGAGGGAGGGAAAATGGACAGGTAAAAAGAATCTAGGTTAGAGAACGAGCAGGAGTAAGAATTGAACCACAATTTGTAATGTAGACAAAAAAATAATATTGATGTATGGGAATGTAGTAAGAAATCTGCCGGTAGAAGAAGAAGAAGATAGCCAACGAGTCAACGAACTCATTTCTTTCTATTCCGGAGTGACCAGGAATCGATAGGATATCAATCTGGATTAAACGGGAATGAAAGAGGTCTTGTGAATCAGGGAAATCAGGGAACGTATAAAAAGGATTACGTAATCGGTAGAGTGGAAAGGCGAAGGAGATGCAATAGCTTCTTGCAGCACGCTCTGAGAGTCTGATACAATAAGGATTTTATTACGAGAGAGATGTTTGAAGATCTAATGAGGAGAAGGGCATGCAGGATAGCAATGGAGCCGGCGCAGAAGATTGAACAAACCTTCCAATATGTATGCGTATCATTTTAAAAGACCTTTTTTCTTAGCGTTCCGGAAATAGTTTACAGCATCCTGCGGCCGTACGCGGATACACGTAATTTCTTCTCCGCGCGACGACCCCTAAAAGAGAACCAAAAAAAAAAAAAAAAAAAAAACAAAAAAGAACCGCGCCTCTACAACAAACGCGTTCCTCTACACACAGACACCTAAACGTCCATTTTCCGGTATAAATCTTAATGTCTATTTCGGAGCAGCAGCTCGCTCCCGAACGGCGAAACAACATTAATCTTCCTTCTTTTACCGCTGTTAAGGACGACGGCCAGCTATTTCGGCAGTTTTCTGTTTGTCTTCTTGAAAAGTTGCCTATACGGCCATTTTATAATTCCGTCCGCTCTCTCGCAACTCTTTCAAGTCGTTTGTTTTTCAAACGAACCGAGCCTGCTTCACCCTCCGACATTTCACCCTCTTGTTTGTTCTTCATTATGCCGCTGCGTTAATTTATTCCTTTAATTACATCGTCATCCGGACGGCCTTCGCAACTCTTAAAGACCGCGCTCTCATCCATCGCCGAGACCGCGCTCTCTGTAATCGTTCTAAGAGATGCGTGCGATTTGTTCCGATGCCGCCCCCCGGTTCAAATCGTCTCTCTCGCATGTGACAGCCGCAGAACACAATCGCCTCTGCAGCAGAAACGCGCATCTTGGAAAAAATTAATCCGGAAAAACTGGGAACCAGCAGCACACGCGCAAAGAAAATAATTCGTTTCGTCGCTGACACATTTCAAAAAGTTTCACGATAATACAGACTATCGCAATCTGTAACGGAAAAACGGTAAATAAATGAATAATAGCAGAAGGCCCCTCGACGAGTAAAAGTATATTTGTTAAAAATTAGCGCGGATTAAAATTTTCCCGCGGGAAATGGCTTAGCGACTTCAGAAGAGGAAGTGCTCTTTTAGCGAGTTTTTTTGAAAATTCGCTATTTTTTTTTATCTACCAGTCCGATATAATCTAATTGTTGTCACTTGCTTGTTTTTTTTTGTTTCTATTGACACGAGGATGTGTCTTATGACGGTGGGGAGGGTCGTTAATGCGTCACGCGAAAAGTGTTACATCCTTAAGCGTGTGTTTAAGTATTAAATAGTTTATTAATTTCTGATCAACTCGCGCTTTTACTAAAACCGAATATCGTATTTTACACAGTCGCGGGCGAGAGAATTCACGTCAAAATGTACATCTTGAAAAGAGAGACACGATGGTTTAACTCTTTTCAATATTACTCCGTATTCAATTTAATAGAACTATGAGGAAAACTTGTAAAACCTTTTTTAACACAATTTAATCGTAAAGTGTCGATCTAATCGAGTCAAACCGTTCTTCAGCGGTTGTCTCTAATAAAAAAGCTGTTCCTACGGTACACGGAATATTACTAAACCAAGTTGCTCCGGTACAATTCTCCGCTAAATACGGTAATAGTGAAAAGTTCAAAAAACACCAAAAAATCCTTCTTGAAGTTTCGAATTTAGTGTAAATGTAGATATTACGGTTATCTTCAACTTAGCGTACGGAATTTTTAGCGCATGAAACTTGACTGAACTTGTTTTTCTTAATAAGGCATAACTGATAAATATGTATTCGTTTCCACTATAATCCCGGACGACTTCGTACGATTCTATTTTTGTCTACTTTTGCCGATAATAATACAAAAAAACTCTTTAAAAACAATTGAAATAGAAGAATTCGTATTTTCACAAAGTATAAAATGAAAAAAAAAAACACGAAAACCCTGTACTACTAAACACTAGCTCATCGACTTAATATCATAGGTAGCGCATAGACGCAGCTTTAATTATTACGAATTGTAACTTTGTAATGAGCTCTAGGAAAAAAGTTAAAAAAAAAAAACCAAAAATAAAGATGA
This sequence comes from Icerya purchasi, assembly GCA_039619475.1. NCBI lineage: Eukaryota > Metazoa > Arthropoda > Insecta > Hemiptera > Monophlebidae > Icerya > Icerya purchasi. The sequence goes on from CM077115.1 coordinate 148,936,677, forward strand.
TTAGTTCGGAAATAAGTCTATGACCGGGACTAAAAACGAAACGAAATAGCTTACATCTTCGATAGTTTCTTCGCCCACTGATAACAACAAATTGGATTACTTTTCTTCGTGTTGCAAACGGACCGGGCTCGTCTAAGCGTATGAAAATGCAAAAAGGCCGCTTAGCGGAACTTCAAACAGGTCTGCATAAAGAAATTATCACATCGCCTCTTTTCAGCGGCAAGGAATTAATTACTAAATGCGCTCGTTAAATCTAACTTTAATATTAAGCATACGCGTCAACAGCTCTAAAAATGCTGCTGCAACGAAGCCGCAAAATATTTATGGTGAATAAGGTTCCTCCGTTTCGTGTTAAATTGCACAATCGAAATAGACCGGGTTATTTTAACCGCGATCGGGTACAATAAATTGAACGTACAGGTAGTCAATCAGGTAAGATGTAGTAAAAATCTTTAGTAATAATTCATTATGTGGAAAGTTTTAATACTGCTATTATAATAATTATAATTTCTTAGGGAGAAGAGTGAGTTTATAATCGTAAGCCTGCTTTTTAAAATTCGCTATATGCTGTGATAGATCCGTTGTTGATCATGGAAGAAATATTCCGAAAAAAATTTAAAAAAATTTCGCGAGAATAAAAGGAAAAAGTATGTTTAACGGGCGCCAGTGGTAATGTACGGCTTACCACTACCGAATTAGCTCTGTCTAGCAAAGCATTAGGCTTTTAATAAATCGCGGAAGAAAGAAAAAAAATAAAAAAAAAAAACCAAAAACGGAACCCGCCTCACGACGGCGGTACACTCTCTTCGGAACAGAGATAGCACGAGGGCCCACCACGTGTCCAAATGACGAAAACTTAATAAAAAAAAGATTGTGTATTGACAAAAACGCGGACGAAACAAAAATAATATGCGTATGTAACGACTAGAAAAAAATTAATAAAAAAAATGACTAAATTCGACAAACGGCGTAACACGTGTCGATGTGCACGATCAAGAAAAACATGCGGCCACCAGAAAATCGGTCAGTCGTAAGCGACTGTTCGGTGGTCCGTCAAAAGCGCGACCCGTAATTACGCTAACGTGCGACTTGTTAATTGCTGAGCAATTAACCAACGACTGGCTATCGATTAGCCCAGAAAACGACTAGATAGATCTAAACTAAAGCGACCGAACGAAGATCCCGGTACCTGATGGGGCTTTTGCCGATCGACATACACGCATCGTCGAAATTACCCGGTACCTTGTAAATTAAAAATATGTACATTACACCATCGACTGTTCTAGAACATTCTTCAATTTCTATATATTTTAAACGGCAGCTATCCCTGTCTTTCCGGGATATTATAAATTCGGTCGCGACTCTCGCAGTTCTACGCTCTATACTTGTACATGTACTTGTACTTATATGCTTATCAACGGTAAACGCTATTTCTCCGCGATTTTCGACCACGCTCGCTACCCCGCGAGCACAGCCGATAGCCGCTGCGTTCGGGATTACCACACAGCTCGGCCGAAACCGCGTCGCCGATCGCAATTCACCGTTGTCTTCCGCTGCCCGAGAAAAACCCGACATATAAATGAATTAAATCGAAATAATAATTTCTACCTCGGACAGCGTTATCTAAGGCGTATAAAGCGTAATAAACTCGCTTCAGCTGCCGAATCCGTCTCAATGCACAAAAAAAACATTCAATAATCCTTCGTTCTCCCTTCTAGCATGTTTTACAGTCGTGGACAATTTACACGGTGAACTTAATTGTTTTATCGATAATTGCAATTTAATTATTTTTCGACACCGGCGCAGAGGAGTCTGTCTTTTAAAACCAGTTCAAATTTACTGTTTAATAGTGTATCATCGTCGTCACTGCAAGGTTGTCTCTCGATATACCATCGAAAATAGTAAGCGAGAGTGGTCTCGTAAAATCGTTTCGACTTCTCGTAATTTTCTTGATCCTACGATAAATTAGGAAATGATCAAATCAAATCGTTTATCTACCGTTTCGTATTACGCACTTGGGACTACTAAATTAGTGTCGTAATGAATTATACAATAATAGGCAAAATTACGAACTTGAAATTAAACTTTACACCGATGATACACGAAATAAAATGGTTCCGGCTTATGTCGATACACAAAATATTAAAAAGAAAATTTAAATAAAGAAGTGAAAATGACAATTTATAAATACAAAAATAAAAATCAATGCAAATGAAATAATACTGATTATAAATAAACAAAATTCGCGCACCAGACATAATACGAAATATTGAGATACTTTTACATAGTATATGAAAAAAGCATGCGCGCTTACATGTAAATTTAACCACTTATTTTTATATTTTAATTACAAATATCCACGCATCGATTTACCGGCACTCATGCTTAAATATCAGCTAACGTTACACGTTACAATTGTACACTTGTAAAATAGATAAAACAAAGCAACCAACAATTTAAATTAACGAGGAAAGGCGTAAAATATACTTAATTTAACTAAATAGAGATGAATTTTTTTGTAATTCAATAATGAATACTTTGTTTCGAGCAGAACAAAGTTATATACAATGGTATCCCACCGACATGACTTGAATTCTCCTATGATATTTAAGCGATTTGGTAATTGAAGCGAACTAAATATTTGACCCCCCCCCCCCTATTAACGCTATATTAAATTTACGTTCACTTTTGATAACGCAAAATTTATTTTATATAGAATTTCCAGTTTCAAAGTGGTGTAATTATTTCTAGTATTATTACCAAACCAGATTACGTTGAACATTGAATTTTGTTAAAATTGGTTATAAGTTTGATGTGATATTTAGTTCCCCCCTCACCGGAAATTTATTCAATAGGCAAGAATTGGTAGAACAAGATATAAATGATGTAGGCGTTGAGGCGAAAAGTGATGTAAATAATGGAGTTAATTTCCCCTTTGTTTAACGCAACTTGTGGTGATCAAACAGTATTCCTAGATATTTCATGTATTCTTTCAACTGTACTATTATATTGAATAGTTTTAGCATTGTATTCACTCTATTTCGATTTAAAACGGTATAGTATATGTGTAGTTGTATTTTCATTGATATGCACACCAGTTTGCAACTGGATCAATCCCATTTTGAGATAGCTTTTTCTAAAATTAATGAATAACAAATCAGCTCCCCTCTGTATTTAAATTACAGAGGTGTCATTAACGTAAGTCAGGAACACTTGTGGAACATCGAAATGTTGTGTAATTCCTTCGCTGTATATATACCATTTATTTTTGTAACATATCTTCTGTTTGGTAGGTATATTTTCATCTAATTAAATATCCAACCTCTAAATCCAGCGGGGAATATAGCTTTCGTAACGAAATTTCGTAATTGACGGTATCAAAAGTTTTTTTTGCCGTTAAAATAAATCGCCCCGCAATTGATCCGCCTTCCTTCATCAGAAATGTAAAAAACACGATTAAAATGAGCATCGTTAGTACCAGGAGCCTAGGAACACTTATCGATATATACATAAGGAAACGCTGAAATGTTCATTTCAAATAAACACTTATTGCCAATAAAAGTTTGCTAAGACCGATTAGTGTGGGTCAAGTTCAGTTTAGTCTTCCAGATAAAAATATACGAAATAAACGTGGAAAGATGAAAATTCTCAGCAAGACCATGCCCACGGTGAGGGGTTGGGATTGTCTTTTATTAGAACTGGAATGGCTATTATACAATAAATAGACAAAAATGTGGAAAACATCTATTGTTACAGACGCAAGTAATTAAGTTTTCAAAGCTGGATGCTTTTGTTACTTTTTACCATTCCCTTAAAATGTATTCTGTACACATAGAGTGTATTCGATAATAATGAGAGTTCGATACGGTGAACGAAGTTATTTACCGGCGTGGTCCGTCGATGATATAGGATTATAAAACAATTTATTAGCTATTGATACAGAATTTTCACCGTGTGATCGGTACGACAATTCGTCGTTTCGCTTCGAATGTACGAATAAAGGTAGAGAACCATTGAACCCTGTTGTAGGTTTCGCGCGATACCCAAAAACCGGTGAATGACGTAATTTAAATTACATAAAACATGCCACCGCCAGATATGCTGAAATTACGTGGGTGTTTTTATAAATACCACTATCGAAATTATTCACTTATTACTACAGCTGTATTAACAAAGAAATATATATATATATATATATATATAATTTAAAAAGAAAAAAAAGAAGCATAACGATTTCATGTAAATATAACTTGTAATATTCGCGAGCTATGTCTTCGAACTTACTGAAAATTTTTTTACCAATCGGTGCACAGTTTAAGGGAAATAATAAAAAAGCAGGCATTGACCGTCTCCTCTTTGCAATATTTCATGTACATCGAAAGTCGTCAACTACGTAATTTGGAGTATCATGATTACCCGTTTGCTCGTTTTAATCATTCTGAATTACTGGCCAAAAACTCGCGTCAGCCAGCTGATTACACACCTAGTTTGTCTGTTAACAAAAAAGTCGAACTTGGTCGGGGTTACATCGTTACATTGCAGTGGCAGCCTTAAATAAATGTTATCATTGAAATGTAAGTTTTTTTACGGTTGTTTTTTGTGTGTGCGTGCGTGTGTGTGAAAACAGACAAATACCAGTGGAAAAAAAACGGCCTCGCAAAAAGTTAACGTGAAGTCCACAGAACATCGAATATATAGAGGTTAGTTGACAATTTTTCGCCGGCACATTCAAGTAAGATGCTGATTTTCGATTTTTTGTGATTATCGTGGATAATTTACCGGAAACCTCTTAAAACGATCGTGAATATTACCGCGACATTTTTGCCAAATATTGCGGAAACACATTTCGACAAAAAGGTCCGACTGATACCCGCTCACTTTACTGGGATAATTCCTGCGGTAGGAATCGTTCAGGAATTTTTTTGAAGGACCACAACATTTCGGTTATGCCGCATCCTGCTCACGGTCCAAACCTAGCGCACCGTGTGGCAGTTTCCGACACTGAAAAAGGAATTATATCGTGTACTGTTTGCGCAAGTTTATCAGGAGCACAGCGCAATATGTGTATATGGAATGATAGCAATGATTAAATTAAGCGAAGAAAGGATATGCGCTGATATTAGTACAATGATGCGTATTTCGAAAGAGATCGAAACGGATTTAGCGTTAATGATTGGGAATAATTTTTTTCAAACAATTATATATACCTTTATTTAAACACCTATAGTGAATCAAGGAGGCTCTGTCGCTGGTCAATAAATTGCTTTACAATGTTACATCATCGTCGAACACCGGTAAGAAGCTTTGTTCGAAACTTTCAATATTTTTAAAATAGCCTTTGTATATTTTTCATCTAGCTTTTTTTTTTTTTTCCTTTCTTTTCTTACAAATGTTTTAATTATTTTTTCCTTTTATTTTTCATATTATAGATTGTTTAATTCCTTAAAATCTATCTTGTATATTTTAAGAAAATATTTCATTTTGTTTTAAATACTACTATAAAATTTGCTCCTTATTTTCGAGTAATTTATTAAGTGTGTTTTACTATAATCAATAACGTATGTAATTTTTGTTAATATTTATATGGTAGTTTAATAAAATTAAATATGTTATTAATTATAGTAAAACATGCACTTAATAAATTACTTGAAAATACGGATAATATATATGATTAATGTACAAATTAAGCTAGCTACAGCGACGTAATTGATTAGTTAATTGTGCTTCGTTCGGGTAGAACAACCAGGTTTGATTCCCACTGCCATACATTGACACTTTCGAAATTTTCATTCGCAATGGGTTAGTGTCCGTAGTTGACGCGCCCAAAAATAAAACTAATAATAAAGAAAAACTATATATAAAAATTAGCTCGGGAAAAATTGCTAACAGTATAAGCATTAGTAAAAAATGTATTATTATTTATAGAATAAATGTTTTGAAGAAAATTTTTCAAAGTCCCTCCCCATTTTCCGTAACTTCCAAAACGGCCTTGATTCTCAGCCTATAATACCTTTTCTTTTATTATTTTCATGCCACTCGAAAAAAAAAAAATTACACGCTTTCCGAAGTTTACGTCGCTCTGTCAGACATGTGTAAACATCGTAAACAAAAAATAGATGCAAAAGTTTAAAATGCGAAATGTATAAAATAATTTGAGTACATTTTTTTTTCTGACGAGAAAAAGTTATGAAAACAGATCGATAAAATTAATTCAAATAGAATGCAACTCTGGCAACCGCGATAAATCAAAACCTGCAAAAGTAATAGTAGTTCCACTCATCGAAGAAAGATTACAAATGAAACGTTTTTATAATAATTTCATCAAATTTTTAATCGGGCATGGAAATAATAATGGGAAGTCTATTTGAAACGTTTTAAAATTGCTGAATCGGACATCTGTGTAAAGAGACTGTGAAGAGAAATCAGATGATTAACATTCGATTTTTGAATGCAAGAATTTTAGAAAAAAGGAAGATAATAAAAAATCTAATAAATACATAAACAAGACTTTTTCAATTTGTGCTTAATTTCGTTGACTATGTAATGAATAATAAAACAAAATACAGTAATTAACAATAAATAATAGCGGTAACAATTAGAAACTCTGACTGAGAAGCCACAAGGTGGTACAGCGGAGTCAAAATAAAAATAAAAATAAAAACGATTATTACAGGTGTTGTTTTAATTGAAATCTGATCGTTTTTTTGGGGGCCGACAGACCTTTCCCTCGCAATGCTCACAAAAAAGTGCACCGATTCAATTTTGAAAATAAAAAGTTTTGTGTCGCATCATTTATGCGATGCAGTATCGGTGAAGACTTAATTGCTTTTTTTTTTCCCCTAAATTGAGACTACAAGATGACCGCATCATTAGTTCATAGTCTTCTTCTCGATAGCTGTTCTTATCGTAAAGATAGAGCGTCTGCGAAAAATAATTTGAAAGATTAGCAGCGATTACAATGCGTCATACGCAAGAGCTATAAGCCGCGGCAATTAAACACGGTGTTATTTCATGTTTAGTAACCTGTTGGAGCTTTTCCAATTTGCAGCACAAGCAGTCGGTCCGTAAGTAAAATTATACGTTGACCAGCGCAGGTAATTCTTCCGGCTTCGTACCAGCAATTTTAAATTGAGAAAAGCCCCCCAAAATATTTAACCCATTCTAATACTATTTAATTATCGCGGTCATTGAATTTATCTCGTTTAGAGGCAACTCTTGTGCGTCATATTTGTTAAATAATTTTACTATTACAAAGCAATCGAAACACACACACATATATATATATATATATACAGCTGCTCTGAAAACGTGTTTCTTCCGCATTATTCAATCATGCACCAAAGGGAACGAGTGAATCTTACATAAAACTGAAACAGTGTTTTCACGAACTCAATGTCGGTCAGTTCATGATTAAAATGTCGAAAAATTATTTTCATGTCTGGAGCATTCGATTTACAAACATCATATACAAATGATTAAAATTTTTGACCTTATCCGTGTGTTAATTTTCGATTGTAAAAATTAATAGTGCGTGCTATGATTTTTTTTTTTTTGTTTGTAATATTTTCAATATATATATTTATCAAGCTGCAAGAAAAAAAAGACGTACAGCCCGTTCTATAGCAACTAGACAATTAATATATTTTTTTCAATCGACGAAAAATTATAAAACCCACAAAATTTTACAGTCAAAAGGCCCAAAATTTTGAAAAATGTAAAAATCAAGTTTTAAGAAATTTTTTTCAAAAAATCCCACAATCAGTTCTATATGAGTTGCAGCATTAATTTTCTTTTTAAACTACATAATAAGGTCTTCAGAATACAGCAAAAATATAAAATTTGAAAAATGTTGATAATTTAGCTGCCGAGCGACTTCAAATAAATAAATTATATATTATAGGAATCAAATTTTGGGGAAATACACTCTTAAAGCGGTAAGACTCTTAAAAAAAGTCCATAGCCCTTTCTATGGTAGCTTTTTGAAAAAATGTTGTATACCAATCACTACAATATAGGAAAAATACGAGACACGCCAATTTTTTTGAAATTAAAGGGTTCAAATTTTGAAAAAGTGTAAAAATTAAGTTTTAGGCAAAAGATTTTTAAAAACTTCTATACGCGATTCTACGTGAGTTGCGGTATTGATTTTCTTTTTAACCTGCTAAGGTCTCCAAAAAGAATTAAATGTAATATATTCCTCTGACATATATTCCTGCTAGCGGTTTCAGTTTTTCAGATATTTTAACCTAAATTTCACTTTTTTATTGACGTATTGGTGTACTTCTTTAAAATAAAAAAAAATAAAAATTTATATTTGAACGCTGCAGTCTTTATGAAAATTTACAAAGTAATACAATTTAAAGTCCGAAGGAACGGGCTCCGAAGCGGCCATCGAGACCAATATCTCGTATATATATACATATATATATATATAAACTCGGCCATTTTGGCTTCGCAAGGGGCTGTGCCCCTTGACCCCTCTTGCTTTCATTTCTGTCTCTTTCTCTTCTATACTTTGTATAAAATGATCAAAATTTACAACGTAATTCTTACTGGCGTCAACACAAAAAAAAATAACATAACCACAAAAGTCCTATCCTAACATTTAACTTTCATTATATAAAATTAAGACATCTTTCCGTTTGATTTTTCGTTACATATTTCGATACATAAAATTGTGACATTTTTTAAATAGCAATAACAAAAATCTTACAAAATGTAACAAATGTTACATAGAATTGGGACATTTTTTGGGACATTTTTTAGGGAATTTTTTGGGACATTTTTTAGGATATTTTTGGAACATTTTTTAGGATATTTTTTGGGACATTTTTTCTAATGGGGGGGTAGCCTGAGAATTACGTTGTAATTAATATAACTCGGCCACTTTGGTCTCGCAAGGGGCTGTGCTCCTTGACCCTTTTTGCTTACATTTCTGTCTCTTTCTCTTCTATACTTTGTATAAAATGATCAAAATTTACAACGTAATTCTAAATCGGTCCATATGAATATAATAACATAATAACAAAAATCCTATAAAATCGAACAAACGTTACATAAAATTGGGATATTTTTTGGTACAAAAAATTGAGACATTTTTTTTAATGAGAGTAGCCTAAGAATTACGTTGTAATTAATATATATGTATACTAGCTGTTTACCGTGGCTTCACTCTTCGGTCGATACCGCTGACCATCATACACGATTTTGTTGCTCTTCCATTGGTATCGTCGAAATTATTACATTAGTTTTAGCCCGTTTAGGATAATGAGATTTTACCTTGAATGCACGGACGTTTTTCACTTTGGCAGGCAATAAAACTGTTCGTATTTTTCTTTACCGCAAGTCGGAAGCGCAAATGGAAAATCAATTGAAAGTTGCCATGAATTCTTCATTATTCGTTTCCTTGCGTTTTATGTAATTAACCAGTCTTTGCAAACGATTTCGAATTTCCCTTGCTAAATTTCTAGATCCAAAACAAATGGATGATTTTTTTTTTTTTTTTTTTTTTTTTTTGAAAGACAATAATATTTCTTTAGAAAATACCGATTAATGAAAAAACTGTAAGACTCGAAGAGAGCTCGTCCCAGTTGTATCGAGTAAAAGGGAAAGAACGGTGTACCTTAATGATGTTTTAAAATTTGATTTTTTGAGGGAACACTGCTGTTGAGTATTTTATATCTCTGTCATAATAGTATTCGATGTTACCTAAATTTTTTCTCTTTTATTAAGTGTTTTTAATATGATTTTACTGTGAATTTTCGATTTTTTTTTGTTTCCTTATTCCTGATTTTGGTCCTTTTATTATTACGTTCAACTGTTGTCTGACTATACCTTATTTATTCTTCAAATATTTTTGAAGTTATCGGCTATATTGAAAGTTAGTAATTCAACAGAGACTGTTGATCTTACGTCTATGTACCGTCGATATTTCAAACCAAGTTATGTAATAATAATAATAATAATAATAATAATAGGCTTATTTTGTACCTAACATCGTTGATGTAAAAGTTTCTTTGTTCCCTTCAGACTATTTATCGATGTATCTAAAATATTCTTTGTCGGTGTTTGACCACCAATCCCCGATATCGTTTGCTTAAAATACTATTTTAAAGAATATATCGAATAGTATAGACTCGCATTGACGATTTTTCCGTAATCTTTTCAATCACTATTTGCTTTATTTCTATTTATTAGTATCAAAGAGAAAAAATCCTCCTGGGGAGAAATATTTTCGTTTTTTCTCAATTTTCCGCGTAATAAACAATATAAATATAAGAAGAAGATACTGCTCGCAAGAAAGCACAGTTGGTGCAGTCCATTTTGTAACATTTCACCTAAGTCATTATTCGGTGTTAATGAAATAGATTCCAGCAAATAACTATTCCACTTAGAGTGTTATGCGGTATTTTTTACAAAAGATTTGCAGCTCTCAATCTGTTGTAGATGTTTTTGAACACGTTGCAAGCCAAGTAGAAAAGAACTGTCCCGAGTATTCGATCCATTAGAACCTTAAATACATTATGAAAAGTTGAACTTCACAATTCCCGACGCCCTCTAAAGGGTATGAGACTTACTTTACTTACTTTACTTGATGGCTAGCGTAATTTCGTAACAAGTATTTTCAGTTGGAGTGCCACTGCGATAATGGAGGCTAGCTGTTGGAGGAAAGTTGGAAATGCTTTCAGCGGATTAGTTCAGCATTTTGTATGGTATTCGATACGTTTAGAAGATCCACCCCGGCTGACAGATGAGTGCAAAACGGAGCCAATAAACTTTTTTCAGCGCGAATAAAGTCATAGTACATCTGAACTGGTATACATTGTCGCATAATTTGCTCATTATTTTCAAGATCTTGGATGGTGATTGACAAGTATGCTTAAGATCGAAAATGCTATATTGCCTTAGGTTTTTAACCGAAAAATGTAATCCAAAAAATTGTGATTCCTCCCGACTGTTTTGGTAATTACCACATAATTAAATTTACTAGGTACGACTGTTTTTTAATCGAAATAATGCAAGTTTAGTCATACTCCACAGTTGTAGGTTATCCGGATATTTTCGTGACAGGCTTTGAGCACAAAAAAGTCTACAGTGTTTAAAATCATCTGAAAAGTCTGGCTGTAACCGTTGATAGGATATATATATATATATATATATATATATATATATATATATGCAATAAGCGTATTTATTGAAACGAGAAAATAACGCTCTCGCACCGCATCATTTTTGATAATCAAATCTCTTCTTTGCTTTATTTTCTCATAACATTGGATTTTTATTAGTTTTAATTTCTACTGCTGTAAAATAGTTGTGTCACTTAATGCGCACGGCCCTCATAATTCTTTGTTTAAATTCTACCTTTTCTTTATATTATCTTTTAATCAGTTTCATATCTCGACTTTATTTCTTTCGATTAATTAATGAGAATTACTTAACAACGCAAATTAATAAAAAAAAGGATTGCATAAATTACAGAAGTAACACCGGTCTGACCTTCGAAATAGTAATGAAATCTCGTAACGGCAGTATTTTAATATCTATCTCTTAAATTATTTAATATCTATAATTATATTTTCATTATATCATCCGTTATTGATTTTTTCGAAACTTTTTGGCAAATACTTGAGTGATCTAGTTGTTTTTCAGTCGTATCCGCTTTTAAAAAAATTATGCTAATCTTTTAATGTCTATATGGTTTTACCAGTGATTCCGTTATAAAATTTGTACGAAATATTTTGCGAAATAGTTTTTCACCGACTAAATACATTCAAAAGCACAAACATATCATTTTTTTTTTTATACGTGAAATTACGACGATGAAAAAATGAGGATTAAACCAACATAAGAATTAAAAACGGAAAAAAATTACCGTATCATTGAATTTTTTCATACTTTCGAAGACGTTTATAATTTTTGCTATTTGCAACAACCCGATAAGAAATAATCTTTTTCTGATATTTTTTACCACACGTTTTTACCAATCTGAAATTAACAATAAGGTATTTCACGTGTTACAGCAGAACAACAGAGAATAATGTTTCAAATTCTATGTTTCACGGAAAAAAATCGAGAAAAATTCATTTCAATCAAATTCACCCTCAAAAGTTAAATTTTCTGTAGCCAATTATAAGCGATAATTTTTTATTTGCGTGCAACATTTCGGTATCGTAAAAACCGATTTTTGTCATTTTTGAATTGATAGAGATAAACTACATATATGGAATTCTCCCGATTCTAGTAATACTCATCTTCTTAACCGGTATATAACCGATTTTCATTTTATATATATATATATATATATTTTATTTATTTTTCTTTACATTAACCTTTCGTTATTTTTCAAATGTTCGGACGGAAGTGATTAAAGCAGTTTAATAAAGATCATGTTTGGCATTTTTCGACGTTGATTGTCATTGTTTCTCCATCCTTGGTATAGCGTTCTTTGTCAGATTTCATTCCTTGTTACTACACTAATTGCTGTCCTATGTACACGTGTTGATGGGTAATCGTCTATTATTGGCAAGCCCAGGGAGAAACCCAAACAAGAAAAAAAAAAAAAAAAAAGATTATTATAATAATTTTACTTATAAAAACTGCCAGTAATAATTAAATAAATAGATAAGTAAATGAATGCCCAAAAGTTGCAGTTACTAACTGTTATAATTATGTTAAATACGAATTGTATTCATTCACATATATATATATATATATATATAACATTAATTATTTATAAATAAACATAAAAATGTCACTAACAACATCTAAAAAAAACTTTATGAACATTTAAAAATTTCATAAAACGCATTTAAATCTTCTCGTCCGACGACCGATTTCGTCTATTTTATCAGACACATTCATGAACTAAAATTTTATTGAATTCGTTATTGGCGATGTGTTGTCATTATAAACAAACTAATTTATTGTTGTTTATTATTTTTAAAATTAACATTTCTATAAGTTACGCTGTATTTTTAATCGACTTCAAAAAAAGGAGAAGGTATTCAATTCGACTGTATTTTTGTTTTTTTTTTTTTTATATATAACTTTAGAACTTTCATCTAGATGAACCGATTTTGATGATCCTTCTTTTATTTGAAAGGTCATGTATTTCTCATGCGGTCCCATTTAAATTTGATCAAGATCTGACTGGTAGTTTTTGAGTTATCCTTAATAATGCGGAAGTTGAAGCTTTTTGGATGCTTTTCATTCGTGATTAGTTTCAACGTCCGGTTTTAGATTTATTGACTTAATAAAATACTATATAAATTTGCCAAATTACCATGTGGAAATACGTAGCTTTTGATGTTTTCACACCGTGGAAATATCTGTTCTTATTAAAACGTTTTAATTTAATTGAATAAAAATGCACTAAAAAGTAAAAAATAAAATGCTTTTTTACAAAAAATAAATATCGATACCTTCAAGTATCATCAAATTCATATTAAAAGAATAATTAAAAACTTCATTAAATGTTCATTAAATTGTTCCTAGAGATTATGAATTTGATGCCGACTCTAATTAAGGTATCTTCTATAAGAATTACGATAATATCACCCTTAAGGTGTTATAACACTCTGACATATATATTTTCTCATCGGGAGTAATTATTTTTTACTTTTCAGTGCACATTTTTAAATTTTTATAATGAACCTTCAAGTATCGATTTTTAATTTTTTGTAAAAAATCATTTTATTCTTTAATTATATGATCTGCGTGTATGTTGATCATACTGCTTTCTGTTTTATCATTCCAAATAAATTTTTATATACATTTTCTTTAATCGTTATTTCTCCAATTATCTCTCTTCGACTCTCCCCAAGTGTTACCCTCACTTCCGTGACTTTATTATTCTTCGCATGTGACATTCCTTATTAATCTTTCTTTCCACATTCCATTCATATCGACCGCTTTTCTCATCGTTTCCAGAGTAAGTAGTTATTGGCTCATGTGCTCAATTCTACTGCTATTCTAAGAAATTTCTATAAGCTTTAATGTAAAAAATTTCACCTCGGGTCACGTGCTTACGTTCTTTTTCCTTCTTTTTACGCTGAACTAGTAGATTCGGGATATCTCTTAATTGAAATGATACACCTTTAACTGCAACTGTCTGACCGGCGTCGTTGTTAATCTGGTAATATACCTGTGTGAGCCGGAAAGTTGGAAGAAATTAGAATCGATAAATTAAAAAAAAAAAAAAAAAAGCGGATACAAAAACGTAGAAAAACATACAGGTGGAAATTATCCTGCCCTTATTTCGCATATGAAGTAAATCAGTCGTCCGCACTTTAATTTTCTCTTTTTTTTTTCAGGGAATGGTCGCCGACAGATGACTAGTGTGAGAAATACACTCGGAAAGTCTTTTAACAACTTTGCAGGGAAAACGGGTAATAAAATAGCGAGAAAAGAAAAAACTGAGAATTAATTGGAATTCTTGTTACTTTTTAAAAACGGTTTTGCTTTTCCTCCGACTAACAGCCACACAAATATCCTCGTCCATTAACGCGTTCAATGAGCATTCCAACCATGTAAAAAGTGGTCGTTCCAGCGTAGTTGGTGTTTTTCTCCTTCTCCAGCCCTCCTTACCGACGGATAATAATTCCAGGTGAAAATCGGAAAAAGTCAATTTCAAGACGGAAATTCTAAAAATTCGTATCCGACCGGCGTTGTTGTTCCCATTTTCTGCTCCCGTCATCTTCGCCGTACGCCCGCGTACACATAGATACAGGCAAACACGACGCGCACGCCATCAGTCTTCTTTTTCAAGCGCAGACAGTTTCATTTTTCAAATGGAAAGGCCGCGGTGGTTTCCAGATGCGAAAGTGCGCTCAATCTACCCGGCACGGGAAACGGGTTGGGAAGCGGCAGAGCCGCTCAATGGGTAACACGTCGTCGTCTGCGAGCGGGAATACCAGAGAATTCGGTGGAAAGTATTTTCGCAGAATTTCGTTTTAGCAAGAATGTTGCGGTGGAGGCGGATTGACAGCTGGGCGTGGGGGGGGGGGGGGGGAGTCCGGCTGGGAAACTTATATCCGAACGAAGTCGACGAGTAGGACGACGACGGAAACGCTGCTTGCGAACGAGAAAAATAAGAGAAGTTTTGTATTTGGTGACTGCTGGCTGGCTGGCTGGCTGGCTGGCTGCAGAAGCGCCGGAAAGTTCAGTTGGTTTTGCAAAAACAAGGAAAAACTTAAGTCGAGATAATGAGAAATTGCCGGACCAGCGGACTCGGCGTCGTCCGGGCTAGATTCGGAAAGGACCGTCCACCCCATCTTCAGATGAAGTTTTTAGCGGAAAAGTAATTTCGGGATTCCAGCCGATAGCCGGAGCGTGAATTTCATTAAAATCGCGTTGCCGAGTTATCCACGGGCGCCGCGTATGGGTGAACCTACACATTCATCACCAAGACGGAATCCGTGTGGCTCAGTGTGGGTCCCCCCTTCTCGCGAAAGGCGCTCTGTTGTTTTACTAACCGACAAGCCTCGGTCGGACTCTGTGCCGGATTGTCTGTAAAATATTCATTCGCGTTTCTTCATTTCTTCGAGTTCTTCGCCGAATCTTTCCGCCGTTCGTTCTCTCACACACGGCGCCACACTAACGTTCCATCGCACCACGCTAATACAGAGTTGTTGCGTATTGGAAACGCGAGGCATCATCATCACGCACGGTCGCTTTCATACGGCAGCGACAGTGTAGCCAATCCTTTAGAATTGCCACGCTAATTTCAAATGACCGTACACATTCGGTGCAACACTCTTCTCTCTTCCGTATAACGGCAAATCCCGAGTAATAGCCAAATATGGATATCTTTCGACGACGACTTATTCTCATCATCGTTCACGTACATTACTTTCTTTTGTCCGCGCGCATTTCAATAAAACACCGTTCGAGAGGCTAACCATTGCCTTTTAGTATTAGCGGCGGCTTATACACACGAGTCTTGCTCGAATGCTTCCTTCTCTCGCTTCTCGTAAAGCATTTTCAAAGAACAGAGGGACGACTCATTATTAATATTTTGAATTCTGTGAGAAGGAGAGCCTTTTGTATTATTATTTCGAAAAGCTAACCGTTATGTCTGTTTTCAGCTTTGGCGGTGTGTAAATTTGTGTTTTTACTCCCGACTAAATTAACCGTGCCTTTGATTTTTTCTTCACAATTACCTTGTTTTCCAGTATCGCTTTTTTGATTTCTGAAATAATTCTCATATTTCTCGTGAAATATGTAAGACCAATGTAGTCGGACCGGCCGCCCCCGGCAGAATACTGAAATATGAAAATATTACTTTATACTCAGTCTGCAATATGTGACTTTTATGCATAGAGACTGGCTAAACAAACAACGGAAGCTGGGCGCTAAAAAAAGAAAAATTTTCATCGAATAATTCCTCTGGTAATTTTATCGAGTTTTTTTTAAGCGGAAAAAGGAAATATCGCTGTGAACGTAAATAAAACTTCGAGTAATAATGTGATTACTCGAAATCTTCAGTAAAATCACAAAAAAATATAAATTCAAAACCGATAAAAAAAAAACTAAATAAATTTAACTTCTCTGTACGCCTCCTCGAAATCCGAAAATATTTTCGTAGTCTCTACGTTCTGGGTCCCCTTTAAGTAGCGATAATTATCAATTAAATTTCAGAAAAACAATTTTATTCGCTTATCGTAATTATAAAATAACTCAAATTCGGCAATTTATAGGTAAATCAAAGAACATAATGATTAGGACATGTTAAAAATTTATTGCCGAAATTTTCTACTCTCAGTCTTTGTAAAAGTGTGCGTGCCCCCCCCCCCCCCCACGACTGTTCAAAATCTGAAGGAGACACTTGACAAAATTCAGAATTTTCTTCAAAAACAATTGGAAATAAAAAATCGAGCAAAAAGTTTAAGTCAATTTCGAAACAATTACATTTTTTAGAAAATTTAAAAAAATATTCACTATAATCGAAGTTATAAATCACGAATAAACGTTGGAATCGCCAATGAGTCGTTGCTGCTAGTTACAATTACTGAAAACCTTGATGCATTTCGGGAATTAACATTAAATACCCTTACGGAAAATAACATTGACCTCTGTCGTATTCTAAGCCGATGCTACGATGGCGCAAGTGTAATTAGCGGGAAAACTTCGGGAGTTGCGACCGGAATAGAAAATAAATTGGGCCGAAAAGTTCCTTACGTCCATTGCTATAATAATGCTTGCATTCGATAATCATCAGGACCATCTCGGAAATTACTTTCATTCGTTTATTTTTTGATCAATGTGTATCATGTTACATGAATTCTTTCACCATATGCCTTGTATGGTGGAAAGAAGATTGGTCGGCTCCCCGAATAGCGCTGTTCGGGACACTTTGCGATTACAAAAGTTGTAAACGATAATTATTCGGAGACTTTGACTACTTTAGATGGAATTAAAAATGACAGATTTAACGGTGACGACGTCGTCAAGAGTGAAAAAGTCATGCTCAATTTGGAATTCCGAATGGCTATGGTTGTGGCCAAAAAGATCTTATCCATACTTCAGCCTGCAGACGTAGCTTTATAAGCCCCAAGCGCAGGTTTGAAAGACGCCATAGCAATCATAAAGTGCGTCCAAAATGAAATAACGAAATTGAGATCAGATGAAATGTATAATCAAATTTTCGAAGAAGTTTATGACAAGTGGCCATTCCGAAAATAGGACCCAGAATCAGAAGAGGTAAGTCAAAAAAGTCTAAGCGGATGGATGACTACTTGATGTATGGCTCTTCCTGTTCTTCCGTGAGACAAAATATAAAAGACCAGGACGGTCAGCCATTTAAATCTGAATATTACGAAACGTTGGACACACTAATTGCTGAATTACAAATAAGATTTTCCGACAACGACGATCTACACTAAACTCATTAGCCAGTCTCGATGAGTTGGATGTAAACAAAATGGTACTTTTGAAAAATTTGGGTAATTAAACAAAACTATGTTGCTGCTTGTAAAATATTATTGTTATTTATATTTATGTCCAATTCACAATTTCAACTAATTTTTCAAGTCTAACAATTCCATCAAGGGAAAAGAAGCTACTGTGGTTAAAGCTGAGTTGAGTGTCGTCGCGAGGATAAAACTGAAAACACAATGCAAGTTTTTTTACACAGGCACTGAGAGGCCTTCAAAGATACATATGAACTCTTTGCATCGATGGCGACCATAAGATGTAGCACTGCAGTATGTGAATCAACATTTTCAACTTTGACTGCAATCAATAGACGTCAGAGGCTGTGGCTGTCAATGGGTCACGAAAGAATGGCAAAAACGGTATTTCTTGCCTTTGAAAAGAAAAGAACGTCCGTCGCATTTTTAATAATATGACGAATAGAAGAATTCAGCTGTTGTAAGAAAGGACTTTTTATTATGATATTGATTATAATATGTTTGGAGAAATAATGTATGTTTTGCTATTACCTACCTAGAATAATCAAGTATCAGGTAGAGAGATCTTGCACGATAACATGGCTCGCCGCTCCAAATTATTGTTTCTGTAAATTCTGTGTGCGTAATGATATCCTTACGAAGAGGAGTTAGTGTTTAGACTTTAGAGGTAAGTATTTCGCTCAGTGACACAAAAGTACCGATTGCATTTGTTTTCGTTCGATACCAACCTGCGCGCGCACACATACATGTAACGCTTTGTTATACTTTCGCAAATACACTCGAAGTCGATTCGGTTTTTGGAGGGGCGGGTCATGTTATTCTAGAAGACCTCACTTACTCACACTCACAAGTATGATGAAAATCCATTCACCAGATCAGATAAAGTAAACATTTTACTTCCGCCCTACCTGTAACCACCGCTGCTCTACCTCAAATTCAACTCCGGCTACGGCCCCGAGAAGGTGATAATGATTGTTCTCGTTTTCTGCCAACCAAAAAATTTCGTTTAAAATATTCATCTTTTATTCACGATTACTTAGCAAATGAAAGTAAGCAAAGAAAAAAATCGAAAACATTCTGCAAGAATTTAACGTTTTCTATACGCTCTTCCCATACAAAAAGAAATTACAAAAATTTGAAGAAAGTAATAAAAACAATGTAAATAAATATCGAATTGAAGACAAAATAGTCTCTGCTATTCCGAAAAGCAGAAGTAAAGATTATATTCAGCTAACGATTCATAATAGGACATGAAACGAACTGTTTTTTTAAAAATATTTCAACATCGCCCATGCTTCAACAGAACTATATTTTTCGTGTTTAAAGTGAATTTAAAAATATTTCAAACACAAAATCAGTAAAGACATCACTGTCAATTGTTTATTCATTTTTTATTTATTTTTTTAGGCACGTCGGCACTGGGGACGTAAGCGATTAAAAGGGATAAAATCAGAAGATCAATTCTACATATCAAACGTAAATTATTAAATGAATTTGACCGTGATAAGATTGTTGAAAAATTAGTGAAAGGTAAGTCTCGAAACAAATACATCATTTTCATCATCGCTATCTTTTTAAAATTCAACAAGGTATTTTACGTACCGTACATTTTTTGATATTCGATTGAAAGCTCACACATTGCATGGACATATATCCAAATGAAAAATCAAAATCATTCCAATACTAAAATATTCTTATTTAATCTAAAGCGTTCATTCGAAATTCTTTTTAAATGCATATAAATCTCTAATCCTAGCTGTATGATAGTTGTACTCCTTATCTGCTAGTCCTTATAAACTAAAATTCTTCGATTCTATTCGTGATTCCTACTCATCTCTTTTTATTATATAAAATGTTTTGAAATTTTTCACACAACCGTTTCAGTTTTAAATAACGTTATTTGCTAGATCCCGAACGCGATGATCAAGAATCTTCCTCACGACTACCTGGAATACCTTTTGGCAGTTTTTAATTACCTCTGGTTTACGCATACTTTCCCCGATCAATGGAAGGAAGCAACTATTATACCAATACACAAGCCGAGCAAAGATCGCTCCCATTTCACTTACATGCAACCTCTATAAAGTTTGGGAAAAGATGGTATGTCGTCGTCTAAGATGGCGTCTGGAAAAAGAAGAACTGCTTGCACCACATCAGTTTGGTTCCCGCAACTTTAGATCAACGACTGACTACCTAGCAAGCATCGAAGCTGATATTTGCGACGCCTTGGCGGACCAAGCGCACCTCCTATTGGTATCGTTGGATATCGAAAAGGCCTACGAAACAACCTCGATTCCTGAAGTAATCAGTATTATGCGGTCACTGACATTTACTGGCAACATCATCGCCTTTATGAACAACTTCCTCAATCACCGATGCATGAGAGTCCGGATCCAGGGAATCCTGTCCAAATTGGTCTTCATCAATGGGCTTCCCCAGGGATCTGTGCTAAGTGTCGTCCTGTTCATCGTGACAATTAATCATGCGCTTAGAATCTTAAGATCTCCGTTGCGGGGACGACTCTTCGTTGACGACCTCACGATATCATGCTGGGGGGAAAATATTGAATTCACCTTCCACATCGTTCAAAAAGCTCTTGTAGACCTCCAAACATGGGCCGCCAAATGCGGTCTAAAGTTCTCGGCCACCAAGTCGGAGTACATGATAATAGGCAGCCAGAAACAAGCCGAAGCGAGGAACTGCCAACTGTATCTAAATGACCAAGTCTTAAAAAAAAAGGACTCAATAAAAATCCTGAGCCTCGAGATCGACCGAAAGCTCTCGTGGAAAACTCACGTCAAAGCGTTAAAGAAGAATTGCCTTGACCGATTGCGTATACTCAAAATTCTCGCCAACAAACAGTGGGGAAGTAGCACGAAAGCGCTATTAAAAGTCTACCGCAGTCTTATCCGATCCGTGCTCGATTACGGTACCATTATATATGATGCAGCCAAGAAATCACTCTTGGACACTCTGCAACCGGTTGTCAATTCCGCATGCCGTATCTGCTTAGGAGCGTTCGGAACGAGTCCAGTCAATAGTTTGCTCGCAGAAGCCAACGAACTGCCACTGGTTATCAGAAGAAAAGAGCTCTGCTTAAAATATGCGGTGACAATCTCCTCGACACCGGGACAATCCAGCTTATGACAGTATCTTCAAGGTTCCTGTGCACAATATCGACCCCGACTATTCGGCAGCAGAACCACTCAGATCGCGGATAGCCAGATACACAGCAGAACTCGAAATAATACTACCAACGGTTTATGAACGATCGCTAGGGTTCCTACCCCCGTGGTGTCAACCCAATCTGACAATAAATGTTGATCTAAGTGAGCACGAGAAAGTAATCACAAGCTCAGAGGCGTTTAGATTACTTTTCCTTGAAATACGCGAAAAATTTCAGCCATGCACGGAATACTATACAGACGGTTCAATTCTCAACGGCAAAACAGGTTACGCTATAGTCTCTGACTCTATCACGTTAGCAGCACAACGAACGCACGACAATAATTCAATCTTCACCTGTGAGGCTAAGGCGATTCTCCATACTCTAGAACTAATCCTACTGCGCCAAGACGCAACAAACTGTACCATATTTACTGACTCGTTGTCCTGCTTAAGAGCCATCCAAAATTAGTTTACCAAAAACCCTATCATACAACGCATCCACCTAAAATTGGACCAGCTCCAATCAAAGCATATACAGGTCAGCCTTGTGTGGACACCGGCGCATACAGGAATCCAAGGAAATGAATTGGCGGATCAAGCTGCAAGAACCGCGACGACACAAGATTGTCCGCCTGAAGTACTTATGACACCTCATGAAGCTAAAATGGCGATAAGCAACACAGTCAAAAACTACTGGAACACCCTTTGGCTCCAAACGCCGAGCAAACTCCACGAGTTTAGAAAAGATACCTACGAAAACATGTCAACTCTCAGTAGACACGAGCAGTGTGTCCTAACTCGTATCCGCATTGGACACACAAACTTGACCCATTCGTTCCTCATATCTAAAAAACCGCCCAACCTGTGTCAACGCTGCAACATGCCTATATCATCGGTGAGGCATCTTTTGATCGAGTGTAATCACTACCAGCAGGCCAGACAACAAGCGGGTATTACCAACGGCCTTCCAGAGATGTTTTCGGACGCCGAGAAGTGTAAAAAAATTGTAGCCTTCCTCAAAGACATCTTAGTATTCCAACTGATCCAACTTCCTCAGCCTTCAGCTGACTTTTTGATTTTTTTTTTTGTTTCGCGCATTTTCAAATATTCAATATAAAATGTTATAATTATCTGTAAAACCGTAGTCGCTAATGATCTTGTAGTCCAAAAGCGACTTGTAAATACAATAAATAAATAACTAAATAGACTAATATCCAAAAATAATATAACTAGTGTTGGATTTTGATTTTTATTTATTAACAAAATTTTTTCTGTTATTCGATAAGCTATTAAATTCTCCACTTTTATTTATTTCTGGTTTTATTCGAAATCTATGTCTCTATTTACCGCGAATGCGAAGCAAACAATTTTTTGTATTTCCGGCCATTATAGTATACCGCCATCCAGACTATGATTTCTGTCCATTATATAAAGTCACTGATGAGGATCACAGCTGAGTAATCGAAGCGATTGATGCCGGGGTTAGCGAGCGAAAGGCGTCCTAGTATGTATATAATAGATAGAAAGATAGATGCCCTAACCACACGAGATTACTTTTTTATTAATCGTACAAAAGCAAGAAGAACTTAATAACAAAATTACTTTTCCAACTTGCCCTGAGCAAATGGCAGAGTGTTATTTTTGTGGATTCCTCGATGCATAAGTGGCAATGAAGATGCATCCAAGAAATTCGTTCGGACACGCAACTTCCAGCGCTTGAAAATCCTTCATCATCGATACCACCATGAAAAATTGCACACTTAAGCGGTAGGACCAACAGAGCTGTGGTACGTTTTTGTAAAAAATATTCTCATCAACAGAGCCTTGGTGACTGCCGGTGGAAACCCTCGAAGGGAATGCACCGTTTTTAGTTAACTTCCAGTAAGTCATAAAATCCTATGGCTATATGTCCAAAGATGAGACTTCACGTTTGAATTGTCCTTTCAGTCTCAATAGTCGTCAAGAGTTCGCAGCATATTAAAATGCATGTACAGTTCTGTGTCGAGTATTGTCTATCCAATTGGCTGGTATCGCTCGGATTTTACCAGTTGGCCAAATTTTCCGCCGCATATGCAACAGTAAACTCTTGTTTATTTTGACCCGGGCCGCTAAAAACTCTCATTGTAGTATTCGCATTTCATTGCTAGGTCATGAATTATTTCAATTTTACCGAAAAATATTAAATTTTCATAACTGGAATGCATATGAAATTCTTATAAGAGAACTCTTGTAAATTTAATTTATCGACGATAAATAAAACAGTAAGAAATTAAAATGAAAATTAGGCAACTAAATGCAGCAAAACAAATGTTTTCAATGTTCATGCTGCCTGATCCTCTTCGATAGTCGGTTAAAAATTAAACAGCATTTTAATAGCGGCGTCAAGTTTTAGCCCCCGCATGACGGAATTTTAAAATCAAATTTAACTAAACAAATTGTGCTGAATTGTGCTGATAATGAAAGTAACACGTAGTATTAGTAAAATTTGATCTGGGGGGCTGAAAACTTTAGTGAATACTTTATGTGTTCGGTGGAACAACCCCCCAAAAAAAAACATAGACACAAATGTCACATTCAGTTATTGAATACGAATTTTGATAATTTCATTTTGTCTTCCCTTTATATTCCACCTGAAAATAAATCGCAAATAGAAGTAATAATTAATGATCTAAAAGTTTATAAGGCACCTGGATGGGATGAAATTAGGATTCAGGATATTAAACATAACTCAAATATCTTTATTCCTATTTTGACTAACATGGTCAACTATTCAATAAAGGAAGCAAACACTCCGGATGGGCTTACAAGAGGTATTGTTAGACCGATATATAAAAAAAGAGTGAAAAATCCATTCGAAAACTACCGTCCAATAACAATAACATCGGTAATATCTAAAATTGTTGAACACTATATTGATAAACATTTAAGAAATTATGTGGAAAAAAATAATATACTTCATGAAAATCAACACGGTTTTGGAGAAGAAAAAAAAAAATCCACAATGAAAGCAATCGGTGAACTTACCGAAAAAATAACAGATAGCTTTGAAGAGGGAAGGAAGGTGTTAATAACGTTTATAGATCTTACTAGAGCATTTGAAACGGTTGATTATAAAATAATCATAAACGCATTAGTGGAAATAGGAATAACGAATAGTTTGAAAAAATGCTTTCAAAGTTATTTAACACAGAGGAAAACATGCGTAAATATCTTAAATGTGCAAAGTGAAAAAGAGGAGATGGATGTAGGAGTTCCGCAGGGTAGCAACTTAGCGTCAATACTATTTATTGTATATACAAATGGTCTCTGCATAAGGGGAATTAAGTTACAGTGAGGTAGTCTTGTACGCGGATGATATAGCAAACGTCACATAAAGATGTTAAAGAGGCAGAAATAAGGATGCAAAAAGATCTAATAACAATAAGTAAATGGACACACGATAAAATTCTAAGAATAAATGTAAAAAAGACTGAAGCAATGGTACTGCGGACAAAAA
This sequence comes from Icerya purchasi, assembly GCA_039619475.1. Lineage (NCBI taxonomy): Eukaryota > Metazoa > Arthropoda > Insecta > Hemiptera > Monophlebidae > Icerya > Icerya purchasi. Next base: position 148,961,253 of record CM077115.1, read on the forward strand.
AAAAGATAACTCTGATTTGTATTGTCCAAATGTAATAATGCACTCAAACGAATGTGTACACTCAATGGGGGAAAGACGCGAATGCAAACTGAAAAACTGTCGAAAGTTGGGAGTAATGATGGACCAACACATAAGATGGACATATACATATGGAATACATTGCAAAGAAAATAAGAGCAGTTTTACCAGCTTTATATACATTAAAGAAAAATGCAACACATGAAACATTAAAAGTAGCTTATTATGCGCTAGTAGAGTCGAGGATCAGATATGGAATTCAGGCATTGGGAATGGCGAGAAAAGCATACTTGGGGAAAATAAATAAACTGCAAATTAAATGCTTGAAATTAATAGGAAATCCTTAAGGGGAGAAACTGAAAGTGAAATCATTAAAAAAGAAAATGTAATGAGAATAAGAGGAATGTACTTATTGAGTACATATCAGCAGAAAAGAAAATTGACTTGGAGGAAAGAATAAACACAGAATACGATTTGAGGGAAAAACTTTCGTACAAACTGCCGTTAGAACAAAGATGGGGGAGCAAACAGACAAATATTTTTTTTTTTTATCAATATAAAATAACTATAATATTATTTTACATTAGACAAATACGTTATAACTCAGTTGTTAAATAAAATGCCTAAAAAAATAATAGAGGAGGACAAAAATTGGGATGAAAAAAAGGACGCAATAAAGGAATGGTTGCATAAAGAGGGGAATATAGGAATAATAAGGAGCATTAAATAAGAGAAATGGGTACAGAAAGCAGTGATAAACAAAAGTGAAAACAAAGGGAGGGAATAAAAAAATAAAATAAATAGTAAATTACTTATAGCTAAGTTAGAAATAAGGAAAAATAGCACATAATATAAGTAGTATAGTGTAGAAATCATTAGATGTAAGAAAACTCGTCGATAAGGCTATACAGCTTGACGAGAAAATGTGTAAATAGTGATAAATATATATATTTTTTCAAAAAAAAAAAAAAAAAAAAAAAACTCCATACAGGCAAAAACTTACTCCAAGTGCTTTCATTTACGGAATTATACGTTGCAAAATAATTAGTATGCTAACTATTCCGAGATATGTAAACTTCATTAAGGGAATCACGATTTTCATTTTTTTTCTTCAAATAATATATTTATTTAAAATTGATTTGAAACTTTTGTGTTTGTTTCAATTGAGTATATTAAGAAATGTTGAATAAAATAACCAAAGAAATAATAGAAAAAATAGGGGAAAGAAAAAGGAAAATAAAGGAATGGCTCCGGGAAGAAGAAGATATAAAAACAAATAATAAACATAAAATAAAATGACAAGGCGCAACCAAAAAAAACTGGGAAAAAACATTGAATATAGAAGATGTACAGATTATTAAGTACTGATAAGTAAAAAGATAGATTAAGACTAGTAAATACTATACGATTATGTATATGTATAAGTTGATTTAAGATGGTTCAGTGTTCAATAGGATAATTCGTCGACAAGCGTTCTTGACGAAAGTTTTGTATGTAAAAAATAATAAATACATATTTTTCAAAAAAAAGAAAAAAAAAAACTATTGAGAAAGATTGTAAATGAGATAAATACAGGACTATCGATGGGGGAACTAATTTTTAATTACATTTATTGACCTATCCAAAGCGTTTGATCTAGTTGATCATGAATTATTGACCGAAGACCTAAAACATCTGGGCATTAAAAATAATCAACTTAAGCGATTTAAAAATTATATAACAAATAGGAAAAATATGGTTAAAATCGCAGGGAATATAAGTAATGAAAAAACTATTCAGTACGTCGTAGGACAGGGTTCCATATTGGCCCCTATCTTTTTTCTTATTTACACCAACACGTTACATAAGCATATTAAAAATGCAAAGATTTACGTCTTTGCTGATGATATTACTTTATTAATGGAGCACAAAATTTTTTTTTTTTTTTTTTTTTTTTTTTCCACTGTACCAGTCGAGGGACCACAAACAGCGGTACAAAAATTTAGAGATCGCGAAAAAATTATTACAAGAGGATGCAGGTAATTTGAGTAAATGGGCACATGATAGGAGATTATGTATAAATATAAACAAATCAAAAGTATTAGGAACAATTCTAAACATAAGATACGTGACCCGCGAATTGTCCTTCATAATAACGATTGCCATCATGAGCTTCGTGTAAATAATTATAACCATCTATGTTTTTGCCCACCGTTAGAGAACGTAAATGACTTTAAATATCTACGTATAAATATATATATATATATATATATATATATATATATATAGATAAATCCTTGAACTAGAAAAAACACATTCAAAGTTTAAACTCGAAAATAAGACAGACAATTCCAGCTTTATATAAAATAAAGCAGGTACTATCAAACACTACGTATATACTATAATTCAATAATAATGTCTAGAATATTATATGGAATTTAAATATATTATGCGAGGCTAAGAAAGCAGAAATAAACAAAATAAGTAAAATACAGAAGAGGTGTTTGAAACTTACACTCCCCCACTGCAAATAAATCGACTTTAGGTCAATTATGTGTGAAAGGAAAGCGATGAAATGTCCCCCAAGATGTATTATTTCTATTATAGGTTACTAAAATTTAATGTTAAAAATATAAAATTACTATCCAGGGAAAAAATTCGGGTAACAAGAAACCAAAGTAATACATATTACATCTATCCCCCCACACGGTGTAAATCTACGAATTGATAACACTGATGACTCAGTTTTAATTAATTTTAATAAGTACAATCCCTAATGATATACTAGAGGAAAAGAAAAAATTGGTGTGTGGAAAAAGAAGGTGCAAGAATGGCTGAAGGAATGGTGCAAAGATTGAAGATCAAGTTACGATCTAGATCTCGCTACTCTTTAATGCTTTTTTATTTATGAATTTTGGTTTTGACTTTATCGTGTCCTTTCTGATTTTTAAGTTTCTATCAGGGGATTTTCGATCTGGAAATATTAAACTGTCTGCACGTACCGGTGTACAGATGCATATTACGTGCCATGTTATGTATTATGACATGTATATATACTCTTAATTAAATATTATGTTGGGTTTATTTGTTATTTATGGAATAAGTTAAAATAGTTGCAATTTGAATTTTTGTTTAATAAACGTTGATAAGAGTGTTGGGCACTCACACAACGGGCATTTTTGCCCTGTGAGACCCACAGCTTATTTTTAAAATAAAAAAAAAATAAATAAAACTTAACGATACCCCCTCACCCCCAAATTTGAGTATTTTTAAAAAGTAATTATGTCCGTAGATAGCAATAGTTTTGTTCCGAATTGGGCTGATAATGAAAAGTTTTGTGCCGCACCGAAACACGTAGTATTAGTAAAACTTGATCGGGGGGGGGGGGGGGCTAACTTGACGATAGCCCCCCCCTCTCCAAAAAAAAATTAACGAAAAGAAAAATGTGTCTAAATTATTAATTACAAACAGATATTAACAGCTAGTGTTTATATTTAAAAAAAAAAAAAAGAAGCTAAACCCTAATGAATTTTGGCGATTGTAAATAAATAAAACAACTGAAAAATATTATAAAAACAAACAACTTCGACAAAATACATATAAATACAATTATTATCAAAAATACGGTGACGTTTTACGATGCGCATAATAAAGCTACACATATATCTTAATAATCATATTTTAATTTCATGGCAAGGAGGCTGTGTTATAGGCAATTTACCTACATGTTATTTCATAAAAACCTATTACAAAAAGAAAATTGTTGATCGATCAGCGACATTTTTGAGTAAATTGAAAGATGTAAAAAAATTAGGTGTCTACGTTATCGACGCAAGAATTTCACAAGAAACAATAAAAATCTTCGAATAAAATGTATTCCTGAAAAATCCGAAAATTTGGGGAATCTTTTGGCAATACCCTAAAAACAATTTTTATTTTTTTTCATTATCAGTACGATTCGGCGCAAAACTATTGCTATCTACGTATATAATCACTTTTTAAGAATTCTCAAATTTTTTTTTTTTTTTTTTTTTGGGGGTGATATTGTCAAGTTAAATCCCCAGATCAAATTTTAATAATACTGCGTGTGTTACGGTGCAGCACAAAATTTTTCATTATCAGCTCAATTCGGAACAAAACTATTGCTATCAAGTGACATAATCACTTTTTAAAAATTCTTAAATTTTTTTCCGGAGGGGATATTGTCAAGTTAAATCCCCAGATCAAATTTTAATAATACTGCGTGTGTTACGGTGCAGCACAAAATTTTTCATTATCAGCTCAATTCGGAACAAAACTATTGCTATCAAGTGACATAATCAATTTTTAAAAATTCTTAAATTTTTTTCCGGAGGGGATATTGTCAAGTTAAATCCCCAGATCAAATTTTACTAATACTGCGTGTGTTACGGTGCGGCACAAAATTTTTTAATATCAGCACAACAATTCGGCACTAAGCGGGCACAATTTGTTTAGTCAAATTTGATTTTAAAATTCCGTCAGGGGTAGGGGGGGTAAATTGACGCCGCTCATTTTAATGCGCTTATAGACGGAAACTTTTACAAAACGAAAAATTTTGAAAACAACCATCGGCTGGGGCTCCGTGCAAATTGCTGGCAAGGCGGCATAATACGGTGGCTGAATAAGCCTTCATGCATATACCAACGTGGTGGTAATTTTAATTGCAACGAGATGAATGAATTACCTTGAAGTCTTGTGCCTTTTCAGTTGTCACATTCCTTTCCATCCTCCCTTCGTCTGGCCAATTTTTAGATTGCCTACATTTTCTCAGCGACACGTTAGAGTGTAATCGCCTATAATGAGAGAACGGAAAATTAATTCCGAATGCATTAGCGGCTGTAGGAATTTATTTGCCTGTAATTGCGCAATATCGCATAGCTGCTAAGAAAATAATCTCTAGCGTGAAAATCAGAATTCCTCTGAAGGCAAATTCGGCTCTAATGCTGAAAGAGACCTTTAGCGGGCGTCGACGTTTGCGACTGCACTCTTACTTTCGTCCGCTTTCGTATTTCGCAACATTTTCAAACAAACGCGAAACGGTTTAATAAGTCGCAAAGATTCAAAGGCCGGCCTTTAGAGCTGGTCGGCTTTCTGTTTGCCGCGGTGCTGTTGTTCGGCTCGCATGCTTTATTAGTAATTCATTTCGTCGACGAAGCGGCGGACCACCGCTCTGCGAGCATGTGTTACCTTCTCTCCGCGCAAAGGCCTTCTCTTGCTGCATTCATTTAACAACGTATTAACATCGTTTAACATTTTAAATATTCTTTCTTTTCCCTCGACGCTGTTTTTTCCGCTTTTATATCCGGCCGGCTTCCGTTTAACAGGTGTTTTAACGAAATAATAATTATATCTGATCTCCGGGAAATAATTAATATCTGCGAACCGGCCGATGACACCAGAACGGGTCTCGTATGATTTATTCTACGCACGCGCATAGACGACCTGCGTACTGGTATAATAATTGTGGCACGGCCCCTCTGCTGCTCGTCAGACATCCGACCTGCGTGTCTGGTGACGATTCATCCCGTACTACTAATCTCTTTAACATCATCGAAAATTACATTTGTTCTAGTAACATTTAGATTTTTTTGAATTTTTTTTTCCGGACACTTTTAGTTGTAATTCGCCAACTCCAGCTTACTAACTTCCGTTTATCTTCAGTCTACGTTTTCTCTATTCGTTTTAATAAAGAAGGAATATGAAATGCTACCTAACAAATGAGGAGGTAGAATAAAAGAGGGCTACTAGTTTAAGTTCCAAATTTATGTATTGAGTGAAATTTTTGTTTTCGGAAAAGAAAATCTGTTTCGTTCTCCCCGACTTATTTTTCTGCCACAGAATATAATCTCCTCGCTCACCTCTGTAACTTCCGGAACTAGCGTCGTTTTAAATATTTTATTATCTCTTCCTCGCCGTATGTAAATTTCGATTACATATTATATTCGATATATTTTTGTTCACGAACGACTCTAAATCCGCTTCTGGCACTCACTATTCCCGTTTGCAACTATATTCCGGAGCAGCTCCCTCCTTTCTGTCTAAACCGAATCCAACGCTATCTCCTATATGTGACCGGTTTTTGTATTTTCAGCACGTAACTTTTATCTCCGGCTCGACTTCATCCTGAACCCCCCTCCGCTATATAACCTAATTGTTCTTTACGTAATTTCTAATTTATTAGCATTCCGCACTCTGTCTCCTGCTTGACTTACCACTGATTCTTTGACGCATTTTCAGCTATAAGTAGTGGAACTTTATAGGGGTAGGCAGTCTTTGTTGATGATGGTCCCTTTTGACTGATTATTATCCCTCGGCCTTTTCCAACCGCCGCTCTTTTTGTCATCCATTCCTTTTTCGTTTCCTTGGTTCAGTTTCCCATCCGTAGTTCTCGTCTTCGTTTTAATTTTATCTTACCGCTGACTTTCCGTTTTGTTATCAGTCTGACTCAAAATTTTACCCGTCACGCGTTTTACATTTTTATTGTCGCTTTGGAATTTATCGTAATTACGTCGCATTAAATCCACGCGCATCCTCTATAAAAATATTCACAAAAACCTCTGTTTATCTATGTTACGAATAATCTCTCGCTGGCTAACGCTTCCTATTTTTCATTCCAGTGTGTGTATGTTTTTTATGTGTGTAAGCCAAACAGAATTTGTCTTTTTCATCGACGTTTTCAGTGTCCTTGCATCCGTATAACTGACCGCATGTAACACACATCGCAGCGCCTTCTTTTTAATCTCCAGGCTTAACTCGCGATCACAAAGGATGTTTTTAAATTTCATACACATAATCAATGTGGCCATCTCAATACGAGTTTATATTTTTCTATACCAGGATCGTTTTCTTTCGTTATCCAGCTGCCTAGATATTTTAATTTTTCTACGCTTTCGATTTCTCTGCCATAGAGAAATAGACTTTCATTTGTGTCATCGGTTGTCCCGAGGCTATCACGAATTTTTGGTTTTTTCGGTATTTTTACAGATTCCCTTTTTCCACTTTTGAAAGTAACCCTAAAACCCAGCAATCTCTCTGTATGTCTGCTACATTTTGCACGAGCAATACAGTATCGTTGAAAGCGGATTACGGAAATTTGTTTGTCCGCAATTTTTATTCCTTCATCACGTCCTTCTAAAGGTTGAGCGAAAATTTCTTCTAAATATTAATACAACAGTGGTGAACTATTAGAGATATGCGAACGCTAACTGGTAACCATTTTAGCGTTCGTACAAAAAAGCGCCCTCGACTAATTGGTCGACTGGTAACCGGAACCTAAGCTGGCCAACTGGTGACTAATAGCCGACCATCGATCTCGCCAACAAATTTTATAAAAGTGAATAATTTCGACTCCAGTATGTTCGTCGACTTTTTCTTTGCCCTATTATAGCGGGGTAATGTATATACTGAACAAGATATTGCAATGTTACGTGTGGTCAGTGCTACTGTATGGAAGCGAGACATGGACCATAAAGGAAAATATGGGGAATATCATCATTCGAGATGTGGTGCTACAGAAGAATGTGGAAAATACCGTGGACGAAGAAGTTAAAAAATGAGAAAGTATTGGAACACTAATGGGAACTGACCGAATATTAATGACAATAGTAAAAAGAAGGAAGATAAAATTTTTCGGACACTTCATGAGAGGTGAAAAATACAAGTTACTGCAGACAATAATAATGGGCATGATAGACGGAACAAGAAAGACCGCTTGGATAGATAATATAAAAAAATGGACCGGAATTAAGAGAACAGAAGATCTAGTCAGAATAGCAAAAGATCGTAATCAATTTCAGCAGATAATCCAATCCATACATGATGATTAAGCAATACCGGAATCGGGTAGCACGAGAATAAGAAGAATGTATGTTCTCCCGAGCCATCAAAAACTCTTGAATAAGTACCGAACTCTAAAGATGACAGTTCGAATTTCATATTGAAAAACACGAATTATTATTCGCTCTCACGGAAATATATTAAATTATTAACCGCATCGTTGCTATTTTATATAGGTAATTGAGAAATTGTTTTTATAAGAGAACATTTTGTAAATATGAAATTTATCGATGAGAAATAAGAGAAATAAAAATTAGGCAATTAAATGTAATAAGATAAATTAAAAATTTACATTTGCATAATAATAAATTCAAAACATTCCCATGTCGATTTTCTTGATTTTACCGCAGAATTTTTCTATAAGTTTATATATGCGAGTGTTTAATAATGTTTGTTTCATTATTTCTGAAATTTTTTAAAAGTCAAAAAATTTCTACTCCTTACTAAAATTTAATATTTGCTACATTAGTATCGATTACGGCGAGCTCATAAACACTATTCAGTATTAATTTTTCATTTTTTCAACAACATTTTAATGCGATTCTAAGATAAAATGTTGCATGGCAACAAATATGTATGGCAATAACTATGTGTGGCATTGTAAAAATTTGTCACGTAAGTTTTCTTATTTGAATGAATGCTTGAGCTGGAACATGATAAAAAAAGTAGACATTGGAAAGCACAGGTCCGGGAAGTCATCGAGAGTCGTTGTCGGTGATAAGCTGGCCTAAGGGCTGTCGCAAAGAAATTACCTGTTTTTTTCAGGTTACGAGTTGGTGTGTCTTCCTTAATTACCTTTGAAATTCAGTTACCAGTTTACCAATTCGCAACTACATCACTACTCCAAATTCCGTAACAACCATTCATTATGCTAAGTTCAAATCCCCGATTGTAACTTTATTACTAAAATTGATTTTTTCCTATTTCTTCTTACTTTTTATTTATTATTATTTCTTTTTCTAATTCACAATCAACTGCCGAAGTCACGAATTAAATTTAAATTATAGAGAATTTTTTCACTAAAAAAAAGTAATTAAAAGTAATGGATATATGCGTCCATCTTGAGTTAAACCATCTGAAGTGGTAGAGGAAGACAATAAGGGGGGTCGCTGGTGGACGAAGAAATAGAATAGAGAATAAATGTTAAATAAGGACACCCGTTAAGTGCTGGAAGTAGCGCTCCTATGAATTCCCCATGCAGTGTACTCTGTAGCGGCTAATGTCTGAAATGGCTATCGTCGAACAAACTAATATCGATTCCGCTTTGAAGTGTGGTAAACAAATTAGTGTCGCTGATGATCGATAACGCTAGAAAGTGTTTGTCTGTACGGTTTAATAAAATATCATCGCCTAATGACGTCAAAATCATAATACCGTCTCGGAACTTGGGCGGATAGTTATTTCATGGAACGTTTTTCCAGTCTGTTCTCAGATTTAAAAAGAAGCAGAGTAGCAGTGAATTCACAATGGCCACGGTTAATTGTGGAAAAAGTTTGTTTATTCTGTAGCAATCGTTGAGCTAAATTAGAATGCCAGCATTGAAATCAAAATGCGGCAAATGCCTGTGTAGGATTCCATATTGAGCTGTTATAAAATAACGACAACAAGTGATTCCTGATCAATTAAATCCGTTTCAATACTATTCAGAAAACGCGCAAAATTCTACACTAGTCAAAAGTTTTAAAATATGTTGCTTTCAAAGCCAGCCAATCACTAGCAGTCATACAGAATGTTTCCGGAAGATCAATGTTAATTCGATTAAGTGGTTTGCGCTGTAAATTTTACTCTGAATTTTTTAACTTACCTCACAATGTACACAATAATTCAGTTTTGATTTTGTAGTTCTCCTGCAATTTAAAATCCAATGTTGAGTATAGTCAATTTTTATAATTCCCTAGCGCGACTTCTTATATTCGTAGGGGAGTGGGGAAAATCGATCATGCCTTAATATTAAGCTAAAGCGAAATAAATTTTACATTATTTAACTTAGACTCAATAATAGAGGCCAAATAAAACTTTTTAATTATTTCCGAATACTGCAGACATCATACGTATAGCGTAATACGTACATGCTGTATTTGTTAATTAACCAAAATAATGGCTAATTACATAACTAAGCATTGCGTAAACACGAATGTATGTCGCAAACACCTATTCCGGAATATCCCTGGCCTTTAGTACTAGAAAGATAGCGCGATAGCCTAGTGGTCAAAGCGCTTGGCTACTAAACCAGAGGTGTCGTAGGTTATCGAGACTTGTCTCGTTCCAGATCCGAATCGCTACCAGGTATATACATCATCTGAAATTGAATATTGGTTATACCAGAGAACTATCTGGGGAAGTAAAGGCGGATAATCCAAAAGTAGAAAGGAACTGGCCCCCTACTCTCATTAGTGCCGTTGGGCTTAGTTCATTGTGAACCTTAACTTCACGATCCCCGACGCTCTGTCAAGGGTATGGGACTTACTAATTAGTCTAGGAAAGAGAAAAAACCCCGACTTGAAGAAGTAATATCCGTAATGTTGATCACATCTTTTTGAATGTTCATCGCTTTCCAGCGTCTATACCTATTACTAGCTCTCTCCACTCCTTATTAGCTTACATTCAGTCTTATTTCTTACCAGGTCCGTCATTCTTACTACACATTAGTTCCCCTTTATCTTTTATCAATGTTTCATCGAATCTAACGAGTATATAATTGATGGCGATAGTCTTCTTGTTCCTGGGTGTAGGGCGTGTTTTAAAAAAAATGGTCGCATCAATGTGTTGATCTGATAGTAGGACTAAAGAAGACGGGACCGGATTTAATGTAGCGCGGAAATGTAATTTTAAGCCATGTATTTGAAAGAAATATTAAGAACAAGTGCCGACTTCGACGACTTTTGAGCGGAAGCAGGCCAAACCTACCTAAATTCTCTAATTGTGTTATTATACCTTTCTTAACGAGTCATTTATTGTTAATTTCTATTACAATTTCGAGAAATAAATGCGATCACAGCTATCATCATGATGATGTTTATTTATCTTTTTTTCATGCCTAACATTTTGGTTACGTATCATCTGACAAGATACCATATCGCTAAACGTTTCACTTTAAATTTCTCTTTTATTTAAAAATTTAAACTGGTCTTGTTCGATATATCGAGAGAAAAAAGGAACCTTTTTGCCTGTTATAACGAAAAACTTGCGATGTTTCAGAAACGAAATAACTCCATCGTCAGTAATATCGTGCAATTTTGCCCGTCGCAGTATCGATACAGCTCCGTAGGAAATACTCGCGAAGAAACACATCAGTCAGGTTTCAAGAGTGTATTTTCTTATCCGCTTTTATAAAAGACTTCTGTATTTGTCGAGATATTAAAAAAGGCTTTAATGTTGGCCGCGGTGTTTTCGCGCTTCGATTATTGACTGCGACGGTGGCGAAGTTGCCGACAGACCGGTTTCACCGGGCGGCACATCGTTAAGGTGATTTGCGCCTTTTTTTAGAAACCAGTTTTTCTTCTACACCTCGTCGAGGGGAAAAAAAAGAAAAATAAGAAGCCGGATAATTTCGTAACCAGTTCGTCACCACTTTGCTCTTCTTCTACAGGACTGCCGATGAAGAAATTTTCCCACGATTATTCGCTCGTCTCTCGATTTTTCCACACATCCGTTAACCGGTTTATTTTCTATCTGCCTTCGAGATTTCAAGGAACTGGAATTAACTGGAACCTAATGGACGGGTCCCTTCTACAGGGCTGACCTGTTGGACGACATTTTCAAAGATTCCGTTTGGCCCCAGAGGTGTAGACTTGAAAAAAAATAGCCGACCAAAGACGGAGCTCCCGGTACGTCTGTGTGTCAGTTTCTTTGCTCGCTATTCTGCGCGTGTCAAAAGTCAAAGGTGCCTCTGTTCCATCGTTCCGATCTGAGACAAAGTCGCGGTTACCTCTGTTGCCTGTCGCGGTCCGTTTCGTAACAACAGCCTATGTGTTATACATTGTCCATTCTTGTCCGTTAGCCACGCACACTTGCTTCGTTCAGGATGACAGCGATAAAACACAAATCGTCCCGTAAGCGGCACGCGCTAAGGTAATGCGATTCTGGACGAGATACGCTTGTTCTATGTATTTTCGTTTCTTTTTAATTTATTTGTCGTCTGCTTCGGGGTAAAAGGTGAGCGTGTCCGAATTCCGGAAACCGCTTAATAACGCTTCTCGCTTCGTCCGGTTTTATGTTTATACTCTAGCATTAGCGAGCATGTGTTCGATCGAGCGTTTTATTATCCATTTTTAAAATGCTATATACGGGAGCGTGCTTATTTCGGACGGCTTAGATTTTAAAATAGCGTTAATTGTGATTTTCCCGTTAATTTCTTATCGGCTATACATATTATATATATATATATATATATATATAATTACAGACGCACGCAAGCACGCTTTTGGCTTCGAAAATATGTATTATATAATTTAATTAATAAAGTATTTTTATTTACTCGCGATGGTAAAATTACATTATATTGGTTTTTGGTGTTTAATTATGTTTTCTTTTATTTATTTATTACTTCTTTTTTTTTTGAGGTATTTAGAATAACAACGAATTTTTTATATTGCGTCTTTAAAATCATATTATGTTTCCATGCGAATGGGAGGGGATGATTTTTATTTTGCTCAGGAAGTTTTCGATTTTTACGCGTTATCCAGTAAACCGGATAGTATCGAGTACGGTGATTAAGCTTTATTTTTATATTAAGTACCTCGCACACAATGGTAGAGTTTATTTTATTGAATGCATGATCCTCGTGTCGTTCCTGGAAACCACACACTGATGGTGACCTTGTAGCTCTTAAATCGATATATATATATATATATATATATATATATATGTATAAAGAGTTAAATTATTTTAATAATAATAAAGCGGTTCATACAATCAGTGTATATTATTCGGTAACTAATTTTACTCGGTGTGGAATGCACGCTTGTAATTTTGAAACGTCTTTGTTAAATCTGACAAACTACGAGATTAGTGTGACGTCTCTATAGCGGGAATTTTAAAAACAACGTTCCATTTACGAATTAGTAGATTTTTCACCATTATTTACACGGGGAATCCTCTACTCGACGATAGAGAGCGAAAAATGTTAAAGTAAAGTAATAAAAATATGCGCAATTCTTAATGCGTTGGAAAAAAATTAATTACACGGCATTTTAAAAGAAGAATTTTATTAAAACTTTTTTTAAGTACTCTCGAGCCTATGAGACTACAGATAGTTAGACAATTTTTTTCTTAAAAGTAAGTTATTTTCGCAAAAACCCTAATAGAACCCCTACATCTTTATTTTTAGGTGTTGAAAATTCTGAAAAAATGTGATCTTTTACATATCTTAATCCTAATGTTATGAATAGATGTGATATTATTTACCGCTAAATATATAAATTATCTGAAACCAAACTCAATCGTAATAAGTTTGAAAAGATGCAAGGTTGTGTATTACTTAGTATATATGTAAATCCAAATTGAAAACCAATGTGGTCATCTGAAAAGATGCAGTATTAATCATCACTAAACTATAAAAATTTCGATCTAAAACTAATTTTTCAGTCGAAATGAAAAACTGCAATATTATCCGACATATTGGATGTAAAGCTGAATTTCGAAATCAATAATATTTTGCAATGGGTCCATTATTTTGAGATATTTTCGTTTAACTGAAGCGCTATTTCGTCGATAATTTTGAACATAATTTTTCGTGTAGGTAGTCTTAATTACAGAAGGACGATAGTTGTTGAGGCGGTGAGGTGTATGCAAATAAATAGTGTCAAATAGCATAGTAATGATATAAGTAATAATTTAAAAAATTTAATTTACTCCTTACAATTCGACTCTACCCAAAACAGTATTACATTTAATTTCATTCGTTTACGAAAAAAAGCTTATTTGTGTAATCAGTAAATCGCAAAATGTGAGACTCGCTTCAAAATACATTTTTTTTGTAATTTTTTTTATTTTTTTAAATGATTTAAATCTTAATTTAAAAAAGAGGTTGTTTAAGTGTGTCCGACTTTAGCCTAAAAACGTGTGTAAATCTTTATAAGGTTTGTGTAGGCCGTGAAAAAAGCTAAATAAATTCAAAAACTCAAAAAAGCGGCTACGGCTTATTATGACGGAAGCGAGAGTGATTCTTTTTGCCATTTAAATAAAAATAAAATCCACGGGTTCCAAGAAATTCCATAATATTATTTTTATCTCGAGCATTTTCGAATTTCTTTGCTTTTTTTTTTTTTGATATTTCTTGTTCTTGGTACTGTAATGTAAAACATAAACATAAACAATCGTATATTCGTACACTTCTATATAGTAATATAACACATTTAGATTGTGTTTTATACGCACCGAAAACGAAACTGTTTCCTACCGGATAGGTATATATTTTCGTGTTATTAGTCGTACGTAAACTAAAAAATTAATGTAAAAACATATCGCAATATTTCCGTTACGTATCTCTTCTAGAGCTGTACTCCCTTATACGCTCTGATGATCGGTTTCTATTAAAAAAAAAAAAAAAAAAAAAAAAACCGTTATAAATTTGCATAAATTAGTTGTAACATATATCATATTATCAACGAACATGTCTTGAAATATCTCTCGCGAAAAAAGTAAACCAGCAAAAAAATTTTTCCGATGCAACCGAATAATGCGAAAAATCACTATTATTTTTTTTAAATAATAATAACAAAAAAAAACAGAGCTAAATCAGATATAAAGGAAAGGCCGTTTTTTTTTGTTTTTTTTTGTTCTGGCGAAATATGAAACTCTCTATAGCTTCCATCTGATCCTAATCTTTTTATTGAAACTTCTAATTCTGATATGCTGGTCAACTCATTTCTTGTGGAATCTCTGCCTTCTAATTTACTCTACCGCGCGCGCTCGTCACTTTCTGTGTGTAAAAAGTACATAGAGCTTACCGTCTAATCTGGATCCTGAACAATGCTTATACATGGTGAATCGATTTTAACCGTTTTCAAGATGTTTTCATATTAATTGTTGGGAAAAAATGAAATAAATTTGAAAATTCTAAAAGCGGATAAATGAAATTGCATTTTTATATGGTACCTAATAAGGGGGTGGTGTTGCCCGAAATGAACCCAGTATGTATTTAACGGGCGATACTAGACGTCTATGTGTATAGTTGGTTGGGCGCAATGTTTCGTTGAATTAGAATATCCGGTACAAAATAAAAAAAACTATGTATAATACCGCGTTATTTAAAAATACTAGACAAAAAGAAAAAATTTTAAATCTACACATTTTCGAAATATTCAACGAAGGAATTGCTTTTTTCCTCCATCCTCCATTCAACATGTAAAAATTAATATATATATATATATATATATATATATATATATAGAGGTATTTTTTTGTCCTGTTTCATTAAATGTCGTTAACTAGGAATTTTCGTAAAAAACTCTGTGACCACTTTACAAATGAAAATAGCGCAGCCTCGTTTTCTTTTTCTCTGAATTACTTTGAATCCTTTAAATTTTCCTTCTTTGTGAATAATTTTCTGTTTCGAGTCAGCTATCTTGCCTACCTTTTTGTCAAATTTTTAGTTGTTCCTCAAACTATTCTTATCCGGTTAAATTCTTAAAAAGAGTGCTACAGAGTCTTGTCTACCAGCTACGAAATCTTTTTCTTTTAGTTCTCGATTGAAAATCTTTATCCGTTCAATTCAAATTGATCGTTTAAGGAAATGACGGCATTACCTGGATCATATTCTTCTGGCATGTTCTCTATTCCCATCCAACAATATTACTCGCCTGTCTCTACAGCTGCCCATAACTATGATATTGCAACTATTGCTCCTCCTCATTCTCTATCGTAGATTCCTTTCACTATATTCAGTCTTCTCTTAGTCACTCTTTTCTCAGTATCCGACGATACGATATGCCGCTCGCGTTTTGGTCAAAGTTTTCCCCCTTCACCGCTTTTCTATCAAGCCGTGGTGACCATACTCTTTGCATTCTTTCAATAACCCCATTTTATACGTGATATCGATAATGTTTGAATTTAATTGAATAAAAAGTTCTTTCTAATGTTCACTTTTATCGATATATTTCCACAAAATGCATCGCTTATCCCCTCCTTTTCTACTATCTAAGAGTTCCTGATTTATTTTTGTCCGCCATCTTGAGTATCTGCAATGTTTAACGAACCTAAAAAGAAGAAGAGAAAAAAATAACCAAAATCGTGCTTTCTCGTCGAATACCTTGCCTATTCCATGGATACAAAAGAATTTAAGACTTATCCGAATTTACACAGTAACGCAAATTCGAAATTTTTTCGAGCTTTATAATTTTAATAAGAGCTATGCAGAAATAAAATCGAATACGGATTACGTCATTTTTTTTTCTCCTCAACATGTTATAATAAAAACGGACAAAAATCTTATTAAAAATTATACTCCGCGGAATAAATAAACTCTACAAAAAATTAAATAGACACGATTCATTAGTATAATCACGTATAGCTTAGCGTCTTCCATTAAAATAAAAAGAAAAAAAGTCATCATCATGACATCAATTCTTTTTGAGTATCTGCTTCAATAAAACGGTTGCCTCCTCAACCGTACGCTACAATTACAAATTAAAAATGTGTGTGTGTGTGTGTAGACACTATATTTTGCGAAAGTTTCGAAAAATTTATTCAATTAGATTTATGGAAAAATACGATTTTTTTAAAAATCGCTTACAGATTTTATTTTATGAGTAGAAATGTATGTAAAACTAGAGCTTCTTGGACTAACGTTTTTAATGAAAATCACGAATTATAGGATTTTTTCGAGATTTAAATTAATTAATTGGTCGGGAAATCGGTGAGAAAATTCTACGAAACGATGAATTTTAAATACCAATGTTTATGTGATTATCGTATTATTAAAAAGTAAACAAAACTCTTATTTACACTAAAATTTAACAAAAAATTAATACATTTATTTATAAAACTAGAGTGAAGGGGTACTTTCGCGATGAAACATATATATATATATATATATGTATATGTATTTATGCTTTACACGACGGTTTGAAATATTACGATGGTTTTCTCACAGGACACCGTTATGACAAATGATTGTAGTAATATTTCTGGTTTATAAATCCTTATTTGTTTTTATTTTTCGCATCAACGTACACATAGGAATAACGCAGTTCATACAAAATGGGGTGGCTATCGTGATTACTGCTAAACGTGTTTTTAGAAACTTGTTAATCGACATTGATTGATTTGCGCAAGTTCAGAATATACATATATCGAAAAACAAAGCTCGATCAATACATATGTATATTAATTAAATCAGCAATGCTTGTAGTACATTACATAACTTGGTTCAAGCGCAATATTGGCTCTGACGGTTTTGATGAAATTCACGAAATTAGTAGGGGCGTCTAGAAAATGGTGGCAAAAGTATTCATGTAAGTCATCTAACTTGTATTTTGGCCGGTTCTATAGTAAATTTAACAATCCAAGCTTATTTTTGCCATGCTCGATAGAAAATTCAAAATTATGATTTACATGGCGTAACTTCCAAATATTACGCAAACTAATGAACACACACCAAAATCACCGAACAACATTCTAAATGTAATTACGAATGCAGTGAGTAACTGAAATTCTGAATGAAACGCGGCGAAAACAGCAAAAACCATTAAAAACATTTGGAAAACACTAATTGATCATACACATACATGGTAGAAATAAATTCGAGAATTCTTGACATTTAATAATCGAGGGGAATTTATAATTTTAACGTGTTGGAAATTTCTTATAAATTCAAAAAAAAAAAAAATTAAATTATTTTTACTACATTAATCTTATGTTTATTTATTTATCTTTTACTCGGATCTTTGGAATGTTTTTTTTTTTTTTTTTTGGATTCTTTATTTTTTTCTAATTATTTCTTTTCTTTTAATTATTTCGTTTTTTTTTTTTAATTATTTATTTTTGTCGCCTACTCAGACATATCAAACCATCCCTTAAGCGTGTTCTATTAAAACATATATGTTGTTAATACAGTTTTACACTTAATCTGATGTTTCACAGTAAAAAAAAACTAACATTAAATTTATATACATATGGCTTCAATTTGATATAAAAAAATTATGAGCAGAAAAACATACGTAAATAAATTAAAAAATACCCGGCGACCAGATTTTTTTCAGATAGTTTTTGATTCATTTATTTAGTTTTAATTTAAAAATAAAACCTCGGGAAATAGAATACGAGTAAACTTAAAAGTGTTGTTCGATAGCGTTTTTTAACAACTTGCCCGAATATTTAACCCAGCGGAATAAACTTTATTTTTATTTTTTTTGCTCCCGTAAAATCATCTCGATGATTAACGCGTGTAAAACGAGATTACTTTTGAAGATACATATTGTTTTTTTAATTTGTTATTATATATTCATCTACATTCATCAAATTTAGCGAGGGAAAAAAGTTTTCAGAGTTATTTTTGCACCCCGATGGTGTTTGTATATTTTAAGAAAAAGAGACTTAAAGAAACGGAAAAAAGAATAGTTATGTTGGTGCGAATTTTTATTTTTAACCCTTTTTCGGGCAAAACAGCAGTGTTACAGCCGTGCTAACGCTGGTAGTCCGTTCGGACTTCTAAAATCCCTGTGTGTTAACGGGGTACCTCGTATAGTCGACTGTTTAAAACTATCTTCCACGCGTTCCCCATTTAGGGCCTTTTAATGAATTTTTTTTACCTCTCTTTTTTCCAAATTTTTATCGTATCTCTATTATTTGAGTTAATTTCGTTTAAAACGGCTTTGTCGTCCGTCGGTGTGAGAGTACTCTTGCGTCTACGTGCGAAAAACTTTTTCCGTTAATTCGGTAAACGCCTGAATTGCAGATAAAAATTAAGGGAGAAAAATCCTCTCCGGAAAAAAAAAAAAAAACAAAAAAAAACGAACCCTTGACCCGACGAATAACGAGTTCGTCGTTGAGATTAATATCTGGCATATTCGTACATCATGTTTTTGTTAAATAGATAATGAAATAATGAAAAATTACAAAAACACATTAAATGAAATTCGCTGAAGACGTCTCCTCGCAAATGCGCCCCGCTTCGACATTAGAAAATAGAAAACGAAATATAAATTTAGTTTATAGATCTGAAATTAGTTTTAAGAAAGCAAATGGATATTACTGAAAATGAATATTACTGGAAACGAATATGACTATAATATATAGAAATATATATGTAAATAGGTGAATGTCATATACGTGAATTATGCTCTAGTGACCAGATCCGTACATGTATTTTTCGGATTCTCGGGAAGCGTTAGTTCAGCTACAGCTGGAAATGAAAATCGGAGGAATATCAGCGATGGTGAAACTAAATATTTAAGTCGCTTTGAATTGAAAAAAAAATAATAAAAAACAGAAATATTCAAATAGGGTATGTTCCGAAACGCTAGTAACGGTCTTATCTTGTTTTGATTTTAGATTTTTATACGTACATACGAAAGTGTGATTTTTTATGCCACTAGTTTAAATCTAGAAAATTTTCCGCATTTCATCCAGCCCTCCCCCCTCCCCCAAAAAATAAATAAATCACTATTATCGCGAGCTAAGTTCCATGTAACTCAATGCGTGTAAAATAAATGCTTCGCATTGCCGATTAAAATATTACATCGTCGCAGTTTCATTATCATCCGGTGATATTTGTAGAAGTTGTTTATTTCTTTAGACGGGCATTATATAAAACGATTTGTAATGACGAATAATGAACATTGCCCGTTATATTCCAACATTTATTTTGCACATTGATTCAAACCGAATTAACTCGAGTTACAAAAGTTTTCGGTACGATAGAGAATAAAATGAAAGAAAAGTTAATGAACTTTTCCAATAAAAAGTCACTTGCAAAGGTGCCTAAAAAAATTCAAAGTCAAACTTGGCAATATACTGTGTAGTACATACTTATATATATATATTAATAAAAAATATTAATGATTACTGTAAACGAACTATGGAAACTTTTACTAAACGATTTCTTATGCTCCTTCGGATTCCTTCTAATATACTAAATTTGTGTTTCTATTAGTATATAATATATATTTTATTAATTTTCTGCTACTGTAGATATGGGAAATTCCCTACCGAAATTCCGGAATATTTCATTTAATGATTCAAATATATTAAATTGAAACAATTAAAAGTATTATGTATATATTTATTAACAAATAATTAACAAATAAATATTTACATAATACACTTGTATTTGTTACAATTTACTATATATATATATAGTTTTATATTTTAACAAATAGTATGTTCAGTTATAAAAGGAACTTGTCAATATAGAACTTTTTCATTCGGAAAACTTTTTATTTATTTTTATTTATAAATTTTTGCGAATAAAAAAAAAAAAAAAAAAGTTGTACTTACAAGAAGTTCCTTATAATTGTATTTTTTAGAAAAAGAAAAATGTTTGATCAAGAGTGTAATAACAAAAAAACAGTTTTCTTAAAGGATTCTACACAATAATTATTTATTCAGTTTTACTATTTTATTAATACGTCTACACCTGATTTAGAAAAACGAATCTAAAAATATATACTTCTTTCGATAAATGTTATACATTAAGAGTTTTGTTTCTTTTTTTTTTTGGTTTGTTTTGTTTGTTTTTTGTTTTTGATGTGGAGGAAGGGGGAAAATATGAATATCTAATTTGTGTAAACTGGATAAAAAAAAAAAAAATACCTTTTTAATTTTTTGCGGGAGCGAAACGATCCGATCCGGAAGAATAAATGGCCGGGATAATATAATAAAAAGGGTGTTATAAAGAAAGTGAAAACGTCCTGCGAAAAAAAGGACGAGTTTTTTTTTTTTGTATTAGGTCGCGCGATACAGCGCACGATTTCATTTTTTCACCGAAGGGTTGTTATTTTACGAATAATAATAATATAATCAGGAAGAGGCATTATAGACAGAGTTCAGCAAATGGGACATTATAGGAACCGGTTCGAAAACGAAATGGGGTGCGGGCCCGATTAGAGATCACGATCACCTTAAACCGACGTACGCGCGCGTGTCTTTAGCCTGACTTATCGCTACCCTACCTGTTACCGTTTTAATGCGTACCTGACCGGCGACGATTGTAAACAATTTTCCACTACAGGTGTCGCTGTAGATAATAAATCATCAGCTCGCCGTCCCGTATAGGGAAAACCGGTTAATCGTGCGCTACATAAACCTATTTAGTTGTTGTTTTTTTTTCATCCCTTCCTTTTATTTACACCGGTTGACATTTTGTTCGCCCTATGTTTACCTGTTGCGGAAAAGCATCCCCGTTAGATATAGTTAAAAAATTGAGTTCTCTAAAATTTCTAGTAACTCTATAGAAATAGAACCGAAAACAAACAGCATGTTCCGACAACACGATGCGGTTAATGCTTTCAGTCGTCTATTTTCACGTTCTTAATACATAATACTTGTGTTTACGCAACACTCGCAATATTATCATCATATAACTCGTTCCTACTTAATTCTACTCTGACCTCTCCAATGTCGTTATACCGTCGTATCTGGAATTATGTATAAGATGAAACGTGTGATACCCAAATTTCCGGATGATATTTATAACCTTTATGAAAGATACCACGCGTCATTATTTAATTTACGATTTGCCAATTGTAGTTGACTCACATTTCAAATTCCGTTACATCGAAATGTTACTCCAAAATTTTTTCATTAAAAAAGACACGACCGTTAACCTATATTCATGAATAGTAATAACTATAATACCGTTTTTAAACGTTCTATACATAATCGATAAAACAAAAAGGTGTAATTGTTACAAAAACGCTGGAAAAAAATGTTACGTGACTTTCGTATTAGCCCTACCCTAAATAGCTTCTTTTTCCATTTTTAAACGTCGGAACTATTTTTTGATTTAGTAATTATAAATGTAATAGACTGTGGCTAGAATTTCTACTATTATTATATGTAAGTACATATATATATATATAAAAAAAACTCAGCCCAAGGACAAGACCCTTTCTCCAATCTTTATGTTTTTAAAATTCCTCTGAAAAATCGTTTTCAGTTGACTACGGCATTCTCTCCCGTCTTTTATTTAAAAAAAAAATCTTAGTAACCGTACAACACATCATTTAAAATTTATTACCTTATATAAAGAGCAGCGGGACATAGTAAATGTAACGCATCCCGGGCTAAAAATGAAGTAGTCATTAATATATTAATTACAACGTAATTCTTAGGCCCTTATTCGAAAAAATGTCCCAAAAAAATTTCCCAAAAAAATGTCCTAGAAAAATGTCCCAATTTTATGTAACGAAAAATGTCCCAATTTTATGTAACGTTTGTTATATTTTATAGGATTTTTATCATTGTTATTTAAAAAATGTCATTATTTTATGTAATGAAATATGTAACAAAAAAATGTCTTAATTTTATATAATGATAGTTAAATGTTAGAATAGGATTTTTGTGGTTACGTTATTTTTCTTTTTATGTTGATGCCAGTAAGAATTACGTTGTAAATTTTGATCATTTTATACAAAGTATAGAAGATAAAGAGACAGAAATAAAAGCAAGAGGGGTTAAGGAGCACAACCCTTATCGAGGCCAAAATGGCCGAGTTATTTATATATATATATATATATATATATATATATATATATATATGAGTTAATTAGAAAATACTTTTATTTTCAATTAATACATTAATTAATTATAATTTATTTTATTGTTGTTCACTTGTAATCTACTTTGACTAAATATATTCTCCGTTTTGAAGAAACTCCCTAATGCCCTGATTAACTAACTTCTTCATAATTTTGCTCAATGGAGTAGCAACATCAAAATATTACGTTTATTAACTGCGTTGAATCAAATATAATTTAGCAAGACTAAAAAGTAGCTTCCAACATAAACAACACCGGCTGGTTCAAACTTTTTTCTTATTGTTCAATTGCTGGGTAATTCTGATTTCACCTTTGCAAGCGTGAAGCTTCATGTTCTACACATTCCATCGAAGCTTTTTTCGAAACTACAAGGTAGTGCAAAAAGTCTTTTAAGAATTATGATTATTATTCGTAGTTACGAATTTTGAATAAACAGTGTTACATGATGTTTTATAGACGCGCGTTCGTTCTTAACTGTCACGAGCGTTATTACGTTGCTCGCACTTTTGGTCGAATTCTGTTTTCGCTTACTACTTATGCTAGGTTAATCTCCACAGTTGACTGATCAAAAAGAATAATAACAGCATACACCGGAAAACGTAAGCGAAAAAAAAAGAAAAAAAAAAGGGATACACGAACGGTAGAAATCGAATAAACATATTTTAGAAATTGCTCTTATATACTATTTTCAGAAATTGGCTTTATACAAATTTCGCTTCTAAAAAAAAAAAAAAAAAAGCGGGTTATGAAACGAACACACTGATCGAGAGAAAAAGGTGGTAAAGAAGCGTAGAGTTGTCTCCCTCTTCAGCGTAAGCAGTTTCCAGTTCCAAATTAAAAATATGAACCTATACTGACGATCTAATACTCTACTACTCGTATTCGATATATTGAAAACATTTTGGAATCGGATTACTCGGTGGATTTGGTAGCTCGTTCAATTTCTTCTACCGGCGCATTTCTTAGCATTTTTGAAACCCCCACAATGTCGCATTTTTCTCCGTAGCTGCTTTATTCTAAATTATAGAATTCTTTCTCTCCATCCTCAAATTCTGATATCCTCCTGTTCAACCGGTTTTCTTCATCCTTGGTTTCTAGAATTTCCTTTTTTGCGGCATTTAGCCCTCTCTGCAATCCGTCGTCTAATTTCTAGACTTGGCTTCCCTTACCGCTTTTTCGCTTTTCCCTTATATTTTCTTCGTTTTGTCCTCTCCAGTACCCTTTAATTTCTTATAATGGAAAAAAAGGAAATGAGATTACCCGTTACAGTTTGCAGTATTTCCTGATGAATTTAATGAGAACAATTAACTAAACCGCTTATCACTGGGCTACGACGTGGATAAAAATATTTCAAACGTAAAACTTTTCTTAAACTTATATTACAAAAAAAGAGAAAAAACGGAATAAAAAAAGGTCTAAAAAATTTGCAATTTAACTAAATACTAAAGGAAAAAAAGGAAATATAAAAATTTCGGCAGGACTGGTAAGTGTGGACTTTAAAGAATTTACGAGAAGGTATCGATAAAAACGGATTTTTCTTCGCAATGAATTATTCGCACAGGGTCAGCTGCTCTGAGGTGCCATTTTGGAAGGGAGCGAATTCAAAAAAAGGCTATAATCGTTGTTACTATTAAAAATTGCACATTTTTCAGTTCGATAATGATTGTTTATTAATCGATGACTAATGATTTTTATCGTAATATTCATATTGATAGATGTGATAGTACTTAAATTATCATGCAAAAACACTTATGTGTTATCACGGCTATAAAAACTGGCAAATTCCATTTCCGAAACTAATTGGGTAGGTTACGTTGATTAATATATTTCACAGCTGATTAAATGAAATTTAAACCATTCAAATTTTCGATTAAAAAAAAAAAAAAAAAAATTAAAAAATACATGGCTACTCTACCGCGCTAGCATTTTGTTGTTCACCGTGTAAACCTCCAGTTTCAACTGTCCATTAAGCGGAATTTAGAATAACTCTTTTTCGATAATCGGTGCTTATATTATAAAACAACTTATCTTCTAAATTTCTTCAGACTGACAATTCTGTGGACATATGTTATTACACTGTAATTGCAGTTATAAAAATAAAAAAAAACTTGATTTTCATTTTTATTTTCGGTAAATTAAATATATATGTTAACAATTACGAAGAAAGACTGAAAAACAATAGAATGAATTGGAGAAAGACGTAAAAATTCGTGTACTATTACAATGGTAATGGACTGGTCATATACCGAGAATAAAGGATTCAAGGTAGATAGTGAAAATTATATATACACAGAGTCCATGAGGATAGTTATAAGACTCCGAAAGCGGCGACATATGGGAATAATAAATAAAATCAAAAATTAGGAGTTCCGCGAATCCGAATTACATTAGGTAGAATGGCACAGGGCAATAAATTGTCAGACTCTATTGTAAAATTCAAGTGGCAATGAAATATTGGTCAAACAGAGCTGTCTATGGTGATGATGATATTTACTTACATTAATATAAAATTATAAGAATCAACGTAAAATTTGTAAACCTATTACTGTTTTTATGCTGGTACAAGTATAAGAAAATATTTTTTCTCGTATAAAAATAAATAAATATTCATTATAATTGCTGTCTTAATACGAAGTAACTTTATTAATTGAACTCAAACGATAAATTGTGAAAATGAGGGATATTTTTTTTTTTTTCTCTCGGCGGAAGGAGCTAAAAAATATTTCAAGCAGTTGAAAATTTTATCTCGAATTGCTTTTATTTTTCCGATATTAGCCCCCCCCCCAAGGTACCTGCGCAATAGGGCGTCATTGAGCATGATGAAAATAAATCTTCGCAAATGTGAAGTCGTCAACCAGATCGAAAGATGCAGCTTCTTTTTTGATCGCATAAAAAGTAAACAAGTCCCATATGTATCCTTGATAAGGGGTATCATGGATTGTGAATTTAAGCTTTCCATTAATGTACTTAAGGTTCTAATGGATCTAAAGAGAATACCGGGGCCAGTTCCTTTCTGCTTGAGATCCGTCTTTACTTTCGCCTAGATAATTCTCTGGTATAACCAATATTCAATTTTTGATTAGGTATATAGCTGAGAGCGACTTGGACAAGTCTCGGTAATCGATGACACCACTAACTTGGTGACCAACATCTTAATTACTAGGTTACCACCGCGCACTACCTTTTGGATCACGTATGTAAAAATATAAAAAAATTACAAATGAAGTGCAGACACCTGGCGCTGCAGGGACTGGAAGAACATCACGAAACATATACTCCTTCAGGTGGGAAATAGAAAAGAGAGTTACCTTCTTTGTGAGTTCACGTAACAAGGTACAGTGAAGTAAGTAAAACGGAATTGTATCTTTTTCGGTAAAATACATCGGTAGCGGTTGTGGGGAGAAGTACCTATTTAGGAAGAGAATGGACTAAATGATAACTTAAATTAATTTCACATCTTATAATTCATATTTCTGGAATCCGATGATAATTGTTATTATTACCGAAGGAAAATATTTGAGTTGGTTTCGGGTAATTTCGAGATAGTGGTGCTATCTATCGACGACGATTTGCGTATATGTGGCGATTAATTTATTACAAAGACTCGGGGTTAAACTTGATGAAAAAAATACTACGAAAATAAATTAATACTATCCTTAGAAAAAGCAGGCGCATTAACCGGTCTATGGTGGGAGGATAAATATTTAAACAGGGATGAGGGCTATTTCATTTAAATAAATGCATTTTTTCAGTCGAGCGAGCGTTAAAAAGTTGTGAATTTTATACTTGCGGCTAACAGTGACTGTGGTCCGGGGCGCTATCTATGGGAATGTTTCTTTACACCGAGTATATTCGGATGATTTAGGCGCATTCTTGCGGCATTTATTTAAACTGCCGCGTTAAAAACATTCAACGACGTGTCTACTTTAAGATAACTGCTACAAGATGGCGCTATACCGAATGTAATTCGTGTATAAAACTATCGCAACTAAAGATTCAAAGAGAACTTGCTTATTATTCCATCACCCACCAGTGCCTAACTTTCCTTTAATAAGGAACCATTTTCCATTTCTTGGGCTGATATGCTCACTGACAATCCCATACTAATAAACAAATTAAAAACATAAAAAAAAAAAACGTGGTTAAATATCTATTCGTTTTATAATATTTAAAAGAAAATTTTAGACAAAAACACTTTTGTA
Source organism: Icerya purchasi (assembly GCA_039619475.1). Lineage (NCBI taxonomy): Eukaryota > Metazoa > Arthropoda > Insecta > Hemiptera > Monophlebidae > Icerya > Icerya purchasi. Next base: position 148,988,008 of record CM077115.1, read on the forward strand.
GGATGACTTCTTTTAAAAACGTTGGGTGTGATTCCAAAATTTTTTTTTTTTTAATAAATAGCAAATTCGAATATAAGTTAAATAAAACGACGTTATAAATTACGAATTATTTTATTATTTTAATTATTAGGGATCATTTTAATAAAGGAAAAAAAAAGACTGTAATACAAATTAAAAATCCATAAAAAATCATTGGACACATAATGTTACATCGTATTTACTAACAAAATGTTTACGGGTTTTCCTATGATTTTGCTAACCGATAGTTACTTTATTCAACGGTTTTTTTTTTTTTTGTTTTTTTTTTTTATAATACGATATTTTTCTTTTATGGTAAAAGTAAATGGTATATTTTTATCTTGCAGTTAAAGAAAGGTATGCAATAAATAGAGACGGTACTCTGAACTGGTCGTCGTAACTATAATCTTTCTGCTAGAGTAGTAATAGAAAGTTTTGTAAAATAAATCAAAGTGTGTCGTAGCTATTCATACTAAACAATTTTCGTAATTGGATTTCATCACGACAGCTGAGACATACATATTTAATTATTTACGCATAGATTTATGAAGTTGTCGGAGCAGATTAAGGAAATTTTTTAATAGACTGTGATAATAAAAGTACCGATGATAAGAATGAATTCATATTTAAGTCGCTATTTCTATGACTCCTTAAATTAACGTATTATGTAAAGTAACGTTTGTTTAAAAATTATAATTATTACTTTACGTGGAAATATTAATACGTTGTTTATATAATATATATATATGTATATATAAAGATAGATAGATAGATAGATACATATACCTCTTTGTTCTATAACAATTCTATATAATAGTATGAAGTTATGATGATTTTTGAAATATGCACTTGTGGAATATTTTAAATATTATAATTTGCTTTTTACGGTTATATACATATAGATTGAGTAGTTTTATATATTCATTTTTCGGAATATTTTAAAATAATGTTTTTTGAAATTTATTTTGAATATGTTTTAACGATTTTTTGCCATATTCGATAACAAATACGCAACTTAAAAAATAAGAGTAGTTTAGAAGTAAAATTTGAATAAACTATCCTTATTTATTTGCATCTACGATTAAAATTAATTTTTTTTTTTTTTTAAAAAATAGTACGAATAAAAGAGTTAAATAAATAAATGAAAGGCCGAATTTTAGAATTTAAGTGTTTTGGATTCAATTTTTTTTTTTTTTTTTTTTTTTAAGTCTTTATATCACATCCTTTTGTCTATTTTTTTATCCGTTTTTATGTCTGATGATTACTTTCGATTATTAGCTATTTCTATGGAGTTAAAAATCAAAATATTTAATTGTTTTGTGGTTTGCCGTAATTCTATACTGAATAAGGTATATGAAATATCGATATGAAAAACATCAGTGAAAAGATGAAAGTTGCGCATAAAATTATTCTAATAGAACAAAAATAAGAAATAATGAACGGATGAGGGGGAATAGGAAAATAGTAAAACTCGTTAAATAAATGAAATAAAATAAATTAACGGATTCGAAAGAAGACAACTTCGTGCGCACTGCAGCGGCGGTGGTGTGTAGAATGGGCAGAATGGACTCCCAAAGAAAGGTGTCACTGATGCTCTAAAATTAATAACGGATGAGAAGTAAAAAAGCTTAATTAATCAACATCAATATGTGTTTTATATATGTGGTTCTTAAAATTCGTATCAAAATTTTTTATTCGTTTTCGGACCGTGTGTGAAAATGTTTAAAAAATCTCTTTAATTAATTCCGTTTTACAAGAATGTGAGGAAAGATGAAAGTTGGAACGACCTTTTTAGTTATTTTTTAAGTTTTGAAGCCACCAGCATAATTGTGTCGTGTAACATGTTACGAAAGTGAAGAAAAGTAAAACTTGTACAGAACACGTCCTCTTTGTTAATTAATTAATTAATTAATTAATGGAGTAAAATTATGAATAACTGTTAAGATTAAGTAATAAAAATATGAGATGAATAAAGGGGGATATGCTAGAAACATCTTCAGGATGTTCCATTTTTAGCTGGAAAATTTCGTTCATTTTTGCTACATTTCTAATATATTTTGCAGTTTTTTGATTTAGGTCCTTTTTTAGGTCGCATCGTGTTTTTTTTTTTTTTCCTTTTTATTCCAGTATGTCGTATATTCTACCGGGAAAAAGAAAATCGTAGCGTATATTCAATTTAAATTTTTATTCCTAAGACGTTCAATTATGTTTACGGAATTATTCACTTCGATTTTTTCCATAGAATGTTGTTACCCTAGAAAATTTCTAACGTAGCCTTTATAAAAAAATCAATAATGTAGAATGAAGACAGTTTTATAAAATTATTATCACACTGTGAGTATCTTGAAATCTGGAAAATCGTAAACTAGCTGTAAAAGAATTGTTTCTTTGCGGAATCTCGGCAGCTGTAATATATATTAATATGCACAATACACACATGTATATGTACAAACTCGATCTTGCGGACAACCTCGCGCCAGTGGAACACCCGCTAGAGATTATCTACTGTAAAATTATTACAGAAAAGAGCCCGACTTCGACACTGAATATATTTTAAATTACGATTTTCCGATTGTGTCGCCATTTTATTTTCGCGGAAACTTTGCACGTATGTAAAATTATCCGCGCCATGAAAATACTTATTAGAACGTAAAGTATGAAGGCAAAAGAGGTGAATGGTTTACTTTAGAAATAAATGTCCAAGGTTAAATTTAGGGTTTGTTCATTGAGGACTAACGGTTGCCCAGAAAAATCTTCTCGTTAATTTCCCTGTTGGGTATTTATAAAATAAAATTTAAAATTTAATTTTTAACACGAGGAAAAGTAGCTTTTTGTAGAAGATAACTATCGGTGCTATTTCGAACGGAATTTATACCACACTCAGCCTTTAAGGGTGCAATGGTTAACGTTTTATCGATAAACTGATGCGGATAAAATTATAATTCGTGCCAGTCTACACTCATCCAAGTTTATTTTTTACCCGTACAAAGATATCCTTAATTTTCTCTTTACGAATTCACACATCTAAAATCAACTTTAAACTTATACTATTTCAAAATCGTGGCAATAATTGTTACATAAATTTTCACGTGTCACCCGTGACCAAGTTGTATCACGATGTTGAGAATTAAGGAGATATAATATATTGTATCTTCGTTAATTCGAAGAAATTATTTTTTTAACCGACTTCAAAAAAGGAGGAGGTATTCAATTCGACTGTATTTTTTTTTTTTTTTTTTTTATGTGTGTTACCACAGAACTTTCTTCTAGATGAACCGATTTTGATGATTCTTCTTTTATTTGAAAGGTGGCGTTTGTCATGTGGTCCCATTTAAATTTGATCAAGGTCCGACCGATAGTTTTTGAGTTATCCTTAATAATGCGGGAGATTGAAGCTTTTTGGATGCTTTTCATTCACGATTTTTTTCACCGTCGGATTAGATTTTTGACTTAAAATACTATAAATTTGCCAAATTACCATGGAAATGTAGCTTTTGGTGTTTTTACCGTGGAAATAAATGTTTTAATTTAATTGAATAAAAATGCACTAAAAAGTAAAAAATAAAATGCTTTTTTACAAAAAATAAATACCGACTTCAAGGTTTATTATAAAAATTTAAAAATGCACTAAAAAGTAAAAAATAATTACTCCCGATAAAATATATATATCAGAGTGATATAACTTAAGGTGATATCGTAATTCTTATACAACATTAACTTTTTGGAGTTGGAATTAAATTCATGTTAGGAACAATTGAATCAACATTTAATGCAGTTTTTAATTATTCTTTTAATATGAATTTGATGCCAACTCCAAAAAATTAATGTTGTATAAGAATTACGATATCACCTTTAAGATCACTCTGATATATATTTTTTATCGGGAGTAATTATTTTTTACTTTTTAGTGCATTTTTAAATTTTTATAATAAACCTTGAAGTCGGTATTTATTTTTTGTAAAAAAGCATTTTATTTTCATTAATTCTTAATTGTTTTGTTTAATCGCGTCATTTGTAAACTATGGAGTTTTTTTTTATTCGTATTTCAGTGTATTTCCTAGTAAAATTCATAGTTTTTTTTTTTTTTGTATTCGTAGCCTCCTTTTCATTATCTATATCGCACTTGGTGTTCCGCGAGATAACCTTTTACGTGATTATTCTGTATTAATTGGATCTCACTTTACACGAAGGTGTGTATTATCATGACATCTATGATGCCGGGATCGGCGCCTGAATGCTTTCTGACACTACTTTAATTCCTTTCATCGGTATGAACGAATAATAGCGTTTGTTCTAACGTAAGAACTTGCATCTCGGTACTGCTGGGAATCATTAAGGCGAAATTTTTTTAATTAAACCTTTCGTAATGATGGTTTTATGTCCGTTTTTTTTTGGTCTCGATGAAAATTTTTGTCTTTTATTTGTCACATTCCGTTTGCGAGGGTTTTAATTTTTAACTTTTCAAAGTCAGGTTCGGACGAAAGGGGTTTCGTTATTTATGAGTATTTTTCGAGGACAATTACTGCGTCATTTCCCGACGCGGAGTAACCAGATGTTTGTTCGTATAATTTTTTAGTTGCAATAATTCTCCGGTAGCTTTATTGTTATTTTTTTGATTTAGGCTGTTTCAGCGGCAGCGATATCGTTTGATTAGTGAACACTTTCTCGGCAACAATGCCATAAACGTTAGCGGTTATTAGAAACTGCGGAGGGGGGGGGGGGATTCCACAAAATTTTATACAAACGAAATCAAACTCTTTTTCAAAAATGAAGGGGTATCACTGATTCGCATCCGAATAAATTAGCCACCGCCACTATAGCGTAAACTAATGTTTTTAACACAATATGGAATACGAAAGTTTTTTAAAAAAGCATAATTGAGTTTTCCCTTCTGTTAGTCCCCGATTTTACTTATCATCAGTACATTATTCGAACTGAAAATTAAGATAACTAAAACTTGACCACCTATCGCTCTACCTGTATGATGCAGTTTGCATCATCGATTTCAGAATGGTTGATCCCATTCTGTCGCAGGATCGGGTTTACGTTTAACCAGCTCTTATTTCGACAGCACAAAATGGCAATAACACATTCCTGGTCGATGAAAACTGATAATAATTTTAATTATTCTGCCACGGTTTACTGTGACCAGCGTATTTTAATATTTTCGATTATAATATGATCGGCGCTTGATGTGGTACTATAATGATTTCACCAACATGTTTCATCTTGGCGCTGTCCCCTTGTGGATTTGCTTTAAATTTATCAATATTCCTTGTTTGAATCCTCATCGCATGGCTTCAAGTATTATCACTCTGCTGCTTTCAACAACGCTACACCCGTTGATTATCTTTCATATGTAATGAAAATTTCATTTAGAAAAAAAAAATACTTATAAATATCTACTTTCAAATTAATTTTAACTCTCAATATTTATTTTAAAGAATGAGGCTGCCGCGTTAATCCCGGGAGGAAGAATATTAATATACCTCAACCGCACCTATGGTTTTCCAACCACATCGATCTATGTTGCTGGCCAGAATCTATATAATGTAAACACCGTAGACATTCCGAAAAGAAGTGTGTTCCTCTTACTAATCTTTCCAACTTCTTACGTACACAACTCAACTCTACTTTTTAAGAGAGTGTTAATGCAATTTGTTCTTAATGAATACCGTTTTTTTTTGTTTTCGGTCACTTCGACCCTCATTATATTCAATCTCATTCTTAGGGATTAATTTAGAGTGCCACTGGAGATGATCGTAGAAAGGCTTTCTTATCCTCTACCATTTCAGTATACTGTGATCTTGATGTAAGATTGATCAGTTTTCCTTTAATTACCGCCAGTCTCACTTCCAAGGAATAACTGGCAAATCTTGTTCCCTTAATTGTATTCCATTTTTTCTTTCAATCTTTCCCATTCTAAACACTGTGTGCTGACTTTGTTTCGAACGATGTATTTCCCCTTCGATATTAGTATTATAGAGAATAGCTCCCCCCACAACTCTACTTCAGATTTAATCATGTAGAGAAATTTCTGTTCAGTTTCTTCACATCTACACATCCAGCTTAATCACGGAAAATTTTAAAAACACTAAGACTTTCGCGACATCATTATCTCTATTACGGGTTTTGCTTAATCATTCAAAAAGTCTCTATGTTCAATTTGCTTCAACCTTTTTTTTTCTTCAAAAAGTCTTTGAAGCTGCTTCTATTCAGAATTATTTCGCCGCTTTCTGTTAACGCCTTTGTTTTTATTACGCTTCTCTTGTTTTTAACGTTTTTTTTTTTTTCTTATAAATTTCCAATATCATCTGCGTCTCAATTGTAGCCTAAAGTTTTTCTTAATTTTATTTTTCGCCTCCAATCTCGGCAGTCCTCTTAGGTTTTATAATATTATTTTTGAAATTTTCTGCTACTGGATTTTCTTTTCAAATTCTGAATTGGTTGGAAGGTATTGATAAATTTTTTTTCGATTTTAAAATTTTTACATTTTTAATAGTAAGTGTAACAACACTTATAACTTTTATCCAACACAACATCATCACAGGTACAAAATTAGTAATGAAGTATTCGCGGTAAACTTTTTTAATGTAAAATTTGTTATTGTTCGTAGCATTTTTAAGATTGTTCACATTTAAGTAAAACAATTTTTCCGAATAATCTGATAATACCGCATTGTACGTAATTTCCCCGTGATGATGATGTAACTTGTATCTTGCGTATTGACCCATAACAGCATACTCAAACAGCTTTCCAGAGCGGAGTTAACGATTTTTGATAATTTAAATAATAAACTTACCCCATTCAGCAAATTAAAGAAAAAAAAACTAACGTACATTATAAATGGTAATTAAATAATTATGATTAATGTGTGAATACAAGAAAATTACCAGTAGACTTTTGCAATTATGATGCTTGTATTAAATAAATTGTAAAACAGGGTTCAAATTGGGCTTTAGGCTTGATTGGATAATAACTCGCTTCAATTTTATTATTTAAAAGTGTAATAAAAAGAAATCAACAGATATATTAATTTTTTTTAATTTTCCTTAAAAAACCACGTCACAATTTGAATTACTTAAAATTTCTTAATATACTCAATTGAAACAAACAAAAGTTTCAAATCAATTTTAAATAAATATATTATTTGAAGAAAAAAATGAAAATCGTGATTCCCTTAATGAAGTTTACATATCTCGGAATAGTTAGCATACTAATTATTTTGCAACGTATAATTCCGTAAATGAAAGCACTTGGAGTAAGTTTTTGCCTGTATGGAGTTTTTTTTTTTTTTTTCTTTTTGAAAAAATATATATATTTATCATTATTTACATATTTTCTCGTCAAGCTGTATAGCCTTGTCGACGAGTTTTCTTACATCTAATGATTTCTACACTATACTGCTTATATTATATGCTATTTTTCCTTATTTCTAACTTAGCTATAACACTAATATATTATTTATTTTATTTTTTTATTCCTTCCCTTTGTTTTCACTTTTGTTTGTCATTGCTTTCCGTACCCATTTCTCTTATTTTTATGCTCCTTATTATTCCTATATTTCCCTCTTTATACAACCACTCCTTTATTGTGTCCTTTTTTTCATCCCAATTTTTTCCTCCTCTATTATTTCTTTAAGCATTTTATTTAACAACTGAATTATAACGTATTTGTCTAATGTAAAATAATATTATAATTATTTTATATTTATAAAAAAAAAAAAATATTTGTCTGTTTGCTCCCCCATCTTTGATCTAACGGCAGTTTGTACGAATAGTTTTCCCTCAGCCCGTATTCTATTTTTCGTCTTTCCTCCAGTTTTATTTCCTTATCTGTCACTACGTATTCCCATATCTCTTTATAAATAAATACATTCCTTTAAGCCTCAGTACATCTTCTTTTTGAATTATTTCACTGTCGGTTTCGTATTTATGATCTGATACTAATGTCAAGCATTTTATTTGCAGTTTACTTATTTTCCCCTCCTATGTTTTCCTACCCATTCTACATGCCTGAATTCCATACCTGATTTTCGATTCCACTAGCGCATGATACACCACCATTTTTAATGTTTTATTTGTTGCATATTTCTTTAAAGTGTATAATGTTGCTGGTAATGTTACTCTAATTTCCTTTGCAATGTATTCTGTTTGTACGTCCCACCTGAAGTCTTGTTGGTTCACCATTACCCCCAAATATTTGTATTGGGTCACTATTTCTATCTTCCAGCAGTTTATCTTTTCACATTTACTTCTTTCGTCCCACTCATGTACACACGTTAGTGAGATAATGTTCCATTTATTGAAGTCAGCCCCTGCACGGCACCTTTTTCATTTTTTAGCACAATAAAAACACCTCCTGGACTCCTCCCGATTGATAATCTTCCAGTCGATTATTTTAATTGGCTAGGTTATTTTTAAATGTAAATGCAAACATTTACATAATTCTTCATAATTATACATTTAAAACTTCCACGGTGGATATAATTATGAAAACAATTTTCATACCACCTTAACGTTAAGAAATGCACCTACATAATCGCTTCTCGGCTTATTGGCCAATTGTAAGATAAAAGTGTAGTATCTGTTCTTATCAGTTTAATATCTGATACACCTTGCATAGCAAGGTCAGTATTTCCGAGAGAAAGGAACTGGTCTCTCTACTCTCATTAGTACCGGTGGGCTTGGTACATTACGAATCTTAACGTCACAACCCCCGACACCTTGTCAAGGATATGGGACTTACTTTACTTATTTTATTTATATTATATACGTATTTTATTGGACTTTTTTAGCGTTTCCGGTTTGTTTTCTCGTTAAGTATTGGCATATTTATTACGGTAAAAAATATCAATAGTTTAAGGTGTCATAATAGCAAATTAAACTTCCGCGTTTCCTACGTACTATGTCTATAATGTAAGTCGAAGGAAAAAAAAATACATTAACTGGTTGTTGTTCTTAAATTTTTTAATTACCTATTTGAAGAAATATTCGGAAAATACATCGTAGTTAGTTAGGCAGTCTCCTTCGTGTAAAACTTGGTTTGAATCATTCACCTTTCTTTATGCCCAACTTTTACCTTTGGCTCTTCCTACTCCCTTTAACCTTCCCATTGCCTTCAGTTATTCCGTTGCTGCTGTCCTTTGTTTTTTCCATTTCCGACCGCCTGACTATTTAGTTTTATCTCTTAATTTTTCATGTTGTTGGGCCAAGGCCGCTGGCGCGCCCAGGGTAGGAAAAAAAAAATGATTTGCTCTGGGTTCATGTCTATAATTAACATGCTTAAAAAAATAGATAAATACATATATATATATTTTTTTTTTTTTGAAAAATATTTATTTATTATTTTTTACGTACAAAACTTTCGTCAAGCTAAAACGCTTGCCGACGAATTATCCTATTGATACCATTTTAAATTAACTTATACATATACATAATCGTGTAATATTTACTAATCTTAATCTATCTTTTTACTTATCAATACTTAATAATCTATTTCTGTCTTTTATATTCGATGTTTCTTTTTTCCCAGTTTTTTTTTGTTGCGCCTTGTCATTTTATTTTATGTTTATTATTTCTTTTATATTTTCTTCTTCTTGAAACCATTCCTTTATTTTCCTTTTTCTTTCCCCTATATTTTCCTTCTCTATTATTTCTTTGGGTATTATATATATATATATATATATATATATATATATATATATATATATATATATATATATATTATATACATTAGTAACAATGTATTCTTGTGCCAGAGGTAATATAAAAAAAATTATATAAAAAATGGTTATGAAATATTTAGCCGAAGTTGTAATGGAAGTGAGCAAAAATCAATTTTCCTGTTTTTTTGTTTTTTAAAGAATGATGGTGCCAATTGAAAGTTTCTATGAAAATATTATAAAAGTACTACCATCCGGAAATATCCAAGAGGTGTCTTTATGAAGAATCGAGTGTTATATGTATATCCGGAAAACAATACAGGCAATTTATGCAATGAAATTAAAAGCGACTTAAATATAATAGAAATTAAAATATCAGGAACATAATTAATTGATGGATGATGTTGAAATGTGATTTTATATCACGTTTTTTGAAATATAAACAACACATTATTCATAAAAAGAAAAAAAAAATGAAATGGTCATTTACTACACTGAAACGAATTTTGCAAAGCTGATGGAAATAAAAAAAAATCGTGTTAACCAAACCTATTTAATGGAAAAGTAGCAGCTAATATCCAGAATATATTTAAACTAATAAATATATAAATTTAGTCAGTAGGAAATTATTTCAATGAAAATGTGTATTTAACGATTAACGTGTATGATCAATCTTATCTATGTTAATACACACATTTCTTGGACAATTCTTTTTTTTTAAAATTTATTCTACTTTTTAATAAAACAAATACGCTCATATTAAACTCGCACACACTAGCAGTGCCGGATAATACACATAATGAATATGCACCACCTGTTACATAAAAAAAAAGAAAAGAATGAAAAAACCGTTTTTTTTTTTATTTTTTTGTTTATATAATACAAAAACAACAAAAAAATTTTGTCTAAAGCAAATGAGAGAAAAATAATTAAGCTTTCGAATTAAAATTCCAAAATTAATTTCCACATTTGGAAGTACCTAGCGCATCTGTTAAACTTTAATTATATAAATAAAATAACAAACATTAAACATATTTATACACGTAAATCATACTAAATTCCAACCAATTTCGATTAACCATAATCATAATATCGCCGTGATTATTAAGTTATTCGATACTGGCATTTATTATAATTCCTGTGTATGTAGTAGTTGTTATTTTAATTAAAATTCAAACTAGACAGACTAGCCAAAAAAAGAAATATATATATATATAACTTTATTAATGCACTGTTGATTTGGTTCTGTTTTTTTGGGTACTGTTTTTTCCCGTATGAATCTTTTAAAAATATTACCATTTATACAAAAAACATTGTACAAGGTACTTTTATATCTAGAACTCAGCTGAATGCAAAATTATCCTTGAATCAGACTGTAATCGTAAATAAATCACAAGTGTTTTTCCCATTGCTTCCTACGCAGCTTTAACGATTATTTCCTTTTTTAATCATTTTTCTCGTTAACTCAAGCCGATGATTATCGCCATGGGGCCCTCTAAAACTAGAAAATTCATTTTAATCTAATTTAAAATCGAAGGAATTTTTTTTTTATTTAAAAAAAAAAAATATTAGCAAAAAAAACATATCCTCGTACTTCTCTTCTACCAGCGATATGAAATCCTTCTTGAAATTCCTTATAATTAAATCCTGAGAACAAGTATGGAGTTCTAGTCAACAAAAAAACCTTTTCCTTGTTAAACCTGATCCTCTATCTCAGATGCCCCTTCCATTCCGTTCAAGGAAGAAAAATATTATTCTTCTCAGACTTAGGATTTCCCACTCCCGCCTGACCCATTCGTATCCCCTACAACGCACTGATCCCCCTCTTTGCCCCTTTTGCCAAAGAACACAGCTGTCCATTCACCATTTACTAACATCTTGTCATTCCCTTATAGCACTTAGAGCCCAGCATGGCCTCCCCCCTTCCTTACTACAACTCCTAGCTGATTCTCCGTGTCATGTGCGTTCCAATTCCTTCATTCCCTTAACCTCCTAAATTCAATTTAGTATCCCTTCCGTTCCCCAGGCGCGTATGGCCCGTTTGAGTAGCCGGCGCCTGTACCTTCTAATGTAATAATAATAATAATAATAATAATAATAATAATAATAATGATAATAAAAACAAAGGCAAACTAACTGGCGGAAATTATTGAATTCCTTTTGAATTATTCCAATTTTTTAAGTCTGAATGGATGTCGTCACATCAGTGAGTAGTAAAGAGAATGTTACATTCTTTCGATTATTCCTTAAATATTTTTTCTCTTCGCAATTTTTTTTGTTATTTTTCATTTTTATTTCAAGCCTAATACAGTGCACATACCGTCCGTAACTATCGCCAGACTGCCGCGATACACGTGCCATTTAACCTGTTTAAAGGATTTACGCTTAATCAGGGTTATTGGTCAGCACTGATGCTTCGTTTGCGTGCCGTAATATCCAGATTTAAGAAGATAATAAAAAAGGTATTTACGGTTCATACATGCATTCCTCGTCCGAAGTCTATTCTCTTAATTTTATTCGATAGAGGACATCAAGAATTTCAGTTGGAACTCCTGATGTATTTGAAATAACCCGAAAACTTTGCACATTTTTTAATCTGGCCACAATTGCGAAATATTACGAAAATTCAAAAAAAAAAAAGGTGAAAACTAAATTAAAAGGAACACAAGCTAAATGTTTTGTTTTTTTTTTTTGGTTTTTTATGACTTTGCTTGCGATCTTGGCTAATTACTATTATTAAGTGCAAAGCTGTACCTGGAATTACCGATAAATCAATGACGGAGGAATTAAAAAGCTTCCAAAGAGCTCGGAAATACTGTCAAAAAAATGTCATTTCTCTTTTCTTTCAAATTCTACATCCTAAAAAAAGTAATTAATAGATATTAATAAGGAAATTTCGAAAGAATGACATTAAGTTCTTCCGAAGTCAGTTGTGACCCCGATTGAGAAAACAGAAAGATTCTGCGAACCGTGAAACCAACTTTGAAATGATATGAAATATCTGAAACGAGAAAGCATGTGATAAAGGGGATACCATTATTTTGTCATTTTTTCTGAAGGCAGAGTTAAAGTGATGCAAGAAAAAAATAAAACTGAATGTAACGCGCTTTACAATTTCGTAAACATAAAGTAACTTAGTATTTTACCATTATTACGCTGCCAAGGTTTTTTGCATTATTGCGAATTCCGCAAGAAGGCTGGACAAATCCGAGTTATTTCTTAATCAGCTGTACAACACGTTGAATTCAAGAATCAACTCGCATACAGGAAAATGATGAGGATGTAGATTATAAAGAAGTCATCGAAGAATAAAATAAAATCGAAGAAGTCTCTATTGTAAAACCGAGAAAAGCGATGTACTGATCCGTAAAGCAGTGACGGCCCCTGTATATATATACGTATTTGGGACATTTTTTCGTTATAAAATCGAATAGGGGCCGACCTAAGAATTGCGTTGTAAATAAAAGAGAAAGAGACAAAATGAAAGCAAGAGGGGTCAAGGGGTACATCCCTTTGCGAGACCAAAATGGCCGATTTTTTTTTATATCGTATATATAAGATTTAAAAATAACGGTAAACGAAAAAAAATATAACAAGCGAAAGATTTGCACGAGATTTTATGGTGACTGGAAGAAACAAGGTAAATCGGAACAAGACAAATCTTGCGGTAATCTATGAAACCTCTGGTCCGGTAGCCAAGTACGTTAACCATGCCATATGAGTACATTACGTCTTCACATTACCACACATAACTTTTGACCATTTACTCCTATGATGTCTCTAAATTTATTTGAATCTGTGCCCGCTTAATGATAATACCGAATAAGTATTTTGATATGAAAACTGTGTGTCTGAGTAGTCATCGAATAAGGTTAGTAAGAGGGAATTTCCTTATTATTATTATACACTTAATTCACTCGATATAGACGGGATCGAAAATTAGTCCAAAAAAAATTCATGTAGAAAAAATACGGCGACACTCGAATTGCGCACCGGAAGTTTGCCGGTCTGAAATATAAAAAAAAAACGAATGAAAATAGCACTCGGAGCCCATGACATTTGTTGGACATTTCCAAAACTGATGGCCGTTTTATCGTATATAACATTTGAATGTTCGATGGCTTTCAACATTTTTATACGTCGTATACTTAAAAAATGATATTTAAAATCCGCCAACGAAAAGCAATAACATCGATTTATGTATTGAAAATATTTCCCCTATAATGACGACGGTTTATTAAAAAATATTTCAGAATACGCCAGGTTAATTTTAATAAAAATATATACTAATTGTTTGAACTTGCAGTTTCATTTTTCGTTTACGAAACAAATATTATATACTACTTTTGATAAATAACATTGTGATATATGTATGTTTTCATTTGTAATCATTAAAAATTCACTATGGCTTTTGCAATTTCCCCATTAGTTCGACCTTCAGTAATTTTACATTTAACGGTCTATTTACATTTATGATCTTTTATCTTTCTGTTATTATAATAATAAACGCCTCTAATTTGTCGAACGCGAAAATTTCATACGGTCATCACATTTGTATTTTATGTAAATTAATCAGCTGATATTAATCTTTTTTTAAATTAACGTGAAACACAAGCTTCATGAAATATAATGTACACTGAAGTATATTCAGTTAGAAATTATTGTAATTTACACATTATTTTATATAATATTCGCGCAAAAAATTATTCTATTATTGCTTAAAGTCCCCTAGAGGTTGTTAAAAATATTTAGAATAAGAACCGTACTGCTAACGAAATGATAGCCTATTTTTCGCAAAACCCTTAAGGTGGTTTTTCTAGCAACCGAAATGTTATTCCAAATAGCAAAAACGTTCCCCATCGAGATAAGATAAGACATTTTGGAAGTCATTTACTCATTTTATTCCTTCATCGATTTTATTTTATTTTTTTTTTGTTTCCTTTTTTTCTTTTTGGGCGCGCCAGCGGCATTGACCCAACAACAACAGAAATTAAGGAAAGGGTTAAATAAAGAGACGATTAGAAATAGAGCTTAGGAAAGATCGAAGTACAGGGATTGTATCTGGAGATGGAAAGGAAAGGACAGAGGAAGAATTATACGGAGCAGGAAGACCCAGTGTCAAGATTTTGGAGTACAAAACAGAGTGCTCAGAATCAAGGGCAGGGCATTCAAAGAACATGTGGTTTGCATCACATATGAGAGGAGAGATGGAATTATGAAGGGGACAGAAGAGGACAGGGAAAAACGAAACGTCGAATTTGTAAAATTCGGAGCTTTTTTTTTTAAAGCGGTGCGCAATTCGAGTCTGACTTGTCACTGTGTGAAGTGTTGGTGCGCAATTCGGGTGCCCCCAAAAATACGGATCCACAAAATTTTCAAGATTCAAGGGGCCATAAACAACTTAAAATATTATTAATGTAGTTTACCACATTCGAATGAAGATAATTCAAAATCCGGAGAGCTGTGAACTCATTACTGATGCGATTTCAACATGATATTCTTCGACCAATACCTAACTTTCCATGTAGACTTAAAATATAATATGTATTTTCATATTAAAAATTGAAAAATAAAATATTTTTTCTAAAAAAAATAACGATGTTTATTTTAAAAACTAAATAAAAATGTCGCTTAACAATAAAAAATAATTACTCCGTACGAAGATAGTATATTTTACTGCAAAACGTATCAAAGGGATATTACGATTAAACAACTTTTTTTTTTCTTTTTTTTTTCAACTTTTTTATTGGGCTTATCAGCTACGGACGATTACCCATCAAGACGGAAGAACGTAGGACAAAAGGAAACTGAGGAGGACACTAAGAAAGTTATTCGGGAAAGGTGGAGACGGCCAGAACTACTATGGAGAGACAGCAAGGGAGTCAAAAAAGATCGGTACTAGAACTCGTGCAATTAGTAGTCCGAAGGGAAATAAATGTGTAGACGAAGAAATATAAAGGATGATACCTTAAAGGAAAGGAAAGCTCTCATGTCTTGTTAGCCGTTATACCTGATTATAATATATTATATATATTTAAACTAAAGTGCGCGGTTGACCAGCATAAAAAGAAAAGTATTTTTATCCATGTCTGCGATTGTTAGGCAGCGCCCACAAAAGGATCCTCATCAACAATATGGCCGCAACTGCAATGCAGTGCCCACAGTGCCCGATGAGCCAAGAGACAAGGCATAATGCTTATTAGAGTCTCGGTAAATTCCTAAATTGCAGCAATTTTTTTTTTTTTTTTTTTTTTGGTTCCCCAGTCCACAAGTATTGGTGGGGCAAATTTATTTAGTTATTTACTTGTGTACAAAGAATATTTTGTGTGCTTATTGCATAGGTTACAATGGAGAAATATAATGCTTGGGTGAATTGTGAAGTGTGTACTTAAATCTAACACAAGTATTGAAAATTAAAAGTTTCCTATTACACAGCAATGGTGATGATAATTCATAGTCACCGCAATTAAAAACCCATTTTAAATGAATGTAAAAATACACTCGTTTTCTATAAGCCAAGGCTTATCGGAAGCAGCGAAAATATTTAATGCGGTTCACCTTAATTATTGTTGCAATTTGAATTTGATTATCGTGTTACAATGCTGCTTAAAACCAATCATCTCCTTAAGGTAGGTTTTACCGTACTTATCGGATGTAATTATTTTTTATTTTTTAGTGCATTTTTTAGTAAATTTCTAGTTCAAGTCGATATATATATGTGATTTTTTTAAACTATTTTATTAGCAATTTGCGACGAATTTTCGCTGGTTGCATTATCAAAATTAAAATCCAAAAAAGAGAATATAATTAATAAAGATAAGTTTTTTATTAAATTATTATTCGAATGTCTCTGTTTGAATCCTGAACGATTCATCGCTATCTAGGGAAAAGAAAATCAATATTATTCGTAGAATAATCGAAAAATAAAATTTTTAATAGTAGCCGTGTCGCCGTTAAAAGTACTAGTTAACGTTTCAAACACGTTTGCTCATCGTCCGAGCAACGTTTGCCATTGGCGGGCAAACGTATTGGAAACCTTAACGAGTACTTTTAATAGCGACCCGGCTACTACCATAAGTTTTAATTTTCGATTATTTTATTAATGATATTATTTTTGATTTTCTTTTTTCTAGATGAATCGTTTAGGTTTCTCACGCGGACGTTCGAGTAATTTAATAAAACGGCTTATCTTTATTAATTATATTCTCTTTTGGTTTTCAACTAAAGTTGGGATATTCCTGCGAAGAGGAGTTCCTAGCACATTTTCAATCGAATATTTGATATTAAGATGTTGGTTATAGAATTTTACAATTATTGTACATATTTTTCGGAATAACAGATGTGTTCACATTATGTTTATACGCAAAAGTACAGAATAAGCAAGGGAACGACGATTACTAAACATCAAAAGGATTAGTACATTTCGATTGTGCCGAAATGAAATAGTTCAACAGAACTAATTCGTGGATGGAAAAATTAGGGGTCAGAGAACACACGAACGGTGATTAACTTTTCTTGATAATTCGAAGAATTGAATATAGGACAAATAACTGAAGACAATATGGCGCGAAGAAGTTGTACAACGTAATGCGAGCGAACCACCATTACGAAGACGGCACCGCGCGAAAGGAAGATACACTTTAAAAGGAATTTTTGTGATTTTTCTTTCTTCGAACTTAGATTTTCCGTATTTTATTATTACAATTTTTCTATCCTAATACTATTAAAATACCGTAAAATTTAAGTCTTACATTCAAAATTTGCTTTTTTACTCATCGACAAAAACCGACACTTGAACTTTCACATTAATTACATACTGATTATCTAAGACATTTATGAGGTAACTTTCTCGAGCCAACTATATGATTTTGAAAGCGTTTTCATATTTCACTGTAGTTTACGCACTTGTTAAAGATCACGCGTATATTATTTACGGAATTTAGTTTTTAATTTTTTTCTCGTGAAATAAAGAAGTGAGAATAGTATAGCGGAAAATTAAAACTGTTAATGAAAAATGGCCGTCCAGTGCTGCATGTAATAATGACTACAACAACGTACATTGAATCGCTCTGGATAAATGCTTCAAAAATAATTAAAAATGAAAATATTGTGAAAAATAAAATCGAAGAGGCTTTTCAGATGAAACAAATAGAAACAGTTGATTTAGTTCCCAATTTTGAATTTTGCTAAACACGAATTTTTTAGCGAAATACCAAGAGGCCGTGAGTCAGCCTAAAGTTAATGTTTACAATGATTTAGCGTCTCTTTTAGATGTTGCGTGAAATATCCTCGATCCACCATTAAACACTCGGCACATTTATCGGCTAAACAACGCATATATTTGTAAAGATTAAATACCTAATTTATAAACACGCTCCGCCTACCGCAGAATTTTCAGTGGAGTCGGTTTTCCCTGCTTATATTAAAAATATAAATACCATCGGTTAACAAAATTTTAGCGTCTATTTAAAATCGGATTAAACGTAAAAACGGAAAGAACTTTTCGCGGGAACATTAAAATCGAAAATTACTCGAAAAATTTTCATAGCTTCGTTACAAAATTTTTTATATAGAAAACTTTTACACTTGAAAAAGCTTAAAAATAATTATTTCCGGCAACTCATTTTTCACACAATTAACGATATCTGCACATCTCTCTTCCTGACAAAAAAACACTCGAACGGGTCTCCAGTACAGTAACCTCGTCTGTGTAAATATATATTCTTACTTCGGCAGCCTATTTTTTTAAAATTAGAGTACTTCAGAAAGCAAATAAATGAAATCTTAAAAATCTATGGGAATAAACAAGGAAAAAACATCGGTGTTATGAGATGTAGTAAAAAAGGAATGGATAAGAAAATAAACATAAAAATAAAATGAAGAGATAATAAATCAAATAAAAAGACGTATTTAGGCAGCATAATAACAGGAGATCGAAGAAGTATACACGATATAAAAGAAAGAATAGGATCGGCGAAATTTTATTCAAAAAAAAAAAAAAGGTTGCTAACATCAAGAAATATGAATATAGAAGTTGGGACAAAACCGATTAAAACATTCGTACGGACCACTGTATTACTTTATGGCTTGAAAGCCTGGACGATAGATTAAAAGATGCAAAATCAGTTGCAGGCGTTCAAAATTGGAAGCCTGGATGATAGATTAAAAGATGCAAAATTAGTTACAGGCGTTCAAAATTGGAAGCCTGGACGATAGATTAAAAGATGAAAAATCAGTTGGAGGCGTTCAAAATCGAAAGCCTGGACGATAGATTAAAAGATGCAAAATTAGTTGGAGGCGTTCAAAATTGGAAGCCTGGATGATAGATTAAAAGATGCAAAATTAGTTGGAGGCGTTCAAAATTGGAAGCCTGGATGATAGATTAAAAGATGCAAAATTAGTTGGAGGCGTTCAAAATTGGAAGCCTGGATGATAGATTAAAAGATGCAAAATTAATTACAGGCGTTCAAAATTGGAAGCCTGGACGATAGATTAAAATATGAAAAATCAGTTGGAGGCGTTCAAAATTGGAAGCCTGGATGATAGATTAAAAGATGCAAAATTAGTTGGAGGCGTTCAAAATTGGAAGCCTGGATGATAGATTAAAAGATGCAAAATTAATTACAGGCGTTCAAAATTGGAAGCCTGGACGATAGATTAAAATATGAAAAATCAGTTGGAGGCGTTCAAAATTGAAAGCCTGGACGATAGATTAAAATATGCAAAATCAGTTGGAGGCGTTCAAAATCTGGTGCTGAAGGAAAATGGAAAGAGTAGCAAGGACGGAAAAAATTAGAGACAAAAAAATATTGTCAGATTTGGAAACATGAAGAACATTATGGCGCTATCCGGAGAATTCTGGCATTTTAAATTAACTGTCCACCGGTCTTAACAAAGATTGCGGAACCATGGCGATGATTTTAGAAAGCACATCTCGCTCACTGTCCGCCACTTTTGCGTACTTTCTAATGCATCACACGTTATAGGTGTCCTATCTGCGAGATACGTTTTGAGAGCTGGACGTGATTTCTCAATGTTGATCCATCGAAAGTAATAAAGAGAAACTAACGAATAAAAAATAAAATGCTTTTTTACAAAAAATAAATACCAACTTCAAGGTTTATTATGAAAATTTAAAAATGCACTAAAAAGTAAAAAATAATTACTCCCGATAAAAAAATATATATCAGAGTGATATAACTTAAGGTGATATCGTAATTCTTATACAACATTAACTTTTTGGAGTTGGAATTAAATTCATGTTAGGAACAATTTAATCAACATTTAATGCAGTTTTTAATTATTCTTTTAATATGAATTTGATTCAACTCCAAAAAATTAATGTTGTATAAAAATTACGATATCACCTTAAGTTATATCACTCTGATATATATTTTTTATCGGGAGTAATTATTTTTTACTTTTTAGTGCATTTTTAAATTTTCATAATAAACCTTGAAGTCGGTATTTTTTTTTTTTTTTTTTTATGAAATACCGTTTTTAACTAATAAGGTTATCACGGTGAGAGCTGCCCAGGCTACCTAAAGACCACCCAACAGTCCGCCATCCTGAATGAACTTCTTCAAGGTGTTATATGATTTGTCGCTTAATATTTCTGATAACGTTGTGAAAGTGCTTGGACGGACTGCATTAAAAGTGCGACATTCAATTATGATGTGTTGTACCGACGGGTATTTTAATTCACCACAGTATGGACATGTATTAGGGATAGTTATTCTTTGCAGTATGTGGTCATGACTTTTAGCTGTGTGCCCTATTCTTAGCCGATTGATAGTTGTGTATTCGACACGCGTGCTATCAGTCGGCGGCCACCATGGATCGATCATCGGCTTAATTTGGCGCAATAACGTAGTCTTTGACATCCATTCTTTGCTCCACTGCTCAGTTAGTCTTTCGCGTAGGAAAATATCGAGTGTTGTTGGGCCTCCTGATTTACGCGGCATTGAAGATAACATAGCAGACCGAGCTTCTAGATTCGCGCGCTCATTCCCCGGGATCTGAGTATGTGCAGGGACCCATAGGAACTCAATCCGGAAGCCCTTCTGGTCTAGTAATAGCAGAGTCCCTTGGATTTTTTGCGCGATTGATTCTTCTGCATTATTATTTTGTAGATTTTGTATGGTGGTCAGAGAATCAGTAATTATCAAAATCTTTTTCGGTTGAGCTTTGGAACTGTCGTACTCCCGGAGACAGAGCAGAACTGCAAGCATTTCTGCATCCAGTGCCGAACACGCATCATTTAAACGGACCCCTACTAGTACTCCATCAATTTCGTAGGCACACGCTGCTGGTGACAATATACCTGTACACACCTTAGATCCGTCTGTATACACCTTTGTGAAATCTTCGTATCTGTTAATCACCTCAATTGCCTTCTTTTTGAGATCTTCTATAGCTGTTTGCGAGTTATTGTACTCTAATAGTGATAGATTTATTTTTACTGGGTACTGGTCCCATGGTGGAAGCAGTGGTAACCTCTTAGCTTCCGCCAGGCACGGAAGGGGTACATTATGTTTACGCAGCAATTTATTTACTTTTGGTAGTAAATCGTTGGGGAAAGCAGGTTTGAAGGGGCAAACTATTTTGTTTTCAGTCGACCACTTTAATAAACTACGATAGAAGTCGGTATTTATTTTTTGTAAAAAAGCATTTTATTTTTTACTTTTTAGTGCATTTTTATTCAATTAAATTAAAACATTTATTTCCACGGTAAAAACACCAAAAACTACATTTCCATGGTAATTTGGCAAATTTATACTATTTTAAGTCAAAAATCTAATCCGACGGTGAAAACAATCATGAATGAAAAGCATCCAAAAAGCTTCAATCTCCCGCATTATTAAGGATAACTCAAAAACTATCGGTCAGACCTTGATCAAATTTAAATGGGACCACATGCCAAACATTACCTTTCAAATAAAAGAAGAATCATCAAAATTGGTTCATCTAGAAGAAAGTTTTGTGGTAACACACATAAAAAAATAAAATAAATAAAAAAAAAAAAAATACAGTCGAATTGAATACCTTCTCCTTTTTTGAAGTCGGTTAAAAAGAACGAGCTTCAGTAAGAAACAAACTAATTTCCCGTGTGCGTAACATTATAAAAACGATATAGATAATTAAAATTATTTTTTTACACCTTGTCCGTTTAATTATATTAAACAGCAAGCGACCGAAATTGATAAGCACTCTGGGATGACGCTTTTTATCCAAAGAGGAAGCATGCGAATGTGATGGAGACTAATGTCGGAATCGGAAACATTATTTCTAACTTACGCACATTTTCTATTTGTTCGCAATTAGTTTTTACAGTACTATTGTTAAAAAAGGTAGCGCGTTAGCCTAGTGGTTAAGGTGCTTAACTACTAAATCAAAGAGCACAGGTTCGAGACTTGTCTCGTTTCGGATCTGAATCGCTCCCAGCTTTATACCTAATATGAAATTGAGTATTGGTTATAGCACAGAATTATCTGGGGAAAAGTGAAGGCGGATAATCCAAAAGTAGAAAGGAATGGGCCCGAGTATTCTCCTTAGATACATTAGAACCTTAAGTACCGTTATGAAAAGCTTAATTACAAAATCCATAATACCTTATCAAGGATATATGGGACTTACTTAACTTATTATTAAAAAAGCGACATTTAGAATAATGGAAATTATTCTCGTATTAATTTTGATTTCCCAGCCTTACTAGAAAAAACGATTATTTGTCGCGCACAATTTTAGCAAAATCGTAGTTTAATTGCCGAGGATCAAATAGGACGGCAAAGTGATATGCATCACCACTCATCAAAGATTCTAGAGAGAATTTCCTCAAAATTTCTAATCGTTGTTTAGAATTTTCACTTTTTCCTTTTTTTTTTCTAATCGTACAGGGCAGTAGTAGTAAGGTTGTGCATAATAGGAAAAATTTATTTTCCACAATACGGTCATAATTATGTTGAGTTATACTATAATACATATAAAAGAAATGTGCGGTACTCGGCTATATATAACGTTTAATTTTTCGAGGAAACCTTTGTCCAGAAGAATTAGAAAAGTAATGGAATTTATTTGACTATTTCATTTTCGCGAGGTTACATGCAACATTTCACGGATGTTTTTCTTAAAATCGAAAGCCATAAATTGCATGAAAATAATTTTTAATTTTCAAGTAATGTGCGTTTGAGAGAAATGAAAAGGAAGCGACATTTATGTATAAAAGATCGATATCATTTCAGTTCAGATTTTTATAGGTTTTTTTGTAGGACGCGTAAAACTGAGTTTAACAAAAGAAAAAGTTAAAGAACTGTGTTTCACTGGAAATATCCAAAAATATCAATTTCGTTCAAAGTGCAATTTTGTTCGCGCACCTTCGGATATTAATTAGCTTTTCTTTTTGCCTTCTTTTTCGGATTTCGATAGACATTTGAAGAAAGAATTCTCGAGTCCTTTTCAATTGCATATTTTTCATTGTTGATAAGTGGTTTCCGGAATTTTTAACTGGGATTCGATAAAAAAACGAAAAAGTGTAAAGAAATTGAAAACTACGCTGAATTAAAAATTACGAAAAAGAGTAAAAATAGAATCAAAAATATAATTAAAAATCATGATTCTGTCCGAACCGGCGAGCTAAGGAACTACTCGGTAAAGACTTGCATAAACGCAGCTGATGAGGACTGAACGGAGTCTCCATTACATTTCCTCCGATGGTATATATGTATGTACATAATTATATATTTATATGCGTGTTTCTGGAAAATTGGGGTACAATACCTACCGCATGGTACAAGTTGGAAAATATGAAAAATCGCCGCACTAGGCACTTTTATTTCAAATCTAATTACGATTTTTTTTGTACGAAATGTACGTATATTTATAATGAAAATTTATAAATATACCTTTTTCTCAATAAAGTAAAAAATAACGAATAACAATATTTAAAATGAATACAAACAAAATATTTTAAGAACGATTGCCCGGAAACATGTTACTTATTTGAAAAAACAGAAACATTAGTAGAGATTAATAAAGGATATAAGGTCTGAACCGAAACCGCCTATTTTGACAGATTCAGGCACCAAATATATATACATACACTTAAATATATATATATATATATTAATTACAACGTAATTCTTAGGCTACCCCCATTCGAAAAAATGTCCCAATTTTATGTAACGCAGAATGTCCAAATTTTATGTAACGTTTGTTATATTTTATAAGATTTTTGTTATTGTTATTTAAAAAATGTCATAATTTTAGGTAACGAAATATGTAACGAAAAATATAACGAAACAATGTCTTAATTTTATATAATGAAAGTTAAATGTTAGGATAGGATTTTTGTGATTATGTTATTTTTTTGTGTTGATGCCAGTAAGAATTACGTTGTAAATTTTGATCATTTTATACAAAGTATAGGAGAGAAAGAGACAGAAATGAAAGCAAGAGGGATCAATGGGCACAGGCCTTTGCGAGAACAAAATGGCCGAGTTATATATATGTGTGTGTGTGTGTGTGTTGATTTGCGCTACAAATATTTTATGTTCCTAATAAAATGTACATTATATTTTTTTTAAATGTTTATTGCTTAATCTTAGTAACCAATCGCCATTTCATTTAACAGGATGTGTAGATATAAAATGCTTCAGCTTCATCTAATGCAAATTTTGTTACCTTTAATATTTTCTAGTGATATTTTTTTTTATTTTTTTTTTTTTTTTTTGTTATTGTTTTTTGACAATTTAAAACTGATAATCTTTCAAATATTTTTGTTTTTTCCGGCATTCTTCACCACTTTTCTATATTGTAAGTTCATCTTTTTTTTCTCGAAAAGTATCTGTATTTGATGACCTATTGTTTTCCTCATTGGTTCATTTTTTCTGTCTGTTTTATCTTCGCACGCGCTCAAATATGCAATTATTCATTCTTATCACGGTATATTCGAGAAACCGGATTCCTCTTTTTGTAATTGAGCATTAACCTTTAATAAACATATAACATTATTTCGTCGTCAATAAAGTGTTCATTCTAGAGTGTTTAATAATTTGTAAAAGAACGTAATAACTCCCATAGCAAAAAATGAACTACTCAACTATTAAAAATGTTACTGCCTAGCTATGCATGCAACACCTGTTTTTGGTTTTCTAGATCTGTCATTGAGAAGGTACAGTCATTTCCAAACAAATGCTATAGAATAGTTCTCAAAACACTAATATACACTAATATTTCTTATTCTACCGTTTATACAAAAGATAATTTATTTCTACGCAAAAAGAAAAAAATAATTTTCATAATTTTCCGGGAGAGACTTTTTTTTGTTAAAAATATTGGACATTGCGAGAGAGCCTATCTTCAATTAAAATATAAAAGGTATAAGCATGAACGTATTAAATAGTAATTTGGGAATGGTTAGTATTTACGTAATTTAACCTTTTAATTATTACACGTTTTTATTATTTTATTTTTACAAAAATTAACAATATTACATTATCGCTACAACTTTTTTTTTTTTTTTCTTTTTTTTAATATATTAAATATTGCGTAGTATTTTTTCTTCATTGCTGTTTATTATAAATCCACTAGGAACAAGTTTTTATATTTCATGCAATTCTTAAAAGTTTAATTATGTTGTAACGTGGTAAGAATATCCCCGAGACAGGCTTATTTTGAAGTTGTGTTGCTTTTCATCGGCCGGATTTTTACTTTAAATAAACTTTGTTTTCATTTCTTTTATTTTCATCCTCTTTTTGATTATGAGTTTTCGAAATTCACCCCGTTTTGCACAATAATCGTGTTGTTCACATAATTTTCCTCTCTTTTCTTCTTCAATCTTTAAGGTATCTACGTACTTTTCTTTTTTTCGAAATTAACTTTTTAACACTTTAGTTACACTGCAACAAACCCTGAGAATTGCTAGACAGCGGGAAACCCTACTAACCCAGCCGTGTTTTTCCGTTTAATTTTTAATTTCACACCTATTAAAAAAAAAATGTTTTATCATTCAAAAAAAAGTTATTTGCTTAAGGTGATTTTTTCGAGTTCGTTTTTTATTTCTTACCCGTCGAAAGATATTTGTTTCAGTTTTCGAAATAAGCTCTATTCGAAAAACTAAAATCTGGCCGTCTCTGGCGCGCAAAAATTCTCGCTGAAATTCGTTTTAAGGTGGCGGGGAACTGAGAGGAAAGTGACATGATGAACGAACACGCGGGATTATTAATTTACCACATATTATCTTCCACTTTTGCTTTTTTTTCCGGGGAAAACGGGAACAGAAAAATATTCCGGTAATGCGGATGCAACAAAAAGCCGTTCAACAACTGCAGGTGTTTTGTAAGATAATAATGGAGAGGCAGATTCGAAACAGTGTGTGTGTGCGCGCGCACATAAAACACAAAATTTGCATTTCTCAGGTATGGACACACACGTACGCGGTCAGCTTTTTTCCTTATTCCTATGGCGTGATGAGTACGAAGGGGTGCAGGTGACGGAGCGGAGAGAAGAAGAAGGGAGCGAAGAGCGCTCGGTAGTGGGGAAGAGCCAAATTACAAAAAGGGATACCATTGCAAACGGTCATGATAATGAGGACTGTTCGGAATTTTTTGTTTTGCGTTCTTTCTTTTTTTTTTTTTTTCGTTTCTTTTTTTTAGCTGGCCAAATAGAGACGCCAGTAGTAATTCCTGAATAAATTTTAGCCACCCTTATAAAAGGGTTCGGGCGATAGTGAAGAAAAATATAAAAGATAAAAATAAAATATGGTGGTCGAAAAGGTGTACACCCACCCTTACCGATTGCAGCTGTTACCGGATCACGGCCCGATCCGTACCAGCAAAACGTTTTGAGTACCGCTTTGTGAATTATCCGTTGGCTATCTTTTACACTCTACTTGCTATCCTTCCACCCACTAACAATATTATAATATTAAGAACATGAATGAAAATCCGACAGCTGCAGCATATTTTTTAAAACGACGTTACTTATTACGTATTCCGATGTTCCTTCGAAAACCGAAATCACCTTTAAGATGGCAGAAATTAACATTCGTACGAATAATAAAACACGCAAATTGTGCAGCTCCCAATATTCTACTATGTGTGGTAGGGGCATTTTTGTAATATTTCACCTGTCTCCGGAACGATAGCTTCGGTCCCTGACTCAAACCGATCATCGCCACGATATTAGTTTAGAATTTTTATTCATTGCGAAACACAGGGAACATCACCGTTTTCATTTTGGCCCCTATAAAAAAATTTCACGAATATTTTTGTTGTAATTTAAGTTACCGTCAACGCTTGAAAAAATATTTGAAATTCCGCTCATTAATTTTCTATGTCTGTCGCAGTTTTTAAAAAGGAGTCCGATTTTATTTGTTTTTTTTTTTTTTTTTGGTTTTAGAACTGCTTCATTTTATTCCACAATCGATCAGTATGGGAAAAAATATATATTATTTTTCAAAAATAAAACGATATACGCATGGAGGTAACTTTTTTATTTTTTTGTTGAAAAAATGTATTAAAATACAATGAAAAATTGAAAATTAATATCCGAAGATCGTTGCTGTCAGTGAATCTCAATTCTTTTAGTATGCCATTAAGCAGCCATGCTAAATTAGAAGCATTTGACGTAATATAGAGGTTAATTTTTTTCCTCGTTTCCTTTTTTTTTTTTTTTTTTTTGTCATATTATTTAGATAAATATGACAAGTCAAACGATTAAAATTCAAATTAACAGGACGTTCGCTGTTTTTTCATTTCCCCAAAAAATATATCGATAAAATCTACAAGTTTGGTTGATGTCTCATTTTAATAGGCATTAAATTTGGAACAGCATTGCCGGACTGCCTCCACTACTCCCTTAGCGGGTACTTAGTCTTTTGGAGATTTGAATTCAAAGTCTCGGAAAATCGATTTAAAAAGAGTTGCTTGGAATACGGAAAATTAAATGAAACCGAAAGAGATATTATTTTGTACGATTTTCTATTTTATGTCTTTTAAACAATATTTGATCGAACACAATTAATTAAAAGAAGGAAACTTATTAAATTATTCGATTGTAAACTATCTAAAAACTAACGGCAAATTTTTGCGAAAGAGTAATAAGTGTGTAACTATTTCGCGTAGACGTCGTGGAGAGGTATAGCTTCAGATAATGAATGAAAATCGTTTTATGATAATCAATCTTTAAGGGATTTAAAATTAAAAAGTTTTAAAAACATATTTCGCATTTGATCGGTTTATCATTAATCGTGAAATCTGTGAATATACAAATACGGGAAGAGGAAAGGCAAATGGTAATTGAACAAAGAATTTTTTTTTCTATTTTCTAAGAAAACCGGAACTAACAAATTTGAAGCAATTTTAAGAAAAGTCAGTGCGAATTGCTGCTGATAATATAAATGAATTATTTTTTCTTCAAATAACCTCTTTTCCGATAATACTTATAGTTATGTCATTTTAATTTCCTTAGGAAAATGTTTTCCTCTTTATCCCATTCGTTGTATCTATTTTTTTTTTTCTTTTTTTTTTTTTTGGAAAAACTTACGCCTGTTGAGTTTAATGCACCTTTTTTGTTAAAATTATGTAATCTAATAAAGTTTTTAGTAAACACGTAGGTACTACATAATTGTGGAACATCAATCTGCGACGTAACGCGTGCTGTATTAGATATACCACGAAATATTTTGGCTTTCCTCGAAAATAAAACTCGGAAATATGGTGCTAAAAAAAAAAAAAAAGAAACAAATTCAACTACCATTAAAATTGGAATATTACAAAGGAGAAAAAAATACTAACTAGAAAGTAATAAATAAAAATTTTGGATTAACATTTAATTTTTTTTTTTTTTCAATAATTTTGTTTTCAATTTAACCAATTTGAATTCGTTTAAATTACCGATGGAAATTAATGAGCGGCTTCGTAACGTAGCAGTCGTTTAATATAAATTGTACTTCATTAATTTTCAACGATCTTTATTTAATGAATTATTTTTCGGTTGCTCAAAAATTTTGAAACTTCCTAAGTAAACTTGTAAAAAACAAAAATAATAAGGGATTACAATGGAGCGCTTAAAATTCCACTGGTGCCGCAGAAAAATATAAATCACGTATGCGTAGCTGATAAATAAGAATTACCGAATAAAACCTTTGACGACACAATATGTCTAACAACTCACGTACCACTTAACCAAATCTTTCCAGTTACGAATAGTACACACTAGTTGGCGAAGTTGTGCAAACCTTTAATAATGTTTTTTTTTTGTTTTTCGTGTATCATCGTATTAATTCGTTCGATAAACGCTTTTCTGTTATTAACTACTGTTGTTAATAATCAAATATATATATATATATATATATATCGGCAAATAAAAAATACGAATAAACCTAAGAACAACATGTGTACGAGATAATTAATAAAGCTTTTCGCATTCAAAGTATTTCAAACTTTCCAACGAAATACAAAAAACATCGATTTTATCAACACACATTTTTTTTGTTCCAATAGTATACATTATTCCCGCGCATTTTCGTATCCTTCGTTTAAAGAGGCATACAAAAAGTCCTATTTCATTCGACAGTCCGCTTATAAAAATTATTGGAGAAACAAATATCAACAAGTAATTATGCTGCGTTAAATTATAGCCACCGAAAAAATTTTAAACTTTAAAGGGTCATTTTAAATGTTCACAATAATAACACATCTGTAGTGACTCAAAATTTGTAACAGGTAGGACACTTCGTTAACCGCTAGTTAAAAAGAAATAAATCAGGTGATGCACAATCCATTGACGAAACGAAGAAATTAATTTGACAGAAAAAAATTAATACAAAGTTTTTATCCTGTCGCCATAATTAATTTTCATAACTGAGAATTATAAACTCTGCTTTATAGTGGTGGAGAAAGTCATTGAACTTTCGGATAGCTGTTTACGGCACGCTAAGCGCTATGCTTTATATAGCTTTGGTGCTTAATGGCTCTGACTACTTTTTAAACATCTCGTGTTTCTTCTTCTTCCTTAATCATTTGTAATCTAATTCCTTTGTCCGTTGGGACTGCGGACTCTGTAATTGCGGATGTGGCCATGGTATGGGCCAGCTAACTCTTCTCTTTTCAGGATGCATATGTTTGATTGACGTCAATTGTCATTGTTTCTCCATCCTTGGTGTAGCGTTCTTTGTCATATTCCATTCCTTGTGACCCCTAATTGCTACTACCTACACGTCTTGATGGGTAATCGTCTATTATTGGCAAGCTAAGGAAAAACCCAAACGAAAAAAAAAAGTTTTTATCCTAAAGAAATGGTACTAGATTGCAAACAACAATTGCTTCAAGTATTTCAGTGCTATGAAAATTACAAGGCAGTGCCGGTGTGAATGAACTCAACAACTGCGCGCGCCTATACATGTTCCTCTGCGTCTGACAAACAGACACAGGTGTTCAACTCCAAATTCTTTCACCGATTACGAATTTTCGATCATGATTAATAATTGGATTAATTTATTTATACAAAGCATTTTGACTATGAACCACGGACGCTTTCGGACTGCAGACTATAAGAGATTTAATAGTAAAAAAAATTTCCGCACCCTCGTCTATACTAAGTGTAATATGTGCGAGGACATCAAGAGGGCACCACACGTTTGTTGTTGATTTAATGGCTCGTATTTCGTCAACTTTGTTATGGGGGAGGTTGCAGTAGTGCTCTTTGTTTCTCGATTAAATTAGATGAGATCGTGTCTAGTACGGACGAGAATTTGAACATTTCGTTTAAATAAGAAAAAGTAGAGAACGGTAGTCGGACAATTTAACACGCTTTGGCTACCGAACCAGAGGTGCCATAGATTATCGGGATTTGCCTCGTTCCGGATCGAAATTGCTCCCAGCTTTATACCTAATCTGAAATTTAATTGGGTACCGGAGAAAATTATCTGGGGGAAAGTAAAGGCGGATTATCCAAAAGTAGAAAGGAACTGGCCCCAGTATTCTCCTTAGATCCATTAGGCTCAGTACATTATAAAAAGCTTAATTACACAATCCCCGATAGCTTGCTAAAAGGTATGGGACTTACTTTACTTTAACCATCTTCAAGCCATGTGTTAATTAAGAGACATTGAACCGGAATAAATGGAAATTTACGCTCGGTTTTCAGACTTTGAATATAAAAGTATGCTAGTGTACGCTTTTCATAAAGTTACGAAGAATTTAGTAGACTAATGTAGGCTTTTTATAAACTTTCGAGGAATTTTAGTCGAACACTGGTCGAAAAATTCGTATTTGGACTTTTTCAAATTCTGTTTCAATCAATATTGCTCTTCTCATATTCTTTACGTGCGATACGTTCTTTCATCTTTCAGCTGTTTCGGTAGTAATACTCGTCTCGCGGGAATAACCGGGTTCGGTCATGTGCTGGACAAAAACATTAATCGAGAAAACCCTTGAAACTATTATATATGCGCTTTTCCGACTTCCTGACTGTTGCTAAAGTATATAATCGAGAAAATTCATTATTATTATTCTTTTTTTTTTGGTTTACTTTCAAATACGATTTCAGTATTATGGGGTTTTGTTAAATACCCTTTCCGCTCGAAAGCGATTTTTAAAACGATTGAGCGTTATAAACGAAAAAAAAAAGAAAAAAAAGAGATCTGTAGAATTCTTAATTTTGTGTCGAAGAAACAAAATAACAAAAAGACCTACCGAAAATAAAATAGTGGATCATTAAAAATATGTCGAAATGAATAAAAGCGCGAAGGAAAGGTCGAAAAAGCTTTAAAAAACGTTAAATTTTCAAATAAGCGAGGATGAAAAGATAAGCCAGAAAAAAGAAATCAATCGGATACATTTCCGGCATCGACATCGTGAAAGAAGCGTGTGAAAAATGAAAAAAAAACTCTTGAGATTGAAAAGTGGAGAAAAAATTCTAAAAAGCGTCCATAGAATGGCAAATAAACAAATAAAGTAGACTGCAAAAAAATAACAAGAAAATCGTTAATATTATTTTATTAGGGGAGAAGAAAAATTTCAAGATGTCGGTAATATAGTACTATATTACCGACATTTTCCCGGGATCTTGAAATTTTTCTTCTCCCCTAATAAAATAATATTAACGATTTTTTTGATGTGACACAGAGGGGATATTTAAACTGTCTCGTCGAAAATTATTCTCGAAAGGGTTGTTGGAAAAAATGAAAAATAAAACAACTTAATTCGTACCAATAAGCCGGAACAAGTTGGATTTCGTTTAAATTTTCTCTGTGGCGGCAAATTATTTATTGGAAAAATTTGTCGACTAATATGCTTTTGGCTTCACGATTTCTGAATAAATTTGAATTGCGTACTATTTCCTCAAATCGCGAAATTCCAGCTTCCGGAACTGAAAAATATCGGTGACATCTTCTTACTGTTTGGCTTTCCCCTTTGAGGAACTTTCTTTTTCAATAAATCTTTCGAAAACTTACGATTGGCGAAGTGAAAGAATAAAAATATCCGGTAGAAGTCGGAAGTGCAATGTTTTAAATGAAGTGGAAAAAGAAGCGGGCCAAATTATAAAGCTTACTAAAATTCACAGATTGCGACAAAAAAAAAAAAATAAATAAAAAGTTATTACACGTGTTAGTTACCTGAAAGGTCATCAGTCAAATGCAGATTAAGAGCAAATTGACGGATAAAAATACAGCTGTAAAGGAGGACATCTTCAGCAAAATGGATTAAAAAGTGAAGTTTTAAGTAGTTGCCTCTTATACTGTTCACCGGACCTAAATGAAAACGTGGGGTTTTGAAGAAAACAAAAACAAAACACAAAATATGATGAAAGAGCAAGTACTGCGACCACACCTATATATTTATATATATATATATATATATAATTCGGCCATTTTGGCTCCGCAAGGAGCTGTGCCCCTTGACCCCTCTTGCTTTTATTTCTGTCTCTTTCTCTTCTATACTTTGTATAAAATTATCAAAATTTACAACGTAATTCTTACTGGCATCGGCACAAAAATAATAACATTATCACAAAAATCCTATCCTAAAATTTAACTTTCATTATATAAAATTAAGATATTTTTTCGTTACATTTTTCGTTTCATATTTCGTTATATAAAATTGGGACATTTTTTGGGACATTTTGCGTTACATAAAATTGGGACATTTTTTCTAATGGGGGTTAGCCTGAAAATTACGTTGTAATTAATATATATATATATATATTATGTATATATAATTAACTCACACAGCGTAGTTGGTTAGGTACGGTGTTTCATTCGGGTAGGACCCGGTTTAAATCTGGCTGCTACAAATAGAAATTATAGATAAATTCTTCTTATGCTTGGTTCATTTCCGTAGATATCGAGCCCCCCCCCCCCCACGAAAAAAAACCCACATATATCTATGTTTAATTTACTATTTAAAATTAGATTTTATATGCAAGTCGTTTAGTTTTTTTTACAATTTTTAGTGGCGCATAATTAGAAATGGCCAGGTAATTTAATAAACTAGTTCAAAAATGTGTTTCGATAAAAAAAAAATAAATACTGTATAATATTGAGCCACATAAGCGGAATTCCGTTTTAAAAGATGATACACAAAAATGAAGGTCTACCCGAGACATCTAACAGCAATACATTTATTACGTATTCATACGATCTACCATTTACAAATTAAGAATGTTCGTTTTTAAGGACCCGATTAACATCGAGTCACGGTGTCTTGCCGTAGATTGACTTCAGTTTCATGGGAGAACTGTAATTATTTTTAAAATTTACACTACTTATCTGAAACAATTTACGCGCGTTAATTATTATTATTAATTTTTAGATTTATCGTTTTATCTATTTTATTTTATTTTTTTATTATCGGTATCTTCTTTTCATCGGGTTGTTTATAATTTTTCTGAAAAAAACAAAAAAACAACAAACAAACAACGTTCGATTTTTTTTTTTTTTTAATTTATATTAAAAATAAAGTGGCCTTACAAAAAAAAATAAAAATAAATAAATAAAGTGAAATAAAACCCTGTAATATTCCTTAAAGATTCTTAAACAACATATTGGAGTTTAGGTACTCATTAAACATTGCTGGCGCTTCTGATAATATTTGGCTTGTAGAAGTCCAGTGTGTATATATATATTCGATTAATATGTTTTTGTTTTTTTTTGTTTTTAATTGATGCAGTTTAGGAATTTACCTAAATAAGTATTAATAATTAAGAATAATCACGATATCCCGCCTTTAAGATGTATTTTACTGTAAAATATCTTTCATCGAATGTAGAGTTTTTTTTACTTTTTTACATAATAGGACTAATAATGTCTTGTTATTTTCCTATTGCGTAAATGGAAAGTTATTTACCCTTATGTGCTCTTCTGCTCACAGCATTCATGATTCTGGTTCGCATACATGAGCGTCGCCAAGGGAGGGAGGGCAGGGCCGTTTCTCCCCCCCGGAGCTTCGAAACTTTTTAATCAACTGGTCACGATAAAGTTTCATAGGCGCGTAATCACGAACAATTTGGAAGACTTTTATTATAAAGTGATAGAACAATTTGCCAGAAAACCACGAAAATTATGTTTTAATTAAGATTTTATTCTTGTTTAATAAAATATTAAGCCTTTACAAATTATAAATTTTATTTTTCCTATCACTTGTATCCTCTTTCTATCATCTTGCCCCCCCCCCGGCTCATCGGCTAGCGATATTCTTATTCGTATATATATATATATGTATATATATATGTAATAATGGGATAATATACATTTTGATTTTACGAAGATTTATTTCTTAAACTTATTCGTTCGTTTTATCGGTTTACTTTGTTATTCGTATATATTATTAATAGTTATAACGTATACGATTGGACGCGTATATATAATAATAGGATGAGATAACAGTTGGATATTGCGAAGTGATTTTATTTGTTTACTTTCCGTTTTGTGGTTTCGTATAGCCTTGATTGGTTTATGTTCGCTTTGCTATTCGTATATACATATGATATATGTTGTTCTATATAATAATATTAATAGTTATAATGCGTAAGATCGGAAGCGTTAATAGGATAAGATATTAGTGTTTGATTTTTCGAAGATTTATGTTTATACGCATGTTTTGGTTTTATATAGCTATTCGCACATACATAATAGCATTAATAGTTTCAGTCTATCCTTCATGTACGTTATATTTATATAATAAACGATAATAAGTGTTTGAGCACCCACAAAACAGGCTTTGGCCTTGTGCGACCCATTACAAAAAAAAAATAAAAATCATTCAATTTTTGTAATAAATATCGGATTATTTTATTCAATCGTTTTTAGCGTAAAAATATTTTTAAGTGAAAATGCAGATAGATCAAGCTAAAATGTCGCAACTACCGGTATGGAGAAAATTAGGGAGTAACGATCAAATTACGTTAATTCTTGAACTTGTCAATAGCGCTTTGCGCGTTTGTTCATTTTATTCGAATTTACACTTCTGTGTGGCTCGGAAAGGCAAAACAAGGGGGAAGGAAAAGGATGAAGTATGTAACGAAACGAATATTGGGATCAACAAAACAAATGACGTAATAAATGCAGCCCTGCGTAGGAAAATATGAGACGCTTGACGTGCAACTCCTGGGGAAGGAGACGCAACAAAATTATGATAACGATAGGAAGTAAATATTCATCGCTCTTTTAATTTGTAATTCTTCAGGGTGTTCAAATATTCCTTAAATTCTGATAATACTTTTTTGGGATAATTTTTGTCCCTTCACATCATCAAGTAAAAAATTACATAAGAAGACTTCTCTTTTTTCTCAGATGATTACTCTGTGAGTTCTTACTTTTCGACATATATACATGGTACAACTATATATGCTGACCAAGCGGGGAGGGGTATTGTTTCTGTTAGAGTCATACGGCAGTAACGTCAAGCCGTGTAATATTTTCATCAGTGATGAGTCCTATTATGGGGAGTGTAAATTTTTTTTATTCGAATTTTAAGATTGATATTAAGTTTTTTAATAAAAATTAGTAGCCTTCCAATCTACGCTTATCCGTGGAAATTAATAAATGGTGTTTGTTGTATTAATAAAAATTCAGGCATCTTTTTTTTTTTCATCACGTTATTTGATGGCTGCCGACGGTAAACGATCGTAAGTACTCTTATTAGAAAATAATCAAAGGACTAAAATCAGTCTAATTAGTCAAAAGTTATGAGTGAGGAAACATAAGAAGAAAAAAAAAAGAACGAAAAAATTATTTCTTTTTTGATAGAGAGTCGGTAAAAATAAAAAACTTCGGAAACTAAAGGAGAAATTGTGAAAATATCTAAATTATTGAAAATGGTTTAAGTGTATTCGGAGAAATCCCCCCCAAAAAAAAGGGCTGAAAACCGTGTCTCTTCTGGTCGTCGGTGAATGTTAGAGCGTTGCACTGTGGCCGGTTCTCGCAGCCATTGATCGATGATGATTAAATGTCGCTTTTTCTTTATCCATGTCCGCTGTATACGTAGCAGGTCAAAAGAAAAAAAAAACAAAAAAAAAACAGCGTCTTTTTGATGGGGTGGCGAGCTTTTTAATGGAATTAGGGAAAATATTATACTCCGCACGTGGCGTTTTCCCGCTTCGATAAATAACCGCCAACAAATTCCAGAACATGCTCCGGTCGCCGGATAAGCAGCGCGTGCGAAGGGTTCGTGAATAAAAAGTAGTAAATATAGAACGCACACACAACTATAGAAGGGTGGTCGAAGAAGGAAGGTAACCTCTTTGCGACTGAAACACCAATGACGACAAAACAACAAATTGTAAGCATGGCGAAGCTGGCCGAAAGAGATATAGGCCGTTCTCAGAAGATTATGGTGTCTCTTCGTGGCGCATTAATTACGTTAAAAGTTCGGCCCGCCCGTTGACGAAAAGAAAATATCCGAGTCGAAAAAATAATCGGCAAAAAAATAATAAAAAATAATAAAAACTCGACGAAACAGCAAAAAACTTATCGCGTCAAAATGTCACATCATGACGCAAGATAGAATCCGCCGACTTGAATTCTGCGAAATGCTCGACGTTAATATAACATACATATATATATATATATATATATATATTATATGGATATATTTTGAATTTATTCGATTTTTTTTAAGTTTTGAGATGGCGAATAATCAGAGCGAGAAAGATTTATTAACTATAGAGACCGGCAAAAGAAACATAAAGAAAATTCGTGAATTCGGAATTAGCGGAAGTGCTCGGAGGAGGAACGCTGCTGTAAAAATAATAATAATAATAATAATAATAATGAGAAAAAAAAGGCCAATAATAAAAGCCTGAGCCGAATACACGAGAAAAAAAAGAAAAAAAGGAAACAACAAAAAAAAAAACCGAAAAAAGTCGTGCAGGAAACAGCGCGCCAGATAAGAGATTTTAACGAAAAACCCGAAAAAGTAGCCATGCGGGTGGACGGGGGCTTTTGGCTTTTCCCGCTTCTTTTTGTTCGCCCTTTTTTGTTTCCTTCGCAAAAGTTTGCCGAGATAAAATTCTGCATTTACGCTCGACTGTCGAGCTCCGCAAAAGTCACTCGGCTAATTATCGTTCGCTAGAGCTTGTGTCGTGCACACGTACACACACACACATAATAGAGTATGGAAGGAGCGAGTTACTCGAGCGGAACCGGCTTCGTCGTGGAAACTGCTCTCTCGGTGCCGGGATCGTCGGAATTTACGGCATTTGTTCAGATGCCACGGCGAATGAAAGCACCGCGCGGCCTCAGCAGCAGCAGCAGCAGCAGCTGCCGCCGCGCCGAAAGGAGATTCCCGGTGTCGGACGCGGGCATCGGGGATCAGTCAATAAAAAGAACAAAAACGGTCTCGGTGCGGCCCCGGAAAATCTCTAAGAGCGAACGAGATGATTCGGCTACGATTCAGCAGACCGTGAGAAAAATATAAACGCTCTAGTCAGCAGTTTTTATCTTGAAACTTTTGTTCTGCAGGTCGCGTCGGCGTGCGGCATTTAAGCTCTGCGCTATAGTTCGGCTAACGTTGCACATCGGCTAACCATTAGAGCCGGGGCTCGGACGAAACCGGAATTATTTTTACGAGCCAACTGCTCCATCCCCGGTATATTGCGATTCTCGTCGGCGGCAGCAGCCTAAACTAGTGTCTGCAGGGGCTATACTAGCGGCCAACTAGAAATAATAAAATAACTGCTCTAACGTTGCGCAACCATCAACTTGTGCATCTGCTTGGTTTTTCTTTTTTGCCGTTTTTCTTTTTTGCCTTTTTTTTTTCTCGTTTTCTCCTTCTGATTTGGGGAGGGGGTACTCTGTGCCTTGGTGGTCGTTTTTTGAACTGCGCTAACGACGGACCATTTTAAATTTTACCGCTTTAATCTTCGAACCATGCACGTTCCTCTACCGTAAATTTTTTCTCCGTGCTCAGTTATCTCGACGTAGAGCCTCTGATTTTTTGTTTTTCGCTTCCCCCGATATTATCGTGGTTTTCTTTTTCGTCTGTTTCTTGTTTTACTTTTTTTTTCTTTTTTTTTGTATTTCGTTCGGTTTTTCTATCTTTTTTTTTTTTTTTTTTTTTAGGTCGGGCTGCTGGTCGATGATGTAATTAAAGTTAATTAAAGTGAACTCTACACGTCGGAAGGTAAACATCGACAACAACTCTAGAGAACGGCCCCGGAAGGAAGGCATGCGTAAAGCCCCCGCCGGGATTTAAAGATCTAATTTTAACAAATAACCCTGCAATTCGGCCCAAGAACCGATCTGCATTTCGCTTTTCTGATTAACGTCAAAGGGTGCGACAAGAAATTATCGCAGCATACCTACAGAGAGGCCTTTGAGCAGCAATTAGTTAAACGACATTAGAGCGGCCTCAGTCGAAAAATGCCTATTTAGCCTCGAAAAGTTGACAAAAAGTGCGTGCGCGCGCCGATCTCTTCCAGCCGAGTTTTACAATTTTTTTTTCCCCCTAATTATTTCGAAGAGTTTTTCGACTCTGACCTTTTTTTTTCTTTTTATTTTTTTTTTTTATTTTTTTTTTCTCCCTTTTAATTTAGTAGCGGAAACCTTTGAATTTCAGTACTGCGAAAAGGTTTCGTTCTTTTTACGTTTTAAGCGTGTCGAAATTTTCATTTCACCGCTACTCGGATAATCAAAGTATAAAATTCTGCAAATATTACCGTGGCAGTTAGAGTTATATTAGTTAATTACACGTTAGTCAGCTATGTAAACTCCTTTTTAGTCGATCTGGCTTCATTCTCGTGAATTTGTTAATATTTAACCGGTATAATATGGATAGGACGGAGGAAAAAAAAACTATTTTTTTTATTTATTTATTTTTTTTCTTTGGACACGTCAACAGTGGAACTTACCCAACGCAAGGAATTGTACATTATATAAGGAAAAGATTAGAAATTGAGGAGATAAAGAAGGCCAACAAAGGAACTATATTGAGAGAGGGGAGTGTAAGAATGGAGTGGGCACTATAAGGAGTAGGAAGGCCAAGGCGCAGAAGACTAGAATACAGAGTAGAACGTTCGGATGAAATAAAGGGCCATTCGAACAAAATGTGATTCGCATCACAGGTATAATTGAGCTCTGGAGGGTCATAAGGACACAAAGGAGATTGAACAATAGAAAAACGGAAAAGAGAAGCCGGAAGCAAACTATGATTGAACCGCAAACCTATGTATAGTATAATAAAATGAAATAAAACGAACTTGTATAGTTTCGGATTTATTAGTCGTAATTAATACATAATCAAAAAAGGGTATAAATTATCGGCCGGTGATGGGAGTTGAAGCTATCCCCGAGACGATCATTATCGAGTAATTTTGTTAACACTCTATTTACCGAGGAAATAGCTCTCTGTCTTCATAGCACACTGGCCAGGCGAGTTGCAAATTTTTAATTTACAGATAAAATTTCTATCTACCATGTCATCGCCGAATGTGTAAATTCGCATACTCTTCTTATATGTGATTCCTTTGAAATAATACTATTTGAATCTATAGAAATTTAACGCGGAAGTTTTTCGAATTTTTTATTTTTGTTTTATTTATTTATTTAAAAATAATTTGCGGGTCCCACAAGGCAAATGCCCGTCTGCGGGTTCCCAACATAATTATATCGTTTATTCACAAATATAATACATCTTAATGCTAACACATTATATTGATCTTATATCTGTTACTTAATTATGCTTTAGCTTTTATTTTCACTGAATTACATCTCATTTTTAAAACAAATACATTCATGCTAAACACACATTCTAAAGCAATATTTACTCGTAAGCCAAAAGGTATGCAGCTAAAGAAAGGAGCTACCGTGCTTTTTTTTTTTTTTTTTTTTTTATGTACCTTATTTAATTTTTTATGTATTTTATTTAATTTTTTATGTACTTTATTTAATTTTTTATGTATTTTATTTAATTTTTTATGTATTTTATTTAATTTTTTATGTACTTTATTTAATTTTTTATGTACTTTATTTAATTTTTTATGTACCTTATTTAATTTTTTATGTACCGTATTTATAATTATTCTCTTTGTTTCTTTCCTTCGTCTATTCTTTTCTCAATCTTTGCACCACGCTATCAACCAAATTTTAATTTTGTCTTTCCATATTTTCAAATTGTCTTCGTCTTTAATTTCCTTTGGTATGTGACCCAAAATTTGACTCCAAATTTCCTCTTCAACATTGTCAATTTTATTATTAACCCCTTTAGGTCTTATAATAGATAATTTATCATAGTTATCGCGGCATGTATTAATGTTAACTATCATTCGCTTTACTAGCCGGAACGTAAATTCGAATAAAAATGGTTGAGAAATCTCGATGAAATACATATAATACGCATGTTCAACTGGGGTACACTTCTTTATTAAAAAAAATATAGAAAAACGCGTCACATTTTAAATTGGTCTGTTTTTGTATTATCGTTCGAATATATCTATAATAAAAGTGTAAATTAAAAAAGAAAAAATTAATATAAGAGATATTTTTCCAGAAAATATACCTTAAAGACGGCGTTTAACGATTTTTCTTGAACGTCGCCAATTCTTACTAGAGTCTGGTACTGCAGATTCGCAAATTGAAAAACCCACATTACACGAGCATAATAATGCAATCACCGGTTCGCAATCGAAAGAATATTCGAGGCCGGTTTTTTTTTTTTTGTTTTTTCCAATTTGAATTTCGGTGTACCGAGATTTCAATTAGTATTAATGTTGTTCAAGAATAATCGTAATATCCTCGTAAGATTTAATTGTAAATTGATTTTTTACTTTTCAGTGCATTTTTATTAAATTCTTTTATTTATGAATAATTTGCGGGTCCCACAAGGCAGTCTGTGGGTTCCCAACATAATTATATCGGTTAATAACATCAACTTAAATAATACATTCTATTAAAACAAAAAAAAAAAAAAATGTCAACTTAAATATTACTACAATACAAAATAATTTACACTATACTCTAACTGTTGCTACCACTACACTCTTATTAATTGTTACAAATAATATTTTCTATTAGAATACCTTAATATCTTAATTTGTTATATTACAATAGTACAATATAATTTACACCATATACTAACATAAAACAACTACGAGTACCACTCTCTCACTTAAATCTGGAGAGTCTCGTGTCAACGTAGGCAATGTTGTAAGTGATTATTTATTATCACGATTCTTTTTGTTATTATTTCTATTACTCTTTACGCTATCATCCAAATTTTAATCTTGTTTTTCCATTCTCTTCAAATTTTTTTCATCTTGAATTTCCTTTGGTACTTTCTCAATTAATTTTATTAATACCTCTTCCTCTACATTGTGTGTCTATTTTACTGTTAATCCCGCTAGATCGTACATAGCAAGTTTTGTATCGCAATTTCTAGTGCTGTACGTTCTTGTTCTAGTTGATAACACTGCCTATCTTCGAGTTTAGAGCGCTCAGTAATTTGCTGTACTAATATAAAGCATTTTTGCTGACATTTCGTTAATTTTGTTCCACCAAGTGATATTAGCTAATGCGTTCAAGACGCTCCCGTTGTGTAAGACCAGTTTTAAACATTTTTTTTTTTGCAATTTGTTGATTTTCCTCATCTCTGTAATTTTTACCCCAAATTCCGATTTCGTATTTAATTCTGTGAATTATTGCTGCTTCGAAATATTAGGCTTTTGTATGTCACACCTTGTTTTAATTTATATAGCGCAAGAATATAATTTATCTGACTTTTCCCTCATTATTGTCACATGTTAGACCTTTATCTAATGTTATTCCAAGATATATTTAAATTCACTCACATTTTCTAACTTTTCATAATTACATGTTTCCTTACTCTCGTATTATGTAAAATTAATCGAGCTACGAACGTGTTCTAAATCGGCTTGGCATTCTTATGTACATCACTTTTGTGTTTTTAGCATTAATTAATAAAATTTTTTGTCATGTTGCCTATATTATTGAGATATTTTTGTAACATGTTTTCAGCACTTTCTCTATGTCAGAGTGTTCAATAACTAGTGCGATATCATCTGCATAGACGTACACTTTAGAGTACTTTACATATCGGTAGAGCGAATTCGTACATATCCAAAAAAAGTATTTCTGCCAATATTGTGTGTCCTTTGTCCAACTCCGTAATTCATTACTTTTTTTTCTACTATGTTCGATCTTTACTAAAAATTCTCCCCTCCCCTTATGTGTAACTTCAAAACTATTTTAGGTACCTCCCTGTTATTTTGCTCATGTCCTCAATTAGTATTTCTTGGTCCACTGGGTCTTTAATGAGGTCGAGAAAAGCTAACAGAAATTGATTACCCACTGCTAATCTTTTATTGATATCAGATATATTTTCCAAGTAGTAATATCGTCAATTTTCCGTCTCTAAAACCAATCTGATTACTATTTATCGGTTTATTTCCCTCTCCAAGTAATTTTTCAAATATTTTCCCACTGCTCAATTACTTTCGCTATAACTGAAATTAATGTAATCGGTCTGTAGTTTTCACACTGTATCTCCACTTTTATAAATTGGCCGTACCATACCAATTTTTAACTCACTGGGAAATATTCCTTCTTTCAAGGAGTTAATCATTTTCGTTAGTAATAGAGTAAATATTTAAGTATCGGTACTTTTTTTATATTTTTTTTTAGAAAAGAAATTTTACTTCACAGTTTTTAGCGTACAATATTCCAGTGATAATATGGACAGATTAAAATGACGCTCTATTCTTTATAGTTTACGAAAAGCAACGTATAAGCAACAGTATCGAACTCCGTCAGCGACGAGCTTGTAAATTGCACACTTTGGGGATTTCAAATTCACATCATCTTTTTATTCGAACCTACATTTCTGTAAGGTACATTAATAATACTTTAAGTCACTCCGGCTCGTCGCCTAATTCATTTTAATATTATCGCAGTGTTAATATTCTCCGTATATTTTCTGATGATAACTTTCTCACTAATTTTTGTTTCATTATATTAATACCCTTAAGGAGACTTCGTTTTCAACGTTTATTTTAATGTAATTTTACCGATACTTACATATGCCCAGGGCCCGGGACTGATCGATACACTTTCGAATAAACAAGGGATATGGATCAAATGGTCAAAAGTTACCGCAGTTAAGACATTAATTTAAATAATGAGAGTGTAGATTTTGTACTATAGTAATATATAAGTGAACACTTTTTATGCTGTAACAGAAAGTAGTACTTAAGTTAAGTTAATATTGTACAAATAAATGATATAATTATGTTGGCAACCCACAGACAGACTAGTGCCTTGTGGGACCCGCAAATTATTATTAAAAAAAAAAAAAAAAAAAAAAAAAAAAAATTCTTTCCTAATCGGCGCTGTTGTGGGGGCTTCAAATTACGTTTCCTTTATTCGAATCTACATTTGTTCGTAGTTAAAATTAATAGATTTTATTTTTCTTGTTTTTTTTTTAAATTATTTTTTTTCAATCTACGTTTCCGTCGCGTAAACTTTTCAAGCGGGAGAGTGTCGTTTGTTATATTATGAAAAGAAGTTCTCAAAAAAGAACCCCTTTTTTAATCTTAAAAGCATATCATTAGAATCATTGCATGCGGTCCAAAGTTAGGCGCGAACAAACATTAAAAAAAAAAAAAAAGGACCTTATCTTTTTGAAGTCGTTAAAACTGTTATCTGGTGATACAAGGAGTGTTATCATTGCCCGGAGAATCGAGTTTTACGTGTACATATATAATAATTAAGAATTAAAATATGAACGCATAATCAATATATTATAAATAACTTAAAACGCTCCTGGGGTTAGTCTGAATCCAGTAGTGTCTGAGATCTTGAGTGCAACATGTGAAATTAACTAGTCGGTGAACTTAATGTGCTTTTTTTATATATTAAAAAAATAATATTAACATCAGCTGGAATTTATAAAACAACACAAATTATGTAAAATTCTTTTGTTTCGTACTTTATTTAATCTA
Organism: Icerya purchasi; assembly: GCA_039619475.1. Taxonomy (NCBI): domain Eukaryota; kingdom Metazoa; phylum Arthropoda; class Insecta; order Hemiptera; family Monophlebidae; genus Icerya; species Icerya purchasi. The sequence goes on from CM077115.1 coordinate 149,032,142, forward strand.
TTATTATCATGTCCGTCGTGTCATTTTCAGGTGTTTTAAGATGGAAAAAAAATATTTAAATGAAATTTGTTTTTATTTTTTAATTTATTTTGGCTCGCCTACTATGGACATATATTACCCCGATGTGACAATTCTTCTGCAATGTACGAAAGCGGGTTTCGAGTTGATTGACGAAATTCCGCTGCTCAGCCAACTAAGAGTCAGTATGAGCTGTCGATTATTTTCTATTGGTCATAAAACACCTGTCTTGTTCTTAAAAATAAAACTAGCATACGTTGTTCAGCTTTAATTACACAAATAATATTTCAAAACAAAAGGATACTCAAAATTCTAACCAGTTTCGCATAAGTTTCTTGAAAACGTTAATACATAAAATTGAGTGCGCTTGCAATCAAAAAATTTGAACTTTTTTTTGATTATTTACATCGTCGAACTAAAGTGGAATTTTAAAGATTTGCCAAGCTACATTGTCCATGTTTTTGTAGGCCATGTGCAATACTGGCATTATTCATAACTCGAACGTTCTACATAATTAGTAACAAAGAACTCTAACGATCATAATACGGTTTTCTTTTGTTTGACTGGAATTTTCGTGCAGCATTATTCTCCGAAAATGCTTTATGTTCAGTTGGGCTAATGGGTTTTCTACTGATAAAGCCGCTTTGGAAAAAAAATTGGCATCGCGGACTTTAAATTTCAATAAAACAATCCTAATTAATTTTATCTCGGCGTGCCATGTACTACCGAAATATATATGTATTATTATTCAACAGGATCGTTACGGTGTGCTTTTATTATTATTCTAAATGTAGCGATCTTCCGCGCGGACTCTGACACATTTTATAAAGTCATCCTGGACTTTATCTGTTTTCTTTTTCTCCTCACCAACGTTACATCTCTATCCGTTCTTTCCCTCGCTTACGATGATCCCTTTTTCCTATAACTTCTCCGCATCGTCTCAACCTAGTATCAATTTCTTCTCTCAACATTCTTTCTCGCCTACTGAACCTCTTATCCATGCGTATCTCTCCTGATTTTGATGTCTAATTTTTTCCTTCTTGGCTTTTCTTAATTTCACCATACACCCCTCTCTGGGGCTGTTTGAGCCATAACGGAAATGGGGACTTTATCCTTCGCAACAATTCCGTTCTTCTTAATAAGTATTCGGCCACACATATATTACAAAAATCCTTCAGTACGTAGAGTTCTATTGATTTGCTTTTCACCTCCTCCGATATCCGTCTTTTACATGTATGTTTAGTGGGAAACATTCAACGGCATTTTTAGTAAAGACCATACTTCTATTATTATACCCCTTAACGGTCTTCCTATTCACATTCGCCTATATCAGTCTTTTTTCTACACTTTTTCCTTCAATAAATCTCTATTCAAACATTCTCCACTTCCCCTAATTTTTCAATCATTTTACAATTCGATTGTTATTAGTGAATCCAATTGCACCCTCAGTTCTACGTTCCCCATTCGCTGTCTTATTTTCACTGATGGTGCAAACAGGCCGGAGAAAGTTATCCATCTGGCTCTTCATAATTCTGAATCCAATCAATTACTTTTCTTCCGTTCTGTCTTTACCTCTAAACTGTTAGTCTACGTGCTATCCTTTATATTTCTCTTCTTCTGATTATTCCAATAATAATTTTGTTATTGTTCCTGATGCTAAACGTGTACTTCTAGCCATTACTTCTCCGCTTTCCTCTCCCTCGGAAAATCCAGTTATTCTGTTTATTTGATTTTTAATTTTTAGATTGTTTACCCGTCGTTCTATTCATATTGATTTCATGTGGGTTTTTGGTCTTGCCAATGACTAAGCTAATTTGTTGGCCCGATCTGCTGCACATTATTACCAAATTTCCTGTTTCTAATATTTATTTCCTTTCTAATAAGTTCGTCTATATATTTATCCTAATCTTCACTCTTTTTATCTTTCTGGAGTTAGCCCTTCCCGCCCTATCGATCATATCACCGCATTTATCCTAATCTCAGTCATTGTTTCATTTCTTCCATTTGTCGATTTCGCTTTGGCTATTTCGTTTTTCTCTAACTACCTCTCCTTTTTGTCGATTCCACCCTGGCGACAACAGTTTAATGTGCGACGCCAATAACATTGTTTCTGAATGTTCCGTTCTCTCCGCTAAACATTCGTTATTTCCACCTTCAGCTCTTAGGCTTGTCGCTTTCTATTTTTCATTCTTACACTTCCCTTACCCTCTATAGTTCCTGTTATTGATTCTTAAATTTCTAACCGTATTGAGATCTAGTTTGTTTTCATGCCTTTTTTTTCCCTCTAAATCGGACGTTCAAATATTACCTTTAAAAAAAATATGACAAATATTCATAGAATGCTACGTCGATAATTCTTGGGCCTGAAGACTGACAGTTTGGCATTCGATACAATGCAGTGTGATAAAAATTCACAGCACTATCATGAATATATAATATACTAACTTTTGAGAAATCGATAAAAGTGGCTAGATTTATTAATGCGGTGATTAAATTACATTTTGAATACATAAACATTTACCGAGAGTTCGCAAAAATCTACATTGTTTTGGAGTTTACGGTTTTACAATATATATATATATATATATATTTATTTATTTTCTTCTACCAATGGACGCGGCAATAACTTCATGTGACTGGAGAAATTTACACAAACCACTTCTGTACTTCTTTAAATTGTTTGTTACGATAGAATTTTCGTAATATTGTAATAATATTTTGCTAAGAATTGAAGAAATCAGTGAACATAGGTAGACCATTTTCTCGAATAAATACATATATGTTAATAAATTTAAAATAATTTCGTTTTATGATAATGTCTAGATTAATTCTGAACTATAATTTCTATTCCTATACACATACTACTTTGTATAATACGTTTACAAGATTGTAATGTCGAAGGAAATTTCATAATATATTTTAGTCCTTCGTGTGGTCACTATTGTTTGTTGGATATAGCGAATGTACACATTTCAGTCGTACATCACATTACTGACGCAGAGGTTTGTAATCAACGAGTATAGTCTGATAGGAATTTCTGGTTTACGTATTTTTAGTAGTGGTGTCAATGTCGGAGACTGTAGGAATTACCTACCTTTTTCCTAATGGATGAGAAATTGTATTTAATTGTACACTACAATTTGTTCCGATCCGTAGTTATTTTATTCTAGCAATATTTGACACCGAGTCGATATCTAGTTGATTATTTTCCATCATGTTGTTTTTGGGTTAAGGTCCGCTGCAAACGTACCCAAAAAAGTAATAATGAAAAAAAAAAAAAATGCTTTGAAATTTTGTGGTTGGATTATTGATTTTTAAATTATTATTTTTAGTGGATGTTTGCGGGTTCTGTTAATTAGTTCACTATTGTTTATAACTATGTGGAATAACTAACTTTGTCCGCTTATGATATTGCGTTATTATCTAAAAGATTTTTTTTGATGAATTTACGTAAGCTGTGCTCATATTTGTTTTGTATATTTGTATTTTTCATTGTTACTTGTTATTCTGTTTATATCTAAAATAATCTCACTCCATCTTTGAAATCAGCAGTATTCTATTATTTCTATTATTAAGTTCTTTACGTTATTTTTACCGTTATTGCTGCTAAGTAAATTTCGTATTTATAACCGTTGTTTAATGGGTCAGTTTTCTCTTCTGGTAAAGTAGTATTCCTAAGACGGTAAATCTAGGATGCCACTTTGTTTTTTTTTTCCTAGGATGAAATTTTATGTTATTGTTATGTATGTAATGATCGTGTTCAGTTTCGTTAATAACTTAGTGTTTATGATGTTGCCTTCCTTATTAACCTTATTGTTAATATTTTGATGATGAACCCTGCGAATCTCTTTATAATTTTGTAAGCCATTTTTCCGTAAATGGTTCTGTAAAGAATTTTATATATATAATTTCGGAAATAATTTTATTAATATTCGTGTAAATAATTTCATTGTAACTTGATTATTTTTTTAATCTGCGCTGTCATCGATCGTTTTATATATGTAAATATTTGTTTTCGCTACTCATTCAGTTTTAAATTTTCCACGTCCAATGGTTCAATTTCGCAATAATGTTAGCATTCTCGTACTGCTTGCGTACATTATCCAAATTCATTAGCATAACACCATTTATTGAACATTATTCATTATTTAGCGACTTCGGTTTTTACCTGTTCGTGTCTTTGTATATGCGCTACGCTACTAAATTCATAACCTACAGTAGATCTAAGTATGTGTTGCGTATAATCACTTAAAAGTAAGTGTAAATTAAATATACCTCACACGGTTTTACTGTACTTTATATATACGTAATTCTTTAAAAAAAAAATAATTACGATTTGCCGCAACAATTTCTAATGCAACTTCAGTTGGATATAAAGGTTTTTCACAATGATTCTTTTTAAAGCTTTTTCGTAATTTTGTTCATATTTCCTTCGGCTTTAACATTAACATGAGATCCTTCGAAGCTCGTCTCACGGGGGGACATCTTTTAAAATCCTAGATAATAGTTCCTCTGTAAGTCTTTTAGCGGAGTCGATTTTAATCAACAAAGTAATTTTTCAAAAATTTTAAGTAAATGTCTTATAAAGCACTATGAGAAAAAAAAATACCGATTTCATTATAGAGAATTTCCGATACAAAAACGATACGTGAATTTTTTCCTGTTAAAATATATTAATGACTATCTGATTTTTACGGCAAGTTAATGTGGAAAATCATGCAATGTTTTTATTATACCGGTTACATGTTACATTCAAAAAATGATTTAGTCAATTAAAATCAACTCTTCTACAACAATATCTGGTGACCCAGCGAATATATTGGACGTTCCAAGCGCATTTTATTTTCTCTTCTTTACTGTACCTTTTATGAAAGTATAGCCTACTCGATTTTAAAAGCCTCTATATAGCGTATATTCTGTTTATTTGCGTACAACATTTTTTCAACGCTCATTTTAACATAAGATGAATTGGCGGACCAAGCTGCAAGAACCGCGACGACACAAGATTGCCCGCCTGAAGTACTTATGACATCTCATGAAGCTAAAATGGTGATAAGCAACACAGTCAAAAACTACTGGAACACCCTTTGGCTCCAAACGCCGAGCAAACTCCACGAGTTTAGAAAAGATACCTACGAAAACATGTCAACTCTCAGTAGACACGAGCAGTGTGTCCTAACTCGTATCCGCATTGGACACACAAACTTGACCCATTCGTTCCTCATATCTAAAAAACCGCCCAACCTGTGTCAACGCTGCAACATGCCTATATCGGTGAGGCATCTTTTGATCGAGTGTAATCACTACCAGCAGGCCAGACAACAAGCGGGTATTACCAACGGCCTTCCAGAGATGTTTTCGGACGCCGAGAAGTGTAAAAAAATCGTAGCCTTCCTCAAAGACATCTTAGTATTCCAACTGATCCAACTTCCTCAGCCTTCAGCTGACTTTTTGATTTTTTTTTTGTTTCGCACATTTTCAAATATTCAATATAAAATGTTATAATTATCTGTAAAACCGTAGTCGCTAATGACCTTGTAGTCCAAAAGCGACTTGTAAATACAATAAATAAATAAATAAATAAATAAATAAAACATATTAACATTTTGCGCGGTTGTTTGTTACCGGTATGTTTTTTTTTTCGATATATCAATTTTTAAGAAAAATGGTAGCCACCCAACGTGGTGTTAGGGACAGTGGAGTTTCTTTCGAGTAAAACTAGGTTTGAACCCCGTTGCCACATATATTGACAATTCATATTATCCGTAGTGAACGCACCTAAAAAAAAAAAGGAAAAAAAGGAAAAAAAGGAACATTTTATTGGTTTTTTTTTTTTTTTTTGACAACAAATATTGTCAAAAAAATTGACCACAAACGAAAAAAGATAAAGGCGTTTAGAAAGAAATAGGACATAAAACCTGTTTAAAAAATTTCTGCAATGAAGGCGCTGAAGTAAAACGACTGAGGTTAGAAAAATTTCCAGAAAAAAGAATGAGAATCAATGATTCTAACGGGAGAGATTCATTTAAAAAAACTCTTTTTTTTTTTCTTGTTTGGGGTTTTCCCTGGGCTTGTCAGCAAAAAAAAAAAAAAAAAAAAAAACAGGAGTCGGGATAAAACACGAGGACAATATGAAATGCGTTCGGATACGAAGAACACAGTTCAGAAATAGCAATAAAAAAAAAAAAGTTGTAACGTTTAAACATTTGCGATAAAATTTGTTAATTCTGTGTTGAGAAATGTTATTTTCAATACTGAAGAAGCAAATCTTACGTTCTTTGTTAGATCTTTGACTTTGAAAAGTCATGCAATTTTTTTCTCAAAAAATATATTTTGTCTAGACGTTCAAAAAAAAAAAAAAAACAAAAAAATAAACTGCCCAAAACGAACTTAACACACCTAGTAGGGCCTTTTTCTTACCCTCAAAAATAAAACGTAAATTTCATGAAAATTATCACAACTACTTTCAGCATAGTTCAGAAACGTACACGTGAAAAATTTCTGTTCATTTAATAATGATATTCTAAATTAGATTTTTATCATCATCACTTTACAAAATTGAATTATTCTAATAAAAAGTCAAACCGATTGAGAGAAAAGAACACTGACTCCAATATTCCCTTTCTCCCCAGGTCCATCGGGATATTGTCAACCGTAACTTCATAATTCCCCCCGACATTCCACCACCCGACATTTCACCAAGGGGGTATATGTAATTCACTTTACTTCATATATAATATATATATAGTGCAAAACGGTTATATCGATTTTTTTTTTCTTTTTAGGTTAACCGCAAAATACCGTCAGAGCATTTGAAGAGGATGAATAATTTGGTGACTATAACAGCCGGTTTGTCGTTATAGCCGATATCAAGTAAATACATTTTGATTTTTTAATGCTAAGATTTACTATTACGGAAGAGAGAGAGAGAGTTATTCGCTATGAAACTTTCGCAAAATATTTTACGGAATAAATTTTTTCATTGATTAAACCATGTATCTATAATAATAGTTATAAATATTTTTAAATTAATTCTATAGCGAAACATTTTCTTTTTTACATGAAAGTACATAATCTCGAAAAAAAAAAAACACATAAAACATCAAATGTTAACAGAGGTTTTTTATGTAGTTATTAGCAATTTGAAAACTCGGTGTTCGCATTTGATAAAGTGATGCTTGCACATTAATCAAAATCGATATATCGAATTATCTGGACATTTTTAATAATATAATGCGGAAGAATATTTTGCCACCGCTTGAAGAGTAGGCGCGTGATTTTACAGATCTGCGCTTTTGCTCAAGCTCGTCTCGTATTTATTTAAATAGTTTCTCGCATTTTTCGAACTGCCTCCTCTCGTACCATCAATTTGAAACATCGGGCGCGTATAAACTGTCCGCCGACACTTTTTCAATGTCTCCGAGATGGTAAAATGTATGTAAAGAAGTCCGGGTATGAAAAAAAAAAAAAAAAAAAAAAAAAAAGGAAAACAGAACAGTGAGCAAATTAAACTACACAAACAAGTTAAATAACACGAATTTAACATACCATTATGTAGTCCTAAATAAGTTAGCAGGCATAGCTGAATGAAATGTGAATGAGTTACGAATTTATATAATTATGTATTTAATTTTATGTTTTTACGTTCACGCGAACCGTGATAATCTCACTCCAGCCATGCACCAAAATTCGCGTCCGACACTAATTTAAGATGTGATTCGTTGACTCGAGTCACATGCCGCTTTGTTTTTAAGCCCACACAATTAATATAGTATCATTTTTCCACACCTTTCGCGTGCCGTTCGAAACGACTCAACTTTGTCTAGGTACTTCTTGGCAAGTCAAAGAGCCTAGTGTTGCTTCTCTTCTCGGTTGTTGATAATTCCTCTGGGTTGTCCACGATCCATTTCTTTCTCTAAGCCTGAATTCCATCACAACAATTTCATATGCGGCCTTTCCTGATTTTAAATGATCCTTTGCGTCCGTGTGGTATTACCAAACCTTCGTTTTAGAATGGATATTCTTTCTAACGTGCAACAGCGTCAAACCAAGAACTATTTTCAAACGAAACACTACTGCCTAATAAAATAGATCAGAAAAATGGGACGCTCCTTACTTATATTTCTGTTTCAAATTAGAAAAAAAAAAATCCGAAAAGAAAAACGTTTTTTTAGCGTATCTGTTTGTCGCAGGAAAATTTATTTCCGATAATTATTCACTATTTTATCTTAATATTATGCATCGGCCAATAGTCTCCATGATGTGTATGCATGTGAAAAAACGATAATCGGGTATTAAGCATAGTAACCACATCAAACACCTACATTATATATATACATATATATATATATATATATATGGGGAAGGATTTATTTTTAGAGAAAAAAAAATTATTAAAAATGTCACGCAACAGGGCTTTAATTGAAATGTTTTTCGCACTGTCGTGTATCGTGCGTTTCCTTTTCCAGCTTGGAAGGAAAAAGCGATAGTTTTTAGTCGCAGATATAAATAGATCATTGGGAAGGTCGCGTCGTACGCTGCGCATGCGAACGGCATATTCGTATCCATAAAAAATCGCCACGATTCTTCTTCTTTTACACTTCGATGCGAGATGGCCCATCTTCCGTACACATCCGATGTAAAGGCACTCTACTCCGCTGGTTGCAATGGGGGAAGTCTACCGGTGGCGGAGGACTATGCGCGGGAGGGACTTTTCCTAGAGATGGTCGAGAAGGGTGAAACACCACACTCTCGAATTAAACATCTAGTAGGTCTGCAGATGACGTATGGAGGAAGACTAGGAAAAAAGAGGAGCCGAGATAAAAATTTTAGGCCGCGCAATTTTTCAAATTATTCGTTCCGACTTTTCCTAAAAAATGAAGAAAATGCAAAAAAACCAAAAAAAGAAGAAAAAAAATTCGACAAAAATAATATATCTGTAGGTTTGGCCGCTGTAAGATCAGCGGCGAATGTTTAATTTGTCATATTATATGCTGAAGTTGCCCGCAGCAGATGCTGGTGCCGCATAAAAAGTTAATTTTGTTAGCAAACACTTTTGATAACTTTTCCTAATAAATATACATATATATATATATATATATATATATAGGCATGTGTGTGTGTCTATATATACATAATACATATATGTATATGCGTGTATATTATATATGTATATATATAATATATACGTATATGTATATATATATATATATATATATATATATATATATATATATATATATATATATATATATATATATATATATATATATGTATACAAGCAAGGAAAAATAGAGGCGAGGCATATTTCCTCTTCACCGGTCTCATCTGCATACATGTATACACATATTTGCCTTTTCGCTAATTACCTTCTTCAGAAAAGAGCCCGTATCTCCGGCAAAACAGAGTTTTTTGTTATAAATTATATGCGGCCGCGGGGGAGGGCAGAGGGCGGAAATGAAATAAAACCACGCAGAAACCAGCCGAAACTTTGACCGACGGTAGATAGTGGGGTCAGAGGGACCTACCGGCGAAAATAATGATAAAAATAATAATCATAATAGCGACTCCGCAAGAGAGCAGGCTGCTGTTGATGGTGATGATAGAAGATGAAATAGTACGGAGTTGCTTCTTTTCGTAAGGCAAAAGGTACATGTATATATATATAAATATATATATATATATGTTTATAGACAGAGGAGAGCGGCCTCTATCAGCGTGCAGATCTCCAGCGGCATACGTGTGTATACATGTAGATACATCAGGAAAGGGTTTTGCCTATACGTGTATAGAGAGACAAGACAGCGAGAAATGGCTGCCGAAGAAATCCAGCCAATGAGAACGGCCGAAAAATAATTTCGCAAAGGTTTAAGAGTGTACTCTGGGAGCGTGTTCGCGTTTCCCGCCAATTCGTCGTTCTGCATAAAAGGCGCGTTTAACGACACACCGCATCGGCTACTACCGCTGCGGGAAGATGGGCGAGCACGTAGACACACACACGCGTAAACCGGCGGCCCGCGTGTCTTTTTCCAGAACACATTCGGACGGCTAAGTTCGAGGGAGGGCCACGGTACACGAGACCGCGTCGGGGTTTAGGAATCCTCTTTCATTTAGCAAACCCCGCGCGTCGCGGGCCGCTCTTCACGGAGCCGGTGCAAGCGGATTTGCTGCTAAGGACTTCTGTCGAAATGTCTTTTTTCAACGACGGCCGTTCTTATCTCGGCGTACATTTATCGCGCGCTTTTGTGTGCGAGCGCGGTGGTACTGTTGGCGCCAGATTTTTCCTGTTTTGTTTTTTCGTTATAAATTTCGCTTTCGCTATCCGCCACGAAAACTTTCTAGAAAAGCTTAAAAGTTCGGCCCTTTGTGTACACCGTCCGTCGTCCGCTCCGTTTCATCTGGGGCCGCTTTTTTCATTCCTGTCAGAATTTCCCGGCGGCACGACCGTTGTCTTTTCGTTGCGTCAACGACGGCCGAGGCGGCGGCAGCGGTCTCCGGAAAGCCTTGACGTTAGATTTATTACTGCTGCCTATCCGAGACCGTCGGCCGGCCAACTTTGGCCTTACCAGTGTACCGCTCGCGGTCCGATACAGACGACGAAGTTGGCCCCACGGCTGCCCGGAATCTTCAGTAGTCGGTCGTTTTAATTTTCTCTTTAACCTCCTTGTTGGTCGTCCGAGCAGCAGTCCGAGTGACACCATCCCCTGCTACTACTCGACCGCTGTTGCAACGGTGTGCGCGCTATACCAAATCCCTCGAGAGCCGAAAGAGATTTTTTCACAGAATAATTCTTTCGGCTATTTTTCTTTCCTCGCACTGGTGTGTATGTGTGCGCGTTAGAGCGTCCTCAGTATTGTTTCACGTTCCTTCGTTGTCGCCCGGTCGATTCTGCACCATTACTCGATAACCGAAAGCTACACACTATCCTCGTGTACGGGGTGTGCTGTTTTTTTCCCTTCTTTTTGTGTTTTTTTTCGCATTTTATTTTTAACCCGCTTCTTCTTTGGTCATTCTTTCAAAATCCGACCGTCGTCAGCCCTTCTCTCGGTTAATGCAATACTCTTCACATAGCAATAATGCGTTTATGGACGTGTGTGTGGGTGTGTGTATGTGTGCATTTTCCTCGCGTTTTTTTAAATATAGTCGGTCGGAAAATGTGAAATATTTTTTCCCGAGAAGAAAAGCGGCCATGGGTTTTTGTTTCGAGTCTTGCGCGTGTTCCGGCGCAATTCTAAAAAATATTTCCTCGTTGGACGTTTTTATTTGAAAGAATGAACAAAAAAAGAAGAAATTAATACATTGCCGCGTTAGGCGCACAGAGAAAATGGACAGCAAAAATAAAATAGCTAGTGTAGCGCGTTCGTTCGAAAATTCAATTTAATAAGTGAAAATCTCTAATCGAATTTGAACCGGGTTTTTTCTAGCCTGTTTTTTTCACTTTCTTCTTTTGAATCTTTCGAGCTGCTTCAAAAACGCTGTTCAAGTCGACGGTAGACGAACGTCAGCTTGATGGTTGTTTTGTTTTCAAAGTAGAGTAACATACACACATAGGTATACGGTGAAAATCGGTCATTAACAAGAGAAATGGATGGAAACGAAAAAAAACGAAACAAAATGAACGGAACCAAATAAAATCAAAACATATAAAGGATTCATTTTCGAGATATTAAAAAAGGGAAATCAAAATTTCGAAAAAAAGATCGAAAACGAGGTCCCAATGGTAAAAATCAAAGAATATTTCGGAAAAATGGTTGATTGATTAACAAAAGGCGATAATAAGAAAAAAAAATTAGCCACAAATTTTTAACTACTGAAAACAAATGTAAATTATTTATTAAAATGTTCAATCGATGTATACCAAAAGGAACCCTGGTAGGAGTCCCATCCGTATTTTTCATTTCTTTTGCACTTAGCTATGTGTTATCGTGAGAAATTTTGATGGCCGTAATGGATCGCCTAAAATGAATATATCGGAATTCGTTTGTTGAATCTAATCAGGTTTGATTCCTTTCATAAAACCTGATTAAAGCGGATTCCAACATTAGTTGAGCAATATATATAGAACAACATCTGAATGACGGTGTAAAGTTTTCTTGGATATATTACAAATAAAATAAATAAATAATTGAATATTAATCCAATGTTGCAGTTACACGATGTTGTATTTACGTTATACGAATTTACATTCGCTATCCACACACACACATATACATACATATATATATATATATATATATATATATATATATATATATATATAGATATTGATTTTTTGTAATAGAAAACATAGATCGACTTCACTAAAACTTTGATATATTTCTAAAACTTTTCCTGGCTGGCATAATAATAGTAGTCATTAAGTTGTCACTTAACCCCCTTAAACCCCGCGAAAAGGAAATTTGGCATGGATTAGATCCTGACAGATCGATTTCTTGGCCCAAAATCACCCCAGTGTGCAAAATTTATGAAAAGTATTAGGACTGTTTTTGAGTTCGAGGGACGTACAAATACATGTATATGTGTGTGCGCGTTTATGTATGTTTCCGAAAAACTGGAGGATTTTATAATGTGCCGAAAATAGCGCAGCCAGTATTTCATTGCACTGTTCTGATAAGCAGCTGCAGAGAGAGAACAAATTGTCGAATGACTTCCCTCGATGAACAAAAATTTGAAATTTTCCAAATTTTAAAATTGGACTGTCGACACTTAAAACGTTGCAATTTACTGGTACAGAAAATTTTATTATTTATTTAATTATTCGATTATTTATTTTAAAAAACACGATTATTTATTTTCTTTAAAATAATTACAAATTATTTTTACTGTCAGTGTTGTTTTTTATTCAGGCTTTTAAATTTATTCATTAAGTTGCCACTTAACCCTCTTAAAACCCGCGAAAAGGAATTTTGCCATGGATTAGACCCCGAAAGATCGATTTCTTGACCAAAAATCCTCTTAGTGTGCAAATTTCGTGAAAATCGTTTCAGCCGTTTTCGAGTTCGAAGGACATAGAAATATGCGTGTATATATGTGTATATGATCGTGTCAATCGTGGCTATATCAGAATTGAACGATATATTTTTTTCCGGCCTCTACAGTTTTCCGTTTCCCTTACAAGTCCGTAAATTGATTCTTTACACAAATTTCATATCCGGTCTGTCCCATGTCTCATTGGGCACCTTCCATGGAGTCGTATCTGCCTTTCCCGGAATTACTAATTTTTCCATACTATCATCTTCTTTCCTCTTCATGTGCCCAGAATGCTGTATTATCCGATCTAGAAAGTATAAAAAATAAATAAATTCTTCTTCTTCTTCTTCGACGTGTCGTACGTAGTGTTCTGCGTGTAGACGATCATATATTATGGCTTCTTGCCGCCTGCGTCAGTTGTCCTATCGATGATTTTTTGGTCCACTGTCGGACATTTCTGGTCCATGATATTCTTCTTCGACCTCTTCCTCGTTTCCCTTCTATTTTTCCTTGAATTATCAACCGTAATAGTTCATATTTTTGTCCTCGTATAATATGACCAAAATAAACTAGGGTTTTTCTTGTTTTTATTTCTTCAATTATTCTCCTTTCCGTTCTAGCTCTCTTTAGCACCTCTTCATTAGACATTTTCTCTGTATACAAGATATCTTCAAGGCTCTTCTATGTAACCACATTTCGCACGCTTCGAAATATTTGAGTGTTCTTACGGTATATGTCATTGCTTCGACCCCATACATTAGAATCGGATATATATAGCATTTTATGAAGTTCTGTCTTATGCGGAGACTTAGTGATTGGTCCGTTAACAATTTTTTAAACTTCTCAAACGTTGTGTTTTGGCTTGCCCACATTTTCTTTTAACTTCAGTATTTGTATCAAGCTTCTCTGTAATATAACATCCTAGATACTTAAATTGTTTAACTTCTTCGATGTTTTTCCCATTAATCTGAATAGTTGTGTTCCGATGTTGTTTGCGACTGACTACCATAAATTTTGTTTTGTTTTCATTTATCCCTAGTCCATATTTTTTACCTGCTTCATTAACTTCGTTAATAATATTTTGTAACTGTTCGCAAGAGTCAGCCAGAAGAACGGTGTCGTCTGCATAGCGGATGTTATTTATGTACTTTCCATTTATCTGAATCCCAGCTCTGAGATTCCATAACGCTTGCTCAAAGATACTGTCTGCATATAGGTTAAACAGGAGCGGTGACAGTATACATCCTTGTCTGACTCCTCTATTTATACGGACGCTTTCTGACATTTTGTTTTCTACTAAAATCTTGGCGCTCTGTTCCCAATACAATTTCTGGATGATTCTCATATCATATTGATTTATTCCTTTGTTTTTTAAAATTCTTATTAAATGGTCGTGCTTGACTCTGTCAAAAGTCTTCTCGTAATCCAAGAAACATACAAATACATCTTTTTGTTGATCGTAGCATTTCTGTAGAGCTATATTTACTTCTACCAATGCTTCCCTAGTACCGTATCCTTGTCTGAAGCCGAACTGACATTCATCCATATCTCTTTCGCATATATTTCTTATTCTGGCGTGCACTATTCGTAGTAAAATTTTCAGAAGATGACTCATTAAGCTAATCATTCTATAGTTGTTGCAAGTATTAGAGTTTGTTGTCTTTGGTAATGTAATAAATGTTGATTCTAACCACTCTTGTGGTATCTCGCCAGTATTGTAGATTTTATTGTAGATTTCCGTTAATTTTTCAATATTCTCATCATTTAATAATTAATAAAGATAAATCTAGATTAAATTCTTTTTGAATTTTTTTTTCCTAAATGAAGATAGGTAATTTTATTCGAATCTCGTTCCGGTTTTTAACGCTATATATTCTATAGTTATGTCTATATTAATATATTTCCCTATTCCGTGTTTCAGTAACTAAAAATGATATATTAGCCCGAAAAAAAAAATACGTTTCTAAAATATCCCGTTTAATACTCAATCTTAAGATATTTGTTATTTATGAATTTTTTGCTTTTTTTATTAACTGATTACGAAACCGGAAGATGTATAAAAATATACTACGGTAATAAAAGAAAGAACTATTTCAGATACAATCAAACGTTTCTGTACTTCAAAGGAAAAGTGACGAATTCTTGTTTTGGAATAAAACACTGATTCATAGCGCATACAAGCGAATTAGGCGAGTTTAGGTTTCGATGTGACACTCACAGCCATCTAATACCACGAATGCATTGTTCGATGTTTCTTCGCATGCTTCAACGGTTCGTGATTATAGATTATTGATTTCAAATAATACCGGAGATAAAAATAGGAGCACAAACGAATTAAATCACGAGTTTAAACTGATTCGTGTCGCGTTAGCCGCGAGCTGCATAGCCTTTAAAAATTGGAATCGCAAAATTAGCTCGTGTGCGCGAAGTCGAAGTGGGCACTTTAATGTTTCATTCGAAATTTCATTAACTGTACTTCTCCGAAATAATGCGAAAAAATTTGGCTGCATCTATAGCTATTATTTTATTTCACTGTAAAATCGTGTATTTGTATAGAATGGGGAGGAGTGTCCGAGTTTAAAGAAGCTTTCATGTTAAAAATGGTCGAAAGGTGAATTTTAGAAGGTAATTTTATCAAAACTAAATATGAAATAATCCGGGCGTTTCGAAATGGAAAAACCGAAAACCACCGTAATTTTTCGCGCAATATGAATACTGAAATTTCGTGTGAGTCTTTATGCTGCAATAAATAAATGAATAAATAATTGTACACGATAATTTTTATTTTTTGTTCTCAAAGCACTATTATTTTGCTGGCATTGAATTACGTTATTATTTAACCGACTTCAAAAAAGGAGATGGTATTCAATTCGACTGTATTTTTATTTTATTTTATTTTATTTTATTATTTTATGTGTGTTACCTCATAATGTTCTTCTAGGTGATCTGATTTTGATGATTTTTCTTTTATTTAAAAGGTGGTGCAGCTCATGTGGTCCCATTTAAATTTGATCAAGATCTGATCGGTAGATTTTGAGTTATCCTTAAAAATGCGGGAGTTGAAGTTTTTTGGATGCTTTTCATTCATAATTGGTTTCAACGTCAAGTTGGATTTATTGACTTAAAATACTATAAATTTTTACTAAATTACCATGGAAATATAGCTTTTGATGTTTTCACACCGTGGAAATGCAGTTCAAAATAAAGACATCGATTATTTTTAAGTATTAAATATGGAGAATAATGTGAAAAAAAATTGATTTTTAACAAGAAAAAAATTCAAGCATAACGCTAAAAATTGTAAAATAAAATGCTTTTTTACAAAAAATAAATATCGATACTTGAAGGTTTATTATAAAAATGCAAACAAAAAAGTAAAAAATGATTACTTCCGATAAAAAATATATATCAGAATGATGATATACCTTAATATGATATTATCGTAATTCTTATGTAGCATTAACTTTTTGCGGTTGGCATCAAATTCATGTTACAATATCTAGGAACAATTTAAAGGAACAATTAATGCAGTTTTTAATTATTATTTTAATATGAATTTGATGCCAACTCTAATTAAGGTATAAATGTTGTATAAGAATTACGATATCACCCTTAAGGTGTGTTATAACACTCTGATATATATTTTTTATCGGGAGTAATTATTTTTTACTTTTTAGTGCATTTTTAAATTTTTATAATAAACCTTCAAGTATCGATATTTATTTTTTGTAAAACAACACTTTTTTCTTTATTTATTTATTCGTTAAAATTCTATTGACGCGATACATCATTTGTTGTGTATCACTGTCCGATCTAATCGGAACGAGTAAAAGGGGCATCAATAGATGCGGTGAGAAAATAATTTCATTGATTTTTAACATACGACTACTACTATTGTGATATTTAAGTGTTGTTTTGTTTTCTCGTTTCAATAATTTGAAATGTTTATCTCTCTTTCTGAACTTTGTCAACAGTCGACTATGACGCGATAGAGAGGGGAAAAAAAATAAAAATCGCTTCTATTAGAATTTTAACCAGATTGAAAATATTTATTATTGAAAAGTAGACAAAGACAGGATTGTTAGAAGAAAAAGTTGTACACAAAATAGACTGTTCACACGGAGTAGGACATTTTAATGTCGTACGGAACAGGAGAAAATAAATATGGTTTAAACGTAAACATTTAATTTAAAAAATAAAAAAGTTATTTAATTTCTTTTTGTTAATTTTCAAAAGCTTGATTAAGCCGTTTTACGATACAATATAAACTGTTTGACAGAGAAATCGTTGTCTCTCTCTATCGTTAACAATGAGCTATTGTTGCAATTTCTGAACTGCTATCAATGCAAAACGAAGCTCGATATGTGTAGCATTCATGTAATATTATCCGTTGTACAAGTCTTCTGACTGGAGCGTGATATTGTTAAGTTTTGCCAAACCACTCTTTTCCACTCATAAAATTTCAAATTAAAAAAAAAAAAAATTGTAGACTTTTAATACACAATATAAATAATTTTCATGTAAAATTATAATACGATAAGCCTATTTTTTACGAAGAGTTTACGTAATTTTTGGAAAACAGTCTGTACATTTCTTAAAGTTTGAATTTTCAAAAAAGTCCGAGCGAGTTTACACCTTGCGGAACTGAAGGCAGAATTTTCTTTCCTTAGATATTGGCAAACTGATTCTTTTATAACAAAGGTCCGATTTTCTAGAATGAAAAAAGAACAAAAAACGAAGTATACATCTGTCGAAAAAATCTGTCTCGTTTATGCGGGAGCTCCGAATGTCAAACTCAGTCGAATGCCTGAGCAACATTCAAAAAACAACGGATCCTTTTCTTCTCCAAAACCGACAAGATCACGTCAACTAGTCTGCGGTATTGTTCATTTATTGCGTATCCGGTCGACCACATACGACATCTCGTCCAATATTCTATCAATTTTATTAAATTATTATCAGCATCACCATACGCGCTTCCAATTTCGTATCTGCCGCTGAGGGAGCAAACAAATAGATGATTGTAACCCTGAACTTCACTGCATATATTTTGTGCGCGCAGTCCAACTTCTTAGTCTATTCGAGGTTCTTTCTCCAAAGACTATATTAAGTGATTCCCGCTAAAGCTTCCGTCTTTGGTCTACGGTGTTTACTTTTATATTCGATATGCGAAATCTGTCCTTTCTTGTAGTACATGTCAGCTCTTCGACCTTTCGTAGAAAGCTATGGCTACACTTTAGTCTTGTTTCAGCCAATCCTTTATATTCATATAACGGGTGTCCATTGTTACATTGACCGATTTAAAACTTTCATTTTCCCAATTTATGGAGGGGCGATACCGCTAAGTTCGTAAAGTTTTGCTAGAGACTTAGACATTCAGTTATCAGTCTGCACGATTCGTTCACATCGATTTTTTTTTTTTCGGGGCATGCGCATTCACCAGTAGAATAATAAAACGCCGAGAAAGAAATTCTGATGGGGTTTGCGTTAGTTTCACAGATAAAGCCTTTCAGCTTACGTATTATGTCTGTTCTGACTATGGTATTCATTTTAACCGATTCGCAGTGCTGTTTATATGTAAGCGATCTGTCGATATAACGCCCACATATATTTTGGGTTTTCTTTGTGATTCAGGTCGGTATCTCACCATTTAATTTGCATTGTCAACTCACAATTTTTCAGGCGAAAGACACTTATAAACACGGCTCAAATGCAGAGAAGCATCTAAAATGTTGCAGACAGAAGGTTTAATATTGGGGGATGAGAAAAATCAGAAAAAAGGAAGATGACCGAACGAATGAGTCATCTAACTCATTTCTCTTGATTGCGGCATGATTAGGAATCCAAAAGAGATCAGCCTGGATTAAGATAGGAAAAGATCATGAATCAAGGAACGAATATAAGAAGAATGATGTGGAGCCTGTATCACGCTTTGAGCATCCGACGGGATAAAGATATTGCGAAAGACAGATGAGGATCTGATAAAAAGAAGGGCACGCAGAATAGCAGAGGATTCAGCGTAAAAGATTGAGCAAAAAAAGAGAAGTTTAAAAGATTGGACGTAATTTAGAGAACGACAGAAAAAAGCTACGCCAACATCATTGGGTCTGTTGAGCCATCAGTAGAAAAATGTATCGCCGTGTAAAAAAACACATTTTTTTTTTTAGTTTTTTTTGTTGTTTTTTTTTTATATTTTGCGGTATAAAAATTAGAATATTTTGTTAAGTGTAGTTAGGAAAGCGGGAATTATTGTCTTATTATGTAAATATAAATTATTATTATAAAAAAATAGATGTAACTACTTTTAAAAATAACACACCGATACGTATATATATATGTATATATTTTTTAAATTGTTATTGTATTACAAACTGGCCATCTAGGCCATTTAGCAATATTCTTAACAGGGAAATATTTACCATGAAGGGAGAAGTACCCAATAGTACCTACCCGATAAACTTAAACAAGGTCATGAGGTTTCTTACGCTTCAGCCGCCTCCTATCATTAGCAGTATGTAGCAGTCCAGCAGCAAGTTTATTCGGATGACTTTCCAAGTGTCTTTCTGCGTGTCTTCGAGCATGAGTTTTAATAACATCTGCCACATGCTCTATCCCTAAATCTTGATGCAAAGTTTGATTTGATACATATCATGGCGCCTTGGTTACGAGCCTAAGGATTTTATTCTGCGCGGTCTGTATCATCTTCAGATTTGTAGGTTTAGCACAACTCCAAAGCTTTACTCCGTAGGTCTAAATAGGCTTCAGGATACTTGTGTATATCAAACGTTTATTATCAATACTTAAAACGCTATTTCTTCCTAGAAGCCGGGACATTTTTTTAACACGAATATCTATTTCTCTTTTCTTTGTCTGAATGTGCTGCTTCCATGTTAAACGAATATCTAGGTGTAGTCCCAAGTACACTTAACTGTTATTCTCACAGGCAATTCCAGTCCATTTATCCTAACAGTTGGGGTTATGACTTTTCTATTCGTGAAATGAACGTTTACCGATTTACTTTCGTTGATCTGAACTTTCCACTTTTTAAACCAGTTTTCTGCTTCGATAAGGGCCTTTTGAAGATTGTCGCTTGCTATCTTCGGATCTGAATGTGACGCAAGTAATGCCGTGTCGTCAGCAAATGTAGCTACCTGAACATTTTCCGGTACAGGAAAGTCTGCTGTATATATCAAGTACAGGGTGGGTCCCAGAACTGATCACTTGGGCACTCCTGTTTGAACTGGATATGGTTCTGAAAACGAACACACCGATATATGAGTGTATTCAGAGTAATAATGGCGGCATTATACCAGCTAGAAAATTACATGACGGCGCGTTTAACATCCTCTTTTAAGCAAATTTACTTATAAACTGGAAAATGCTCTAAGACCGCAGTTGACGGAATATAATCACTGCCAAGGACGGTTGGACCTTTTTGATTCTGTTATTAGCTCTACCTGCCCTAATTGTAAGTCAGTCTTGGCTTTGTATGTGCCGTAATTTTATTCGATGCTACATCACAAAGCGCAGCGGAAAAGACGACAAGAAATAGGTAAATAAAAATTATTGAAAATTAACAAATGTGTGAAATTTCGACCTAGCTGAAAAATTATAAGGAATATCGGCCGCGTGTTCTGCGTCATTATTTTACGAATTTATACGTAATTTCAAATAAATTTTCATTAGTTTAGTGTTATTATTATTATTATTATTATCATTATTATTATTATTATTTTATTCGGCCTCGTCAATTACGGACATTAATAAGCGCGAGTGATAATTATTTATATTTTCTACGAGCGGCAGGTGGGATCCGAACTCGAATGAATTACACCGTTATAGAGTACTTAATCACGTTAGCCGGTAGCTGGCAGTGTTGTTATTAATTAGTTAAAACAAGAATTAATGATTTATCGGTTGAGTTTAAAGGTGGGAGACTGGACTGCATGAGAAAATCCGTGTGCGCATGGCAGCAAGACAAAGATGTTCCATACAACTCGCGCTGTTCAATGACGGATGTCTATCGGGGACACACATATTCATCGACACCGGCAAATGTGTAACCGCCGACCAAGTCCGTTGTATTTTTTCATCTATTAACATATACGCGCGAGAGAAGAATATTTCCAAAGCTATCGCTGCTATTTTTTGAAGGAGACAGTAGTCGAAACATCGACAATTAAGAAAACAATGCGGACAATACGCAGTTTGCGATTTATTCGCGCCGTTAGATTGTTCAATTTTTATTTTTACGTGAATTGTCTTTTTTTTTTTTCATCGCTTCGTTGTTCTTTGAGATTTTGCTTTTTCACAGAAAGTTCCACTCCATCGCTAAACGTGGAAATTGCGATTAAAATTCTCCTTTTTGTCTTTAATATAAGATTTTCTATAATTAATCAAATAATAACTATTAATTGTTAAAATTACATTCCGCAGATTTTTGTCTGATATTTCAACATCGCAGTCACAAGGACATATTTATAAAATCTTTAAAAACGAAATTAGCATCAGCACTTCAGTGTGCTACTAAAATAACAGTTATTTTTGCAAATAGTTCGCGAGTAACAATTATGCTAAAGTGATAAATTCACCGAATTATAGCTTTCGCTTTAAGAGTGTTCGATATTGTTAAGAAGTATTTTTTGCAATTTATAATTCTCTTTACTTTTATAATTTTTTTTTTTTTTTTTTTTTTTATAAATATTATAGTGCTCAATTACGAGTGCTATATCATCCGCATAAGCATATACAGTTGAACTTTTTTATGTATTTGTGAAGGGAGTTACGTAAATCAGGAATAGCAACGGAGCTAGTTTCTTGCCCTACATCTCTTAATTCTATTTTCTCTACTTCGTTCTTCATAAATTTTCACTACTCTCAATCTATTATGTAGGCAACTTTTAAACCATTTATTTTGTTTACCTATAATACCAATACTTTTCATATCCCGCAAAAGTATTTTTGTTTTGTTTTGTTTTTGTTTTTTTTGAGTCCGTGTGCAGTAAACAAACCAGATGTATAAAGAGAAACTGAATGGTGTTTGCGATATTCAAAGACGAGTTAGCCAGAGATGACTGTAGAGACACTATGCGGTGATTAGAGCGTTGAAGAGCAAAATAAGGGCACTGCAGGAGCAGGTGTTTCATTGAAGAAGCAGGGGAAGGGGAAAAAAAGGGCATTCGAAAAGAGTCTCACAGTTGAGCAAAAAATGATCGTGCGTCAGAGAAATATGTCCGATGCGGAGCCTTGTCATAGCAACAAAATGGGTTCTAGGAATATCGGAAGGAGGGAACCAGGGGTCAATACCGTGTTTTATCCCCCTCAGAAAGCAAGCTTGTTTAGAGAGCCAATCTTGCTTCCATCGGGATTGCACTAAAATTTTTATGGACTTTATCATGTCAGAGGGGAAGGAGAGAACAAGGCATGGGGCACAATAGAGCAGACTTAGCGGCAGTGCTAACAAATTAATCATAAGTCCAGTGTGGCCTGTCACCCACCGGAAGGTAATTTGCTGGGAGGATGATATCAGCTTTAGGATTAGGGATTGGATTAAAGTGGTTATATAGTTCACTGAGGTTTGTTGGGAAAGGGTATCCAAAGATAGACGCGAATCAAATACAATGGGTGGTGGGAATTTAACTACTTTTATAATTATTAACTTACAATCGCGTTTGTAACTCTGTTAAATACATTTCAATAATATTCGTTTTTCATCCACATCTGTTATTGATGAAAAACGAACACAACTTCGATTCCGACCGTATAGTAGAAATTCAGAGCAACTCTGACACGTGTTATTAGTAGGCCAGTTAGATTAGTCATTGATACGACTACAGATGCGTACTGTGCTTTTGGATTTTCGTCCAACTAATAAAAAAAAAATAAACAAATAAAAATAAAAGCAGTACACAGCGCAGTGAGAAATTATTCACGTTGCTTCTTAGTTAGTTTTTATTGTAACTGAATGTGCCGCTGTTGGCACAAAGCAAAATTTTTAACGAGCCTACCATAACGATTTTTAAACGAAAAACATTCCTACTTTCCAGACTAAATTCAATAACTTTGCATCGGCTACCCCGAACAAATCGGTCGACGTATGTTTGATTTTATTTTTTTTTATACGTAATTATATTATTATAAATTTAAAACAAAAACCAGTCGGTTTTTCTGAAATTTTTTTCGTTTTCCGTATTGAAAATTTGTTTTTGTGTTAATTATGTCTATACAGTATTAATCTTTTTTGTTTCATAACTTCATTAACAAACTTTATAATTTCGAGCGTTATTTCTATCTTTGAAATTCATCGTTTATCTTATCTTCATTTCTTATGATCAATTAGCTGTAAATTTAAGGAATTTCGCAATTATCACTATTTTTTCTTTTGGATCCTTCAAGGCGGTTTCTGAAAATATCCATGACCCGTAATAAACTCTGTTAAGAAATATAACCCGGTGCGAGATCTTTATGCAATAATTATCGCAGTTACTTTCTTGCTTCACTCCAATTCCTTTCCTACATTTGTACCTGCTTCAACTGTCTTCCATTTTTTCTCTGATGATAGCGTTACCTTCGTTAACTTAACCGATTGCAACTCGGCTTTTCCCTTCTACATAACGTATGCTTATTTTTTACCTTCCTTTTCAATATCTTCTAGATACTCGTGTCTCTTCGATTTCTCATCTCTCGTTAAATATTAATCCGTTACGAATTAGTTCGTTTAATACGCCGAAGAAGATAGAAAAAATTACAAGTAATTTTATTTATTTATTTTTATTTTTTAATTTTTTTTTATTTTTTTATTTTTGGGCGCGACAAATATGAACATTATAATAATTCAGTATAAGTGAAATTTTTGAAAGTGTCAATGTGCGCAGCGGGATATTCTACCCAAACGAAACACTATTAACTAACCAACTACTATGGTAGCTGGCAAGAGATTTTTAATCTGGTTTGTAATTAGAAAATAATTTTGTTAATGAAATTCGATTTACCGATGCAAATTTACCCGTTATCGGGCTCGTAATGTGAAATACGTATAAACCATTCGTTGTACATAACCTTTGTTTTTCCTGCATTTACGAACAACAAATATTCCAAGGAAACTAATGACATAACGATAGATAATGACGTAATAACTGAAACAATAGCATATACCTAGGGGTCATAGCTTAATGACAAATGAAAAATGAAATAAAGAGACGCGTATGACATGGGCTACTAATGGTAAATTAAAGAGAATAATAAAAGAAAGGTGTTCAATCAATGCGTGTCCTCCCAGTAATGGTACATTCTGCAGAAACATGCACTACCACCAAGGCCGGTTAGAAATAATTAGTAAAGCTCAAAGAAGAATTGAGAGGAAAATTATGAGGATAACTTTTTCCAAGAACGCTTCCTATTCTGTACAGCCAGATTGTACAGGTAGGTGTAGTGTCTCGATGTCAAATTTAAAAAAAAAAACGTGTATTGTAAAACGGTTTTTTCCTTTTTTTCGGAATCATTCAAAAATAATTAAGAAGCACGTTAAAAAGATTTTAAACGAAGATTGTAGAATGTGAAATATTTAATGTCGAGCGATTAATAGCAACCAGAATGATGATACGTTATAAGAGAAGAAGATAAACAAAACCAATAAGAAGAGAGTCCTCCCGGAAGCTCGCTGGCACACTTACTCGTGCCGTTATTTACATTTGTAATAAATATAATTAATAATTTGATTTCGATTAAGAAATTTTTATTTTTCAATAAATTAACAACGTCACCGCAATCGATGAAAGTAAACTTATTTCTATAATCCAGGGGGAGATTCTGTTGCAGGCTCGAGCACAACAGCAATGAAGGATATAACGAATTTTTAGTTTTTCCAAAATAAGGCTTTTATTTTAATTGTAATATATTGAAGTAAATGTATACTCTTATTTTCGTTTGTTATTAAAGGTTATTTATTTCATATTTATAAATTTCAAGAAACCGGCAATTTATCTACATTTAAGAATACAGGTGCCCATATTTGGATAGAACAAGTGAAGCAACAAGTTCCTTAGGCAATTTCTGTGCAAGTGCCTGCACGAGAGAAGAAGACATTTTGGACAATTGTCTTTCGAACGTAAGCGTTTTAATTGCTATTATATATGGGAGGATTAGTTTGCTTTTATTGTTTACGGTGATGGTGTTAATTTATTAGCGGCATTTACACTAATACCAAATCGTTAATCTCATTTATAACAAATGCGAACGTGTATGACGAAATATTGCTAATTGATTAAATGCACTGGCTAACCTCCAGCTTTTTCTATTTCTCTTATTGCTATACACGCATTCTCTCGATTGGCAATTCACCGATGCGCAGTATTTAATAGTGATGTCAATGAGACACCAATTCTGTCTCTTATACTCGTCGACTCCTTTAATTTTCACCATATATCTACATTCACGATAAGCTTCCATATTTTCCCTTCAATTTTTCCTCCTTCCTTCATCCGATTAATTGCTTTTACTCGCCTGTTCCAAAACCCGTTCTAACTCGTTAGATCGGAATTTTTACAAACTCTAAACTCTCGTTTTTCTAACCTCGTTACAATCTACAATGACGATTCCAAGGGTCCAAGTAGAGTTGTCGCGACCTTTGTTTGTCCTTCTTTAAATCACACTGAGTCCTTTAAACTGCCCTCCTTCTGTCCAATCTTTTGTGCCGAGTCCAGAACCTGCATGCCCCTTATCAAATCTTCAAGCGTCTCTCGTAATATCCTTATTCTATCAGATTCTCAGAGCGTGCTGCAGACTATTGTATCTCCTCTGCCTTCTCACTCTATCGATTACGTAATTCTTTTTATACGTTCCTTGATTTAAGATCTTTTCCTTTCCTCGGCTATCTTTTTCTTTTTCTTCCGGCAGGTTTCTTCCATCCATCAATATTATTTTTTTGTCTACTGCTGCGCATTACAAATTGTGGTTCAACTTTTGCTCCTCATTCTCTAACCCGGATTCTTTTACTTGTCCATATTCAACCTTCCCTTCCTCTCTATTCCTGGTTTCTTCGGTTCTCTTCTATGCGCCTATGCGTCGCTGTAGTATCTCACCAATATGGCACAATTTGCTCCTTTCGTCGCTTTTCCGGTTCTCTCTCGCGCCATCTCCATATTGTCCTCTACATTCCGCCAATAGTCATTTTGAATGTTTGAATGCTCTTCGCTTTCAATGGAACAAACTTTCTACTTCTTTCTTTTATCAAGCAGTGTTTCTACACCTTATAATGCTTCGTTTTTTTCTTTCCTTTCCGCTCTCTTTCCGTCATCCAAGCGCTTCATGTCTCATAAAAATCTGATTCTCTTTCTTTTCTTTTTCTCAGTTCTTGGACTAATGTCCATGTTGACGAACGCATTGGGGAGGAGCAAAAATAAACCCGCTTTTAAAGTGTTCATTTAAAATTTTGTTCCTATACTAATCTAAAAAAAAAAGTAATAATAATAAAAAATAAAAGGTTACAAAACATACTACTTTTTTTTTCTTTTTACCTCTGCACTGAAGTATTTATCGGAAGTTTTTTGTTCGAATTTTCAAATTATAACTTACAATTCAGCTCCCCCCGACACTCTGTATGTAAATATCGAAATATTAATTTTTTCGCGAGTCTAATATGTAGAATTAACAGTTAAGGCCGACATTTTCTTTATTCGTTTTGCTCCCTACTATTTAAAATAATCGCACTTCCATAATGCGCATGAAAAAAAAAAACAGAGCAGGATGTGAGGGAAATGTAAATCACAGTTGAAGATATTCATGTCAATCTGAGAGATTTAATAGGAGGAAAGCAATTTAAAGAAAAACCGAAAATACCAAAATGTACATCATGGACGCTGGAAAGAAAGAAAAACCATAGTGAACGAATGAAGGAATGTTGGGCGCAAATAAAGGCCAATAGAAAGAACGACAACTGAAATTACGTGGTCCATAGTTGGCCGAAACGAGAAGAAGAAGAAGAAGAATAAAACGAAAGCCATTTATAAAATATTTTAAAATACGTAATTTTCTATTTATAGTTTTTTTTGGGGGGAGGAGGAGCTCCGACAACATAGCCCATCGCCTATTAGTTAATATTCCTTTTTCTGAAGCACACCGATTACATGTTACATCGTCCATCTTTAAATGATTGATGGATATGTTCTCCGTAGGATACGCACCAGTTTTGATGTTTTTTTTTTTTTTTGTTTTTTTTTTGTTTTTTTTTTTGGGCTCGCTAACCAAGAGCATTGACCTATGTCTACATATATATATATATATATATATATTTTTTTTAAATAACTTAAATTTTAATGCTATTCGCTATTGAGTGAAGGAAGGATGCAATTATTGGAAAAATGGCCTGGTTTTGGAACGACAGTATCGACGAAATATTGTAAGGTGCGGGAGCATTGAGTTGTAGTAAATTAGAGTATAGTACGGATTGTTCATTGAATAATGCCGAGCACTCAAAAAACACATGATTAGCGTCGCAGATGTAATTATTCCCTGGTAGGTGAAGAGGACAAAGAGGAGATAAAGACGGAAAAAACCGGTGTCGTGAATGGGGAAGGAGTGAATGGTTAAATCGAAGACGACATATGGATACAATGGAGTTACGTTGAAGAACTTGACAGCTATGGAACCATGGTTTACGAGGAATGGAAGGTTGAATAGAAAGATAGAAGGAATGCGGATTGGAAAACGATCGGGCATACATGTCGGACCAAAATTTTGAGTGTAATTTTTTTGAGAAAGAAAGAATATTGTTGGCTGGATAAAGATTGACGTAATTACTATTCGTGCTGGCTATGTATGCTAACTTGTCGACTCTTTCATTTCCCTCAATTCCAATATGCCCTGGTATCCATAAAAATTCTATTTGACAAGGTGTACGTAAAGTTAGATTAGATACCATAGACCGAATGCGAAGAATTATGGAATCAAAATATGTGGGGCAGTAGGCGGAAGATATAGCTGTCAGAACACTCAGGCAATCGGAAACTATTAGAAATTTACTATTATTTTGATTCGAGGATATATACATCAATGCTTGCAGAATTGCAACTGACTCCGCGTAGTATATTGAAGATATGACAGTTAGTTTAAAGGATTCAGCATAATGTCTACTAGGAACGAAAAATGCAGCTCCGACTCCCTGCGGTCCCTTAGATCCATCCGTGTAGATAAGAATGTGTTGGGGAAATAAGCTATTGATGATATTGATGAATTCGTGATTAACGAAAGTTCGTGAGAGATATTTTATGTGTGGAGGGAGAGAAGTTAATTTGACTGGTTGGGAGAAATCGTGGAAATCTAAAGAAAAATATGGAAGTTTATTGTAAGAAATAACGTAGGAGCTAAACTTTTCCATTCTGCAACAAATATGTGATAGGATGGGGATCTTCCTAAAAGAAAATCGCCAATTATGAATTATAGTGGTATAAGAATTAATGAGTTTGTAAGGTTGTACAGACAGACGTTTTATTACAAATCTATATCCAAGATATGACCTTCGGATTGATAGGGGTGGGACATTAGACTCAGCGTAAATCGCAACGATAGGAGTGGATTTTAGTGCACCAAGACAAAGTCTTAGGCAACAGTTTTGCACACGATCTAGCCTGATAAGCCGAGATTTCGCAGCACTTCCATATAGAAAAGCACAGTAGTCAAGTTTGGTTCTTATAATTGCTTTGTAAAGCATAATAAGCGTGACCGGATCACCACCCCAATTGGTTGATGAGAGAGCTTTAAGTAGGTTTATTCTTTTGCAAGCAGATGCGTGTAAGTAGTTTATATGTTCCGAAAATGTTAGACGATTATTAAGAATAATTCCCAAATAGCAGAAGCTTTTAACCAGAGGATAAACATTTTGTGTTGAGTTACTGATTGCGGAATGGTAAAAAACCATGCGACGTGATTTAGATGGTGAAATAGAAAGATGGATGGAAGAGAGAGAATTTTCTAGTATGGTCAAAGAGTTGTTTAATCTATCGTTAGCTATTGAAATATTGCGTGAAGAAACATATATAAGAATGTCGTCTGCGAAAAAAATAGAGGAAATACCTGTAAGTAATGAAGCTGTATCCAAAGTATAAATATTGAACAAAGTGGGGCTGAGACACGATCCCTGTGGTAGCCCCCGAAAAACCTTTCTTTTACCAAAATAGGAGGAAGTAGAAAGAAAAATAGAGCGGTTAAGGAATAGACGTAAAATTACAGAAGCAAAATGGGGAGGTACATTAATCAATAGCATTTTTTCATATAGTTAGGGAAGATGTACGTTGTTGAAAGCGTTATTTACGTCAATAAATGCCGCTATCGTGTAATATTTTTGTATAAAATTTTTGTATATATCTGAAGTAAGAATACTGACACAATCAGAAGGACCAACTCCCGAACGAAAGCCAAACATGTTATCAGGGATTAAGTTATTGTTTTCTAACCACCATGAGAGTCGTCTGTTTAGAATGTTCTCGAAAAGTTTTCTTATGCATGAAGCCAACGATACGGGACGAAAAGAAGATGAATGTTAATCGCATTCGTTACGCTCCAACTAAATTTCGGTTCCTTTTTAAAAACCCGATAAACATAAACAGGCAGATATTTTCTATAGACTTTTAATATTAGCTAATTATCTTTTATGTTGAACAGATTTTTGAATAGGGAAGTAAAAAGTTATAAAACCAAGGCAAAAGGAAACGAAAAAAAATAAATTTCTTTTTATAGAAAATATGGACACTCGAAGAAATTTTCTAAAAATTTAATAAACATATGCTAAAAAATTAAAATAAAAAATAAAGAATAAAAAATAAATAATAGTTACTCGATAAGAGTCTTAAAGGTGGAATATTACGACTTGAACAACATTCACACCTTAATTAAAGTTTCTGTGTATCAAATTCTCAAATTGCAAAACAATTAAAAAACCATATTAAACGAGTATAAAAAAGTACGCAATCACCCGTTTCCTAGTCAAATACAGGAAATATTGAATTAATGCGGTTTCTTATTTGATGCAATTTGGGAATTTTGTGTATTGAGACTCCAATTAAGGTATGAATTTTAAGTCATAATATACCTCCTTTAAGGTGTATTTTACTGCGTAAAATGTATATTATTTTTTATCGACTAAATATTGAATTGTTGTGTTCTATCGCGTTCGTGCTGATAAGCAAACTTGTGAATGCCGCTCCGCTGATGCTGTTTGTCTCGGTGAGTCCGTTCTTAATTGTTTGTCTTATCTTATCATCGCGCTTTACAACCGATCGTGTAACCGTCGCCGCGTAACTGCGCCGCTACCAAGGCACGCTGTCCGAATTGCTCGACAGTGCAGCCAGTTAAAGAACTTATAAACATCCCAGGTTCGACGTCAAAGTACTACACTCAGTGCGCTCCTCAATTAAGTTGCAGTACTCGGGGCACTGTCGCGCGGAACAATGCCGCGCGATAAGCCTCTGAGCGGCTGTTTGCAGCCACCTCGGCTAACGTTACCGTCAACGTCAACGGTAAAAACGATGAAAACAAAAAACCCACCCCGACCGGTTACCCCGGTACAGTTGCGGAAAACTGCTACCGGTAGCTATTCCATAAAAAGACAATTGTCCTATTCAACTACCAGTGAAAGCGATGAAAATTGGCTAACTCCTAAGCATGTAGCTAAGAGTGTAAAATCTGTCGCTTCTTATAACGCTAAACCAGTAAACACTAAACGTAATATTTTCCAATTTCTGGATAATGAAAACAGTGATGATATCAATAATAATAGTAGTAATAACAATAACGGTAATAGCAGTAGTAATAACAATGACGCTGAAATGGAAGTCACTAATATTAATCCTAATAACCTGGAGCCTGCGTCTAACGAGGTTAACTCCGACAAGAGAGCCAGGCCACCGCCACCCATTATGGTAAAAAACGTGCAAAATATCACCAACTTCAGAGAATTCCTACTAAAGATACCTGATATAGAATTTTCACTTAAATCCACGCTGTCGGGAGTGACAATAAAACCTTCTAACCCACTAAGTTATCGTACCCTTATAAGGGCTATGAAAGATAGTAATTATTTATATTATACTTACTCCCTAGAGGAGGATAAACTGTTCAGGGTAGTGTTAAGAAACCTGCACTGTTCTACTGACCTAGCTGAACTAAAAGCAGAGCTGGAGGCAAGAGGTTTTGTGGTAGCTCGGATCACTAATATTCTCAAAGGAAAAACTAAGCAACCCTTGCCAATGTTTTTTGTTGACTTAATACCTGCTCCAAAGAATGGCGAAATTTTCAACATCACGCGCTTATTGAATACAGTAGTGGCGGTGGAAGAACCGAGAAAAGACTCGAGGCTGAAACAATGTAGACGCTGTCAGCTGTTTGGTCACACGGCCAATTACTGTAACCTTCCTCCTCGTTGTGTAAAATGTGCAGGCAAGCACGACACTAAAACATGTACTAAAGGCGTCGATGTGCCAGCAATCTGTGCGCTATGTGACGGAAATCATCCGGCGAGCTACAGGGGATGTTC
Source organism: Icerya purchasi (assembly GCA_039619475.1). Taxonomy (NCBI): domain Eukaryota; kingdom Metazoa; phylum Arthropoda; class Insecta; order Hemiptera; family Monophlebidae; genus Icerya; species Icerya purchasi. The sequence continues at coordinate 149,063,655 of CM077115.1, forward strand.
GGTGTACAAGCAGCAGACTACATTTTATAAGAATTTACGATCAACTTACGCTAGCACTCAAATAAATACCTACAATGCCGCAAGTGGGGATTACAATTGTTCTAGTGTAGTAAATAATAATAGGACTTATGCCAATGTTGCTAAAGCTAAACGCGTAGATTTAGATCTAAATAATGTATCCAGCAGAGGACATCTGAGTAACAGTAAAAATTGCTACACCGACGATGGTATTACCACTGCCAGTAATAACAGCAACAGAAACAATGCTGATATGTCCTCAATGCTATCTGCATTTTTGAACGAATTTAAAAGCGTAATTAATCCATTAATCTCCTTACTAACTAAGGTTATTGAAAAACTACTATCCTAATGATAAATGAAATAAATAACATCTCTCGTCAGTCACTAGTGATTATGCTATGGAACGCCAATGGCATTGCTCCAAAGAAAGGAGAATTAGAGATTTTTCTTCAGCTTAATACTGTTGACGTTGTACTGATCGTGGAAACGCATCTCGTAAGAAGTCACAGCTTTAAGCTAAACGGATATAACGCCTACACTGCGCACCACCCTGATGGCACGGCCCACGGTGGTTCCATGATATTGGTCAAAAGTGGATATAAGCAATATGAAAATTTTTCCCGAAGCACATATGCCTATCAGGTCGTTGCCGTGAACATAGAAACATTCGCAGGTGAAATCGCCGTGGCGGCAATTTACTGCCACGGAGGATTCGCAATACCAGACGTGGAGCTCAACAGTCTTTTTAACAACTTAGGAAATAAGTTCATATGCGGTGGTGACTATAACGCGAAAAGCTTCGCGTGGGGTTCTAGGCTAACTAATCGGGCTGGGAAGAAGCTTGATAGGTGCCTACGGAGTAATTCACTTGCCGTCCTTTCACCAATGACGCCCACGTACTGGCCTGCGCATGATAATAGACTTCCAGACATATTGGATTTTTTTATCATCCGTGGATTACAAAGATACAGCAGAGAATGTAGTACTATTAATGACCTCTCTTCAGATCATATTCCAGTTGTTGCCGTCGTAGACGTACGCCCGAGGTGTATACCCACCCAACAAGGACTGGTTAATAAGTCCACAAATTGGGACCTCCTTTGTAGCATAATCGAAAGTAATATCAATTTAAGAATTAAAATAAAGAATAAAGAGGACATAGACCTAGCGGTCAAAAATTTTACCAATCTAATTGTACGCGCCTGCCATGACTCGACTAGTTATACCTCGGATAAACGGCGAGTCAGATTCATTCCGGTCGAGATTAGACAGTTAATTAAAAAAACCAGGGCAGCCAGGAAGAAGTGGCAGCGCAGTCGCTACCCATCGTTAAAGAAACAGTATGCAACTCTGCAAAATGCGTTAAGAACCAAAATCAGCCTGTATAAGAACGAAACGACTCAAAGGAATCTGTTAGCAATGAACACTGATACCGCAGCCTTGTGGAACAATACGAAGAAATTGCTACAGTACGAAAAGGAACAATTCAACATAAAAGTAGACAACAGTTGGGCCAAAACCGATAAGGATAAGGCAAACGCATTTGCAGAACACCTCAGCTCAGTTTTCACACCGCATCCAGATATGCGCATTGAGCGCTCAGAACTGATGCAACGTATGTCAAAGGTTCCCTGCACGTTAGGAAGATCAAAAATGTTTACGCCGAAAGAGGTATTCGAATGTCTGCGCAAGGCACCGCTACGGAAAAGCCCTGGAGCAGATAACATCACTGGCGAAATTATCTCACGACTCTCACCGAAGGCAGCTACCCTGTTGTGTTACATATTCAATGGAATATTACGAACTGGATACTTCCCTGAAGCATGGAAGAAGTCAGTAATAGTAATGATCCCCAAGCAGGGTAAGCCGAAAATGGACGTTTCCTCTTATAGACCTATCAGCTTGCTCTGCTCCTTATCCAAGGTGTTAGAGAGATTAATCCTAAATCGTATTCAGCCGCTTATAACCAGTCACGGTATTATACCGAGTCATCAATTCGGGTTTCGCAGGAAACATTCTACAGTGCAACAGTGTCATCGGTTGGTAGATGCGATTTCGTCAACTCTGGAGAGGAAGGAGGTATGCTCTGCAGTTTTCCTGGATGTTGCACAAGCCTTCGATAAAGTGTGGCATCCTGGATTACTTTGTAAATTGAGGCAGTTTCTCACTTCTGATTTATACGCGTTACTTCAGTCGTACTTGAACAGCAGAACTTTCGTCGTAAATATCAATGGTTGTCTTTCAAAAGTAGGTATGATTCTATCGTCAGTTCCGCAGGGTAGTCTGATCGGACCTCTTTTGTATTCAATCTACACGGCAGACATACCGATCAGTAATCAGACGATCCTAGCAACGTATGCTGATGATATCGCCATTCTTGCATCCAACTCAGTGGTCACGTACGCGAACGTTGCTGTACAAAACCACCTAGACAAGCTGGCTGAATGGGCACAGAGCTGGCGCATAATGTTTAACCCCAACAAGTGTCAACACGTCGTGTTTACAAACAGGAAAATTAGCTGTCCAGCGGTGAAAATTGGCAACGCTCAAATTCCCCAAACCAACTCGGTACGGTATCTCGGCATGTACCTGGACAGGAGACTTACTTGGCGAATACACGTGGCACAAATCAGAAGAGCCATTGCTGCTCGCGCGAAGTCGCTACATCCGCTTTTGGGACGGAAGTCTGCTCTCAACTTAACTACCAAACGAATCATTTACCTTGCTGCAATCGCTCCCATTTGGCGCTATGGAATTGAATTGTATGGAAGTACTTGTAAAAGCAACCTTCGAAGAATTCAACAGCAGCAGTCCAGGATACTCCGCACTATCACGTCTGCTCCACCTTACGTGTCCAATTTGACGTTACATAATGACCTCAGGGTCCCATATGTCAGTGATGCACACATTGCACAGTACAAAAGATTGTTTGACAAATTCGAGTGTAGCAGCAATCCTGTCATCCGTAGGATGCATACGGACAGTCTTCCAGATAATCCTCCAAGGCGACTTAGAAGGAAATGGTGTCGGGATGCTATCCCGATCACTTAATTCCTCACTTTAAGTTACTTGCATAATAACATGTACTTATTCTTAATCACGGCACGCGTTCATTCCTATAATTGATCCTCTGAACATTCTTATCTTATTGTGTTACTCCCTTTCCCTTCTCACAACCTAATGTCTCGCTGGAGTCATTAGATTTTATTATTATTAGTTCCTCTTCCTACAATATCGCCGTTGTTTGCAGTAAGTTGTGCTGGTATGACGTATAAAAAAAAAAAAAAAAAAAAAAAAAAATTATTTTTTACTTTTTAGCGAATTTTTAGTATATTTTTTGGGTCAATCTTAATACGGTATTTTTTTTATTTCTTTTTTCAGTGTAAATATTTCTGAATGATAATACGAGAATTCAGCCGAATTTCATTTTATTTGAAAATGGAAAACTCTTTTCAATCATTCCGAAACCCCCGGGATGCTAAACACCCTTTCTGTTTAAAAAAAATAAAATACGAATGAATAGATCTGCAGACCTTTCTTTACTTTTCTTAGAAAAAAGGGACAAGAAACAATCGAAACCACAATAAAATTGACTCTTGCTTTAAAAAAAATATACGGGGACAATTTGAAAATACTACATGTATAACTTCCGTTGTGTGAAATTCAAATGGTTTTTTCTTTTCTGTTTTCATTCTCAATTATGTAAATAAAATAGCAGCGATTATGTTAATAATTTAATATTTTCTACCTGTGTAAGTGAATAATTATTCGTGTTTTGTGACACAGAGCTCAATGAAATTCGACATCTATAATTCGGTACTTATTAAGAGTTTTTACCGGCTCGGAGAAAATAAACAAGAGTTTACACATTACCTAGCCGGTGTCCGATGTAGGAAAGAGGAAAAATTGAGAAACACACTGGAGTCGAAATTATTCACTTTTATAAGATTTGTTGGGTATCTTGATGGTCGGCTTACAAGTTGGCTAATTACTCGGAGACGCATTTTCGTACGTACCCTAAAATATTTACCAATTGGCGTCCGCCCGATAATACACGGTTAGAACAAAAATTAAAATGGCTCTATTTATAAAAAGCTGGGTATTGTTTGAAAAATATGTATAGTGTTTAAATTGTTTGTAAATGGCATTTCCATTTGATAAGTTAGCACTTTAAGAGTCATCGCCGCCCGTTTACTTTTAAAATTTCAGATGTTCGCATTTTCCATGGATTCTATTGAAAATGTTTTTTGGCTAATTATTTTGGTCGTTTGGTTTAAATTAAGAAAAGAAAGTATACCCCCCCAAAGGAGACTGATTTTTTCAAACGACTACTAAGTATCAATATTATTATGCATCCGCTCACTTAACGTTTAAACAAAAAATCTTCCAAATTTAAAAGAAAAAACAAGGAAGGATAAAAGAGGAAAAGGAAGCCTTTCCTACTCTATGCAAAGCGGTCCACTGTGTCCCTCGCTCAGAACGTGTACGACGCGAACGTCAATTACCAGAATTAGAGTGAAAACCCGGAAAAAAGAAACGAAATTAAATTGAATAAAAAAAAAAATGATATATTTTACGTATATCTAGCAAAACTTAGTAGGCGGTTGTTCTATTCAAAAGTTACCGATATTCTTCTACGCACAACTAGCGTGAAACGATAACCGACCAATCACGACGTTGATTGGACGGCGAGAAAAAAAAAATAATATCGGCAACTACCGCCTACTAAATTTTTTTGGTTCCTTACAAAATATTTACCGGTCTTATACTTACATAGGACTACCAATGAACGATATAATTTCTAATAGACAAAAAGTTTCATCGGAGTCGGAATATTTTTTTTTGTTTTTTTTGGCCCGAACTTCAGTTAACTGATTACAGTTCATTTAGCCAGCAAACTAACGTTATAGTCGGATTTAATAATGACCATAATAATTCCTGAAAAGAAGTGAGAGGAACGCGAAAACAGGAAACTTCATCCTACAATATGATCGCAACTACAGAGCGGTGTCCACAATGCTCGATGAAATTTACCAAAACCAAAATAAAATTTAAAATAAAATAAGTCACCATACTGCAATATGGTCGCAAGTTCAGAGTGTTGCCCGCAGTGCCCGATGGGAAGGAGGAAGTAGCTACAGTGGACAAAGATTATAATGTAAAAGAAAATGAGGAAGAAATTAATAAATAGATAAAGAATAGAATAAAATAAAATAATAAACTCTTATGAATGAGGGAAAAAATTAAATAATAATCTTGCTCCCTTCAGTAAATTAAAGAAGAAAAAATAAGATCTTATAACTGTTGTAACAAAGTGGAATACACGATGTGTCTTAGAGAAGTTTTTTTTTTATCAATTTTTTGGACACGTCAACAGTGGAACTTACCCAATGCAGAGAATTGTACATTATATAGGGGAAAAGATTATTAATGAGATAAAGAACGCTAACAAAGGAACTATATTGAGCGAATGCAAGAATGGCGTGGGCGCTGTAAAGAATGCGGAGGTCAAGGCGTAGAAGATTGGAATACAGGGTAGCACGTTCGGAGGTAATAAAGGGGAATTCGAACAAGACGTGATTCGTTGAGTTCTGGAAGGTTATAAGGACACAAAGGTGATTGAACAAAAGAAAAACGGAAAAGAGAAGCCGGAAACAGACTATGAGTGAACCACAGGCGAACTATAGAGGAAATAATCGAACGGCTAGGGTAAAAAGATTAAACCAAGCAAAAAAAGAAAGGAAAGAGCTGTATAGTAAAAAGATCGAGGATTAGTAAAGAATGAACAGCATGCCACACTGGCCGGGAATCTATAGTAGATCGATTACGATAGAACGGGATGCAAATAAATTAGAAATTAAGGAACGAATTTGGAGAATCAGTGACATGAGTAGGAAAAAGAGAGGAGATAGCCCATAAAACACTTTTCGAGTAGTCCAATGATGTCTTAGAGAAGTTGTAGTTGTAGCAAGTAGAATAAAAGTTGGCCATTACTGTGGAAGACATCAATGATATATTCCAATGCTTTATCTATGGCCAGAAGCGTAGCGGTAAAAATAGATGCCTCCAGTGGTAGTTTGAATGTTATGATGGTAATATCAGGGATATAGAAGGCAGAACCAACTACACCACTAGCTCCTCGAAATTTCGCCCCATCAATGAATATAGGAGTGAAATTTGGGTAGTATGACTTGACGAAGTTAAAGAGAAACGTGTTTGCATTAATAGACGAGGAGTGAGCTTTCTTTAAATTTTTAAAGTAATCAATATCGATATTTAATTTTGCTATTATTAATATCGTATGTTTTATAGAAGTAGCTCGAAGGGCGAATGGGAATGAGAACGGGATAAAACTTTAAATGTCTGTTTGTCCTTTTACTGAGGAGAGGTATTTTGTGAGAAACGAATCTATAGCTGTTAAAAATGTTTACTAAGTTGTTTGGGATTTGGGTGTAGGTTATAATCAACATTGTTTTAATGGTCCAAGGAAGGATTTTGGTCTCCATCTGCAGACTAGAAGTTGGGGCGGATCGAATATTTCCCGTAATAAGTCTCATTCTGAATAGTATCTAATTTATTTAAAAGGGAATTAGAAGCCGAACCATAGAAAAAACAGCCATATTCCAGCTTGGACCTTATTAGGTATTTATAGAGCGAGACTATAGTTACTGGGTTCCCACCCCGAGAAACATTCGAAATGACCTTAATAGGATTAAAAGTTTTAGGGAGTTGACTATGAAGATGGTAAATACGCTGCTTCTAAATTAGTTTGGAATCTAAATGTAACCCTAAGTATTTAATATTTTTATAAAAAAGAATTATTTGATTTTCTATTTTCAGCTACATGGTACGTGGGTTGTAAGGTAGGAGAGAAAATACGGTCATGACTGATTTTAATGGTCAGATCGAAAGTGCAATATTATAGAAGAGATTATTACATCTGTTGATATGTAATTGAAACTTTTGAATACCATTGGGTAGTTTATTGCAAGACACAGACAAAATAAGGTCATCAGCATGAGTTTTTAGGGGGAGGTATGATAATTTTTTGAAGGTGGACAGTATGTAAATATTAAAAAGGATGGGAGCTCAGAATTGATTCCTGGGCTAACCCCTTATATGCTACTTGTACCTCGGTACTTTTAGTGACCGGGTTGACGAAATGCAAGGTCCTCTTTAAGAATAACTCATAACAGTTTAGATGTGTAAGTGGCAATACCAATGTGTTTAATAGCTAATTAACTAAGATAGGAATGTTAACATTGTCAAATTCCTTGTTAATAAAGCTTCGGTAAACATCATTCAGGAAGTCGGAAATGCAATCAGCAGTGCTAACACCCGGCCGAAACCAAAGTATACTCCGTGGGAATATTTTTCCATTTTCGGACCACCAAGAGAGGCTGTTTTTAATAGCTAACTCGGAAGACTTGTTGAAACAGGGCGCCAGCGAAATGGGCCTATATGGTTTGCCATGTGAAAATGGTTTCCCTGGTTTAAGAATAGCGACTACTATAAAGTGTAACGAATCTTCAGGGACTAAATCATATCTTAAAAGTTTATTAAAAATTGTTAAGAGCAAGTTTTTCGCTTTTTCGCACAGGGCTTTAATAACCGAGTAAGATATTCCGTCGATTCCCGGGGAAGAGTCTTATTTCTTACGAATTGGGTCAAAAAATTCCGAGTATGTGATCGGTTGAAGTAGAATGTGTAAGGGAAATATATCCGGAGAATGATGAACAACTGTTAATCCGTCAGAAGTAGGGACATTTGGAGGCGCGACGTTATTGATAAATTTGGGGAACCAAACATCGGAACTGTTTTCATAATACTCTGAACGGTTCACATCGCTTGCATAAAGACCAAATCTCCTTTAGAGAAGTATTTCTATTAAATTTAGCGCAAAAGTCCCTCCAAGATTTCCTTTTGATATTTTTAAGAAGCTACTTGCACTCAGCATCAATTTTTCTGTATGCAAGATAAAACTCTAAAGTTACTCGAGGTTGAAATCTTCTCAAAGCTAAATCCCTTTCATTAAATTTGTTTTGACAATCTTCGTTCCACTAAGGGGTTGGAGACTTCTAGACGCAGGGTATAGATATTTGTAGAGCGTGGAATATCATGTTGTAAAAGGCTGTATACTTATTTATTGGGCATTATTTTTTTCCAAAATTTCGAACTTTCGGCGCCCTGAGAGTCTAATTTTAAAGCTGGAAACTCATATGTCGCATAATATTGTATTGCCATGCAAGAGGACACTTTTTTAATTCATCGGGAAGTAGGTGAAAAATCGTGCGCAAGATTCCCCCCAGACAGACAGACAGAATGACAGACAGCCAGACAAAGCGAGTTAAATAAAAGCCTATAAAAAAGGGTAGGAGTCTATCATTTCATAGATTTAATCATCCGAATGGTACTCAATATCGACTCCCTTAATGACGGCTAATCTCTTGAAATTAGATATCCCGGAATATAAGCTTTTTAACCATTGGATTCAGAGAACATTGACAGGAAATTAAGGCATTGGCGGAAGATGGGGTAGATAAATGAATAATCACCCTATTCCGACCAATTTTCTTGATTTCAGTAATATAATTTCATAAATTTAATTTTTCAACAAAAAAACTTTGAAGTCTTTATTATCCTGCACTTAATTTACATGCATCGTTAGAATAACTATATATTAACAAAATTATTACGATGGACGAAATTATCCGTTACATTATTTGCGCTATTAGAGAGATTATGACATGTTTTAATGATATTATTGTTCCGGTCAGATTGAATTTTTTTTTCAACTTACATTATGCATGGGACAGATTGATAATAATTTTCTTTGTCGGTATTACAAAAAAATTCTCTAATGAAACGTCCTTTTTTAAACGTTTTTTTCCTTCTTCTTTCGATAAGTACCATCTGCATATTCAACGGATACTTATGTGGTGCAACCTCATTCTTTGGGGCAAGCAGAATCACCAAAATCGGTGGACTCAAGTTATGCATGAACCAGGCATAGAACAAAACCAAAAAAAAAAAAAATCAATAAATATAAACGTACGCGCCAAACACTTGACCTTTTTCTTTTGGCAAACACACTTCGAATTTATTTAAAAATAAGAAATCAAATTAGATACGGGCGCGCGCAACAAATTTAGAACTAAACCGTTGTTTATTACAATGGTTTCTCCTAGAAACCACCAACTTTATATGGGCGCTTGAGAGACAGTGACGTGAGTAAAATTAAGTATTGATGATGTCATGGACTTTGAGTATTTCTTCTCGACATACCGAGGAAGGACCTTCATATAAATACACTAGTATTACAATACGGACAACAACGAGACTCTAAATCTCGACCCCCCCCCCCTAATGGGTAACGGATGAAATTAAGTTTTTAGCGAAACGCCTTATATTTTGCTCCCTTTTAAGGTTTAATTTCCCGTAGTTTGGAAAAAATCGCCTAATAATTTAACGAAAAAATCGCGGACAAACGCTGGAAAATTAGACGGCTTTTTTTCAGTATCTGAAATTGGCTCTACAGTCTCGATTCAGACTTTTCAGTCCTTCTCATTAAAACTCGAAGCGTTTCGCGTGCGCCGAATCTCTAATTAGAGTAACGGCGTTACGATAATTTGCCGATTTAATGTTTTCGCAGTCCGAGTCAAAGAGTGTAGCGTTTCGAACAAAATGGTAGATTATTATTAGTGCGGTGTAAAATTTTCTACCAGACAACTTCCCTCGTGAAGCCCACGAACCTCTTCCCTCCCCCCGCACTTAAGCCTACTCGGAGGAGTCTGCCTATTTTCCATCGTATTCTGTTATTGTCACAATTTTTCCCCTCGTAATATTGGGCGCTTCGATATATGCGTGTGCGCGCATACCTATTATACAGTGTGTACGTTTGTCAGTTTTAACCGAAATTCCACGTTTACAAACTGACACATTTCAGCGACCACCATCAATGAACGCTGTTAATCGGTTAAATCATCATTCAATTATCTTGTCAATAACTAACCCTTGTTCCGTGAAAAAAAGTGTTTTATCGAATTTCACGTTTTATTTGATTTTTTTTAATAGTCGTTTTTTCCCCAGTTAGCCCGGAAAAAAGCTTTGAAAAAAGGGGTCCCCGTACAATGAATATATCCTTTTTTTAAATTAATTATCATCGTATATACATGTATAAATATATATATAGATAAATATAATATATTCTGGATGACACTAATCGGGTGATACGTTACGCTACATCAACTGGTCTTAGAAACTTTTTAAATCGGCTAATTATGTAACGAGCCAACGGTTACATTATATTTATCTACATTGCGTGCAGTGAAATTTGGAGTATCCCTCCCTCCTACTAGTAACGAATCGCTTTGAAGATCGGAGAGTTTAAAAATCGCTCAAAGATTTATTAAATGTTTTCTTTTTTTATAATCGAAAATGAAATATTTGCTATAATATTTTATAAAATTAAACGAGAAATAGATAACGAAAATTCCGCGCACCGAGAATGGTATGTTCTTATCGCACGCGCTAAATAGGTAATTTTAAAACATGACCAGGCCGTTCCAGAAGAAAATCATTTCGTAACAGTATATTTGAATAACATAAAAACATAATCGGATTTTTTTATTACGCCCACAATAGGAATGATACGATGTAATTCGATGTTTTGGACCTCGCACCCCCTCTAAGTAGTCTATCTACAAAAGTCGGTTTTCATCATTCGTAAAATAAAATTTTATAAACATGATACAAAAAAGTTACATATTTCGTTACAGTTTTTTTGTTACAGAATTTTGATTTTACCCCCATAGTCATTAATACATTATGTATATATGTATACATGTATATATATATATATATATATATATATATAAACATATATATAGACACAATCCTTTTTACTATGGATACATCCCCTTAGTAATCAAAAAATTTTCCAAATCGACTAATTTAGTTTACGGTTGCATCTATTACTTCCAAACGCGGAAAAGCAATAGAATTTCTTATTACCGATAGCGTAAAAATGACGTCATTTCTATGCCGATTTAAAAAAATTTGGAAAAATAGAACAAAAAAGAAAGAAAGTAACAAAGTCGAGTTTTTTGTTTTCGAGTTTCTTTCGCCATATCAGCCACAGAGAACAATAAGCAGTACTAGTGTAATTTTAATACTTATAAAAAAGTGGAGAGATTAGAAACTGGTGATTAAGTTAGGTAAGGAGACCTTCAGCATTCCATCGAACCGTAGGAATAATCAACGGTATATACGGAACAAATAAATAGGTACGATTTGAATGTACAATGGAAATCAATACGATTTCTAGAAGAGAAGACAGCGAATAACATTATCGCAGACCGCAAAAGGTATCATTATAAAACGGCTTTCACTAAGTCTATGTGAGATAAGGAAATATTTAAAAAGTACAGTAAAGTATTATGACAGTAAATGTGATAGAGTAAAGTATGGTGTTTTAGGTGTTTAATTGAGTGCACTCGGCGTTGTTACTGATGATATGGGACTGTGACCGAAAACTTCCCTAAAATAATTTATTTTAATTTTATATCGGTAAAGTAAATTAATTTATGCTTTTTTTTTGTCATTAAAGAATTTATTTATTTTTTATTTATAAATTTTAACAGACAGAATACGTATGTATTTACGCAAGAGTACTTTATTCTAAAGTATCGTACCGGCAAATGCGGGTAAGCATAACCGTGGGGAGTCCGATTTAGGACGTAGCAAAAAAGACCGTTGCAGCATGAAACCGTAAAGCAAGCCGGTGGGCGCTGGTCAACTTATTTGCTACTTAGTTAGCTGAACAGCTTTACAAAAGAGGAGACGACTGCTTTAGTAAGTAAAGAGATTAATATGGAAACAATGCAAACTAAACAGAAATTATAACTTTATAAATGTTGAAAAATATTAAAACAATAATCGTTTATTCAAAAGTAAAATTAAAATTTTTTATATCCTTAACTTCGCAATATTATTTTATTTATTTGTTTTAATTCATATTTCATTACCGACCTGTATTGATTTCATATATGTATATATATATATATATACTAGCTGTGTCCCACGTTTTTCCCGTGTTTTAATGTCCGTTTAAATCTGTACTTGGAAATTCATAAAAAATTTTTTGCTTTATCTGGAATTGTATTTATGTTAAGATTTTTTCTCTCTTTGGGAAACATATTTATTACCGTCCAACAGAAAATAGTCTTGACGTGCCATGTTTAGCTGAAGATTATCGATCTTTCTTTAACCTGTCGGTCTTGATCTAACAAAAAGTTTTGCTCAACTAAACAGCACAGACAGCCATCGGTTTGGAGTTACTCACACGGTGATCTCCCATAATTACACATTTAAGAGAACATCTTCTTCACTCATATCTTTCAACCACTCTGTCTCAAGCTTTTTATTAAAATGAATTTATTACCGCAACAACAAACTGCAGTAGTTGAGTAAGAATTTTAATACTCCTGGTAGCAAATCATTAAAAAGAAAGTTAAACAGTTAATTTAAAAATATTAATTCTACATTCGTAATTACAGCGAGTATTTATATATCCAAAATACTCACTTCAATACCGCACAGAATTTGCGCAAACTGAAAGTAAAATGAAATATTTTTGAATATTAGACACCGCGATCCTCTCTGCCATTCCAACATCAACAACAATTTTTCTTCCGACCTGCCTGTCTTCAGCATTTTATTAAAAGTAATTGATTACCACAACAGCAAACCAATATACGTAGTTGAGTAAAGATTTCAAATTTGAATATAAATAACGTTCCCGGTAGTAAATTCCGTTGCAGGATATTTTAGAAAACACCACTTTTTTTTAAAACTCTCCGTAATGAGTACAGCAGCTAGCTAGGAGCGCGCGACTTGAAAGTTTAATGATTTCAATAACGCAAAAATTGAAGTAATAGAAGCGGCGTATTTACTTACACCAGAAACTAATAAAATAACCATAGTAATCATTTTATATAAATTGTTAGGTTTAGTTTATTTTTACCGTGGTAATCATTTTATTTAAAAATTAATTTTTTGTTAATTTCTTTTTATTCGTCCCATATTCATTTCTGTGTCCCTGGTCTCATCTCAACTATTTAAAACCCTCATATTTCGTATAGTGGACCAAATTGTAAATCTAAACCATTCTTGAATACACTTGAACACACACAAAAAGTTTCATCAAAATCGGTCCCGCCGTTTAGGAGGAGTTCAGTCACAAACACACGCACAGAAGAATTATATATATAAGATATATATATATATATATATATATATATATATATATATATACAAATCCCGTGTCTTTATGTTTGCGCAGGATAAACTCGGAATTTACTTAACCAATTTTTATAAAATTTTGAAAGTACATGCAATTTGGTCTAACTTAACAGATAGGATACTTTTTGTTTTAATTATTTACATAAATATTTGTTATATTAAATAATTTAATCAATCAATTAAAAGAAAACAAATTTAATTGTTGGCTATTACTTTTTGATTTAATTATTTACATAAATATTTGTTATATTAAATAAAACAAATTTTGACAATTTTTGAGCACCAACTACTTTTCGTGGCGACTTTTGTGTATCGTGCGATGTTAGTCGGAATGCAACCATGTTTATCGCTGGCGCATGGCGTTTTTATCGATGAATGATGAAATAAACGTTTTTTCGCTCTGTCGTTTACAAAAAAGTTCGTGTTATTACGGAATTGTTGTTTATGGAAAAAAAAAAAATATTGTGCGATGATATTGTGCGGCATTTAATTTATTTATATTTCAGTATATTTAATAAACGTCCTGCCTTGATAAAAAAAAAAAAAAAAAAAATTATTTTAATATTCCGACAACAATAGTGTGGCAGTGATACAACTCTCTGACATTGTCGGGCATTTAAGTTGCTTTATATTTCAGTATAAGATAATGCCGCGGAGACAATCGAACCTGAACAATGCGCGTAGCAGAAATGCACGGCGTATGCGTGTTATGAGAGCTACTGAATCGGAAAAAGAAATTGCAAGAATAAACGCATGTTGCCTGCTGCTCACGTGTGGGGGAACACCATCAAGTCTATTCGTGTTAGCAAAAGACAGGTTGACCAAGAACATTGTGCACAAATTAGTGCTTAGATAATTTTCAATTTTATAAAATAATAATATAACTAATAGTTAGAAACCAATGTTATCTGCCTCATTTATAACATTTAATTTTTATGTAACTAATTTATTTAGTATATTGTGTTAAAGATTAGATAAATAAAATGTAAATTTCAATAAGTGTATATTAGTTGGATAATTTCATTCTCTACATATGATTCAAAATCGGTTAAATAATTTCAGGTTTATTAGTAAAAATTAATTTGGTTGCATCAAAATAATAAGTAAAAAATTAATTTAATCTATTATAACTACTAAGCCACAGCAGCGCGTGGCTGGGTCAGCTAATATATATCATACTCAGTTCGGTTCCTCTCTATTTACATTTAAATTGTTAACTGTTACATTATGATTATATATAGTTTGTTACTACCGAACCTATCAGTGTTTGTAATATTTTTAAAAATATTTGAACGTTTGTAAAATTGTAAGTTCTGTTTATTTGCATTTTTTTCGTTTTATATTACACGAATACAGAAAGGAATGGTATATACCTGCTAATCTTAACTAGAAGAGAATAAATTAAAGATTCAAATGTTAGTGAAAAGTATCACTAACATTTCTAAAATATTATTGTTACTATTATGATTATAATTGTTCTTGTTATTTACATCTCGACCGATCCTGGACCATTTATGCAGTGTTACGATTTAGCTCTATTTTCCTAATAGTGTACCATTAATGACGTTTCGAGATGGAAATTTCGCTCTTCATGACTACGGTGAAAATATAAGCGTTTTGTTCTGGTTTGATCTTTTTAAGTTTTCAATTTTACTTATACCTATGATAACCGTTGTATCTCACAAAGTAATTTCATAGAATTTAACGGCATCTTCTGAATCTTTTATGCGTTAGTTTTGTATTTTCGTGCGCATTTAACACGACGATTAAGTTAATTACAGTATATAACGTTGTTTTAGAGTCCGTTTTTGCCTTTTCAAAGATTACCACCCTACTACAGTGCTTGGTAATCTGTTTAATGTTTAAAAATCGATTTGATTTTTCCTACAGATTTTAAGTTAATAAAAAATATGGGAAGAGATCAATTCGGTTTTACTTTTTAATATGTTGACTATTCATAGTCTTTCTTTTTATATCATCAGGGTGTCTAATGCGAATTCTTCGAAATAACCCTGAAGAATTCATTATCCACTAGTAGTGATATATGAGAAAGAAATAGTTTCTACTACTTTTTTAGTGAGCGGGCGATAGAAATAGATTTGCCAAGTTGATATTGACAGCTGGCAATGTCCACTTCGAAGTGAAGTTAGTATTAGAAGCAATAAAAAGTTTCTAGATATAGTAAAATTTGGAACATTTTTGACCATGATTGGTGGAGAAATTGCTTCATTTATTAATACTTTATCCGTTGAAGTCAACATTATTTATTCGCATACTATCTTCGCTCGCATTAATTTTCATCGTCACCATTCTGAAAAAATGTTTTATAGTCTGTATCAAAAGGGAGCTCCTTGGTGTATTCTACAGCCGCATTAATAGAAATGATATTCAGACGTTCGTTTTTACTTTGGAAAATTAGGACAACTTTATCATCATCAGTTGTTTTAGATGAGGGGTACGAATGTATCAGATGATTATTAGAATGCTATTTACAGAATTAGTAATACTGATGACCGTAATACTATCCGTAGTAAGAACTGTGGCAGTATAAGTGAGACTGTTGAAGTCAGGTCATTATGATTTTGATATGTTTTTGATAATTTCTTTTTTTTTTTTGATATTTTTATCGATTTACAGTCAAATTTCATATTTTATATTAGTACTCACGATATACATATGACTGTAAAGCGATATTAAAATAAAAGATAAATCGAAAGCCGTAATAACCTGACTTCAATAATGCTCGGGGCTCTTGCCACTGCTACCGCTATTACTATGAACAATAATATAACAACCATCATAATTAGTAATTCTGTTAGGAGCCTTCTAATAATCATCTGATAGATTCGTCCAAACATTTCTAAAGCAACAGCTAATGATGAAGTTGTCCTAATGTACCAAAGTAAAAACAAACAACAGCGGCAGATCATTTCTGTGAGGTGACTACAGAATATGCCAAATAGATCTAGAAGACATCGCCAGTCGAAATTTCTAAATAAATAATTTCCCAGAATGATAACGTCGACGAATAGAATGATACAAACGAAGATAGGCTGCGAATAAATAATGTTAATTCCGACAGATAAAGAAAATACCAATAAATGAAACAACTTTCTATTAAACCTGCACCGGTCATGGTTAAAAATGTTCCAAATTTTACTATTTTTAGCGACTTTTGTATTGTGCCTGACTTCACTTTGATATACATAACATAATACCTCAGGCCACGCATGCGCACAAACATACATTCGTGTATATGTATTGCTTGGTTGAATTAGTTTAATTTCGTACTTTTAAAAAATCGAATTATCTATTTGAATTTGATTACATTTGATGCTGTTTCTTCTAGCAGCTGTTTGGAATACCATGTTTTATTCGGTGAATGTTAAATTTACTGCGTTCTTGTACCGTATGTTTTACTATCGTTCGGTTATTGTAGTAGGAGATACGAGTCGTTGGTGAGTTTGTAGTAGGCAATAGTGCATTATTGCCATTTGGCCCCTATTTTTATTCGAGCTCCTCTCTCTAAGTTGAATATTCAGACAGAGTTGTAAAATGTTTTCTACCATTTCAGAGTTAACTTTAAAAGTAACGCATAAGTCATCAACGAATGGCAATATTGTACCGAAGGGATAATACTATCAGAAACGCCATTAACTGCCAATAGCAAGCAGCATATACTTCATACCCTCCTTTGTACCGTTACATTTTCGATGTCAAAATATTGGAGAGAGTACTGTTGATTCTATGCCATTCTATGCTGTAAAAAATTTGTTTTGTAAAACAGAACATTTCGTCTGAATTGTCTGGTTTTGATTATTGGATTGACATAATATCGTCCTGTTCGTATGTTTACCAGCATCGAAAAATGCTGCACGCAAATGTTTATTTTCTTGTTATTTTTGGTCCTGCAGAACCTAAACAGGATTTTCTTTTGCTGAATACAAACTAATATAGGGCGATATTTTAATTTATTTTGAGATTCTACTCTAATCTTTCACTAAACAGTTATTCAAATATTTTGCACGGGATGCAGATTAGGTTCGGTAGTAATTTATTTTTATTCGGATTCAGTCTATGGGTAAATTCTTAACAATTTCTCGCGAAAATGTGTATATATATATATGTATGTGTGTGTGTAGGTGTACGTGGTTCAGTAAATTTATTAATATTATAATGTAAACAAATCGAAGAGGTTGATTAATTTTTTTTTTGGGGAGAGAGAGAGTTGAATACGTATTATTTAAGATTTCAATCAACTTTACAAAATTTATAATTTTTTAGATCAGTTAAGAGATTAAATGAAAAATTCATCGAGAAATAGTTGGGGCTATATTTTTTTTTTTTTTTTTTTTCTCTAAATTTATATGGTCCATGTGCTGTGTGTAATTGCCGGGATTATTACAGCACATGGATCAGTGCAGGATCAGAAGTGCTTTAATAGGTTAGCCGCTCTAATATGGTTTAGCATATTCTGAACCTGTTTTGGTTCGTTTGACAACGCAACCGTCGATAAGTTGGAGATGCCTGCAGGCAGGCAATGTTCCAGAACGTGTTCAGCGGTTGGTGAAATTGGGGAATTGCATATAATTTGATAAAAAATAGAAACGGGTTAAAACTTGAACAAAGGAGAAGGCAAGCGGGTATAAAAAAATTAAAAATATCGAAATTAAATTATCCTGATTTACGGTTTGCATCGAAGTATCCAGACAGAATATAGCTTAATAAAGTGTGCTGAGCAAAAATTAAAAAAAAATCAAAATTAAAAAAAAATCAAAATTAAAAACGCATGCAGAACTGAATACATGCTGCGAAAAAATTATAAAAATTTAGAACAAGAATGCAAAACAAATGATTTGGATATACCTTTTGTTAAATTAATCCATACACAAGAGTATAGTAAATTCTTTGAAAACTTGTGCTTGTTTGTAGCCTTCGAAAAGTTTATCCGACTCCTATGGGCAATGTTTAATAGTGTCGTTATGGTGTCTGATTCACAAGTTTAAATACTATGATTAAATATCTATGGGCTATACTTTACTGGTTATGATGGTGTCAGAGTTTTCAAACAAATAGTCCAGACATGTATGGGTCATGTTTAACAGCGTTGACTGCATGGTGTTCGTGTCTCATGATAACTGTACTTCAAGCACTCCAAATTAAATTCCTCAAAATTTATCCTTCCTTCCTATAAACTCAGTATCACTTATTCTTACTTATGCTGTACTGTTTACTGTTGAGTCGCCTGATTACCTTTTTCCTTTTTTTTTTCATTCTATTATTTTCTGTTAATTAACTGTTCCTCCCCTCTGTTGATGATCTGTAATAATGATACTATGGGTCCAATATTTCATTGGAGGGATTTGACTCAATTTACATCTTTATAGTCGTAATACAAATATTAAAATCGACACTGACGCTGTTTTTGATCATCTCGACTGATACAGCGAAAAAAACAAAAAAACAATAATATGTTTATTTTTTGGCCTGGCTGTAAATACTATTTGGCCAATAAATATGTTTTCCCGAACAAAAAGTAGAATCATACTAAAAATTAAAACAGGTCACACACGGTATTTATAAAGAAAAAATTATAAGAAAACAAAAAGTATCAAAAAAAAAAAAAAACAAAGGAAAACAACCGGATGATCGCACAAAAACAATATAAAAACGTTAATAATATGATTACAACAAAGATAAAGGTGAAAGTCCAAAAAATTTTAGGAAATATTAAGAAGGAATTTTTAATTGAAACAATATATAAAAAAGCGGGTTATGAGTTTTTTGTGTCTTCTTTATGTTTTCCCATACCTTTAATAATAATCTACTCTTTTATGTTTTAGTTAAATTTTGAAATCCTACTAATATTTTTTTTAATTTCTTGGTTTCTCATCTTTAGCTTCATTGTAATAATTTTATCCCTGATTTTTTTATTAATGTGTTTATAACAATTTTATCCCTTTTATTTCGTTTTTATCTTTATTTCTCTTTTTTTAATGGGTTTGTCGCCAGAACATCAGCCCGATTTTTATTTCTTTATATTTCTTTGTTTCTATAACCCCCTTATTTATTTTTTTCTGTAATATGTAACACATTGTTTTATTTTTTTTGTGAATTTTACTTTTTGTTCGAAACACATATTTCTGTTCTATGTTCCCGTTTTAAATGTTTATAGTTTTGTTCACGACATATGCTTATTCCTATGTTGTTATTTTCATTTTAATTTTTCATCTTCAAATGAATTTCCTGTGGATAAATATACTTTCATTTATTATTTTTTGTGTTTTTGCTATTTCGTAAATTTATTATTTTTGAATAAATTCAAATATTCCGATTATTCAAATGAAAGATTGCAATAATTATGGTAAACTCACAGCTGAGAAATATTTGCCACGTGTATACGATAGCGCCATCTACCTTTTTAGACGCGAAAGATACGAATCGAGTAATTTTCCAGCATACAGATCGCGTCGTTTAACGTTTTGCGCAACTAAATATTTTTGATTAATTTACGATTTTTTGAAACAATTTTTAATTCAACTAAAATCACTCGCAAACGAAATATTTTGTCGACGATTTCAAATGCTGAAAAAGAAAAGAGAGATTCTATAAAAAATATTTCACAGAAAATATTTCCTGCCACTTTTGTGTTGAGAGAATATTCGAATAAATGAATGGACAGAAAAATTTACCGAAAATAATACAAGACACACTTTTAAATGAGATGATACTGATACAATGTTCACACTGTGAGGGCTCAGCATTTCTGGACTAACAAAAAACATTGATTTCTACATTCGACCCATTTAAAGCTAATCACTCTCAAATCTACCTGGCCTCATATCGAACGAGGAGGCATTGAAGAAGTGATTAGAAAATGTAATGCCAAATCTCAAAAAGCTGGGCTAACCTTCAGATTCATTAATACTCGATGATATATTGTAATCAGCTGAAATTTACAAACCTCCGGGTCCTGTTAGCGAAGTGTGAGGCAACTACTCGGTTTACCTTTTATAAGGATTTTTTCCGAGATTCCGTAAACGATGAACTCGAATAACCCCCTAAATATAAAGAAAGCTGATTAAGGATAAAGGGAAAAAGAAGGATTTCAAGATTGGGGAAGATTAAAAATTATTATTAGCTAATGTGCTAATGAGCGTTAATTGGTAGACTTGAAACTGGTTTCTTATTGATCGAAACGAAAAATGTTATCAGTAACGTAACAGTTTTACTATAATTTACTAAAATTAAAATTTAAACTGACCAATTAAATTAACGTAAAATTTAATTTTTTTTAGAATTCGAACCTCTTTGGGTACTCGCTGATTTCCACGGAGAAACCGATTTTAATTGACGATGTTACTTTTCTCAAAACGGAACATCTCATAAGCATGATAGATAAAGGTCATTAAACGTTATAGGGGATATTCCATACAACAATGTTAATCAAGTTTTTACTTATTCTTGACATAAAAATGGCATAGTCATTAATAATAACCTATATAAATAAAAGTATTGAGCCAAAAAAATCATTAGGTACAACTCAAATAAAAAGCAACTAAAATGAAATTAATGAAGAAGAAAAAAAAATACTAAATGGCAAATCGGTTTTTGATCAACGCGATTATTTACCAACAATTAATAATTATATTTATAAATATAATTTTGTATAATTTTTCATTTTTTTTTTACAAGGATAGGTAAGCGATTAAGTTCTTTCAAATTTTTAATATAACGCTTTAACTGCGGGTTCAAGTAATTCTACAGCATATTGGAGTTGATGTTCAATATTGTTCGCAATGATAAATAGCTAAAATGTACTTTTTTTTTTTTAAATTTATCATAGAAAAATACGTTTTAAAAAATTCACGACTAGAGCAGTAGATATAAATTAGTTCAGAAAGAAATCTGAACTTTTAAAAGGATTTTTAATTGTGAACCACCTCGTTAAAAACATTATCATATTGCGCTACGTATACTTTAATCTGGTTTTTTGTACAAATTTGTTTCTAACAGTTTATCATCTGTGATACTTTAATGAAAAAAGCGGAGAATCCACCTGTATTAAGAATTCCTTTGCTTTTATAACCGAAATTATAAAATCTCATTTTTGCTAAAATATTGCGTAATAAATCTTTTTTATCTTATTTAAATGAACTTTAATCTTTTCTTTTTTTTTTTTCAAATTCCAACATTCCATGCCAAATTACTCTGCAATAACTGTTATTGAGAATCACCAAAGTTTTAGCTAATTGTCTTATTTCTTCCTATTAATTCATTAAATACTTCAATTTTTATAATTGATAAAAAAAAGAATCGATTTCCACTCAACAGCAATACCGAAATATTCAATTACTAGTTTTAATTTTCTTAAATTTTCTGCATTTATCTTTAAAATAATTTCATGACATACACATTTTGTTTTATTCATGTTCATGTCTAAATTGTAGATTTAAAACATTTTACTAATGTTTATAAATCTTGACTGTTTCACTATCGAAACGTGTTTTTTCGTTGGTTTTTTGTTTATTTTAATTGTCGACGTAAAATTAGTGGACAATCTCTTTGGAATAAAATTCTCCGTGTAAGATCTGATTACATCGCATGAGAACAATATCGATCGTATTTTTACAAGGATGTGACGATTTTAAACTGTATATAATTCAACGGAAATGAAAGGCTAATTTCGACTTTTTTTACCATAGTAGATGTGTAATGTTAAATGTTTCAAATGTTAACAAACATCCATGCGCGCCATCTAGAAGCAAAACTGAAAAGCTTTTTGAATAGTACTAAATATAGGAATTTGATAATTTTACACCTTGTCATAAACTTTTCGCTGTTGTAATATTCCCTTCCATTTGGCAATACTGATTTTATTTTCTTTCGAACACATCTATTCTACGATGTTGCAGAAGATAAAAGGAAACAAGAATTCTTTAATTAAACAAGGTAAAATTATACCATTTGTGCTTTGCATGTCGGCTCGATTAAATGTGAATATAGCGTCGGTTGATGTGGTTCCACAGAAGAATGTTGCGCATCCCATGGACGTGGAAGTTAAGTAACAGAAAAGTATTGCAATTAGCCAAGACTGAACGAAATGTAGTCGAAACAATACGGAAACGCAAGATAAAATACTTCGCACACGTTATACAAGGAAAGAAATACAAATTATTAAAACTGATCATACAAGGACAAATTGAAGGTCGAAGAGGTCCAGGGAGAAGGAAGATGTCATGGTTAAGTAACATACGTCAATGGACTGGAATAAAATCAGTGGAAGATCTAATGAGGGCTGCAGAAGGGCGAAAAATTTGAAAATTTGAAATACCAAGGATCGTCTACGCGCAGTCATGCCTAAGACACAAGAAGAAGAAGAAGAAGAAGCGTCGGTTTGGTACGATAATTTTAATTCTGTAGGTCCTTTAGTATATTGCTCTGTACAACATAAATCGTTGGAAAATTCAACTCGGTTATCATCCGGGGGGATTAATAGAAAAATGTGGTTATGTTGAAGTTTTTAAGCGTATAGGAATTTAATAATTTTGGGTATATTGGTGAAAAAGTGTTAAATGTATGCTGGAAAAAATTTTACATCGGTGAAGCTCAAAGGTGACTTTTTTTTTTTTTTTTTAATTCAAATTTACTTACGGTGTGTGAGTAGTGTAGAATTACCAAAGTCAATTACAATAACGGACTATTATTAGGATATTATTTCATAGGAATGACGTTAATTTCATTTGCTTTGAACAATTAGATGGTCTGCGTTTGTTGGAAATTCCTCGAATTTATTACCATTATTCTATAATAGATGCGTTGCGATAGCCTAGTTGCTAGAACATTCGACTTCCGTTAAAGAAGTCTCGAGTTCGATCGCAGGCGACGACAGAAGTCGCAAAATAAAGTAATTAACCGCTAATAATCACGTGAAAAACAATGGCAAACCACCACGTTATCGGTAATTAATGTGTAATATGCAGAAACGTATAGGGCTGCATTTGTATATCAATAAATCAAACATTTACAATCAGTTTCACATGTAGTCTTGCCTCTATATTAGTGTTGCATTTTAATAATAATTGCCCAGTTCATTATACCTATGTCTGTACAGCTAGAATGTACGAATAGGTAGTCGCCTATGCTCGGAAACTGAATATGGTACTATATGCTGATGATTTTATAATAGCTGATCGGATGGGGCATTCACTGAACAAAAGGAATACACAGTTATTGAGGGAAATCTCGGTAATTACACGAATGCTTGGCATATTCCACATGTTAATAAGTACTCAGAATTCTCTGCGCACAAAGTGGATAGTCACGTATCAATATCCAACAATTTGTATGCCTCAGTCATGCAACCTGAGTTATTAATAATCGTCAACTTATCCGTGATTCTTTTATTTCGTTACGGCCGGATCTTCGCTGGAAGAAGACATAGCGGACGAAGGGAACGCGCAAAGGTCATCGAGAGAACGTTCTGTAACGGAGAAAACGGGGTGAAAAACAGTTTTTTAGGCAGAAACGAATTCGAAAATTTCTTTCCTCGCGTGCTGAACAAGACTTATAAAAAGGCTCAGTTGCGCGCGATATTAGGGAGCTCAAGGGGGACGCTTCACGACAGATCAAGATTTATGGAAGCATCCTTCCAGAGCGCTCACCATCGTCGTGTTGCTTTTCCTTTTAATGAAGTCGCACATCAAGCTCAACACAGTTGAAATAGTTTGTATTTGTTTATTACTAGCTGTTTTTATTACGACTTCTGTTTTACTAATTGGGCGTGTGTGTTGTTAGGAATTCTTTTCCTTCTTTTTGTTGGTTTTCCAAGCATTTCTCCTTGCACTACCACCGGAATCACTCTTCTCGTACTTCATGACTGATTTATTTTTATTTCCTTTTCACTGCTTTCTCGACAGTAGGTTGTCTACAGACTACTTAAAACTTCTTTCTTTAGAGACTAAGTCCGTTCGTGAAATTCTAAGCAATCTCCGGTACGTCCGTTTTTCGAATTTTACCTTTTCTTAAATTCGACGTTAATTGTTCACGCGTTATACGTATGTTAAAATGGACCACAAATAATTTTATTAATTCTAACGGTAATTTTGGGTTTTTTCATATTTTCCCTGATTTACGAATCTCTATTTTGCCATTGCTTTTCTTATTTTCATTTCCCTTTACACAGCGACCATCATTTGTAGTGACCGCTCCCAAGTGTTCTCATACTGGGTTATTTTTAATTCGATGTTTATTTTCGTGTTACTGCTATTTTTGCTCCATTATATTTTTTCGTAAAGTTCATTTTTTCTTTTCCCTGTTAATAATATTCGGAGCATATTCTGTACTTATTTTGCTTTTTTCGCAACAATTATTTTGTTAGTGGCATAGCTGACGTATACATTTTTTCTTCGGAATTAAATTTTAAAGATTTTCAGAATAAACAGGATAATATATATCAAGGACGAAATCATTCGGATACAAACATAAGAAAAATATCAATACTATAGTATACGATAATTGAACTGTCAAGGGGATTGAACAGTACTTCGCACATCTTAGAATCCATATGTAAAGTAATAGTGGTGAAACGCCTGTTAATGCATAAATGCTCAGTGACGGAGATGCCGCATGCACCCCAAGCATTAAACGGAGAGATCTATGAGGATGGGATCAACTAGTTTTTTGCAGGTATTTCATTCAGCTGAAGCGATGTAAACCTAGGAAAGCTCTATAAATGTGTTGATTGTCGAAGAAGTTCTCTAGTAATGTGTTTTACGATTATGTATTAAGAAAATCGAAAATAAAACAAAATAATAAGTCTTGTTTTTTTGTCGCGTTTATTTCACTACGCTTGATAAAATGCATTACATTCAGGACTGCAGCGTGAAATACTTCACGCACCTCCGTCAGTTCGTAGGCTGGTCGGTGCGATGAAACGAGACGGAAGCAAGCCCACAACTAATAGTAAGTATGCAGCACACAAGGCAGGAGAAGGGCACACAGACACAGATAAAACACAGTCTTATCAATCATTGCCGCTGCAATTACTGATAAAAGCTTAGAGTTGCAACATCCGACCATTTACTACACGACCTCATCCAATAACACCCGAGGAGAGCACATCAAAGAAGCTGGAACTAAATCTCACCTCGCAACTTGCCAACAAAAAAAAATAACCTAACGTCAAAGGAAGTAAACACAAAACTACCAACCCGCAAGGTTCAATGATACAATTACTACCTTTTCCCTCCACAGTACTATCCAAACCTAGGTGCACAGGGATTCCCAATTTCTCGATATCATCACAGAACTACAACCTGTAATGGTTACAGTAAAGTTGCTCTTCCTCCTTTTCTCTTCCATAACAATCTGCAACTGCTATTTTCCTCTTTCGGTAGACATTTCCGACGTTCTGATGAAGAGGTTGCTTCATTAGCTACCCACTCTTTTGGTTTGCATAGATCTTAATGTTGGTTTCTCCTAATTGGGTGCCGTCCATACTGACAAGCATGAAAAAGTGATCTTTGACTGCGTGCTAGGCAACGATTGAATAGTGCTTAATTCCTTCTCCTATGCAGTCATCAACGATAGACTTTGTCTTCATCTGAACAGTTCTGATCTCTTACGTGAATATCGGGGTACATCGGGACTGATGCTCTATTGCCCCGTTTTTATTCATCGTCCTACTTGATCATCGATGCGGCGGACTATGGAAGTGCAGATACAAATACCTTACCAGCCTACACCGAGTATAGAAGAAAACTTGGCTATTCTTACTCGTGCGATCGATAATGTGGATCCCGAGCAACTATTTCCTAACGACATCTAATTACCGGCGCTAACGCATTCCATGATTGTGCCCATAAATTAAGTCTGCAGTAGACCAACGGAAAAAAGTCCTTAGAAAATTCAAGGCAACGCGGTCGCAACAAGATTTAATTGATTTATAAAAAATACAGATAGGAACCCGTTTTCTTGTATGTCTAAAAAACGAAAATTACGAGTAACTTTTGTTTCCTCGATTGAAGATAAAGGCGCTGTATTCCTAGTTATACTTCGACTCCCTTTTTACATATAAATGAGACGCTAGTAACGGATAAATCTGAAGTGTCATGTGTTTTTGTGCTGCACTTCATAAGTATCTATACTTAGGCTCCTAATTTCTTAACACCAAATGTATCAAAGGAAAACAACCGATATTTCTTTTCGATTTAATCTTAGGTTCTCAATAGCTGAACTGAATTTCCAACTAAATAAGACTAGAAATACCATTCTGAAAGCGGATTTAATCCACTCACGCTGAAATATCACCTACCTCCTGTTAGGTTTCCTACTATGTATTTATAATCAGTACAATTCCTGGATTTCTTGATGAAAAACTGTTCCGGTTACATCATATTCATAATGTTAAGAATAAGTGTATAAAATACTCAAATATATATTAAAATGCCTTTCAAATCCGAAATGCAATATAGACCTCCCAAGCTCCTATTGACAGAATACAAATCCCTTACCATTAGCAAATTGACCTGCGGATGTCAAGTTTATTCCTTAGCAAACAAAAGACTTCATAAATAAATCATTGCCATACAATTATTCTGGGAACGCATAGGACATCGCCATCGTTATGTTCCACTCTTAAAACGTATCCAAGATTTCTATTCCGCTGTGACCGAAGTAATCTGCATTGTAGCGATAATTTAATAGTTTCATTATCGCCACTTCTGAATGATCCCCTCCCCAGAGTAATCGATAGTCATCTATTCGGATGGCATCAAAGCAAACCCCTTTAAGAGATCTTCGTTGCCAGCTTCCGCCTACGAGATGCGGGAAGAGGTTCATGCGGTTCAGCTTCACGATTTCTTTTCGTTTTTGGAGCGGATTTACAAAGAGTTCCCCATTCTACTTGCGAGAATATTTGCAGTCTCGTTCCATCCCTAAAATGCATCCCTAGTTATAGACTCTCTACAATCTATTGGCACCGAAAACTTCAAACCCCCGCTATCTCGAAAAATAAAGGGCTTTATTAACTTAATTTTCCAAATTGACTTACAAGTAACATTCTTGTGGATCCCAGGTCATGCTGACGTGCATGGAAATGAGCGCGTGAATTTAGCCGGTAGAGTAGCAACATATAGACCGATAATCCAAGACACTCTTCTTCCTTAACTGGAATGTCATCTTTTTTCCAGGAACATGGAGCAGAGAGATGGGAAAATATCGTGGCTAAGAGCAATCAAGATGTGTACTGTGGTCGTGTTACCGATACCCATGTTCTTCAAGGAATTTTTGGCACTGACCAGACTGCACGTAGGTGCATACCGGTTAAAAGGAACACCTCCCCCTTCTCCTACCTTTTGTGTATTTTTCGGCCTTATAAACTACGGAACATATCCTGAACATCGCCCACGTGCATGCACCTCGGCACTTTGTCGAACCAGTCAAAACAAGTCCGAAATATCCTATGCTATATAAGATCGGTTAACCCGGTCAGTTAAGTCTGCGTTGATACATGTGCTGCAGCAATCTTGACAACTGCACACAGAATATAGATCATAAGCGGTATTTAAAAAAAGGAAAAAAGGTAGTATTAAAATTCTCTATTTGCTTGCGCAGAATGAACGTGAACGAGAGGAATAGGTGTCGAAAAGTGATCGCGAAAAAGGTTATAAGCGAGTTTAGAAACAATTCAAAAGAGACAAAGATAAAAGAACGAACCTCAGCATGATCAATTGGATGAAATGTAGTAACGAATACGAAGGTTAGCATTTTAGTTTTATTTCATTTTCTTTTGTGCTCACGATGTCTCTTTTAATTCTCCTTCCAGTCCTAATCAACTTAACATAGTAGACGTTCCCGTCTCTTTCAATTTTGAACGTCACTTGACGCAGTTTCCATCTATATTCCTTTCAGCTGTGGTCTTCGTTATTTTCTCATTCTGTTTCTTAATTCTGCCCCTCATACACTTATCATTGGTGGAATGTTCGGCTGCATAAACCCAATCAATAACGGCACTGTTCTTGAAAATCGCATACCCTTCACAATATAATTCTCTTCAGTAATCTCTCTTACTTATTGCAAGAGCTTCGTAACCTTAAATTTTCATTTCCCCTCTACTGCTTGTAACTACAACTGGTCGATTCTTCGGGCTCCTTTGACAGTGACCGTATTTCGAAATTTCCCTTTCCCTTTTTATTTCAGTCTCCCCAAAAAACAACACTTTTATTCAAAATAAATCGAATCTTTTCTATTCTTTAATTGATTCTGCGCTTTCGACCTTTCCCCCCTATATCGTAATAAAAGTTATTCCTAAATTCTATTACTAACGCTTTCTCGCTTTCTTCTTCTCCTCATCATAATCGTCGCAGAACAGCCTTTTCTCTAGGGCAGAATAAGGGAATATAACTCCGCATTTGATCATAGTTGCGCTACCTTTAGAGCATTTCGTTCTAAGCTCAATTCCCAGAACTTTCTAACTTATGAACAGGCCAATATGCTGGAGCGAGATTTATTTTAAAATCCTCAAAGAAGTCTTATTGAAAAAACTTTGGCTCTTCCTTTATAAGTACTATCTCCACTGGCCCGTATTTGGAAAATGGTCAGAGCATTGAAATTTCCATATTCAAAGCACTCCTATGGACTCTCTGTAATAGTTCTAGTGCTGAAATATTCTGCCGCTGATTGTTTCGGAAGTTTTGGCCGTGAGACGTATGTCTCCATGTGGGGAATATGCCAATACATTGGTGGCGTCTATAGCCTGGTATGAACCAGTTCATTTCATGCTTTGTGTGCTACAACCCGAGAGGAAGAAGAATTTTGACAGCTCTGATAGGGTCAAACGTTTCGTGCATTTTTGGAACGAGCGACGTAGAGAAAACAGGTTGGAGGTGACTTCAATTCAAAGTAGCCGAATCAGTGTATGATGCTAGTGGCATTGTTGTTATCGATACCGGCTATTAAGGATGATATGCTATTCCACACATGGAAGTTTCTGTTACCGTTCGCAGAGGACTAGTTGAAGTAGTGGTTAAGGGGTGTGTTATTTCAAAATCCGTTTATTACGAGCCGTTGCTGGTATTTAAACGTAGCACTTCTTCCCTACTAAGCGATGACGTCATTTAACAAATAAGCGGATGCAAAGGATGTAGCGAGATATCTTTTTCGGTTAGCTGGAAAAGCTGCCGCTATAAGGCTATTTATTCGAATGCGAATTCGTTCTAAGTAATTCAACAAATATACGGAATTACAAAGGTGCGCACTATTCTCCGCATTTGATACAATTCACCTACAAATCCGTTTAACGTTGTTCATCCATCTCTCTATCCGCTAATTACTTGTGCAATCTTAACCGTAATAAACCGATCAGTACAATTCAACCGACCAATATAAAAATTTTTAGGGGTTACCTCATAATATATAATTACCTCATACATCGAGCGAAAACGGTTCAGTATTACTCAATGTGCTGGTGTAAAATGTTTTTTTTTTCGATTACTCCGTGATCAGTATCATTAATCACATTAGTATCTTTAGATGAACTGTTTATTAATTTGTTCACTTAACGGATGTTTAATGGAGGATATAATGTTCTTGTAATAGTGGACTTTGTATTTTTTCGTTTTTCGTTTAAAGGATTAGTTTATAATAATATTAAATTAAAGGAATATTCGTCATTTGCTCTCCGCTTCCTGATCATTCCTGTGATTTTATCATACTCCGCATAAGCTCACTTATCCACGTTCTTTCTTCCCTTCATTCCATTTATATTGATATTTACTACGGATTCCTAGTCATTTGGGCATCTTCGGTAATGAAGCGGCGGACTCCTTGGCTCGGATTGTTGCCTCTTTGCACTTTTTCTTTTAAAAAAAAGTCCCATCGGCCAATCTCCTTCCGCTGTGTAAACGTTTTCATCTCAGACTTTGATATCGGATGTATACGGTTAATCTTTCTCTAACAATTATTCTTTCTATCTGTCTGTCCAACCTAGTCTTCCTGCCAATCCGTGGTTCTCTTCGTTTCCTTCACTTCGTCGTTCTGTTGTTGTCTCCGTTTATTTGTCTGCGCTCTTAACCCATAGTTTATTATCTTCATCTCGTTTTCGTTGTTTGTTGGTTCCTCTCCATATTGCCCTCTCCAATCAAACAAAGAGCGTGTTTGCGATGCTGATCACGTTTTTATTAAGTATTCATCTCTTTCTGCTGAGTGCTCTACTTTCTATTCCATTTTATTGATACTCGGTCTTCCTACTCCATATTGCGCCTCTTATGTCTCCTAACTCTTCCCTCTCCACAGATTGTTCCTATTATTTGTTTTTTTCTCCTAACAATATCTGACCGTATCACGATATAATTGATTCCTTTCTATTCTAATTGTTTCTGGGTAAAGGTCCCTGATTGACAGGCCCAAAAAAAAGAAAAAAAAAAAAGAGGGAAATCGTAGCTTATTTTCAAGGTTACTGATGATTCCAAGAGTTCGGGGGGGAGTAACTGCTTCCTTTTTCTCTCCATCCAGTAATTCCTCTCAATCCTTTAGACTACCGGCTTTTTGTTCCATCTTCTCCGCGGAACTTTATGCTGTTCTACAAGCAGTTATATTTATTTCCACAACTCGATGCTCTGATAGATATCTAATCGTTTCGGATTCCAAAAGTGCTCTTCAAGTTATATCCTCTCCCTTTCCCTCATATTCCCTTGACTTTATTGTTTTCCGTATGCGTTCTCCCATCTATAGTCTTTCCCTTTCCGATTCCACTTGAATCGACCTTTCCAAGTCACGCCGGTATTGATGGTAACGAGGCGGTGGATTCCTTTCTCATTTTGTTAAAAAGATTCTTAGACACAACATACTTCTCCTCTCTCTAAAAAAATTCATGTCAGACTTTTCGCTCTTTTTCTAATCCTAATTCACTTTACCTTTTTCCTGTTCTTGGTTCTATTATTTTCCTACCCTCAAGAGGTTTCTTATTATTGCTATCTACCGTCTACAGTTCAATATCTTCACAGTATCGTTTTGCTCTTTCCTCTTCACCTTACTGTCCATTGCACTCTAGTGATCTTACTTTCGTTTGTGATCCTGACCACGTGCTGTTTGAATGTTTCAATCTTTCTTCCAAATGTAATATCCCGTCTACTCATCTATTAAAGTTAAATTTTCCTACTCCCTATAATGCTTTCTATATCTTAACTTTGCCGTCACCAAAGGTAGTTCCTATTCTTGCCTCTTTTCTTTCATTGATCTCTAACCGGATTAAAATTTAATTTCTAACATAGCCCAGTCTCTTCTTATGTTCAATAGGAACAATAGTTTGGTAGTCCTGGGTAGCTAGCCTAAAAAAAAAAAAAAAAAAAAAACTATCGCGCATGGATTCACCAATGGGGACTAAGAACTGAAAACTTTTCGATAAAAAGGCCATTTTGTACTGCAATTCAAGAGAACCGAGTAATTCGTTTCCAGCAATACCTACGTGACCAGGAACCCATAAAAAGATCGACTTGGATAGAACGTATTCAGAAAGGATATCATGGACAGTAAGGGAATCATGTAAGTAGGAAAGGAAAGGGAAAATAAGAACGCTTAAAAACATAAAATTAAAAATTCGAACTATCAAATAAATAAAATTAAAAATAAAAACCCCCAAAAAATTATCGCGTGATTCTTAATTCATATGAAAACCTATTCGATAAATCTTTTTTATTTAACCGCATCACGTTTTAAACACGTTTTGTGACATGCGGTGCATGAGCACATTAGTAGTAATTTATGTTTTGCAAAAAAGTTTTAAAAACGTGTTTCACGTTTTTACATAATACTCGAAGCACTAGTGTGACCATAGTGTTGAATGTAAACTCTACTCATTTCCTTTTGACAGGATGGTAAGCGCTGCTTTCGCAGGTCGTCGCCATAATTATTATTAATTTTTCATAATTAAGAACTATAAAGTTTGCTTTATAGTGATGTTCTGAGTCATTGAACTTTCGGATAATTGTTTATGGCACGCTATGTGTTCTATATAGTTTTGGTGCTTGGTGGCTCTAACTGCTTTTTAAATCCCGTGTTTCTTCTTCCTTAATTATTTGTAGACTGATTCCTTTGTCCGTTGGTACTGTGGGCTCTGGTAATTGCAGATGCGACCATGGTATAAGACAGCTAACTCCTTTTTACCTTCGGTAATGTCATTCCTTCTCTTTTCGGGATGCATATGTTTGGCATTTATCGATTGTTTCTCCATCCTTGGTGTAGCGTTCTTTGTCAGATTCCATTCCTTGTGACTCCTAATTGCTGCTATTTACACGCGTTGATGGGTAATTGTTTATTATTGGCAAGCCCAGGAAAAAGCCCAAACAAAAAAAAACAAACCACTCGACGAGTTTTTTGGTTATTAAACGAAGAATATTCTGCTAACTTAAACTGTTACACTAAAAACGTCAAGGATAATTTTTACATTTTTTTCTACATTAAAGCATAACGACAAACTGTTCCATTTATCGTTTTTTTATTAACCCTTTTATAGTGACTAATTCAATTTTAATCGCATGTTTTAATTTAAATATAATGACCCACGGTATTTGAATAGCGCCGTTATAGGAAAGGGTGGTTAAGGTGCTTGGCTACCAAGTCGGAGGTCACGGGTTCGAGACTTGTCTCGTGCCGGATCCAAGTCGCTCCTAAGCTTACCCAGCCTGAAATAATTGGGTACCAGAGAAACCTGGGAAAGTAAAGGCGGATCCCAAGTAGAAAGGAACTGGCCCCAGTATTCTCCTTAGATCCATTAGACTTAGTACATTGTGAACCTTAACTTCACAATCTATGAAACCTTATCAAGGGTATGGAACTCACTTTACTTACTTACTTAATTAATGAAGAACATAATGGGAATTAGGTTACGACAGTTCGACTTGACATTTTTAATGTTGCAAAGAGTTTGAGGTTAGGACACACCGCACTGCTTTACGACTACGTCTTCAGAGGTGCACCTCAGCTAACTTTCTGCTTACTTTATGAACACTCTGTTTGACCGATTGTAGAGCATATTCTGTAACGGTCACAGCCACTGCACCAACTGTTGTTGAAATACACAATAAACTAAATCGACAAATATAACCGGATTTAAGTTCCATAAAAGCTTTCATAATTATAAATTGGATTTCTAAATATACATATAGATTTGAAAAAAAAATCAAACTAGTTTTTTTTAAATAATACGTTGCTTTTTCTTTACAAACTATTTCATAAACTTTAATTTTAAAATTGTCAAAAGTAATCCTTTTCTAAAATTAACACATCAATTTAACTTATTAAAAATTATTTTACGGGCATTTCAAATTTTGAAAATCTTGTCTTGGTGACCAACCATACTAAATATCATATATAAGATGTAGGATTCGAACATTAAACCCGTTGCTCAAAACTATCGAAAATAAACAAAACGTAAAATCTAATAGATGAAAACATTCAGATGGCCTAAGGTCATAAACATCATCATCATCATCATTATATCCTCAATCATTCGGTTGGTGGATAACCTATTCGTACATTTTAGATGTACCGATATAGGTTGTATACTAAGCAATTATTATATATGCAACGCAGGTGTACACACGCAAGACTACATTCGAAACTGATAGTAGCCGCTTGTTATCGCGCTACCAGTGCAGTCCCGTGTGTGTCTGCTGTGTACTGACCTAGCGTGTATATGATGTTGAACGTGGTGGTTTGCTATTGCCTTCCACGTGGTTACTAGCAATTATTTATTTATTTATTTAATTTTTTTTTTTTTTTTTTTACCCCCCCTTGGGTTTGCTAGCAAAGAGCATTAGCCCAGCAAAAAGGAATAGATACATGGAATAGAATAGAAATTATATTTTTATTCTGTCGACAATGGAATCAAGGAACACCCCTAGGACAGGAACAACAGAGATATAGTAGGTAGAGAAAGAACATAAGAGACGTTGAAAGAAGCAGGAAGACTAGGCTTTAAAAGATGATAATAAAGTAACTCACGCTCTCGAGATAAAACGGAGCACTCGAAGAGCACGTGATTCGCATCACAAACATACTGGGAATCTTCAGGATCCAATGGATAATTACGAGATGCAGCCAATACGTTCAGTTAGAAGACTTATATAAGACGTGCTATTTTCTACACATGATTTTTTTTTTTTTTTTTTTTTTTACCCCCCCTTGGGTTTGCTAGCAAAGAGCATTAGCCCAGCAAAAAGGAATAGATACATGGAATAGAATAGAAATTATATTTTTATTCTGTCGGCAATGGAATCAAGGAACACCCCTAGGACAGGAACAACAGAGATATAGTAGGTAGAGAAAGAACATAAGAGACGTTGAAAGGAGCAGGAAGACTAGGCTTTAAAAGATGATAATAAAGTAACTCACGCTCTCGAGATAAACCGGAGCACTCGAAGAGCACGTGATTCGCATCACAAACATACTGGGAATCTTCAGGATCCAATGGATAATTACGAGATGCAGCCAAGGAAAGGGGATTTAGAGAAGAAGGAAGGAGACTATGCGAGAAACGGAGGCGAGATAATTTAGTAATTATGGACCGATGTAAACTGGGAAACTCATAGAACCAAGGACGAAGAGGAGGAACAGGATTAATCAAGATATAAAAGGAATTAGGATCAGCGAAAAGAGATACATAAACAGATGCCTAAGATGGCAGGATTTAGTTGGAAGAAGAATATTGTGTGCTGGAACCCTACTAATAAAATTCCCATTGGAAACAGCAGCTTTAGCAAGGAGGTCGACGGCTACATTTCCAGCAATGCCTGAATGTCCCGGAATCGAAAGAAAGTCAATCTGGGTAGACGTCGATGAGGATAGATCATGAAGAAGAGAACGAATAGAAAGGATAATAGCATCAGTGGAAGGAGAAAGGGAAGGTGGAGATAGCACTAGAAGAACACTTAAAGAATCAGAAACAATAAGGAATTTGGAAGAACTTGCAGAAGATTAATTCTTGTAATAAGTTCGTCGTCGGTCGGGATCGAACCCGTAACCTCCATATCGGAAGCCAAGCGCTCTAGCAACTAGGCTATCGCGACGACTAAGATCATAAACGATGAAGGAAAATTATATGAATAATCGGCAATGTTATCACAGCGCGCCAGGGTAAGCGGATGAAATGATGTTAATGTTTTACTTTGAAAATAAAATTTTACTTTGATACATACATATATATATATATATATATATATATATATATATATATATATATATTGGGCAACCTATTCATACATTTTAGCTGTACCGATATATGTTGTGTACTAAGCAATTATTATATGCAGCGCAGGTGTACACACGCAAGACTACGTTCGGAACTGATTGTAGCCGCTTGTTATCGCGCTACAAGTGCAGTCCTGTGTGCGTCTGCTGCGTACGACCTAGCGCGCATATGATGTTGTACGTGGTTGTTTGTCGTTGCCTTCCACCTGAAATAGCAAGTATTTTAATTTAATTTTTCGTAATAACTTCTGTCGTCACCCGGTATCGAACCCGAGATTTCCATAACGGAAGCCTAGCACTGCATCAACTAGGCAATCGCAACGACAAATATATAATAATTACAACGTAATTCTTAGGCCACTCCCTATTAGAAAAAAATGTCCCAATTTTATGTAACGAAAGAACGTCCTAATTTTATGTAATGTTTGTTATATTTTAATTTTTACCGACTTTATATATATATATTAATTACAACGTAATTCTTAGCCCGGCCCCTATTAGATCAAGTAACGAAAAATGTCACAATTTTATGTAACGAAAAAATGTCCTAATTTTAAGTAATGAAAGATAAATGTTAGGACAGGATTTTTGTGATTCTGTTATTATATTCATGTTGACCGATTTAAAATTACATTGTAAATTTTGATAATTTTATACAAAGGGACAGAAATGTAAGTAAGAGGGATCAAAAGGGCACAACCCCTTGCGAGACCAAAATGGCCGAGTTTATATATATATATATATATATACATGTATGGTTAAATTTATAAATGTTTAAATAGTTTAATATATGTTAGTCAGAATCTGTAGTTCAATCAAGTTTAATTTAATCCATCATTTAGTTATAAACAGTAAACGGTCTGAATGAAAATTTCATCGATGTCCATTTAAAACTCGTGTAATATTTAAAAATTATCGATTGATTAATGTTAAGACACTTTTTTTTTTCCAATGGTTTATTTAAATAGTAATTCATGGTATATTCATGTATAAGTTTTAATATGATTATATATCGTCGAGCATTTGCATATTGACGCTATATGTTACATCTTTATAGATTATTACTAAATTAACATCTTGTTTTTATTTTTGATGCTTCCATTTATGCAACACATAGACGCACACACATATAAATATAAATCCATACATACACACCCACATATATATATATTGGATACACAACACACCACGCGTTCAAATACACATACACATTCACTATATATATATACATATATATCAGCACATCTGTATGCACCCACACTCATACATATTTCATAATAATTACAGTTGTATACATAAATATGTACAATTACACACGCATACAAATACACACATATAAACATATACATGCAGGTATATACGAATATTCACACATACGTTTTGTTATGGATTACTCTCGTTCAGTCTTCTTCAGTTACACTCATTTTACCTTCACATATTCACATTTATTCACGCATTATCTCTTTTATATTTTCCATTTTTATATTAAGACGTATTCTATCTTCTTTTTCACCATTTCACTTCCTTTTTTTTTTCATATGTGCACATTAAATTATTTATAAGATATTTTTTATATTACAATTTATATTTATGTATTTTACATCAGGCTCGTGCTCAGAATTTTGAGGGGGGGGGTCGAAAATTTTCTTCACATATTTATTTCATAAATAACAATACATTTTTCACTAATATACTATTAATAATTTCCATCGTTTTGATTTATATACATAAATTAATTACCGTATATGAACATTAATAAAAATTACATGTGTTATTAATTATGCTCGTAATAAAAAATTTTGCATAAAATATTAATGAAGGACCTAAAAATACGGAGCATATTTTTTCTTTTAAAGGTAAGAACACCTTAAAAAATCATCAATATTTATTTTAAATTTTTGATTTTTTCCTGATTTTTGTATATTTATAAGAACTATTTCAATTATCATGCCCCCCCCCCCCCCCATTCGTCGTAGACACGGCCTTATTTTACAGTATATGAATACTGCAACCATCGGTTAATCGGTTCTTTTCAATATATCGTTGCGTGGTCTATATTTAAAATCGCGCAAACGTATAAGAATACTCAGGTATTATGGTGACCGCCGCAGAAGTGCATGAAATAAAATACACTAAAGTAAATGGCAAAATTCAGAAAAACCTTAATCAAATAAAATTCCTCCATTTATCCTTTAACAGCAATAAAACGCAAACACTTCGTATATCAAAAAAACAGGATAAAAATTATGGTAACGGATGAAGTTCTCCTGGATGAAATAAAATATTTAAAACTTGTGATGAATATACGATTCCGATTGCAACTAACATTAAGAAATACGATAAAACGCGATTACAGCTCTCTCTATTCAAAAAAAGTTTTTGTTATTCTTTTCAAAATGGGAAAATTTTATATTCGGTAATTTTCGCATCATTAAACTTACGCTAAAAATTTAAATAAAAGAAATACCAAAATAAAATAATATTTTTCAATTAGTGTCGTTTCAGTATTCTAAATTATCTCGTATTTTTCAGCTTGGCAAATTACTGCGATCGTGCCGATTATTTTAGAATTGCGTTAGATATATTTCTTTTTTTTTATTAATAAATGTCTATCGAAATCTTAAACTACTGTTTAAATAATCAATATATATATATATATATGACTAATTAGCATAAACATGTATAGAATATTAGTTCATTAACTAATTTCTATTATTTATATACATAAATATTATTTACATAACTAAATCGTTTGTCGTTAATCGCTTAAGACGTCTAACATATCTGATGATGATGTGTCAAGCAGCTTGTAGAACGAAATTATTGAAAATAGACAAAAGTCTTGAAAAGTAAATTATATTAAAAATTAAACAATCAGAATTCAGCGTGAAAAGTACACGCAGACGGAAACCGGACGATTGGTATACACACAGTTATCCCGGATATTAAAAGAATAATAAATTCGAAACACATCAGAGCAAATTTCTACTTAACACGCATTATCACTGGTCATGGAGATTTTAGGAAATATTTAAAAGGTCTTTTGAGCGTACACCGAATGTAATATTTCTAAAGAGAATGTGGCTTGGCAGAGCGTATACCATTTTCTACTGTTGTTCTGTCTTTGATAACCTTACAAAAAAGAACAAACCTAGTTTATTCAGAAATAATACCGACTTAACGTAAATTAGTATTGCTGATTTCAAAACAGTCTTAAATGATATCGCGAAATATTTAAAAAAAAAAAAAACGATTGACCGGTTCATAAATTAAAAAATTCCTCGTAGAGGACCGTAATATTTAATACGATAAATATTATATATATGCATGTAACTAACTTACCAGAAGCAAGTAATTTCAAAAAACTTAAGAAATTTTTTAATTAACCCTCTGATAAACGCGCGTGCATCTAATAGTTACCTGGGCATTTTTGTTTTTTATTTTTAAAAGATTAAAATATCCTCAATAAATGATGTTTTTGAACAAGTAACGGGTTTTTATTAACGATTATGTAACAGATGTAACAATATTACTCTTATTATATTACAAAATGCTTAAAAATTGAAAAAAAAACCAAAAAACTGAAATAGCTAATTTCAATTTGCAAGAATTAACATAAAAACCTTAAATAAATAGTGAATAAAAACTAATTTGTTGATGAAAGCATTCTTCATAAGCGAATAATGCATGGTCTAAACATTACAAGGATATTTTTCGACATTTTTTACAATAGTATTTTGGGTAACGAAATGCTTTTGTTTTTTAAAAAGTTCTGTACCTTTTCTTTTTCGCTGGATTTTTCGTGTTATCTTCATATTCCTTTTCATTTAACTGGGAGGCCTATACGATCGGTCATTAGGGGCAAATTACATTTTCTGTTTTGAGTCTTCTTTCTATTTGCAATTCCGTTAATCGGATAGCCAATTGTGGTAGAAAATTTCGTCTGTTCCTTACCGTATTATTATTATTATTATTA
This sequence comes from Icerya purchasi, assembly GCA_039619475.1. Classification (NCBI taxonomy): domain Eukaryota; kingdom Metazoa; phylum Arthropoda; class Insecta; order Hemiptera; family Monophlebidae; genus Icerya; species Icerya purchasi. Next base: position 149,103,202 of record CM077115.1, read on the forward strand.
TTATTATTATTATTATTATTATTATTTTGGACGTAAAGTACCTGAGCATTAATACTTGAAATATTTTTTATTGAAGAAAATGCTATCAGCAGCAACCGTCTCGTATTTCTGGCTACGCACATATTTTATCCACAACATTGGCGCACTTTTTTTCGTGTTCTAGAAAATATTTTTATTCTTTGGTTTGTTTATTAATTTCATTAACGAAATGAATACACCGGATAATGAAAGAAAATTTTCATTTTGTCTGAGAATGCATGACAGAAGTGTACGGGTTTTTTGAAAAACGAATAAATTTGATGATAAAGGCTAATTTTTAACAATCTCGAATTCCAAAGAAATTTGTGATTTATTTTCCTTTTTTTTATAATGAGCATAAAACTATTCACGATCAGCCTATATCAGTCCACTGCTAGGCTCCCCCCCCCACACAGTTTTATCCAGTTATTCCTATCCTGCGCCTTCTGTATACAAATTTTTCTTGCTATCTTGATTACGTCGCCCTGATAAAACTATTCAGCACCTTCATTTTTTATGTCATTCTGTTCAATTTCACTTTGTTACTTTGTTCTGCATCCGAATTTCCTCCGCGTTCTTTTCAAATGTCTGATATCCATCTGTGTCAGAATCTTCATCGCGCATTATCATCCCTACTTCGTCATCATTAGCGTCATCAAGGAATATACTTTTGATTCCTTGAATATCACGCTCATTTTTTAGATGGAAACTTTTACTTTTTTTCTCCATTATTATTATCACCTAAAAATATATTTTTTTATGAAGCGTCTGAATACGTTTTCGCCGGTTTTTGTGAAAATAAGTCCTTTATTTAAAAAAAGTAATAAAAAAGCAAGTCAAACGATTGCCAGCCACTAATTTTTTTCCACCTTTCTGCCAGCGTTTATATTCTATATCGAAAAAACGGTACGCGTCTTCTGAAGCTATATCCACGAATCGACCCCTTTTTTTGTTAACTTTATCAGAAGCGAAGTGTTGCTATCGATCCTAGTAAAGAAGAAGCAATGTTTGGAGAGGACTTTGCTGCTCACACACGAAAAGACGTTTTTCCACATCGCTTGGCTTCGAATCGTAAGTCAACATCCTTCCTTTTGTATCATTCCCAATGCTGTTAGACGTTTTAAAACTGTTGCCCGATCACTGCTAACAATTTTGCAACTTCAGATTACGTCCGGTCATCTTCATCGAGTAGTTTTTCAAACTTTTTTCAGTGCACCATTGCTTCTCTATCATTGCTTCTCTATCTCGAACATCAAGATCATAGTTTTGGTAGGAATTAAACCACGATCTCTGCATGTTCTCTCCGACAGAGCATAATCATCGTAGGCCTGTAGTATGATTCTCAAATTCCCCGCAAATACGGTTTATTTGACACAAAATTTGAAAAAAAATGTGATTTACACTTTAGCGGAATGACGCACATTGATTTTAAAGATAGGTTATGGTACTTCAACATAGATGCGTCACCGTCTTAAACTATATAAACACACAATTTTTATACCGCCATCTGATGGTGCAACGGCAAGAACTGATTCCCACGCATAATAGTTACATTTAGGCTACGTACGAGATTAAACCTACGCATAAAAACATGAACAAAAGATGCCATGTCAGTACAATTACACATGAAACCGTTACTGACACGAATTAATTTATATTAACGCAAATTAATAATAATAGCCGCGTATGTCTATCAGATATATTCAGTTCTCAGGAGTAAAGTAAATTCTGTATTGACAAAATTACTAATATGTTTAATTATGTTTAATTACTCGAATATCTATATAACCAAAGTAAAAAACACAAACAAAAAAAATAAAAGTTAAAAATGACAACAGGCGCGCGTGTATTTTGGTACAAAGGCAATTGGAGTAACAAATAAAATTATACGTTGACTGTGTAGAATTAGGAAGGTACTGGGAGTGTGGGAATATCATGGTGTAAACAGAAGTAGTGCAGGAAAGAAAACCGGTTTGTATCTGACAAATACGCGCGCTTATCAGATAGTCAAAATTGTCGCGATAGCTAATATAAATCAAAAACTATAAACTGCTAACTAAATAACGATCAGAACTATGAATAAAGAATAATACCCGATGATATATTGAACAACTTTTTAGAATCTTAAATCTCAAAAGAAAGACAAGGCAGTTGTAAAAGCGAGTCCAGCTAAGTAATTCAGATATAAAGTTCGCTATTACTACCGTGAATACTGAAATGTGTACATAACATTACATTGTAAATAAAAAAATATATATAGAAATATATATTATCAGTGGCGGATCTTAGAGAGGGGGGATAGGGGACATCCCTCCCAAAGAACCAAAGCCTCTATGAAAAAATTTGTTATTACAGAGAAACTTAATTCATGCTATACAAGATTTATATACATTTTACCTATGGATTTAATTTAAACTAATATTTAATACTGTTTTCTAGTAAAACTATTAATGTTACGTTTTTATTTTATTTTAAACCCAACTGCCATCGATCTTTTGCCTTTCTTATTTATTTTTAGTTTTTTTTTTTTTGTAATTTTAATTAAAAACAATTCAATGAGAAATGTATATATATTTAAACTTAATTACGGACAAAGAATTCGAATCGGATTACTAACAAAAATGAAAAAGAAGTAAAGTCTCTAATAAAAATACTATCTTTCTTACTATTTCTAAACAACCATTTTAGAGCTAGAATTTTATAATTTCGTTTTATTTTTCACCCCTAAATAGTATAAGACAAAAGTTAAATTCAAAATTGTAATAATTATGTATTTTTAAATTATATTTTTAAATTTTTAAAGAGGTCGCTATTTGATTTTCTTTATGAAGCAATGGGTATTTCTCAAATCTATTGCCTACCGTAGAAGATTTTACGTAATTACCTCATCATCCCCAAATGTTCTTCTGAATCCGCTCTTGATATGATATATATATATGCAAAGAAAAAAAAAAAAAAAAATTATCATAACCCAATGAGAGAGCGAATATGTGAGGGTGTGAATACCAGTTTCCGGCTAAAGGCGGAAAGACCGATATTGATGTTGCAGGTGATGAATGCGCGTGGTAATCGGTCAGCGAATACACAATTGTTATATCACCTATGGGGAAGAAGACGGATTTTAAAAGAAAGAAAATCGGGGTAAAATGGTGGAAAAAAGAGAAACTCGAGAACAGCTGAAGCGGGTCTCGTTTAGTTCTTGTCTTATTCTCATGGAGTCCTGGTCAGAAAAAAGATCCAAACAATTATAAAATCTCCGAAGAATAAGCAACCAGTTTTAAAAAACCGTATCTGGCGAAAAATATGCGAAGAAAGCGTAACCAGATCGTTTAAAAGGCCGAGTTAGCGGTGTGCAAAGTCCAGATTAAAAAACGATGTATCAATTCGATTACCAAGCGTCTCTTCCTCGTATTCATCAGGAATAATCATCAACGTACGTTCACCTGCCATCAAGGAGTTTCAACCAATCAGCAGCAAACGTTATCCGGTATGTATAATCATTTTTTTACATAATTTTATTTTGTTATATTTTGTAGGAATTCTTTACCCCTTTTGACTGCAGTGAAAATAACGAATTATTTCGTAATGAACGAATCGCGGAGGTTGACATGTTTTTTACTTACTCGAATAAATTTAAATAGATGGTTGAATTATTTTACTGTTCAATAGAGTAATTAAAAATGTGCGCAGTCTGCTCTCTCTTCCATATATTAGCGATATATGAATAATTTTAATACGTAGCTTATGTTAATTCATTTCATGTGTTGGTGTGTCCGTATGCGCTATGATTGAAACGTGTTATATGGTGTGTGTGTGTGTTTGTGTTTGCGCGCGCGTATATGTGAACGCATGTGTAATTTCAATATCCTGAGTAATTACTGAGGAGATGTTTTATGTACATAACGAATAAATTTGTTTTCATATTGATCGTTTGTTAAGATTATATTAACCGTTACATGGCACATGTGTTTTTGTGTGATATATGGTGAGTGTGTGCATATGTGTATGGGTAAATATGCGTTATATGTGATTGGTGTATGTATGCGTGAGAGTGTGTGTAGCATATTAAAGTGTGTTTTGTTTATGGCATGTGTACTATTATGCATTTATTATATATATATATATATATTAATTACGACGTAATTCTTAGGCTACCCCCCATTTGAAAAAATGTCTCAATTTTATGTAACGCTAAATGTCCTAAAAAAATGTCCCAATTTTATGTAACGTTTGTTGTTATATTTTATAGGATTTTTGTTATTGTTATTTAAAAAATGTCACAATTTTATGTAACGAAAAATGTAATGAAACAATATCTTAATTTTATGTAATGAAAGTTAAACGTTAGGATAGGATTTTTGTGATTATGTTTTGTTTTTCTTTTTGTGTTGATGCCAGTAAGAATTACGTTGTAAATTTTTATCATTTTATACAAAGTATAGAAGAGAAAAAGACATAAATAAAAGCAAGAAGGGTCAAGGGGCACAGCCCCTTGCGAGGCCAAAATGGCTAAGTTATATATATATATATATATATATATATAGATCTAATGTATACACTCTAATTTACTTCATGCTGTTAAATATACTCCTCTAAATAAATAATTAAATAAATAAATATGTATGTGCGTGCGTAGATATCTAGTTACTGTCTTTTCGGCTGTCGACCGGTACACAAAGATTGGTGTAGAAAAAAATCGTTGATACGAAACATACAAAATCTAAGGCGGAGTTTTGTGTATACAAATAATTAATTTTGCGTCTACGGCAATTACGAGACCGCAGTGACATCCATGAGGGCGTATTATAACAAAGTTAACGTTTTAATACATTGTCTTTGATTGGCGCATTTTGGAATTGGTAGCAAATTGTTTTATTCAATTATAATAACCCAAACTATTAATACGATACCATTTCGAAATGTTTCCTGGTTTATAAAAAGTCCAGTCAGTGTAACAATTCCATTTTATTTGTCTTAGAAACTGAAACAACCGAAGGGGGAACCGATGCGATAATATCCGCGTCAACTATAAAACTTCATTACGTACCTCGCAAATAGTATAAATTGTGGAAATTTATCTGAAAGAAATTTGAAAGTGACGTTGAAGCTAACAATTCTTTCGCCTAGAAAGAGATAAGACGACCAATCGGCTAGGTTCATTTTTGATTTCATTCGAAATCTTGAATTTTTGAAAAAAGAGGTACTTTATTTTCTCCGATTTTGAGCACTCAGCAGCAGTGCAGTACACAAGGAGCACAATTCGTAGCCGAGTTCTGGGTCGAACCAAAAATATTGCCCGAGTCATTCCGCGCTTACCACTTACAACGTAATGTCTGCTTGAAGAAATTGTATTAAACTTTCCCGCCGTCGATTGGTGTGTAGATTTCATTGATCGACGATAAGAAATACGTGGCCCAGCTCTCTAAAGAACTGATTCAACTTTTAATGAACATCTCTCCTAGTTGGTCCTCTTTCAGCATAAGGAGTCTGTTATTTCCGGTTCGGTGATGTTTAAAAAAAAATGTAACTTCCGGAGTATTACGGCGTCGGTGGATTCGGGATAATTCTAAAATGCTTTATCGTGAAAATGAAATCAGCTCATCAAGGCCGTTAAATAAATAAAAATGGAGAGAAAAATATAAAGGAAAAGGTGAAGCGTTTAGTATAAGAAATAAGAAACTCCTTGACAGACTCCTTTGACGGGGTTGTACATAATATGCAATAAAAGGACGAACTGAAATTTGCCACGCCTTATTTCGATGTAGTTATATAAACGGTATTCGTATACAATATTTCTGGGGAAATTGTTAATGAGAAGTCGGAAATTATTCTCGCGTGAGTCATCAACATGGTTAATTTCAAAACTGGAAGGATATTTTCGAAATTAGCTCTATTATGACTTCTTCTTCTTCTTCTCAATACCTTACGCGGTTACTGCGCGTAGCGATCACATATGATACGATTCAAATGACCCGATTTTTTGCGGCACATATTAGTCCATCTATAGATGTTGTCCCAGTCCATCTCGGATGTTCGGCGTCTACGAGAGTCTTCTACGTCCTACTTCCCTTGTTCTTTCATTTTTCCCTTGAAGAAGAAGTCTTATTATCTCATATCTTTCTCCGCTCGGATGATGTGGCCGATATATTTGATTTCTCTATTCTCGATTGTTTGGCGAGCTATTCTTTTTCTTGAATTTCTTTTGATACTGTTTCATTTCTCATGTGCACTTTCCAAAGAATCTTGAGCATACGTCGATAAAACCACATTTTTCACATGATTCAAAATAGTTAAGAGCTCTGACAGAATATGTTGCGGTTTCGATAGCATATAACAACATAATGGGTCAGATATAACATTTCAGCAAATCTTTTCCGAATCTCTAAATTTAACAATTTATCTGTTAGAAGCTTCTTCACTTTCCCAAAGGCGTCGCGTGCATATTACTAGAAATAAAATTTGCGATTAATTTCAATCTTACGCAGAGCACACACCACGTCACCCTGATCGCGATCACTTCACAATAATTAGAAAAAGAAAAAAAAAACAAGCCAAGACTAATACGAATAGAAGCAAGAACGCATTAGCACAAAGAAACAATCAGGTGACCAACGCAGATGAACGTGTTAAGTATTTTCGTATTTGCGGAACTCCTTTGACCGTATTCAATTTTGCATGTTCAGAAGTAACACTCGGGGAATAGATAAATCTTAAAAATATCTAAACTACCATTAAGTGATTTCTACCCCTCGCTAAAAAAAAGAAAAAAAGAAACCTAAATAACGTTGTTCTTTTTCTCCCGGAAATAGATTCGTGAAATAATTACAAAAAATTGAGTTGTTTTCATTATTTCATTATTTTTACGAGTAATTAGGGCAGCAAACAAAACGCACATCTGGTAATGAAATAGCACTCGAGAATGGTAATAAATGATTTCTCTAGAGTCAAGGTCCCATTGCCTTACCAAAAACAACAAATGTATACTGAATTCAGAGTAATAAATCTTATGGTTCTAAAAGACTTTTTTTCGAGTAATTTATCGACGTATAAGTGTATATGAAAAAAAAACATGAAGTGGAATCAGTTTCGTTTTCGTAACGGAATAGATACAAAAGAGGAGCATTATTTTATGTGAAAATATTAATCCGGAAACAACTAAAGTTTCAAAAATCAGTCTATATTTGTTTTATAGACTACAACAAAGCTTTCGACAAATTTATGGAATTAATAAAAATATTAAAAAGTATCGGTATCAATCAGCTGATATTAGAATTATGCAAACTCTTTTCGAAAACCAACATGAAAAAATACCAACGGAAGTGGATGTGTTCGCGATACGAAAAAATAGGTTCACCGCTTCGATTAAGCAAGTAACACTAAATCCGAAAAATGGAGTTAAATAAATTTAGCGATTCCCAAAAAGGGTTATTTAGACAATTTAACACGCGATTACGCAATAAAATCGAACGGAAGCTCTAAAAAGGGCTATTTCAGATAAGTAAAAGCGAATAAGGAGGAAGGAGTTAAAACGAATTAATTAGAGGAAATAACGAAAATAAGAACTGGATGAATTTGAATAGAAGAAAAATAAAAGAAGAAAATCAATAAAAATGAAGTAAACAATAACGAATAAAAATCAAAAACTATAAAGCGAACAAAACCAGCGAAAACAAAACACCGACATATATAATCTTACTCTGCTATAACTTAAAACTTTATTGCTACAGATCATCAATATTGTGATAAGGAAGCAAAACTATCCATTAAGCAATATCGCATTTCGCTTACGCTTTTCTTTAATTATTAGTTCCATACAAGTTAAAATCGCATTATATAAGAAGAATAAGAAGAAGAAGGAGAAAAAAATTCTTTTGAACTTTACTGAGAGTATCCGTCGATTTTTACAAAACGGCGATTATTTCCGATATCAGTTTGTATTGTTCTTCTGTTATCCTTTTTCCGGAAAACATGTGAATCACTAATAAAAAAAAAATAAAAAAAAAATCATTATTCTTATTTAAAAAAAAAAAAAAAATAGATCAAATACTTTTTATCATTTAATGAATTCGCGGTTAAAATAAAAATAATTAAAAGAAGAAAATGAAAAAAGAAAAAAATCATAGGAAACGGAATATATAATTAAAGAGAACGTAGAGTATAATGAGCAAGGGGGAGTATATGTATATGGACACTGATGTAGCACGCGCGATGATTAATTACCCGTCGTCAGGTGTATATAATTATCACCGGAGAAGGCTGGGGGGGGGATTTTGACGAAGCGTCATCGAGCGTGTACGCCGAAGAAGCAAGCCGAATAATATGGCTGTATCATTTATTTGCAGAGAGAGCGAAAAACGGAAAGAAGCTTTCTGCGAATTGGCGATTATTATTTAGCGGGTTGGCGGGCGGGGCAGGCGAGTGGTGGTTTAAATTGGAATTTATAATTCGGGCGAAGAGGGTGCTGGTGGCACGGATCAAAAGTTTACGAAAAGATGGAAATATAGCCGGGAAAACGGTCGCCGCGCGAGGCGGTACTACTCGGTTTATTTATTCAACGATCCGAGTGCATTCTGGAGGTTCTATTTTCTTTTTGCCGATAGCAAACGAACGGGGGGAGGGGAAGTGCACGTCCATTTTTTGGCATGCGTCGAGAGGCTCTTACGTTAATAATGCGAGTCACGTAGCTCTACATGAACGCGCCTGTCTGTCTACTCTATGCATGTGTGTTTGCTTGTGTGCGTGGCGAGCTTCGAATCCGGGGACGTAGGCGAATTTTCCTGAAAGTCCGGGGCTATTCGGGAGCCGTGTTTAACGTTTTTCCGGAGGACTCGTGGAGGTGGAAAGTGACGTCGGCAGGAATATTCTTAGGAATGGCGCGGGGTTCAGAGCCGGTCGTCGCGCGAATAAATCAAAAGATAAAGTGTGTATACTTTGAATTTTATCGCTGGTCGCCATGGCGACCGCAGTTGCCAGCAGCAGCAGCGGCAGCAGCAGCAGCAGCAGCAGCAGAACGGTGCCGAAACTTTTGCAAGAGAGTGTCCAAGCTGGTACGAGCAGCGCCAGACAGAACGGACCCTTACACCGGTTTTCACACGTTGCCCGCGGAACGGTTGTCGTCGAAGCCTTTTTTGCCCGTTTCTAATTAATGTATCTCCACCGGAGGCCAAATGTTTGCTGGTGTGTTTGTTTGTCCAGCGAGCAGCAGTCGCCTTGGCATTTATTTTTATTACCTAGTCGCCGCACTTTCAAAAGAGTATCGGCCGGCCCGCACCGGACCCGCTGCTCCGGAAGGGCCGTTATCTACGGGCCGCACGAAAAACGCGGCTTTTGTCAATAAGGATACGGTCTCTCCGGCCTGCTGCTGACCGGCCACCTACCTTTGGGCCCATGCGGGGAATTAAATTCTCGAAGCGGCGGCGTTTTAATTTTACGTTTTTCCTTCCCATCCATTTTCCTAGATGGGCTTTTCCTCCGACCGGACGGCGCAGACAAAACCATGTCCGCATTTTAATACATGTACGCGTGTATACGTGTCCGCTATGTAGATCCCGATAATAATAATGATGATGACGACAGCGACGACGACGACGACGACGACGACGATGACGATGACGATGACGATGATGATGATGATGATAGGGATAATGATAATAGTTAATAGCGACACACGACGATGGCGATGATAATGGGAGAAATACGGACCACCGTTACCAGCGCTAACGCGAAATAATAATAACATCTACGGAATACCTAATCCGTAATAATGCTGCCAAGTTTACCGACAAGAGGGAATTTTTCTGTCCACGGACTTGAGCCGTGGAATTTAAAATAGGCCGGCGGGACCATTTTCGGCGGAGCGCTGGATGAAATTTTATTGTGCGAGAGGAGCGCGGCCGTTAGAAGGAAGTGCGCCATTGTGATAACCGGTCCAAAGCGGCAGCGGCAGCCCGGCCCGAGGATAAACTCTCGGCGGCGAAACAGGCGAAATCGGCGAAATAGTTACTAACCCAAAAGAATTTCGAACCCTTCTTCTGCACCGTTAAAGCTCCTTTCCCCTGCCATCGTCTTCTCCATTGTTTTTGTTCGGAGCGTTTTTTTCCCGCTTTTCTTTTTTCTTTTGTTTCGTCTGTTCCGCATTCCTAGGCCGTAATAATCATTTTAGCCAGTCGGTTAAAGAGCACTTTCACGTTCGGGGGCGCTGCGAGTCTCGGCGTTCCTCACCACCTCCACTATTTTGTCGTCTCAAACAAAAGTCTGGTCTCGCGGCCGCTTTTGTTTTTGCGCGTTATTAACGTATCGGACTTATAAAATCATATTTCACCTTAATTTGACGTTGCTACATTTTTCAAGATTAGCCCCGCGCGCACCTGCGCTCGCTAAGCATTTTCGACGTTTCGGCGGGACTAGGCCTGATGTGTAATTTATCAGAGGCCGCTTCTGCGTGGCATTTAGCACGGTCGCGTGTAATCCTCGCTCGGTGTATTATTGAAATTGCACAGCGCTTTCCAGGTTACATTTTCCAGCGGCTGCAATTACTACGAGAATATATTCGGATCATCGCCCGGCTAGATCACACAATCAGCCAATACAGGGAATTCGAAACTATTCGGTAACTTGAAAGTTCGACTGAATTTTCGGTTTTTAATTTACCGATTTTTTTAAATTTTCAGCTCTTCATGTGCAGTGTTCTGTTTCTTTTTCGACTCTTCTTTCGATTCTTTTTCTCTTCATCTTGATCTCGCTTAATAGACGGTATTCGATTGAGTTTAGTTACGCCCCTCGATACGAAAATAAAATGCGCCATATGTGGCTTTGTTGCGGAGCCAAAATTACCCGCAAGACTGTGCCGTTGTTTATTCGCTAGATTTCTGTTCTATCCTTTTCACGACCACATTACAAAAAATTAATTTAAATATGGTCACTAACCTGAATGATGTATTTCGGATCACTCCTATTGATGGCTACATTACCTTGCACTCTATATTCCCATATAGGGCTGTAGGGTAAAAGTATCCGATATGTACCTGACCGGTTGCAAAGCGGTCAAGTAATAAATACTGGCACGTGCAAAAATAAACTAAAATGTAGGAAGAAAAAAACCTGGCCTTATCGATGATGCTGACCTTGTGATGGCGTTATAGTCATGCGGTTAAATTTAGTGCAGCGTCAGATACAAAAACTAGGTTGCAACTGCGAATATTGCAAGCACAAAGGAGACAAATCACGGTCAATAAATTGAAAATCATAATTTTGAAGTGCGCACATGCGAAACGAACATTTTAGCTCCATATACTTTTCGTTTCCTTTCTATACACTCAGTGCGCGCCAATTTGTTACGATTTCATTCAAGGGGACGCTTCGAAATTTAGAAATCAATCAATCTCCGCTAAAATGATTGTTTGCTTTCTCAAAAATTATATTCAGTTGCAAAAACTGAAAAATTTGAATATTAATCTCACTCATACCTGTATTGCAAAGAGTTCGCAGCGGATATTATCAAATGATTTATTTTGCTAACGTGAACCAGACTCGTGTTTGCAAATATTTTATCTATTACTGGCGAAAGAAATGAGGTTATATTGTAAACAATTTTCTTATATTTATAGTATACATATATATATATATATATATAAAAAACTCTATACTTCGAGTCTCTCAAGGGACGAGCTCATCCTCAGTTTGTTTTACTTCAAACTTCTTTTTAAAAAATTATTTTCAATTGACTACCAGAGAAATTTGGAAAAGTAAAAGCGGATCCCAAGTAGAAAGGCATTGGCCCCAATACTCTCTTTAGATCTATTAGGCTTAGTACCATTATGAAAAGCGTAACTTCACAATCCATGATATTTTATCGAGGATATATAGGACTTATTTTACTTTACGTCATTCTTACCTGTTTTTTATTACCAAAAAAAAAAAAAAAAAAATAATAATAATAAAAAAAAGATCTTAACAATTGTACAACAATTCAACCTTTGTTATCTTATATAAATTAACCAGACATATTCATGGCAAAAAACTAACGGACACGACAAAAAATACAACGCACTCCGGGCTAAGAATGGCGTAGTCATTAATATAAAAAGTAAATTCCATACCCGTAGCAGAGCGTCGAGGATTGCGGAGTTAAAGTTCACAGTATACTCTAAGCTCAACGGAACTAATGAAAGCAAGGTGGCATATAGGAAATTCGTAGATAGTTGCTTAACAGTTGTTAATGTATCGCGGAAACCACTAAGTCTATGAAGTTAAAAATTCGGGGGAATTGGTCAGATTATAATTAAAATCCAAAGTTTTATCTCATTTATGCACAACCGCCTGCGTAAGAGGGCATTTAAATATAATTTCTCGCACCGGTTTGGAAAGAATTGATAACAAAATGTACAACGCTCGTAAACATACGTTCGAAGACTTATATAAGACGTGCTATTTTCTACACATGATTTTTTTTTTTTTTTTTTTACCCCCTCTTGGGTTTGCTAGCAAAGAGCATTAGCCCAGCAAAAAGGAATAGATACATGGAATAGAATAGAAATTATATTTTTATTCTGTCGGCAATGGAATCAAGGAACACCCCTAGGACAGGAACAACAGAGATATAGTAGGTAGAGAAAGAACATAAGAGACGTTGAAAGGAGCAGGAAGACTAGGCTTTAAAAGATGATAATAAAGTAACTCACGCTCTCGAGATAAACCGGAGCACTCGAAGAGCACGTGATTCGCATCACAAACATACTGGGAATCTTCAGGATCCAATGGATAATTACGAAATGCAGCCAAGGAAAGGGGATTTAGAGAAAAAGGAAGGAGACTATGCGAGAAACGGAGGCGAGATAATTTAGTAATTATGGACCGATGTAAACTGGGAAACTCATAGAACCAAGGACGAAGAGGAGGAACAGGATTAATCAAGATATAAAAGGAATTAGGATCAGCGAAAAGAGATACATAAACAGATGCCTAAGATGGCAGGATTTAGTTGGAAGAAGAATATTGTGTGCTGGAACCCTACTAATAAAATTCCCATTGGAAACAGCAGCTTTAGCAAGGAGGTCGACGGCTACATTTCCAGCAATGCCTGAATGTCCCGGAATTGAAAGAAAGTCAATCTGGGTAGACGTCGATGAGGATAGATCATGAAGAAGAGAACGAATAGAAAGGATAATAGCATCAGTGGAAGGAGAAAGGGAAGGTGGAGATAGCGCTTTTTCTACACACGATAATAATAATAATAATAATAATAATAAACCTTTATTGAGGAAATTCTTAAACTATATAACAAACATGAATAGTATAAATTTAATATAGAAAAAAACTAAATATTAAATTTCCTCGGCCCATAATAAGCAAAGGTTTCCTGTAATCTCTCTCATTTTTTTTTTTTTCTTGGTTCCTCACTTCGAATAATACCGATGAGAAATGTATTTGCATTAATCTCTCCCATTAAATCCTATCTATGGCTACTGTTTGAAAATTTTTGTTCAATAAAAAATTACTAAAATTATCCCTCCACCTTGTCGACTGATGTTTCCCCTTTTTTTTTATAATGTGCAAGAAACTAGAAAATGGCTCTATATATCCACCTGTCATGCTTCATTCTCGCTACATGACTAGCCCAAGCCCATTTTTGTCTTCTAACATATCTGATTGCATCTATATTATTTTTTAATTTTTGTTTTATCAGTTTGAGTGGTACTTAACCTTCTTTCTTAATATTTAAAATTGACCGTTCGATTTTATTTTGAGTCACCTCTATTTTATTAATAATTTTTGAAATCAGACACCAGGTTTGACTGCCGTATGTTAAACTGGGTATAATAGTGGCGTTGAAAATTATACTCTTGTGGTAATTGTTAAAAGGGCCTTTAAAAATATATTTTAGCGCCCAATACTTGTTCCAAGCTTTCGTTACTCTAGTATTTACCTCCGTTTCAGTACGGTTTTCAAAAGATAATTGCTGACCTAGGTACGTTACTTGATTTACTATTTCTATAACCATTTTGTTTACTTGTACTATTTTAGCGTTTCGGTTTTCTGCAAATATTTTCGTTTTTCCGATATTTATGGAAAGCCCGGCTTTTTTTCTCCTGTATTGTCTAATTCTGTTATCATAGTTTTTAGTTCTTTCAAGGAATTTGACAAGAGAACCACGTCATCTGTAAATCTTAAATTGGAAATTCTTTTTCCATTTACGTTTAAACCTTTACAAAACCGGTGATAATGGGTCTTCCTGTCTAACCCCTTTTTTAATATCAAAGTACCGACCCTCTGCATCTGTTAATATTCTGGCTCTAAGGTCCTTATACATAATTTTTATTAATATTATGTAATTTTCTGGAGCTCCTTGACTTTTAAATGACGCAAATAAGTACCGATGTTTTAAAGAGACGAAAGCTTTATTATAGTCAATTAGAGCCATATACATTTCGATTTGATATTCTATGGATTTCTCAATGACTTGGTTCATGACATGTAGGTGATCTATTGTAGCGAACGGCCTTCTGAAATCAGTTTGTTCTACAGGTTACTCGACTCTTATAATAAGTTGCATTCTATTTTCTAACAACTTTGAAAATTTTTTTGAAATAGTCAAACTTAAAGATATTGGACGATAGTTTTCAATTTTGTGTCAATCCCCACCTCTTTAAACAACAATATTATATCAGAGTACTTCCATTTACAGGGAATAATGCCTGTTTTTAAAATTCTATTAAATAGGATCGTTAAGATTTTTATTAATTGTAAACCTCCCAATTTTATGTGTTCGTTCATTATTTTGTCACTTCCTGGGCTTTTTTTGCGTCCCAATCTTTTTACTATCTTCCCTACTTCTTCATTCGAAATTCTGGTTCTACTGGAAAACTAGTTTCAACGGAATTGCTTATACCGTTATCTCTATGTCATTATACAAATTTTTATAATATTCCGTTATGAAGTTATTTATTTCTTTTCTATCGCATATTATCTTTTACCCTTTCAGGTTCATAAAATGAGCTGCCCATTGTGTACCTATACTGAATTTATTCTTTAGTAGTTTTATATTTTTACTTCCTCCTAAAATATTATTAATAATTTCATTTTTTTTTTTTGAGTTCAGCCCCGTTCTCTTATTTTATTTCTTATAGCTCTCGACACTAAATTTAAAATCTTTTCTTTTGGAAACCTGGTAACGATTTTTAAAATTTCCATTCTTCTTTTACGTAATTGGTTAATGACGTCTACTTCGTCTATCTATGGGATATTTCCACTTTTTTTCTCGGATGTTTTACGTTGACGTTATCTCTTGAGATATGGCGTTATGTAGTTCGTCAATCTCTTGATCTCTACTTAAGTTTATCTTCCCTAACTCTTCACTAATTATGTTTTCGTTAGTCTAGTCTTATATGTGAATTTTTTTTGACTCTCTTGTAGTATTTTTCTTTATCAATTTGCAGTTGTTATAATTAGCAGTCTATGATCTGTACAGAAGCTGAATTTATTCAAACGTTTTATTTCGAAATTTATAATTGACTGATTCATGCTAGGTACTAGTATGTAGTCTATTAGTGATTTATACTGTTGATTTGGAGATATTCATGACCATCTATTTCCTATTATTTTTTTAAACAAACTATTTACTATATTTAGATTGAATTCTTGACAGAATTTTATGAGCATCCAACCCCTTTCGTTACGTTTCCCATAACCGTACAAACCCATTGTTTGTTTTTCACTTTTCTCCCTTTGCCCTATCTGGAAGTTGTTTTTCCTTTTAATTGAACTTAAAATGTTTCTTAAATTTTCGTAGAAATTTTCTGTTTCCCAATCCTCTGCAGCTGTAGTCAGAGCATAAACTTGAATACATATTATAGTATAACATTATTGATTTTTATTTTTAAGATTGCTATTATGTCGTTAATCCCCTTTGTCTCTACTACATTACTTATATATTCATTTTTAATAATAAAACCGATTCCTTTTTATCCTGACTTGTTACCTATATAATAAAATAGGTTCCCCTTTTGAGTGCGTATAATTTTCTCTCCAGGTCTTCTTACTTCGGATAATCCAAAAATTTTAATATTAGATTTCTGAAACGCCTCTTCTAATTCAATCAGGCTTTCTCAGTTTCTAAGTGAGTAGCTATATGAACTTTGTGTTTTATTTTATTTTTATTGCTTTTTATATTATTCGTTTGATTTAATTTGCGCTTAACTAAACTTTTAGTAAGTGTTGTTACGAACGTGCTTATGGTTTTCTTATGTCTGTGATTTGCATAGTTTTTGAAATTTTAACTTGCCAGATATAGAGGATGCTGCATAATTTTTTAGTCCAGGTTGTGACATCTCGAATTTATTTTATATATATATATATATATATATATATTACGTGAGCAATTATATAAAAATGGATTGCCCTTTTGCGCGGACGCATGTTTCTCAATCGGGGCTCCCACCCTTTTTTAGCTGTAGCGCCTACTACCGGTTGATAGGGGTGTTCACCTCTTTTCAGTACCCTCTTGGCCTTCGGTGCGGAATGTAAGGTAAGTATCACAAGGTAAATTTTTCGACTGGGAAGGGATGAATTCCCGCGCGTTGCCTGTTGAGTTTCTCTTCCCGTCTGAGAATCGGTGCCTACCTAATAAGAACTCTTACATTTTTTTCGAGTAGCAATTGTTTGGATTCCGTCATTTATTACTAGATAAAATACAACACAGTAGGCCAACCATATCAATGTGCATCTCATAATGTACGAATAGGATAGTATACTGATTTGAGGTAAACGTATTTTACCTACTAGTTTCATCACTTCTTGACCCGTTTTATTGTTTTCTGTGTAGGTAGTACCATGTCTTCTTCACATAGGATATTTAGAACGGACGATCCTGATTTTGGAGCAAAAATATTAGATGTATTCTCAGTGATGAAGTTGAGGATGAAGATTGTGCAAATGAACCTGGAGACGACAGCGATGGAGATGACTTTCAAGACGACTCTGATGATCATCCTGATTATGTCTTTTCTGACGAAGGTTCCTTCAAGCTATAGTGAAAATTCTGATGACGATTCGCCTGTTCTTCGAACATCGCCACTAACCGTTTATTCGGAAGGAGAAATTCATCAAGCAGAAAGCGCGAATATTTCATTGGAAGTGCCCCTGAGACATACCTTGGAGCACAGTACTTCGAATGGCATTCCCCTGAACCGAATGGACGGGTTATTAGAACGGCCCGTGATAATATTTTGCAATGTTTTCCAAGCCTGAAGGGACCAGCTGTCCTCCTGGGAGCGGGGTGGGGGGTCTTTCTCCTCATGAAGTATGGAACTTGTATTGAACGATAGAAGAATTGGTAGATGAGATCTTTTTATGGACAAATAAAAAAACTCGAAACCACACGTCAAAAGATGCATATCGTGTGACTTTCCAACATGCTTACAATGTTCGAAAAAAAAAAAAAAGAAAGGATTGTGCAATGCAAATAACGAGAGAATCTCAAAAAGAAAACTAGCGACTTGAGTAATTTTACCTTTTTATATGTTTTGTACCTTTTATACAATTTTTTTTAATAATTCTGTCATGATTATATTTGGGCGTTCATTTTTACTCGGATTTTTTAAAATTTTATTTTGCAAAAAATACGATAATGTAATATAGTTATGCAGTTTGATCAATAAAAATCAATAATTGTTCGATGTTGTAAAAACTGAACTACCCTCCAAAATGGTTACCGATTTTGAAAAACCCGCATGCATCGATTAAAATACACAAAAACGTGAGACCCGACTTATGGTCGGTGCGTGGTCTCTGCTAAAAAAAAAATATACGTCGCCGCAAAAAATTAAAGAAACCTGAAAAAACAATTTTCTTATGATAACTGGGACAAAAGTTAACGGAGGCAAGACTCGCCGTGGTAAGGGGATTTTTATAATTAGTTTGCGAATTCCAATGATTCAACTGCACGTGTAAAAGTTAATGATTAATCTTTTCTTATAAATTGTGTACTATTGAGACAATTTTTCCCTCAACTACTATTTTTATGTGCTTCCGGCAAATCCGATTCCCAAAACATAATAATCTGATGTGCCCGATGCTCTCTTGCTGAAATGTATTCCTTACATCGCATTCGCCAAAAATCAACGAGTTTAAAAAACAAAATAAAACCAGTAAATGCTTCTTTAAATCATTAGCACACTACAGCGAGAAAGTTAATTAATGATGAAAAATTGAAGTCAACAATTAAGCTATTTCATTCTGATATAGAATCCTATAACGTATTGTTAAAATATAAAAATACGTTAAATTGTAATAAAACCCCAAGTACATAAGAAAAATAAATTTAAACGTATTATAAATGATTATACTAACTTAGAAACGTTTACGGTCACAGATGATCAGTTGAAATTTATAAAACAACACAAAGAGTACGTGATCAGAACAAATTCTAAATCACACTGAGGTCAATATAAAAAACGGGAAGCATTCGTATATAGTTCAAATTAATAACCCCCTTTTTAATATTTAAAAATTTTAATTTATAATTATAATATTCTGTTTTAAAAATGTTATATTGTCTCATATTTATTTGTCCTAGTTTATGTATATTTTACATCGTTTCTTAACATTGCCATTAATATTTATTTATCTTGTAGACATTTTACCGCTTTTAATATAGGTAAACATATTTCTCTCCAATTCTTACATATTATATGTTCTTTGACTGATCATTGACACTTTAAAATTGTTAATTTAAACTATATATACGAATGTTTCCTATATTGAACCCTTTAGAATTCGTTTTGATCACATTCTCTTTGTGTTGTTTCATGAATTTCAGCTGATCATCCGAAAACGTTTCTAAGTTAATATTTTATACAATTTAATTTGTTTGTTACATACACTTGGGGATTTGTTACAATTTCATATATTTTTGTGATTCATTTTTTTTTCACACACACGTGTAATGACACAAATAATGGAGTCCGTTTTTCATTCATTTTTTGAGTGTCAATTAAGTAGCGCAGATACTGTTCAGTCGAGGTGAAAAATTAGTTTAATTGCTAGATTTATAATTATTTTAATATAAATTTAAACGTCGAGACTCTACCAGTTTCGTTTATTATTCTAAGCCGCTAAAAACTGTTTCTTTTTTTAAATTTAGTATTACGTAAAAACCTCCTCGTTCTAATCTCTGATATTAAATATAAAATTATATCTAAAATTTCGATTAATAAATTTTAGATTAAATAAACGCGATTAAGATATTTTTCATACTAAATCATTTCGTTGATTTTGTTGTGCTTTGAGAAGTTAGTCCGAAAGAGATTCAGTGGCTGTGCAATTAATTTCTTTTGGCTGCTGCTCACTTTGCCAGAGCGCGCAGGTGTTTGATCGGCAAACAAAATCGAAAGAACAGCAAATATAATGTTCGCAAAATTACAATATCATGTATGGTATTTCGCTATTTTCGAATATATTTGCCTGCATGGTGTTCAGTCCTAAAACTGGTTTCCATCCATGATGATCCTTCTCCAGTATTCCAGGTTTTCCGCAGCCCTCTTTAAATCCGTGTAGCTGTTCAGCCCTGTATCTTTTAGTAATGTCGTGACAAACGAATTTCGTGACCTTCCGCGTCCTCGTCTACCAGGTATTTTTCCTTGCAGTTGTAACTCGAAGTAATCCGTCATTAAGACATGACCCATCCAATTTAACCGTGTCCTCTTGCGTACCCGGTCAAGTAACAACCTCTTTTCAGAAATTTTATTTAATATATCCCGATTTTTTACTTTGTTCATCCAACTTATTTTTTCCATCCTTCGCCAGCACCACATTTCAAAAGCTTGCAGTTTATCTGCATTTCGCTTGTTTATGGTCCAAGTTTCTGCGCCATATTATGGAGCACACATAAAAACCTTCCATAATCGTTTCCTTAAACTCGGTGCCAATGACTTTTGACGCAAAATATTTTGTTTCTTTCTGAAAGTAAGTTTTGCAAATCCAATAGAACACTGATGGTCGCAATACAAATCTTCTGTTATTATTTGCCCTAAGTATTTGAATTGTTTCTTTTGTTCCACTGCTTTCCCATCAGTTATTACATGAAAAGGGCTGTGTTCGAATAATTTCAGTTAGCTACTGAAAGCGATACTACGTAAAAATTAACGTTTCTTGAATTATTTTTTAAATTAAGGTATGAAGGTGTTAATAAGCACAACATCGTCCGGTTAATTATTCGTAATATATATATATATATATATATGTATATAAACCGAGGAGTTTTCTTCAAATACTTTAGTAAATTCTCAAATAATTTCTCAATTATTAAAAACAATCGGAAGCGAAAATATGTTGAAAACTGACACGTATAAAAAATTCGCTTTTACGCTGAATTTCATAGTCATTGTACCTTCTCTTTCCGAATTGTTCAGGTTTCCTGTTTTTTCTTTTCCTTTTCCTTTTTTTGTTTTTTTTTTTTTTTCTTACTTATGAGGATTCGTTGCGATTTCCTTTTATTATTTCGTTAGAAAAAGTGTTTTTCTGATATTTCATTTTTATATCTTTACTAAAAAAAAAAAGAACAATCTGGATTTTTCATAAAACAGACGCACCGAAATTTTTTTAATTACTGGTTTCGTAGTATAATAGATAATTATTTTTCTCTCTCCGCTTTAATAAAGTAAATAAAATCCTCTAGAGTTGACTTAATTATAAAAGCGTATTACGTTGATAATAAAGAGTGTAAAAGCTAAGCCCTTTGCTGGAAATAATTACTAAGGTTAATGGACACGTTGCTTGTATTTTCCCATAATTAATAGGATTAGAGAAGGGACAGTTTCCATGAGTTTTAGGACGCAAGCCTTAATAATTGCATTTTCTATAATTAATGTAACTAGATATTTCGAGAACGCAACAACTTTAAAACACGGGCACACAAAAAAAAAAAAAAAGTATTAGCGGAGATGAAATACATACACTATTGATAAAGAGGAATGTTCGTGTAGGTTCCTGAATTCATGAAATTGGTCACTTCAAGGTTACAGAGACAGCGCTGTATTCAAATTATTTTATAAAAATACTAATTGCTTTTTATTTATTTATTTTTTGGTTTTTTCCATTCTGGGCATAACGAGGGGGCAAATATATTTGATATAATCTGTGTATAATGGTTTATAGTGTACTTATGAAAATAAATGTCAATTACAAAATATTTGTGTGCATGTGTGGCGGGTACTTAGTAATAAACACAGATTTTTCTTTTTATATTATACATAGAGTGTGAGAGAATGTAATGGTGATGTTGGTACATAGTCACCGTTACATTATATTAACACGAATTAACTTAATAGATTAAATAAAATAAAAAAAAATATACGTAGGTATGTATTGATACAAGTGTGTATGTAAATACAAATTTCGTAGAACAGCAGTGAAACTACAGTGATGAAATAACAATTGTAAGCATAAACATAATATACTTACAGGGGTGATTACTTGCTTTTGCAGTTAGTTTTTGATTTTCATTGCTGAGTGGAAGTATTAAATCGGATTCTGAGCATTTTTATTATTAATTATAAGCGAAGTGTTGGAATTGATATTATGAAGAGCTTGTAGTCTGTCAAAGTTGGTGCAATCAAAGATCAGGTGCTGGAAGAGTTATCAGGTGCAGTTGAACTACAGAGTTGGCAATTTGGGGGTCGGTGAATTTGAACCTTTGCAAGTATTCGGAAAAGTTTCCACGGCCAAAAAGTACTTGAGAATTAAAATATGTCATGTTTAAGTTTTTGCGCTGAATCCTATTTCTAATGTTAGGGAAGAATGTATAAGTTTTGAGGGCCAGCGTGTTACAATGATCCCAGCGACTTTGCCACTCATTGATGATCATGTCATTTATGCCGTCTTTTAATTTTTCGATGGAAGGGAAGTCCCCTAATTGGGTAAATTATTGGAAGGGGGATATTGCGATGTGGTAACAAATTAAAAATTTTTACTAATCCTATATTCTGAGACTACAGCCCGGCTGATAATCCAAGGGGAGGATATTAGTCATCACGAAGGCGGCTGAGGAAGGAGCAATTCTATACATGCTATATGAATAATATATTTTCTTTATTGTCTGTTAAGATTTTTGGAGTATTTTTTTTTTTTTTTGTTTACATAGGTACAGCAAGCATAACCATAGATTGATTGAATTAGTCCTTTATAAAGAATCATACGTTCTTTGTAACAAAGTCCATGATTATACTAATTGTTTTACTATTGTTACTATTATTATTATTTTTTGATGTAGAACACAAACTGGTATTATTTCTTTTCTTTTTGCATTTTTTAAAATAAAATAAAAAAACGAATTATCAAAAATTACGACACACAAACAATTCGGACAAGTGGAAAGGAAACGATGGCTGCAACATCAGAGCACCGGTATTCGTTACTCTAAAAAACAAAAAAATAATAATACTTGTTCTTCACATCAGCGATATACGGCTGAATTTTCTTCGAATTACGTATTGTTACACAGTCGTAATCGTTAACTTTTTTGCGCGGCGTTTAAGATTTTTCCCACATTATTAACGGACTTCTTTTACACATTTATAATAATATATTTATATAACAGTATATTTATATAACAATATATTTATAACAATACATTTATATAGCAATGTACTTATGACAATATGTTTATAACAATATATTTATAACAATACTTCTTGATTCTTAAAATTATCGATATTGATAATGATAACAATAAATCCGAAGAGACCTTTATAATTTAAATAAACTTTCATCTTCTCCCACATATACGGGGTTGCGTTCGCATTTGAACACTCCGAAGAATGGCAGTAGCGAATAAATTACCTACAATTATTAAAGAAGCGAGAATTTTCCCAAGCGGCTGAATAGAAGCGTAATATTCTTGAACAAGGTGGAACCGGTTTTTCTTTTAAAGAATGTTGTAACGCGATATGGCGCTCAAAGGGGAATTTGGCTATCCTCTTCTCTCGATAAGAATTCAACGAGCATCCGCTTATTACACCCTCGTAAAACCATCTCGCACGGATCGGAAGTGGTGTAAGGTGCGCGAGAATATATATCGAAACAAGTGGTGTTGTAATATTCGGCATTGTAATAAATGGATTCACGGGCGAATTTAGAAAAGCCCCTTCGGTCATCCTACATGGAAGAAATTTATGCATAGCAAAACTTAAGCACGCTACGGAATCGGCCGGTTAGGGTACCGTTATATTTCACGGCAGGAAGTGTTTCGCAGTTACCAATGAGAACGTGAGAAAAGTCGATGCCGCAATATAAGAAGGGTCTTCTGTAGTTGGCCTATTCGTTTGTTGAACGCTGAACCGCCATTAATACGCATTCCTACAACGCCGCGCACAGTATGCAGGATAGAAGCGAAACCAAGCGAACCCCAACAAAGAAAAATGGCGGCCTGCTGACAATAACGAATGCCGGAAATATCCTAAGGATAACACCTGAGATAAATACATTTCTTTTTCTTTTTTTTTTTTTTTTCCCCCTATGGCTAATATATTGTTAATAATATAGATTTCTTCTAACAGCTACCGTGCTTCGTAATGCAACACCTTCCTGGCATGTTTTACTTCACTCGTGACGGTCGATGCGGCAGTTTCCGGATTCGTATCAAGAATGACTTACCCGGAGTTTAAATAAAACAAGAGCCCAGTACGAAATGGACTTTTTTTTTCTTTTTCTTAATACCTATATCCACGCACTTAGAAATAGTATTGAATATTTTTTAATTTGTCTTCAGGTTGAAAGTTATTAAATCGATTGCTGGCTAGCCGTTGTCGTAACACAGGTATCTAAATTTTTACAATCAAATTAATAATATTTATATAAAATCCGATATAAAAATATATATTTTAATGGTAATGAACATATGTTTCGGAATCAAATTGACTGGGAAACTTGTCAATATATCTTTCGAATTTTATAGATTGGAATTGATTTTATACTTATATATATATAACAAAACAAATATAGATATATAATTATTGATTAATTAAGTAAGATAATCCGACTTATTTTTGACCGTTTTTCTTATCTTCTTGGGCTTCCGTCAGTTTTTTTCCGCCACGGATTCTCTTTTTCTCTCCTGCCCATTTTGTTTTATTTGTTTTTAAATTTAGTTTTTTTAATATGTTCTGTTTCTTTTTTTTTTTACTTCTGAATGCGTTTTTACCTTCAATTTCTAGTACGTCTGTTCGCGCTTTCTACAGATTAATTCTGAGTCTGATCTGTGTTGACTGAACTCCTTTTATATATATGTAGAAATGTAATAACTCCATTGGTAAATCTTGTTTTTTTTTTGTTTTTTTTTTTTTTTTAATGGGCTCGGTGTTAACACTGATCCAACTACATGGACTGAGATCACCTACTCAGATTCTGAGACGATCGGAGATAGAGAGCATAAAGGAAAGAAGGAGGGAAATAACGGCTAGAGATGGGAAGGAAAAGATAAAGGAAGCATTGAAAGGGTAGGGAGATCCAACGCCAAGAGTTGGGCGTATAGATGAGAGTACTCAGGAATAGGAGTCTACTTGTGCGCCGGTGAAACTTGGCCTCCTTTTTCTAAGGTTTACTGCTAGGTTACATACAAACATATACATACAATATCCCAAAACTCAACATTACACAATACATGTACATACCTAATAGGTTAGTTAAATAAAAGTAATACATAAACAAATTGATATAAATAATAATTTGGAATAACATTACTATCACTTAATATCTAGTGTAGATGTATATCTTTTAATAATTAATAAATTATTATTTCGTTTAATAAATATCTGCGAGTGTATAAAATAAGTCTACTTCAGGAGAATGAAATGAAATAAAATTAAATATGTACGTCTTCATTGTTGATGCTAAAAAACTGAAAATTCCTAATATTAATTCTTTCCCAAAATAAATGAAATGATCTTCTTTTCTCGTAGTGTTTAGTTCTAAGGATTTAATTTTAGCCAGTGGCAAGGGATTTTTTTTGCTATATGTAATTAGAGAGATAATACAAAAACAATAATTTAACAAATTTTTATCGCTCCAGCTGGCGCACTACAATTCTGTATATATATATATATATATATGAGTGTATGTATATACAAATTTTTCTTTTTTTTGTTGAGCTTTGAACATATTTTTGAACGTGATATTTATAAAAAAAATTTAAATCAAATTCAAATAATAAGTATGCACAAAATTGAGTTGCGATGAACGTAAGTAAATAATTCGTTATAAATAAGATAAAATTATAAGTGTAAACAAACGTAAACAAACATAAGAAAGAGCAAAATGCTCAATCATAGATTATTAATATAGTTAAAATTAGATTATTTTTGTATAAAAAAATATATAGACACATAAAAATAAAAAATCTACGTTCGTAAAGGGAAAACAAATTCACCGTGAGTAAGTGGAAGAATTACATAACGCATCGAAATTTTTAACAGCATGAAAAAGTTGAGGACATTTCTGTAACGATATTTATAGATTTAACAAATTTATGTTTACATTTTTGTAAATTTCAGTGTTTTGTTGCATTCTTATGGTTACCGAAACGTCTTCCAGTTTCAAATTCTGATAATGTGCTTTTAACATAAAGAGTAATCTCAATATATTAATCCATCTTTCTTGAACCTGCCTTTGGGTATGGTCGAACAAGTTCTAGAGAAAATACCCGAGATGGGTCTAATTGTACCTTTTTTTTTTTTGTAGCTTGTACCGGGTTCTTCTTCAGGTTGACTGGTGAAGGGTGTAGCATTATCAAGTTCTTTGGCGTAAATTATAGATTGCTCTGAAGGATCTTTTTCCAGCTGGTCAGATTCTGAATCTGGACGGTCGGTTTAGAAATAGCGGGGAAAAATCATCGTCACTAAAAGTGTCCGCATTAAGTGGGCAGATGATACTCACTCTTTGAAAATGTTTATGCGTGTGTCTGAGCTAAGGGCTATGAATCTGCGACAATTTTTGGTATATCGTAGATAGTTATTGTCTTTCTCGGCTTATTTCATAGCCAAGTATCTCATGAAGAAGCACAATATACTTCTGTCCGCATCCTAAAAAACCAAAAAAATACATATTTCTTTCATTTCAAACCGTGCGGTTAGTTGAGAAATTTCGACTAGCCCTAACCGAAATATTTGAAAAAAAACATTAGGCTATAGTTTAAATAAGAACCAAATAATTTCTAGATATCAGAAATACAATAGATTTATGAAAGTTTTTAATACTTAGGCGATCGGAAACGGATAATTTTTAACACGTATAGAAGAAAAACGAACCGAAACTGATTTTTTACTTTTTTGTCGTCCGTCGCAAAATAAACAAAACGTGCATGTACGCTACTCGATTGACAAGTCGTCATTCGTAATTTACAAGTAGGAATATAATATATCTCCTACTTTAATGTTTAAACTTTGCATCATTGCAACGTTCTAGCTCGCCTAGGTTTCTTGTTGGGTATTTTATAATCTACGCGGCTACGAAGCTGTTTTAATCGTAGAAGCTCGGAGAAACTTTAAGTAATAGTATTATTGTTACCTTTTTTTTTTTTTTAACACACATGCATGCAAAAGTCTAGTCAGTGATTCTATAGAAATTATTGGAGAATTTGAAGAAGATCAAATTTTCGTTCACCCATAGAGATCCCAAAATAATACTAATTAAATTATTAACCAAGTCAATCAGGAGGAAATCCCTTTTTTTCTACTCGAACCCGTGCTCATCAAATACAGCTTAGGCTGTCTGCGAGTATTTTCAGTAACCCCCCCCCCCCCCGGTGTACCTTATGATGATCACGTACTAAGCAACTTTCAATCTTAAAGTTTTATTTCGGAGGCCCCGAATTATTTTCCATAATATCATCAGGTTATCTTTAAAGCTAGAACAATAACCTATGTTAATATCTATTCTGCAGAGATGATATTTAACTTCTACCGCATTTATAATCTCACTGTGACTCCAGTGATACATAATTTCTGATTAGTTTATGAAAACGAAATTCTTAAATAATTATGCAAATACATTTAATTAAATAATAAAATTCTTTTAAAAAATATATATATATATTTCGGATGATATGGTATATGTATTAATGGGGATTCATTTTTCCTTCTTTCCTTTCTTTTTACTACCCGTCGGGGGAAGGGGGTAATTTTATTCAGCGAACCCCTCTTGCTTGGTGAACAGACTTAAAAACACGTTTTCAAATACAGTGTTTCGTGTATTCTGTACATCAGTACATTCAATCTAAAATCCCGTTCGTTTATCGGATGTTCTCAATTTTTAATTATGTCCGGCTATTTGATTAAGGCTGAAATAATTTTTAAATGCTTGAATAAAAATGCTATCGAAATTTTTTTAGTTCAGTATAATTGATAATAACAAATCGGACGTCAATAAAGATTTTTCTTTTTTGTCTTCCAAATTTTACGACCATATGTAAATGCCGAGATTATTACGGCACACTGATCCAGGTGCAAGTTTAGAGGTATATTTTAATAACTGTAAGACTGTGTAAGCATTGTGAAAGGTCCTATAAACCAGGCTATATGGAAACAACGGGCAATTTATTTATTAACTGTCGTTGGGAATGCTGTTGTCGTCACGAGGTCGTTCGCCCTCAGACGTTGTAGTAAATCGTTCTGACAATTTTCTGATGATTCGGGAGCATTGACTCTCGTTAATTCGTCATAACTCTTTGTGCAATCAACTGCAAATGTACTACTTTACCGTTTGGAATTAGCAAATTATTTTAATTTTAGCCACCTAAAATATTTTTTAATGATACTTAAATGATTTTCAAACTTAACAGTTGGAGATTAAAGTTTTCTTAAACAAATGGGGAAGGAATAATTTTTATGCAGTAATTTCTGTGAACCTCTTGGTAGGTAGCCGGGCAAATAGCGATTTCGCTATTTTTCATAGAAGCTTCCTGTCCTACCAGAAAGAAATTTTGTTTGTCCTTTTTCCTTTTTATTTTTTAACTTCCACTGTCCTGTATTATTGTTAATCCTCCATTCTTCTTCTTTCTCTCCTCAACTCTTTATGGTTGATAGGTATTAACATGGCCATATTAGATCCGTCTTCGGGAGCAAGCACGTGCTTTTATGGTGGTATACATATATAACTTTCACCGGTTTCTTACTTGATCCTACATAGCTAAGTCTTGGCCTACCGCCACTTCTTCTTTTATTCATCATTCCTTCGATTAGTGTTGTCATCCATTCCGAATGTGTCTGATCAGATGTCCAACCATTTCATTTCTCCTCATGTTGATCGAGTTCCGGACTTCGCGTTGTTGATTTATCTTGAGCAAAACTTCATCATTAGCAGTTTTGCTCGTTCATGGCATCTTTAACATCCGACGCCAATACCACATTTCGAATTTTGAACGCTCGGAGCTTACCATTTTCTATTTTTAAAATCGTCCATGTTTCTGCTCCATATAGTGCCACACTCTCCAGATAAAACTTTTTATAAAAAGTTTTCTGGTATTCAATCACCCATTAGCTGTGTTTAATTTTTTAGACCCTTAACCTTCGGAAAAATGCGACTCGTGTGGTCAGGGACGATTTAAGGATTTACGGGCCCGGGACTAATCTTGAATGAATGAGGGGCCCTTCTTCGAAGAAAAAATATTGAAAAAATTCAGTATTATTATATATATTTGTGCAAGCAAACAAGCAAAAAGAAACCGACTACGTTTACGCATGAATAATTAATAAAATTAAAATTACGTTCTCTTTACAAAATCAACTTTTTTATCTTAAGAAATTAAATACCTACATAAATTGAATTTTAAAATAAAGAAATTTTACATATACATGTTAATATTTGTAAATTTTTATTAATAACATTATCTTTTTCTAAAAAAAAAAATTTATATCGTCTTCTTTTCTTTATATTTAAAAGTCCATAATTGTTTATGTGATCAGAAAAAAATTAACAAAACGCAGCATGATTTATTCAATTTTTCGAAATATAAATATATTTATAAAATCAGCAATCAATTTAAACTCTCGCTTTTATTTTAAACAATTTTTATACAGTTCTAAATAAAACGTATTTACAATAAAAACATAAAAAATAAAATATTGTTAAAAAATTAAGAATATTTCAGATTGTATAATCTTTTGTACATAGAAAAATTTTTAATACGGGTATCGATATATTTAAATAGAGAATTGTTATCAATCGATTTGTCAAATGTTTATTTATCATTCAATACGTACATTAAAGGAAATCTTTTTTTTTTTTTTTAACACAATAAATTAGATTTATCGTAGAATAGTTCTATAAAAACATTCATTTTATGTAGCATTATTTAGTTTATTGCGGAAAAAAGAGAAAGTTTTATAGAGAAAAGTATATAATTTCATTAATGAGAACTCATATATTCTTTTTCTATATATATATATATATATATATATATATATATATATATATATATAAAAGTTAACTGAATTTTTTTTAAGATAAAAAAAATGCAAATTTAAAATCTTGCATTTTTACAGTATTGAGTATTTTGGGAAAGGAAATTTCAATTTTGCGCGTGGAAAATTAAATATTTTCCTGTTTCAGTCCGCGGGGCCCCCTCTAGAAGTTGGAGCTTGGGGCGTAGCCCAGTTCCATATCCGACCATGCGCGTGGTACTACTTTAGAAAACGAAAACCTTTCATCAAATATAACTAAATGAATGGACATGGTAAATTTAGGAATAAAAAAGTATATTTAATTATAGAAAATGTACAAATGTATGAAATTCGTATACAAATTTATGTCTTTGAATAATGAAAAAAAATTATATGTAGCATTGGTGTACTGAAATTTTTATAATTTCCGCAAATAATCTACTTTTTTATATGTGTCATTCGGCAAATTAATTTGTTACACTGACCGCATCATTTTGCGGTGAATTTCCGTTGGCGTACATCATTGGTCCGCACAAGTCTTTTTTAAAACTCGAATCTTGAAAATCACTAACATTTTCCTTCAAAAATGCATCACATCTGTATATGCGGAATTTCTATATAGCATTTCTTATATATGAAATGTTCACATTCGATAAATCGGTAGAGCCAAGTTATGTAAAAACGTTCTCCCAACACTCTAAAGAATAAATAATTTGGCACTTAAGCCATTTTCGAATTGGATACCACTTTATCGAACACATTTGATACTAACGCATCCGTAGTCATATATCCTTAAAATTTCATTCGACTTTTTATCGCTACTTGCATCGCGCAATAAATAAATATTTCGGCATTCTTCTTCAAAAAAACATTTAATCCCCGAGATATTCGAAAATATTGTACCCAATATTGTTATTCCGCCTTTGCGTCAGAAACTTTATTTGATCTCAAAATGCGGTACGATATATTCTCTCTTATCGGATAAATTTTTCGCTAAAGGAACACACACTCGTATTGTCCTATTATTAATCGTTAAACACCAGATAAATCGAAACAATAAGTCATTTTACAATTTCACGTGATGAGTTATACTTTTTTCTAACGAACGACCGGTTCTCCTTCAACTGAACATTTAAAATGCTTGCTTCAATGACTACATCATATTTCTTCGGCTCAAGTTCGATGTTGCTCGAGCGGTCTCTATTTTTATGACTTCAACGATTCGGCTCCAACGATTCAGTCTCAACGTTTTAGCCCCGACGACACATTTCGGCCGCGATATGTTCGTCGTTCTTTTTCCAATGAGATCTAGTTTAGTGTTAGTGAATTTTTAATTTTCAGTAAAATTCAAAATCCAGAATAATTTTTTCAAGTTAGTACTTTTTCGTAATCGTTAAAGTTATTTTTCATTTTTTGAGGCGTTTTTTTTTTTTTTTTTGAAAACAAGAAGTCCCCCCCTCCCCATGTTGTAGTGGGGAATTATTGCCGAGATTGACTAATTTTTTCCCGAAAATTTTTAAACCTGCTAAATGAATATATGTAACCGGCATTCCAGGTCGAAAATAATTTTTTAAGCGATATACGAACGGAAAAGAAAACATTGAAAACCGCCGATTTATGTATTTTCTAAGTAGATTAATTACTAATTTCTTTTTTGGTTCAATGATCATTTTACGCCTTAAATATGATATTTGAAGAAAGAAAAAAAGTCAAAAAACTCAACAAAAAAAATAAACTAGACCTACTTGGAAAAAGGACAAGACCCAAACGTATCGAAGCTGAAATGATCTAGACTAGAACGATACTGTCCCCGTATCTGAGGGTCTCTTCTAAGGGAATGAACCTTTCATCTATCGTAAAAAAATTCAACCGCTGAATACGATTACAAAAGAATTAATAACATCTTAAAGCTGTTATAATGTATGTATTCATCTTCTTTCTAAACAATCATTGTCATATAACATTCCTATATATAACCTATTTATGAAATAATGAAAATTACGAACATATAATTAAACATTTTGAGATTGAATATTTGATATGGAAATATTCTAGTACTCCGTTTTTTTCGCAAAGAATATCTGCTGAGTACTAGAAGGGAGAAAAACATGTACAATTCTCATTTAATCGAATGTTAAAAGAGCCCTGAATTATCGACTATCTTCAAATTAGAAAAGTGACAAAAAATTAACACCATACATTCGGTCTGTCTCTATATGTCTAAAGGAAAATCGGCCATATCTGAAAAATTAGAAATATCATGCGGTATTATATAATGTAAAATGTTCATGGCAGATATGGCTGATGGGAATAAAGCACAGCAGTGCAAATAATAAACTAAAAGGGTTGAAAAAAGACAATGAAATATGTAAAGATAAAAGAGATACCTATACAAAAAGGAAAAAAAAAAAAAACAAAAACAAAAAGAAAAACCGTTATTAACAATAACAGTAAAAACCAAAGATGAGATTGGCAGTGTAACAAAAATTGCTCAATTTCTGCTAAAAATTTTACGTCAAAAGAGTCACATTCCGATCTGCAATTTAATGTGGCGGGAAATATTTTGCAATTTACAGTTATAACTTTTATTTTCAATAGTCGTATATTCGACCCGCAGATTGATAACCGACGACTGCTTTATTTGTCACAGAAAAAAAGTCTCATTATTTCTGATAAAATGGTAGTAAACAACGCGCTAAACAGGGTTCTGTAATTACTCGCGCTCATTCCCTCGAATCTAAGTAGGTATCGAAAAAATCTTAGAAGCTCAACGTGGGCCGGTTCGTCCGATATGGGGAATTAACATTTTTTTGCAATAATTACAATAATCAGTAGATTCTATAGTACTTCAAGGGGATAAAACAAGGTTCCGAACATTTCAACATTCAGTGTGCTGAACATGCATCGTTTAGTTGAATCCTCTCGTTGGTTCATCATTAATTTCGCACGCTGCTGCCGGGGACACAGGTGGACGGGCTTTTGATCCGCCATTCTACACCTCGGTGGTAAAATCTTGATATTTTTTGGAAATATCGGTGTAGCCTTCTGTTTAAGCCCATGTGTTATTGTAATTTAATAATTTCGATCTATAGAATATTACGGTTGGATAGAATTTTGTTCGTTTCTGGTAGCGGATTGTTCGGAAACACAGAAAGGGTGCGCAATTTTGTTCTCAACCGACCATCGTAATAAGTATAAAGTGAGCGATTGTAGTATTTCAATGTAAGACCTGTCAATGAAAACAAGCTAGCGGAAATGCGATAGAGCGGAGTTTTATACCGGGTCGAGTATGCTAGTTGCCGAAGAGTTATCTGTTGACGAGCAAAATTTATTTTAGTCAGTATTAATAACAATATGTTTATATTTAACAGAAATTTCGCTTTGTAAGTAAGATCGAATACGAAATTTAAATATATTTAAGCATTGATAGCATCTAGATTTTAAATTGGTTAAACGATCTCTTTGCGTTTACGAGGTATCCGAGATAATACACGACCGAGAAAGTTACTGATTGAGAATTGTGCTGCAGATTCTTTTTCGGGAAAACTTGCACTTAGTTTTGAGGTTGGTGCGTCTCTAATGGACATCAACACATATAGAGATTTTCGAACAGAAATTGTTCTCAGACCATTTATTATTTAATTTTGTTTTTTCGAATTTCTGTATCGTATATTTTGTCAAATTCGCTTAAAATTTCTATCGTCTGATTTTGACAAAAATTAATCGAGGCGCAACAAATGTATTCAATACTATATAGTGGGGATTTTTTCGCCAAATTTTAACAAAAATAATTGTTCCCGACTTGAGTTTTTCCACATTGTCCGTAAAAACATTTATTTTATTTTATTTTACTTTTTTTTTTTTTTAAATATCATTTATTATAAAATACAATTTTACAGTAGTAGTATTATGGCCTGGGGATCACTTTTTGCTGTATCTGCTTATCAGTGTTCCATCACAATTATATTAATTAAGTACCCGACTTAACGTTAATACCAAATTATTTAAATGTACTTCTCTTTGTTTTTCATTATTATTTCATTTACATATTCCACCGTTGTTTTTGTGTTTTTCCAGTTGGTAAACCATTTCTCATTGATTTCTTCTATTTTTTGTTTTATCCTGATTGGACTGAAGTTTGAACAGCTTAAAATCCGGAGTATCTATTATGTCTTTTTTACAGTTTATGCATGCGCTTTTTTCTGTTATTTTATATTTTTTGAGGTGTTCTCCGAAATTTTCATGTCCTATTAAAAATTGAGTGAGGTAGAAATTAGGTTTTAACGTCTTATTTTCAAGTCTTTCTTCGATATTTGGAATTAGTTTAAAGGTTCTTCTTCCTGTTTTTTCAGCATTATACTCCTCTTGCCAGAGGTTGTTGTATTCAATTTTTATTTCTTTTATATTTTCTTTGTTTTTCGGTAATGCTTGATGATTTTGTTGCTTTAATTTCATTACTTTTCTGTATCTGTGTAAGTCAATAGGTAATATTCCTGCAATTACATTGGTTGCAGTGTACGCTATATGCAGATATGATTCCCAATAATATTTTCCGTTGCTCTTTTCTAATCTTTTTTTTATCTTCTTTTTTCATTTTGGGCTAGTAGATTATGCTGCCATATTCTATTATGAACCTAAATAGCGCCGAATATGTATAATTTTTCTGTCTGTAGATTTGATGTCAAAGGTATTGTTGTGTATAGAGCAGTTATTTTGCTGTAAACTTTTTTGATTTTTCTACTATGTAATTAATGTGACTAGTGAAATTGAGGTTTTCATCTAATACCGAGCCCAAATATTTCATTTCCTTATTTAAAAGTATATTTGAATCTTCAAGTTTGAGTGTTTCCTTCCTATGTCTTCTTTTATATTTTCTTTTTTTGTATGTTTCCACTAAAATGCTGTTTGTAGGATTTATTTTTAGACCTAATTGTTTCAAAGTGTTATTTATTGTCTCGATGATGGTGTTAATTGGTTTGATATCTTTTACAATCCCTGCTAAAAAGCATCTATTTAAACTGATTTAAATCGCGCTAAGCAATTATGCTCATCTGAACGAAAACTACCTCAGTGTGTGGTCAGCGTTTCTCAGAGACACGTTCGTATTGTAATGTATTTCTGTACAACGTGTGTATTTGTTTAAATTTTTTTTTTACGTTATATTTTCCGTACAAGAGATTACCTACCACGTTTTATAAAAACATTCGGCTAGGAAATGACAATTCTAACGAATAAAGTTTCAATTATTCTCTCAAATTGCATACTGTATACATATTTTTATTGTACGCAATGTCGGAGAAAGTTTTACAGTTGTTACTACTTGCTTTTTATATGTAATATTGGTTCAAGAGCAACTCTGTAACTGTTAGCTTTGCCATACTCCGAATTCCGTTACGAATAATGCTTATTCTTTTCGTATCAATTTAACTTGCATGTTCGTTGATGAAACATAGTTCCGATATGAGATGTCCTATTATTGCACAATTTTCCTTTGCTAATTTTCCTCATAGAGATGCATTACTCGAGTAACCCTCTGAGCAAATTACAACAGCATTGCGTGGAAATTAATATCACTCGCTCAAACCTGATCTAAGCTGAACAATGCGATGAAACGTGTTTAATTCGTGAAAGTTATTTTTTTCGTTTTTACTGTGATTAATATTATTTTTTTTTTATTTTGTGTAAAGTAATTTGATTTTGTTAAAAGAAAGTTATTAATGTAGTAGTTAAAAATCATGTCTTGTTCTAATGAGAAAAGATCCATGAGAGGAAGTATTAACTTAGCGTGGACTAAATCAAGGTTTAGGTAACTAAACACACACGCCAATTGTGGTCCTAGGACCGAGTGATGAGAAGAAGAAGAAGATGAAGAAGAAGAAGAAGAGGAAAAGAATTTCACTCTGTGCAACACAAAATAGAAAAAGTTTCCGGGTAAATATTTCACAAGTCTTCTTTCTTATTTACAGTCATTTCTCTACGAAAATCTCTATATTCTTTAAAGATTATTAGTTCACTTTTGTTTCTTTTTTTCAGATTCCGATGTACGGAATCCTGAAAAATTTTTTCAGAAATGCTAAAAGTATCGAACTAAAATAGTAACTCCAGAAAAAAAATTTGACTTAAAACTCGAAATTGCACAGACAAATATTATAATTATAGTTCGAGGGGGCCTGGTGGTGTTGGTGCTTCCTTCATCCTTCCTGATTTTAACCTCTCAGAATCCTTTCGCCTTCCTTATTTCTGTTCTATATTCGGAAACGAATTATTGACCATCCTACGTTCTACTATTTTCATTTCCTCGAATCATTTTTCTTCTAAATTTTTGATTAACTCTGACTCTTTGAGCGCTTTTCAGGCCATATCCTCCCCCCTTCTTGATCATTCGTATGACACTTTGTTGTATATGTTCACTCATTCACAACTTCCCTATCTCCGTTC
Source organism: Icerya purchasi (assembly GCA_039619475.1). Classification (NCBI taxonomy): domain Eukaryota; kingdom Metazoa; phylum Arthropoda; class Insecta; order Hemiptera; family Monophlebidae; genus Icerya; species Icerya purchasi. Next base: position 149,139,084 of record CM077115.1, read on the forward strand.
AGTCAATATTGATCTGCTGTGGGTACCTAGCCACTCGGGCATATTTTTGGTAATGAAGCGGCTGATATTCTTTGGTACTCGGGCTGCTGCTGCTTCCTCTCGTCTTTTTTTAAAAAAAATTCCATCCGATAACCTTCTATCAATTTGTAAAAGCTTTCATATCAGATCGTGGGCTATCGGATATTTACGCTTCCTCCTTTTCTAATAATTATTCATTTCATCTGTTCAGCCTACTCTTCCTGCATATTCCTGGTTTCTTTTGCATCCCTCTTTTCTTCGATATTCTGATGTTGTTTCCATTGTTCGTATGCGCTTTGGCCATTACCTAAATTTCGTTTTTCCTTGATTTCTTCTCCACACTGTCCTCTCCATCATCCGGATGATGCAGTTATTTGTGACGCCGATCATGTGTTCTTCCACAGTGTTTACCTTTTTCTGTGGAGCGTTATGCCTTATATTCTTATTTGCTTAAGCTTCGTTTTCCTACTCCTTATTGTGCTTCCTATATCCTGTCCTTTCCTTCCCCACTAATTATTCCCCTGTTATTTGTTCCTTTTTAGATAAAATTTCTGATCGGATCAAAATATAACCGACTTCTTTCCTTACCTTTTGTTTCTGGGTAAAGATCCTTGGTTGACGAGCCCCAAAAAAAAAAAAAAAAAAAAAAAAACAAACAAACGTCGATGACCTTGAAACGGGAATTTACCACTCGAGACCCTAAAAATCGCAAAAAGTACATCAAGAATATTATATAAAATATCCAAAAAATTTATTAACGGATAATCCATTAATAAATTTTGATTTATATCAATAGTCGAAACCACTTTTCCATAAAAAATGAACACTTTTCCATTGTCAAAATTTTGAGGCGACAAAGAAAAAAGCAAAAATCACACCTCGGAAAAATATAGTCGATATGCAATTTTGCGGAAAAAGTTCCAGGCGCGCTGTGTATATGGGTAAAAAGCTAGCAATGAAGAAACTACGTCGAGATTTTTCTTTAAGAAAATTTCGAAGTTTGCTTAAAAAATCCCGATAATACTTAGAACTTAATAATTACTCCATAAATGTAGATATACGCAATTGTGAAAATTTCACATGACCAAAAATCTTTAAAATAGAAAATAATCGAAATTTAGTGATAACTACTTAGCATAAGTCTTTGTGCATGAGACATACTTCACTGACCTCTTTTTTATTATATAGACTGGTGTCACACTTTGAAACTATCTTAACTGAATTACTCGGAGTGTCCTTCGTACGACCATTCATTGCTTTTATAATTAACCGATTTTTCAGTGCCGAAATTAGCCGTTTCGCATACGCTTACCTCTTTTCATTCTCGTCATCTCGTTTACCCTTCCAATTCGCAATCTAGTCTTTTTCACTAAATCATTCCAGTGACTTCCGTCTGATCGACGCGTGTCAGTTTTGTTGCAATAATTAGCTAACAAAATTGATTTGCTTTTCTCTCAATTATCATCCATATACAAATAGGCAAAGGCAGTACCTTTTTCTCCTTTGTTTATTAACCGATTTTCTTTTTTTTTTTGTTTAGTAGCTATTGACGATCCTTAGTGTTATCAACTATTCCGAGTCATTTCAACTTTCCCCCTTTTCTTCTGTCCTACTAGCCGAATCCATGGCTATTTTACGCGCGATCCTTTTTATATCTTCAACTTTCAATTTAGTGAATTTCCTATTATACTCCGATTCGAAAAGCGTTTTATTAACTATCTCGTCTCCTTTCCCCGAATCCTCTTCCTGTCCGATTATTTTTTATATTTGTTCCTCGATTTACAACTTATTAGCTTCCCGTTCTTTCTAAATTTACCTGCTTTCGATACCTGGCCACTGTGGTATCGCCGCTAACGGCCTTGCTGACTCATTAGCATGCTCAGCCGCAGTAAATGGTCGTTTTTCATAGGCAGATAAGTCTTTACTCTCTCTCTCTCTCTCTCTCTCTTTTCGTTCTCACCGTGACTTTTGGACTGATCTCTATCCGTCTCTTTTCTCCAACCCAGGCTCCTTTTGCCTTACAGCCTTCCCAATTCTTTTCTCCTTGGTTTAAAAATTTTTCTAGTATCAGCCGTCACTTCTTCCACAGTTCGCCTTCGTTACAATTATAGTCTACTCCCGGCTTCTCGTTTCCCTCCTTTGTGTCCCTTTCATCCTCCTACTTTAATGTCACGCAAACCACGTTCTATTCGAATGTTCCTTTATTTCCTCAGAACGCGCGATCTTTTATTCCAATTTCCTTAGCCTTAGTCTCCTTATTCTTTACAATACCCTCTATATTCTCGCTTTTCAATCTCCTTCTGTTGTTCCTTTGTTAGCCGCTTTCATTTCTTCCGTCTCTAATGGTTTTTTGACATAACCTATCACTTCATACGTCTTTCTATTCTTCTAATTTTTTTTTTTTGTTGGGTGAATGTTCTGTGCTGACGTGTCCATAAAATAAAATTAAAAAAATAAATAAAAAAAAACACCTGTGTTATTAGTAAAAAAAAATATTAGAAATAGTTGCTTTTTCTTCTTATTTGAATAAAAAATTAATACAAAAAATGAAATCGCTATAGCCAGTACATCTGTTCTTATTAAAATATTTTAATTTTTCTCAATAATCATCATCATTATCGGCTTGTTTACGGTGTACTAAATCTTAAGGTGTCTTCATTTAATAATATCAGTAAATGAGGGTTTCTTAAAAATTGTGCTTTACCGTTATTTTATTGAATTTATTTTTTATTCAATTATAACGGTACTGACCTGCTTTTGTATTGTAAGTACATATAGTGTATGTTCTCAGAGATATACAATTAACGAATGTAGAAGAGTAGAAATAAAATTTTTGACATATGCAAATTTATATTATATGTTTTCCTCAAATTTTTAATAATAATTGTGGTCGAATTTTGACCAATGGGCGAACACAGTAGTCTTTTTAAAACTAGCCAGAAAACTCATCTCGCATCCGCTAGCATAATCTTTCCACTTTTCCTCTTTTTTATCATCCGCGTGGACGAAATACTTGTCGTTTTTTTCTTCCATCGTGCCGTCGTTTCTCTGATTCTATAAAAAAATTATTTCGCAGGTCCCAGTCAGTGCGACAAACATTTTCTTAATGCCAACCGAGTAGTTCGTTTTCACGAAAATCTAATAAAACGATTCTGGAACATTGAAAAAACAAAATTCAACAACTCAGGAACGGTTTAACCTCTAAAGTTGAAATTGTGTACACGTAAATGACATTAAAATTCTCTTTTGGACAATATATAACTTTGGAGCAACCAATTACTTCGGCCACGGCTAAAAAACGTCCAGAACAGATGCCATCGTCTCGTTTTAACCTCAACGTTCTGCCGTTAACATTTCGGCCCACGTCGTTTCGGCCCCATTGCATTCTCGTTCTAATTCGAAGTACATGGTAGCAAGTTTTCGATTTTTTTTCCTCCTTCCATTTATATTTATCATCGAATCCAAAAAACAGCAGCGAAATTCGTGATTCACTTTCTTACGAATTAATGAAAATTAACCGTTTTTTTTTCAATAATTATTTGGTCTATGTATCGCCTGCAGAATTATTTCCCCTTACAAAGAATTGAATAAAAATTTACTGATGAAATTAGCCAATCGAGGCAATAATTTAACCGAAAAATTATTTGCCTTCAAAAGCAAATTTTCATATTCATAAAAATTACGAAAAATAAAAAAAAAATCTAATAATTGTGAAAGCAAAACAATCCGAGAAATACGGAATTTCTTGTCATATGAGCGAAGTGAAATGAAAATAATTATTAAATAATTTTCGGACAACTGCGTTTCGGAAATGTAATATATTTGTCATTTCGGTCAGCTTATACATTATCAGAAGCGAACTGAAGCACCAGAGCGCAAATTTCGGTCGCCGATAACGACAAAAATAAAAAGAGCGAAACCTATGACACGAAAAACCCAAGTCTAAAAAATACCTAAACAAAACAACAACAAAGAAAAAAAAGGGAAAAAGGGGAGATACAGGGGAGAAACCCAATAAGGAATGTGTAATTGATTTGTAAAGGATAGAAAAAATACTTGGGTTATCACTTCATTTACGGTGGATAAAGAGCTTTTAACGAATTCCTTTTTTGAGATAATATGCGCATAAATAAGTGTAATAGAAAAGCCAACCGTTATCAGAGTCACACTAAGATAACAGAAGAAATTGACTAATGCAATCGAGAACTATTGACATTAGAAAGCTTGTATGACGTAAGATATAGACCGTGCAGACGAATTTCAAGGCGCATTTTGAAGTTTAATTCATTGTTCATATAAAGAAAATTGTGAAAGAAGTAAAGTAGAATGTTATCAGCAAGGAACAATTTGATGGTGGAACTCATAGCGAGACCGAACCAAAAGAGTATTCAAGAAATAACTTTGAGGGAGACGATTGGAAAACATGTTTGAATAAAAAGAGACGGAGTGGAAAGGTGGATCTGTTTCGGAAAAGTCTGATGTCTTTAACGGAAGGAAGATAAACATTATCGAAAGCAGAGCGAACGTCAACGAAGGCAGCAATAGTAAATTATTTTTTAAGAAATGACTTATAAATATATGAGAAAGAAAGAAATGACTTATAAAGATAAGAAAGAAAGAAACAACTACAATTAGGAAAGCCAAGGCGCCGAAACAGGCATATTGTTAGAAATTAAATTGTCTTCTAACACCCAGATATTAAGTACATTTTCAAATATTTTCTTCAAAGACGGAGCCAAAAAGATCAAACGTAAAAAGGTTGGTATTATTTTGTGAATTCGAATTATTATAAGGCAGTTCCAAGAAAGTGAAGTAAAAGCAAAATACAAGAAGGAAAATCATTTAGGAGTGCTTTAGAGAGGAATTGAAAAGATATTTAAAAATGGTAGGGTAGAATTTGAGGAGTTGCGATCGACGGATAGGAGTTCATTAAACTGAAAGGTGAAGGTTAGAAAATGTAAAATGACGCAGAATAGGTATGTTTATACTGTCGAAAGGAGGAACTTGACTGAAAGCGAGTAAATCAATGAAGGAAGCGAAAGTTTCAAGAGATAGGTTGAAGTAGGAGGGCTTTATTGATTTAGAAGTTTTAAAAGGGTTGATCATTTTCTAAATTTGGGGAGGTAGAAGAGGAGCGAGTCAAGGAGGAGCAGAGATTTTTTCAAGAGGTACTCTTGGTTTGTTTAAGGATATATCTAGCTCTTGTGTTGGGTTTCTTGTGGGGTAGAACGTTAAAAAAAAGGGGGGAGGGGGGAGGATCGAAAGGTTGTAAAAATAGAAATTCTGGAATCGAAAGCCTTCTTGCAATTCATTTCGATCAGAACTGTCCGAGGGAGGAGAACAGGCGCAATCGCCTCCGATGATAAAAAGAGAAGAAATAGAACTCAGAAAGGAAGAAAGAGTAAAAGACTTAGGTTAAAGTTGGGAGGTAGATAAGTGAAAGCATTGGCCGAAGGGCGTTGTCTTGCATATAAGTCCAAAAAAAAAAATCGTTAACGGGATGAAAGAGGATATTAGATATAGAAATATGAACTATATTAGGATGACACGGAGATATCATTTCTAATTAGGATAACAGCACTAACTGTATCTATCAGCGTACATTAAAGTGAAATTTTAAGGAAAAATTTTTTGAAAAGTTCAAGTCGGTAGAAACAGTGTGTATTTTATGTACATATGATTACTAAAATGTTTTAAAAACGTAAACACAATCAATACATTAAAAATAAATTAATTTAAATTGACACGACTAATTTCGAATGGCGGGTGAATTGATAAAATATAGAACTAGTTGGTGCGAAATCCATCTATGAAAAGAGAAACAAAATGATTAACTGAGAACGAAGAAAGGTTAAGGATAGATTTTGAAGAAGAATTCGAATTTTTTTCGGTTTACGGAGGGTGATATTACAACGATTAAATAAATAAATAAATAATCACTAGTAATCACGTGGAAGGCAATGGCCAACCACCACGTTCAACATCATATGCGCGCGTTGGGTCAGTACACAGCATACCCACACTGGACGGACTGCACTGGTAGCACGATAAATCAAACGATTACTATCAGTTCCGAATGTAGTCTTGCGTGTGTACACCTGCGTTGCATATATAATAATTGCTTAGTATACAACCTATATCTGTACATCTAAAATGTACGAATAGGTTGTCCACCAACCGAATGGTTGAGGATATAATGATGATGATGATGGAAGGTGATAAAGTTAGAATAAGGTGTGAAACCTTGAGAGACAGTTATTTCGGAGGGAGCAGAGATCGAGACATGGTTGACGTACGAGAAACGTATGAAGCTAGAGAATTATTTCTATATCTAGAAGTCTCTTAAAAAGATAAATTTTCAAAAACCCTAATAGATTTTGCATCTCTTTGCCTAATCCACTACGGACAGTTGCGATCATAGCAGCAATGGGAAAGGGTTAATAGGAACAAAGACTTTTGAAAAATGAATTACTGTTATGCGGAAAGAGGTTAGTCAAGGAAGTAGATGGAAAGAGAACTGAAATTCGGTTTCTGCGCAGTGTAGAAGGAAAGGAAGAAGATATCGAACTAATGAGTCTGGCCACGCCAAAGGATTGTAGTTGCTAATATTATTATTGAGCTAACTATATTCGATAGTGATAGAAAAACGAACCGAGGTGATCATTAGGATAAAGTTCGGAAATAAGAGTCAGTATTATTAAGAAGAGAGTTAATACATATTACTGCTATTATTAGTGTTAATGTTTTTAAAATAAACACACACTTATACACAAAATAATTATAATTCAAAATTAATCAAATATTTCCGACTAGTTTCGGATGATAACAGAAATCCGTAATCGTGGCTTTTATTTTCTCGTTATTATTATACATATATCAAAAACTAATCTTCAAAAATATGATACGTTGCAGATTTAAAATTATAGCGAACTGAGAGCATGTTGGTTTCAGAAGCACTGTGTCAAGGAAATATTGGAATTCCAGCGTCACTTTTGTCCGCTTTTGTATGTGCGCAATTAATATTTCGGTAAAATATTCTATTTGGTCTCAAATTTGAAATTTTAGATTATCACAAAGAATTGAAATTCCTTGCAGAGACTTTAAATAAATATAAATAAATAAATATATTTCATTTTCATTTTTTCATTAAATTAATTTACATAAACCGCAAATGCGCTTAGTTAGCGCGAGCAGCGGAACTATTGGTCATTATACCTGGACTATATGTGCAATTATTATTGAGACAGGGAAACGACAATTTTGTAGTCCAGGTTTACATAGTAATAACGTACGGTTACAACAATTATTCTTCACTAAAAGTAAAATCAACAATCATTAAAAATAAAAACAACTGCGAAGCTTACAAAGGCTAGTGTTTAGTGTACGAATCAACACAACGGTTAACCAAATGAGATAAACAAGAAAATTTGAACAGGCGATGTTTACACGTTTCTACTAGCCCATGTTTACATATATATATACTTAAACGTTAATTTCAAACTAAGTAATACTTAAGATATTTTATAAATTAAAAACTAGATCTACACTGAAACACACACACACTCCCCGTTCCCTTGAAATTGATGGCAACCTCAAAAGTAATATGTGAACGAGAAAATCTATGTAGGTATATAACATTAAATAAAAACAATAAGCATAACTGGTGTGTAAGAAAGTAATAATAATAATATAGGTATTATATTAATCATAAAAGTGGCAATACCATATACAATAGTGAAATGAATCTATTGGTTACATTAATAATAGAATAATAAAAAGATTATAGCAGTAGTATTATAATAGTAATTATAGTAATAGTGTGTTATAAAATATTCATTATAGATCAAAATGTTTGAAACACGAATTGTTCTACAATTTTATACAAACCTATTTCTTTTTTTTTTTTCTCAAGTGTAATAAATTGACAAACGCTATTGGTAAATTTGTGCTCATTAATTAATCGATATTAGCGTTATCATATCAAATTACGTTAAATTAGAAGATATTTGTTGATTATTTTCAAGAACATTTCAATTTCATTTAAATCTGTTTATTAATCGTTTATTTCATTTTGCCTTTGTTTCTTAACCCTAATCGATTGGTTACTTCCAGTTTGCATTTTTAATAAAATATCCAGTGAAAGGATCCGACACATATTATTGATACTAATTACGTAATTTCGATTAGACATTTTTCAGAAATGATTGTGTTATACTTGTCAAAAAAATCATGATAAAAATTCACGATGCATGGAAGAGTACTTAACGGTTCTGCATAAAATGTACCAAAATATTTCAGAAACAAAAAGCACCATATTCATTTAATCCATAAGTAATCGTTAATTTCTTAAAACGATTTCTCGCAATTATTATGCAAAATAATAAAAATCTCGAGATCACAACTTTTATTTAGAAGAAAAATAATTTTCGAATTCCACAAACACGTGTTGAAAATAAATATAAGGACGGGAGCGAATGTAATTGAGAACCCAGATCGATTACGGTTTTACGCCTGTAATTTAATTTCAGCCGGCTTTTGTAATTGTTAAAGTCAATTTTTCGCCAATATAAAAAGTTTATTGCAGGATGATTGGTTTCGGTTTTTAAATCTGTCATAGTAGGAAATTATTTCCTAAATTGGCTAATTTTACCCATAAATTATTGGAATAATACGCTAAATGAATGTGGAGTTAGCATTTCGATTCTCCGTGAGAAAAAGTAAAAATTAATTAGTAACTTCACGAATATGTTTTTTTGAATTTCACGGTTATTTACGCCTTCAATGCAGTATTAATTAAAGAAAAAAAAAAAAAAAGGAGGAAAAAAAAACAGAAAAAACTCACCAAAACTAGTATATCTATTTTGAAATAGGACGAGGTGGAAATGTGTCGAAGCCAAAAAACCGAAACGTAAGAGACCGCAATTTACAATGATGAATTTAGAACGACTTAAAAAAAAAAAAGTTTCCTTAAAAAATTCATAACATCCTGTTAAATGTGAAATTTTAAGAAAATATAAATCGAAAATTTCTTTGTAAAATAAAAACATTTTTGGTAATGAGTTAACTTTGTTTTTTTTTTTTTGTTTATTTATTTTTTTTATTATTATTATTTTTATACTGGGTGTGTTTAATTGCTATGATTATTACACCCGGTGTCAGGTAGGTATTTTAAATGCTGGTTGTTAAGTTTAGTTTTCTAATCAGGGAAAGAATTTTTTGAATTTCGTCTTGGTTGTCAGGGATGGTTGTATTACTTAAGGGGATTTTTAGTTCTAGACGGATTTGATTAATGTTAGGGCATTCGTAAAGAAGGTGTTTGACTGCGATGGCGGTGGAGTTGCAGAACTGACAAGGGGGTTCATCGATTTTTAGGAAGAGGTAATTATGGTTGAGTTTCGTATGTCCAATTCTAAGTCTGGTGATTATTAATTCTTCTTGACGATTTAGTTGGGAGAGGTTTTTCCAAGGGTGTACGGACTTTTCGCGTTGAAATAATTTGTTATGGGATTTTGTGTTCCACGATGCTTGCCAATTAGATATTTCGGTTCGATTTAGTAAATGTTTGATGTCCGTGACTGCGGGTATAGGTTACAGGAAAGGGTGTAGAGGCGGTTTTGGCCAGGTTATCTACTATTTCATTTCCCTGGATTCCGATATAACCGGGTATATACATTAATTGTCAGAGCGCTTGACTTCCGATCCGGAGGTCTCGGGTTCGATACCGGGCGACGACAAAAACTATGCGGCGTTAGGTTAGTACACAGCAGTATAGATACATTTGAGCCGCATCTGTAGCGCGATAACAAGCGACTATAGTCAGTTCCAATTGTAGTCGTGCAAGTGCGCTAGCGTCGCATAGAAAATATTCAGTCGGCGAACAATCGTATCAACATGAGTAAAGGCCAGTCGTCTTGGATTCGCCTCGCCATTGGTATCTTTCTCGCGTTGTCGGCAGCACGAAAGCTGGGCTGCGCTCCTGCTTATGAGATCCACCCGCTCGACTACCTATCCTCTAATTCTCCTCCGAATTAGAAGATAACTCATACTTGAAATTTCGAGTGAGCTAGATGATATACGATGCGACATTAATTTGATATTAATGTTTCGAGATTTTAGCTTGTTTAGTTGTTGGTGAATATCTTGGACAAATTTGTCAGTTGACAAAATGTTCGCAGGATGAATGTTAGTGAGCTTACTGAGTCGCTTTGGATTAGATAATTTTTGCTTTTTTCTTTCGTTTTTATGCTTTTCGAACAGTGAAAAATTGCTATTAATTCAGCTGTATAGTTGGCCTTACACTGTCTCCTTTAATAATCTCCCCTATTTTTCCTTTAACTTCACTAATCTCTGTCATCCTCCTAAGGTATTTATTCTTCCTTCATTTTTCTAAAAACCTCCCCCGACCCATAATTAAACAGGTGCACTCTGCAGCACTATCAATTCCCGATTTCCTTCTCATGTTACCATTTACTCGGATGGTTCGAGGGAGCCTGGTGGTGTTGCCTTCATCCTTCTCAATTTTAACTTATCAGAATCTTTTCGTCTTCCTTATTTCTGTTCCATATTCATAAACGAATTATTGACTATCCTACGTTCTATTATTTTCATTTCCTCAAATCACCTTTCCTGCAATTTTTTAATTATCTCTGACTCCTTGAGCGCCCTTCAGGCAATATCTTCTACCCTTCCTGATCATTCGTATAACGTTTTTATCCTGCGTGTACGTTTACTCATTCATAATCTTTCCTCTCTCCATTCGATTAACATTGATTTGCTGTGGGTACCTAGTCGCTCGGACATATTTGGTAATGAAGCGACTGATTCCTTGGCTCGGGTTGTTGCTTTTTCCAACTTACGATTCCATTGGCGATTGTTGCATTAAAAATTTCTCTAAAAGGACTTCTTTTTTTCACGTTATTTGATGACTCACCGATCTAACGCTTACCGGAGGTACATTTTCGAATAAAAAATCGGCTCACACTATTACAATTTTTACAAGTGAATAAGAAGAAAACAAAAAAGAAATTAAAAAATTTAAAAAAAAAAAACGCAAAAAAACGCCACAATTAACCCCTTTTTTAATGGGGCATATATTTAAAAATAGTTTTTAAACATTGTAATACTGAACAGACGTGTTTTTGAGAGAATACCGTGTTAAAACAACTTCGAAATAGAAGAAATATTTATTTGAAATTTAATATTGTGTCAATGCGAATTGTGACAGTCGTTGTACATGTGGAATCCGAAGCGTGTTTTTGGCTTTTCATTTTCACATTTTCGAGATTTTCGTGGTATTTCTTGTGAAGACTCGTGTCTGACTGACTCAATTTTATCCTAAGCTATTTTGCATTTTCGCTGCCGTGTTGATACTTATACGTTTTTTATATATATTCTTTTTTAATTCCATCTTAAAATTCTTTTAAACGGAATTTTGTAATTTACGAACTGACAAAAAACCCTTTATGACCCCTTATCAAAAATATTGATTTTGTAAAACCGTTTATTTATTTTTTCTTTTTTTGATATTAATCAAAGTAAAAAAAAAAAAAAAAAAAAAAATGTATTCAAACAAGAAACAGATTAATTTTTTCAGAAGAAATACTAATCGTTTTTTTTTTTTGTTTTTTTTTTTGCCCCGAATAAAAAGTTGCTCCTATTGTATACTGGTGGCTTTGTTAATTTTGACAATTTCTTTTTTTTTAGGCCGGGTGAACTACCGGCGAGCCTTCCGAATCTAGAAAGCAAGAATTCTTTGGCCGCCTTTTTCAGTCAGCTGTTCTCTGTCTTAACAATCGTTAGATTAGAATTCTTAAATACACTAACCTCACTTTAGCGCTTTACGATCTTCACTGACCGGGCTTTAGAAGATCTAATGGGGTTGGTTCGGTTTCTGTCCTTATCTTAATTATTCCGAATAGCCGTTTAAATTCTTATCCTTCTGGTCAATTTTCCACGCCGAATCGAGCACCGTTCTCTTTAGCGCCAGCAGGGTAAACTTCTGGAACAGTGATAGGAGTGTGCTGAGTCTCCTCTCTGATCTCTCGAAATATCTTTATTAAATTAATTTCTTCAAAGTGTCCTACAGGTCACCTGATCTCCACCACCTTCTCATTCTGCTAACTATGTAATCTTTTTCATGCGTTATCTCATAATCTTTTCCTTTATTCAAACTGACCTCTTACGAAGAACAAGAATCGAAGGACTCAACGGATGATATCTATTCAACCGGATTCTCATTCTTGGTTTGGATGCGTTCATAAACTGTCCCGTAGTCTAGTAGTTAAGGTGCTGGGCTACTAAACCAGAAGTATCATTTTCGGCAGTTGTCTCGTTCCAGATCCGAGACATCCCCAGGTTTACGCAGTCTGAAATAACTGAGTATCGGAGAAATCTGGAAAAGTAAAGGCGGACGAGGGAAAGGAACTAGCACTCTCATCAGTGTCATTTTAGTATATTGTGAACCTCAACTAGTCATCTCTAACGCCTTATCAAAGGAGGTTATGCTATAATTTAAATGTTAATTATTAAAATTTAATAAAATGTCGAGGCTAGTTCTGAATACATTCGTGATCATAAGCAGGATACGCACATTGCTGGATATCAATTCACTAAAAGCGTTACTTTGCTACGTTCGTCAACAAAATAGCAGGTTATTGATGCTTTGTTTCTCTAATTATAACGGAAACAAAGTCAGCCGGACTACTTGAATTGCCTAACTTAAAATTATCAATAAAAATTAAGCTACGAGTCAGAAGCTGTTGAAACAACGTTTCATACATCTTTTAATCCGATCGACATATGGTAAAGGGTAACGGGAAATAGAGACAGTCGCATGAAAGCCGGCGAATAATTATTGTATGTCAGCGCTCCGACAGCGGCCAACAATGGTATTCCCGATAAATCTCCAATTATTATGTAAATCGCATAGTTGCAATATTTAAAGACTCTATCGGCTAAAGCATTTCTTCTTCAACGCGGACGGAGAATCGTACGGTCTCTGTCTGAAAGTGTATCCGCACGTGATCTGCGTTAGTGCAATGTGTTGAAATGTTTCAAAAGCTTTTTAAAGTGATTTTAAATGCCGTAAAACAATTAAAGTCTATAAAATCCAATTTGGAACGAATGAAGAATTTAAAAGGAAAATTTTAGATAAATCACCTTCCCAGGTACTGTGTTAAAAGTAGATTACAGGGGGCGTTAAAAATAATACGTGTCATACTTGGATAAGTCTAGCATTCAAAATGCAGATCTAAACATTTACCATACGGGGAGCTGTAGTTGCTACACTTGTGTTGCCTATATGCGTCTCTTTCCTGTTGATCATACAGCTAGTGGGGACGCAAAAGAAACAAAAAAAAACAAAAAAAAAACGGTTATTACAGATATATCTAGGAAATTTAAAATTCAAAATTAACCACCGCAGCAAAACTTAAACTAAGAATAATCTGGGGCGGAAGAAATAATTGCACATCAGATGTGATTAGATATTTAAGCGCAGTACAAATAGAAAAAAAAAAAAAAAAAAAAAAAAAAGAGATTAAAATCAACTACCGGTAATAAAGATTCTTATCGAAGAAAGTGAATACGAACATTTCGAAAAAACGATGTCTTGATAAGTAGACTTTTGTATAACGTGCAAATAAAACGAACATAAATCAGCTTGCTTGTTATTGAAAATAAATAAAACAGGACCAAAATTACTCATTGGACATTGGTTTTGATTAAACCAGCCATTTTTCCGTTATTTATTTATTTAAGTTTTTTTTTTTTTTTTTTTTTATCAACTAACGCATATTTATAATTAACGTAAAAGATAAAAAAGTAAAAAAAGTATTCGATATAATTATAGAACTACGCAACAAGCCAAGTGAAAAATGAAAAAAAAAAAAATTTCAAAATCATATTTGAAACCTTAGTCTCTGATATGTAAGATAACGCGTTACATGTACAACAACGTTTAAAATTTTGACAGTTCACAGGGGTGCCTATGTAATGAATTATGTAAATTCCGACTTTTAGGGTTCCTAAAACGAATTTTAGCTTCCATCTTCCTCTGTTTGGGTCCTGAATCCGAGGGTCCGAGGATACGGCGCCCCCGGATTTATCGGATGACGCAGGTCACATGAACCGCGTTCAGTTTTCAATGCATTAGGCTTATCTCTTCCTTTTTTGGTTTCCCTAAAAAAAAAAAAAAAGTTAAACAAAAAGCGGAAAGGTTATTTTTTATGTCCGCGTGCAAACACGTGTCTCCTTCCGGAGGAGTATTACATTACGGCACACGGTCGAGGTTCTAAATAACGGAATTAAATATCTCTTCTGATAGAAAATAAACACGTATATTCACACGAAATCTACCGATGCTGCAGTATAAACCGGCGACAAAACAACCGAAATTGCGAAAACAGTTGCGACTAGAATAAATACGACGTTCAAATTTCTGAGCGATGGAAGCTATTAGGACAATAATATATTTCTTAACCGGCGGTTAGAACAACAATTGTATCGCCAATTCTTCACTGATAACGAACAATTGTAAAATTCCTTTGTCGCTCAGCGTGTTACTCTAAACTACGCAACAATTCGTTGTATGCTTCGCGCAGTAGCTGCACCACCGCAGCTAGTACATAGTTCTGTTAGCTGAACAAGACACAATTTTTCGGAATTAATATACACACACGCGGAGACAACCGCATCTATCATCTCCCCGAATATCTGGAATTTATAGCAGACTCAATCAAACGACTCGATCGCAAACACTCACACAAGGAATAGCTTTACGATCCTGATAAAATCCGATACCAATATTCGGCACGTGTATATTAATTCTCAGCCGAGAGATCGCGCCGCATATATATCATCATTCGACGCGACACACAGATAATTTAAAATTTTGAAACCGAGTTGCGTCAGTTCGTATCACTATACGATAGCGGTGTAAAAACAGCTGTTGAAAAAAATACAAAATTGTTAAAACACAATCTTCCGCATTAATTTACAATAATGTACTGAATTATGGAATGGTAAAATTCCAGCTTTGAGTTAAGATCCGTGTTTAGTAATTCTTTTTCTTTACTTTCTCCGGCTCGATGTTAAAAGAAGATGTGGTATTCATTTTGGAAGCTTTATATAGTATGTATTTGGACTAATTTATAAAAAAACGCATAATTAAAGAGATGTACGGTGCGCGCTGTTTTCGTAAATATGGCCATCATTCCCTACGACTGTGGCACACGCGGGAAAATAAAAACTGACATTGATTAATATAAAAAATAATTTTGAAAATTCATTTTATAATACACAATCAAAAGGATCAGAATCGTCCGGCAGCATAATGGGTGATTCCCTTTCGCGCTGGTTAAAGCATTCAGCGAGCTCAGGGAAAAAAATAAATGTTAGATATTTTTTAGTGCGGAGAAGACAAACACTCAAGTGGCTCTTTATTGGCGCCAATTTTGCATAAATAAAATAAGACAGCACAACAGTGTGAAATTTTTTTTCATTAACCGGTTTTTAAATTGTCATTTGTTAAAAATATGTTCATAACGTCAGAAGCTTGTTGATGGACCTTATTCGATTTTTGTACTACATTTAATTCGTTCATCCATCGAAATATACCCCTCATACGATTGGGTAAGATTTTTAAAGCGTTCACTCCGATTCTAGTCATGTTCATCAGTTGGAAGATTATTTAACGTTGCAAATTAATTTTCTGCAACGTCAGGAATATTTTTCCATTCTATTCGAAACTATAAATGTAGATAAAAAGTATCTTTGGAAATTGTATAGTGTTTTTGCGTGGCTTATCACGGTATTCATAACCAAGAATTAGTCTGTAACCATGTTTGATTAAATCCATACTCCCTTTCGGATCGAAGAAAAATTTTCCGTACAGTTTTTAAAACATAGCACATTGTGTCTTTATATTTCTTTATTTGTGACAATAAAATTTAACACAGAATATGAGCCGAACTCCGTAAACAATAACAATAAACAACTACCGAGCTTTAGTACTTTTTAAAACACTATGTAAAAAGTTAGAAGAAGGTTGATTTCCTTACGTTGGCATAAACAGGTACTGCTACGACTAAGGGCGATATCTGCTGGTTATAGTTTAATTGCGTATAGTCCTTGAAAGTGAGTTTACCTGCCCGCCACGGGTTAGATAGATGATTCAGTTTATCATTGTAGTTTGTTACTCATCGAAGTCATGAAGGGTTTATACTGCAAGATATGAAATAACGTTTTTTTTCTTTTTTTCCTCGAAAATATATGTATATTTATTAATATTCCCACATTTTCTTGTCAAGCTGCATAGCCTTGTCGACGCGTTTTCTTACATCTAAATATGTCTATACTATACTACTTATATTATATGTTTATCGCCGCGCAAATATTTTATTACGAACTCATCCTATTTTTCCTTATTTCTAACTTAACTATAACTAATATCTATTATTTATTTTATTTTTTTCCCCGTCCCTTTTCCTTCCTCTTTTTTTCACTTTTGTTTATCACCGTACTTTTTTTCTCTTATTTAATGCTTATTATTGTAGTTTCTGATTTTTATTTAAGCATCACTTTAGAGCTGAATTGAGTAGACGTAAGTTTTTTTTTTGCTTTTTTTTTTAAGGAGGGTTACTAAACCACACACTGCATGTAACTACCCAGATTATCGTAATGAGTGGACCTACATTTTAAATCAGACTCCTCAGCTCGAGTCATGAGCTAGTTGAAAGCGGTAGGGTTGAGGGGATGTCTGCAAGTGATGTAATCTGGGCGCTCAGCAACCCATTGAGACGTGTGCATTTCAGCAAGATGTGTGAAACTAATGGGTATTCATCGATAGAACAAAGTGGGCAGGTATATTTGGCTTTGGAGCTTGTTTGAGAATGTAGTCGTGAGAAAAAAACGTATGTCCCGTTCTCAGGCGATTTACCGTCGAGTATGTTTCGTTCCGACTGGAGGCTGCCATGGTTCTGGCGTAGGTTTCAATTCTCTGAGAAAGGTCAATTGAGACATCCAGTCATGATTCCACTGTGCGATCTGAAGGATAATGGATCGAAAGAAAATAACGGCATTGGGCACATCATGGATGACCGAGCGACCAGGCCTCTCATTCCCCGGAATTCCGGCATGACTGGGGAAGGGGGAGGGCATAAAAAAACAACTCGGCATCCTCTTCGGCTAAGCTCGTATAAGATAGCCAGAACTTCTAGGACCATTGGTGATTCCGGGTAATCCGATTGCAAAGCACGTATAGACTGCAAGGAATCAGTCACCAGTAAGATTCCGAGCGGTTGGGATCTCAGTTCTAAATATGCCTGAAGACAAAACAACACAGCATACATTTCGGCTTCCGCAATCGATACAGCGTTGTTCGACCGTATGCTCTCTATGATTCCGTCTATTTCGAAATGCAGCTGGGCCAACCTTGGACTTATTAACTTCGGATCCATCAGTGTATGATTTCGAAAATGTGGTATATTTATTAATAATGCCTAGCGCCCTGTGCCCTCGCAGTGCTGGTAGACGATTGTTATCGGTGAGGGTTGTAATAGCTTCTACCTGAAAAGAAGCCCAGGGTGGAGGAAGTTTTGAATAGTGCATTCTGGGTGTAAAGTTAGGCTTTCGTGTTATTTTGCAACAAAATGGCATTTTGACTTCAGGTAGATTATCTTTGGGAAAGTCAGGGTCTATAATTACGTCACTGTTATTCTCCGCGGCCCATGAATGCATATCGCGGTAAGTGAAGAATTTTCTGCTATAAGATAAAGGTGGGACACCAGCTAATGAACATAGGCTTTTAGCTGGGGATGTACACGATGGGCGCCAAGTATCATGCGAATAGCGGCGTTATTCAAGTGTTTTTAATAGGAAACCCCACTCGTCGACGAGAGTACATCTGACTCCCAGAATTGATTTTGCTGAGGACTAATGCTTTATAAATACTAAGAAGAAACTTTGGTTGGATGCTAAAATTTGGGATTAGACAGGAACTTGATCACCCTTAAAGATTGAAGGGATTTAGCTTTTAAATCAGATATAAAGGGTTTCCAAGTCGGTTTAGCGTTCATCAAGATGCCAAGGAAAGTTGTTAGTGGACATACTTAAACACACTGAACGTCTAGAATAAATAATTTAGAGCACGGTGAAAATGAAAAATAAAAAAACCAAACGAAGACAAAAATAAAAATATAAAAAGCAACACAAGAAGATGTGTACAAGTAAATGAGTACAAAAAAGTCTGACCTTATTTCGTTAAATTAGGTTGTCTACAAATCTAAACCAGGTTAAGGAACTGTGAAGGTTGATGATATTTTACAATAAACGTTGATTCGTAAATGTATTATAAAACAGAAAATAAAGATAGTTTATTTTCTTACTTTTTATCTTAGTTATCAAGCTTGTTAACTTTATTTTCTTTTTAATAAGCCCCAAGAACAGTTGATCATTAAAACGAACACTATTCCACTTTCAGAATTGCTAGTTTAATAGGATTTCCTAGAAAATAATTGTCCAGTCGATTTCTAAACTCCAAAGAAAGCCCTTAATCCACAAATTTCATATAAATTATTATTAAAACCGTTTCTAAAAAATCTACTACCCACATATACGGGTATGTTACCCTTGTTACTTTCATGTCGCATAATATTGTCAATAGTATTTAATTGTTTGTGAAACTCATTGATAATCAGCAAGCAAATCATACGGATAAGTACGCCGTGTACCATTTTATTCGATAACTAATATTTACTTGTGTTGATAATTTCATTTCATTTTTTTTTTTTGCACTTAAATTAATCTACAAAATGTTATAGCCAATATTATAAATTATTGTTTAAGTTTTATTCTTCATATACGCGGAGTATCATTCACAAAAACAATTTTAATTTCTAACTTTATTATTTTACAATGTTTTTACTTCTAATATTTATAGAAGAGTTATTAAAATCAAAAAAAGCATTTTATAAAATGTAATTTTTTAATTTATGTTTTTAAAGACCAAAAAAAAAATGGGGGGTTCTTGAGAGAACTATAAGATTCGATTACTATTTTTTTTAAATTATTAAAATTTATCTCTTTTTTTACCACATTTCTCTCAAATTAAAATCGTATTATTCGATGAATTCCTTTTATTTTAGGAACTCGAAGTATTCATTTCCCTACTATTTCAAAATTACACCAAACTTCACTAATGTTATTCCATCAATAATGGAAAATGTTTATGAAGTTGCAAAAGAAAACATCTGGCGTCGTGAACTGCTCTGGAATATTTTTCCAGCTGCTATCGCTAAAAAACTATTTCAACCGGTGTTTTCTCAGCAATCGAAATTTTTTCAGTTCCATCAATTAATTTCATTATGAAATCTTAATTTATGAAGAAACAAAATTGTTTACATACATGTCTCATGGAAGTTCTGACACCCACCTACTTCAAGCAGTTCCAATACAACGTTGACAATAATTCTCATTTACGTTCGTGTGAAAATTAAACATTAATAACGATTGTAGTGAAAAAAAATTTTATCCTGATCATAACATACATATATTTTTGTAAGTACGCGTACGTTAAAATCTCGAAGCATTAAGTTTCTGATTAATTTCATTTAGAGCAATTTAAAACTCTTTAATATTTAGACGAATAATAAAGTAAAAACATTTATACTATAACTTTTTTATCGCTGTAAATGGTTAATTTTCGCCTGAATGTAAACGAAAGAATTACTGAAGACGTTGCCAGCAATAATTGAGCAAACATTAGTTGAAAGAGAGCTTATAGACACACACAGACACACTCGTATAGTTCAGCAACATTATCGACGCGCGCGCTATATTATACTAACGCCATCTAGTGCCCAAGTCACATATTTCGATTTTTTCGAACAACATTATTTTCACGGATGAATAGTGGCGCCATCTGCTGGCATTTAATAGAATAGGAAAAAAACAAAAACGGATTGCTCGAACGCATTGGTTTGTTGCTGTAATTCCACTCCAAAGATAGCGCCACATCGAAGTATTATTCACCTCAGTTATATTGACAGGCTCGAAAGAGAACGTTTCGATTTTTTTTGAACTAACGATATAGTTCGCTCCGTAAACTTTCAGAAATCGGTCAAAATGATCCCTCAAAAATAAAAACTGTACAATACTTTTTACTTTTGTCATTTTTTGCAGTTTCTGTCCCCTAATCAACGGTTTCCTCTAAGAATCGGTTATTTTTTTCGATGCCTTTAGTAGTTTTTCGGTGTGTATGGCGTTCGGTAAGTCAGTAACTATTCTTTTTTTTCCGTCATAGTCAAAAGAACTAAATTTAATTCACACCAAAGTAATCTGGAATACAACAACAACAACAACAACAACAACAATCGTATATTTGTACACTTCTATGTATGTAGTAATATAACACATTTAGATTTTGTTTTATCCGTACCGAAAGCAAAACTGTTTCTTACCGGATAGGAGCATAAGACTTATAAATTCACTTATTATTAGTCGTACATAATTGAAGTTTGCCGCAAAAAAAACAAAAAAAAAAAAAAAAAAACTGCATACATGCGCAAGTAACCCTTTTAGAAAATAAAGGAAGATTTTTATACGAATTTAATCTATAACGAATATTACATACGAGAAATCGAAATCCGCAACTTGCTTAACATTAATACGAGATACAAAATGTATTAGACATAATGGGGAATCGTCAGACACTGAAGAGTTTCATAAAATTATTCATTTAAGTGTCAGTAGTACATGCTTTATCCTTTTCTATGTGTTTATATTTTTTGTATCTAAGCGCTTTAGGGTTTTTGTAGAATTTTTCGTAAAAATAAAAATTCTTCACATAAACTTATACAGAGTTCTGTAGTCAATATTTTGATGTCGTAAAAATTGTTATCACAAAATACACGTGCTTTTTCGAAACTATTTCAAAATAATAAAAAGTGTAGAACGCTGAAAAATGTTGAAATACTTATTAAAAATATGTCGGCTTTCTTAAAAAAAAATTAATTAATTTTTTCAAAAATCGAGCGAAGTATTAAAATATACGGCGGGGGTCTATTTTACGTATGTTGCGTAACTATTTTTTTTCTTTTTTTGATGCAAGGTACGCGGTTCGAGTGCTAACACATTTGATCTATATTAGTGTTTCGGTAGATTATGTATATTCTTTTTAATCTCGTTTTACTAGTTTATTTTTGGGACGCGAGAAATTAACTTCGCAAAGGGTTTTGTAGTGTATTTTTTGTGTTTAAACTTTTAAAAACCTATGTAACAGGGGGAGAACTTTTTTCATGTTCACTTTAAATATTGTACGACACATATTATGCGAAAAGGTATTACGACGGGTGCATTTCGCGTTTACGAATTATACATATCCACGAATAATCATGATTATTTAAAGATTTTTTCATATTTAACAACATAGTTGTCGATTGATTGGAGGAGAAGCAAAAAAATAACAAAATGTTTTACTTATCAATGAATCAATGGAAAGTATACATTTAATTATGAAATAAAAATAATACATTTAGTTTCAAAAACGCTTTCGTTTACAATTTAAAATTAACCTTATTTTTTTTTTTTTTGCGCAGTTTGTTTTTAAACATATCTGCTTATTCCGCTAGTTCTGATAAACTGTGTTACAGATAAAATTGCATTGGGGGAATTCTCAAGAATGTTGGTAATTGTTTTGTTATTAATAGAAGGGGGGGGGGCGGTGCGGTGAGAGTGCTGGACCGTCGCACAGTATGTGGGAAGTTGAGAGAGCAACACCTTGGCTACAGAAAGGACAATTCATAGGAGGGGGTTTTTTGTGCAAAATAAAATTATGCGACATGGCCGTGTGGCCTGTGCGCAAGCGGCTAAGTGCACAGAAATCTCTGTAGGAAATGTTTTTTTCTGGCCACCATGGTTCTCGGTTGAGGATTTAATTAACCGTGAGGAAGTCTGACACGAGGACCAATGGGTTTTCCATGAGGACGTGAGATTATTGGAGATTATGTTCAAGAGATAAGGTGGAAGAGGGCTGTTACTAGGCAAGGGGGGGCAATATATTTCTGCTCGGACGGATGTATCGACGCGTTCATTTCCAGGAATCTCAGCACGGTTGGACGCCAATAAAAAGGATACGGAGCACACTGCAATCATGAAATACATATATTATTATTATTATTATTATTATAATTATTATTATTTTATAAAAAAAGTGAATATTTTCCATTGATTCATTTGATAAGGGAAAATAATGCGTTCAACAAGTTTTTTATTATCCAGCTGTCTAGAAAATTAACGGTGAAAACTGAGTGCTGATGTAAAATTTATATTTTCCACCGGCGTCATATTTATTCTGTTCTTCTGCTAGATGCAGAAAAAAAAAAATAAATAAATAAAAAAAAAACACAAAAAAGTAAAAAAAAAAAATCAATTCTATTATCGTTTGACCTATTACATATGCTCCAAGCGCACTGTCGTAAAACAAAACAAGGTGCTTTCATTATAAGTGTAAGAAAAGTGGAATCATGGTGAAGATTTTGTTTCTGACATGAATTTGTCTTATCACTGGGAATCGTTTCGTAAAATTCCTGTCACGAAAAAGTTTTTTTTTTTTTTTTTTTTTTTTTTTTTTTCTTCACATCCAGAACATTCATTTACTAGATTTTAATGTTAATAAGATCGTGAATTTCAAGATCATCAGCCGATCACGAATTTATTTATCGAATAATCACGCTAGGTCAATAAAGTTTCTTCTTTTCAACCTGTTGCAATTTGCTGGTCGTTGTTGTAAATTCGTTGCGAGAGCATTTTCATTTCAACTTCGACAAGTGATTTTTAACCGTCAGCTTTATTTCTTCAGTAACATATTTCACTTGTAAATCTTAATGTAGGTGTTTGGTTGGACACATACCATGGTGCTCCTGATCATTGGATCGTAGCACCTTATTTTGATAGCGTTGTATTCTGTTCATACTATATTTTTAGAAGCGCATTTCTGTAATTCAGCTGCGTACACAACCATATCGGTTTTTTAGTACCATGTGGTATAGCAATATTTTATTTGCAATATGTAATTGGGAACGCGGTCCAAGCAACCGATGAAGTTGTCTCGTTTTCAGATTAAGTTCCGTTATTTTTGTCTTGATATGATGAAGCCACGTAAGTGTTTCATCTAGGTGTACTCCGAGATATTTTACGGATGAATATGTTTGTATTTGCTTGTTATTTATAGAAATATGATATTTGTTACGTACAATTTTTCTCTTTGTAAAAATAATGTGGTTACTTTTATTTTCATTACTATTTTCCATTTATTCAACCGATCAATGATTTCATTTAGCACATCTTGTAAATTTTCTGTGGACTTTTCTGGATTCGCGTGCGTTGCCATGATTGCCATGTCGACAGCGAATGTTGCTAGTAGTGCGTTATCTGTTTCTGACATATCATGAGTAAACAATAAATACAAGAGAACTTCCCTGAGGTACACCTGCCTCACTTTTATATATGGATGATTCTGCTCCATTTACTACAACTCACCTGTCTTGTAAATAGGATTTCCAAATATTGTAATACTGAATTGGTAGTACTTTTTTTTTTTTTGCATTTGTAAAGCATTCCCGGATGCCATACTTTATCAAATGCCTGTTGTACATCAAGGAAGACGGCCGAAGTAACTCTTTCTTTTCCAAATGTTTCTTCAATTTTGTTAACCAGACGGTGCACTTGTTGTACTGTTGCGTGCCTAATTCGGAAGCCAAATTGATGATTTGGTATTATTTCTTTCTTATCTATGAACTTTTGTATTCTCCTCTTTTAAGAGTTTTTCGAAAACTTTGGCCCGAATTGATAAAAGTGAAATTAGCCGATAAGAAGTTGAGGGGGTTTACCTTGTTTTAAAATCATCACAACATTGAAGCATTTCCACAATGTAGGATGTCACGCAAAAGTGTTGCACTTATTCATATTTACGCTATCGTGTAAATCTTTCATTCAATTTGTGATCAACAGTTTTAGTTCCTTACTAAAACACGAAGTAATCGTACCACATTTTATGTACTCTGTCCGAAAGAATGTACTTCCTGCATAAAAAGTAGAACGGAGGTGTCTTCTTCTTTTCTGCAATCTCCCAGTGTGAACCACTCGCTACTATTATATAAAGTTGAAGTTCAAAAGTCCAAACAGTACTAGGGAACAGAATTAAATAAATGCGCGTGAGAAATTGATTTAAATTAATTTACAAATAATTGCCGTTGAAAATATGTAGCTAATTGCCGATAGTTCCGGCTTTCCCCGCTAGGTTATATTATTTCATAGCAACAAATAATGTTTCCGCTTCAAGTATTGGGAACAGAATCCTGGATTTTTATTTTACAACTAGGCGAGAGGCTAATCATCTTTCCCTCAACGTGTTTACCTTCTGTTTTACCCTGCATTGTCTTGAAGTTACTGTGTCACACATACGAAGAATGTTCGAAAAGTAAATTTCCTACCCCTGTAAAACCGGTTAGAATAAACTTGCGGGAGTGGGCGTGGTCTCATTTTGCATAAACTAGTGTGTTTAGATCGCAATAGTGTATGTCTTTTCGTTTTCGAGTTACGTGAATTAATCGTGAGTGAAATTCAGAAAGCTCCCGCCGGCTACGAGGTGCGCTCAGTTGTTTTCGTTTTTTTTTTTTTTTTTTGACCACAAAAAAATCGCACCAATTGTGAAATTCATCGATCAATAAACAGTGGAAGTTTATGGACCCCCGTGACGAGTGTTTAGTATGTTAGTAAATCACGGTGAATTCCGAGGAGCTAGAACGAATATAGAGGACAAGCAACGGAAGACCATTAGTAATCTCAGACGAACTGGTGTGCGAAAAATCGAAAAAACTCTGCGATCCGATCGCTGCCAAACGATTTTCGATCTTCTTGACCAGTTTCTGAATATGTCACGAGATGGTACGGTGCAGAAAAATTCAAGACCGACGAGGAGTTGAAAAATTTTGTTCTCACCATCTGGTTGTTACAAAATTTGGCGGCAGGTTGCTACGAGGAGAGTATTTATAAGTTAATTTCTCGACTCGACAAATGCTTTAATGTAAAAGGTGAATATATGAAAAAGTGTAAATAATAGTACGCTGAATTCAATGTCGATGTCCGTTTTTTTCTAGCTTTATTAGTTTCGAAAATAAAAAATAGGGAATAGGGAAACTTACTTTTAGGACGCCGCTCGTATGTTAAGGACTCTGTCAATCACTGTTGTTCTTTTGTGGTGTTGTATTATCGGATACATTAGATCGCCGTCATAATTTATAAATAACTTTAAGTTTAATGATTTTTGCGAGAAAATAATTATAAACTATTACTAGTTTAGGAAAAGGTCTAGTCAATGGAAACAATTCATCCATCGGTATTATTGATGAGCTAGGAGAAGAGTTCATTGAGTTTACATCTTGGCAGGGTTCGAAAGACCGAGTTAATACGCACACACACACACACACACACACACATGTAAACATTAACATAAACTAAGGAGCTTTGCAACCTTCACTCTCCCGCACGTCCTTCGTTTAGCAATTAATGGTATGCTGTTACTTTTGCTAATAACACAGGGGGTTTAGAACGCGTACCGCGAGGCTTTAATTAAACTTGGCGTAAATTTTGAGATTTTCATAATCTTCTTCCACTAGCTTTATATAATGACTTGGTTTCTAGTTAATTACGAATTGAAAATGAAGAACGACCGAATAATAACGATTGAAAAACGACAGCAACTACAAAAACTGGATAGAAAAAGAAACTCATCGAAGTCTAACGAAAGAATATAATTTTTTGAAAAAAATACCGATTTTAGAATTTACTCTAACAATTTAATAAAAATTTGTTAAAAAGTAAAAAATAGAATTATTCGATAAAAAGCAACGTACTATATTTTACAATAAAATGTAATACTTGAACGTGAATATTATGAAAACTCCCAATCTACGATAATTGAAAACCTATATTAACTCGTTTCCCACCAAGTACTGGTAACATCAAGAATATTTAATTCAGTTTCTTAATTACTGTTGCAAATTTGAGAATTTGCTTTTATCCAGGCTCTAATGAGTATTTACTATGGTTTAAAAATAATCACAATATTCCGCCCACAAAAACAAAAAAAAAAAAAAAAAATTTCCCCCATACTGTTACATTTTTCGGTAATAAAATATATTATCTTTTATCGGGTATTTTTAATTTTTAACATATTTTTTATTAAATTTTCGAAGTAAATCTTGAAGTCGGAACTTTTTTTCTTGTAAAAACAATTTTAATTCGCAATTTTTAATGCGAATAATTTTGAGTGATAATATGGCTCGACCAACCTTAAAATTACGCTATACTTTTAGCACCGCATGAATCTGCGCATTTGATTAGGGAAATACAATGTTCAAATTTCGTCACTGATGAGCTTGTAAATCGCGCTTTTCAAATTCGTCATCTTTATTCGAATCTACATTTCCATTTGATAATGTTAATAATGCGCTCTAAATCATTCGTGTTCGTCGCCTCCTTAATTTTAAAAGAAATTTTAAAATTTTGTCTGTTCATATTTTCTCTATATTCTAACCAAAATTTTTTTTTGGGAACTTTTATCCAAGTTATATTAAACCAAGAAAGTATATCTACTATACATGGAGACCCCATTTTTTAAAGTTGTTTTATCAATTAGTACTTAATACAACTCATCGATACTTAAATAGGATCAACGCTGACCGGAGTATATTTTCGAGTAAACAAAGGGAACTACACGAATATCGCGGATAGTTTGTTTGATTTTTTCGATGCATTGTTTTATAGTACACTATTCACGCTTTTATATAAAACCACTGTTCCCACAACACTTTGTACTTGTGGCTGTTTTCTGTACTGCATTGTAAATAAATTATTATAATAAATTATAAAATAAAAAAAATAAGAAAAAAAAAAAGAACGGAACATGACGGAGGCAATAAGCAGGAATTCCAAACCTAAGCAAAAATGTAAATACAGAGTAAATTGAAGAATGTAAGCGAATAATGGAGACAACAAAGCGTCGAAGTGAAGGAAATAAAAAGAACCATGGTTTGGAAGGAAGACTAGGTTGGACGGATACAAAGGGCGATTGTTAGAAACAAAAGAGAACATATACATCCGATATTAAAATGTGTAAAATGAGAATGCTTACATAGAGAGTGTAGGAGGTTTGAAAATGAGATTTTTTTGAAGAAGAATCAGCTAGCTTATTACTAAAGATGCCAGAATGTCTAGGAATTCGCATCAAATGTCTGTATGAATCGCATGCAGAAAAAAAAGAATAAGAATGGAATGCGGAGAACCATAAAAACACAAGAATGATCGGAAAGGCGAAACAGATAGCCTGATGGGCCCTCATGAAGTCAGAAATAATTAAAAAAACGAAAGAAAAGCGATTAGAGGAAATGGAAAAATGATAAATTTCACTTCTTCCGGATTTGTATTTATAGTTGACGCGCGCAAAAAAAATTAAAAAAAAAAATCCTGTTCTATGTAAAAACGGTTTTTTAATAAATGTCTGGAGGAAAATATTTGTTCGGTCGTAGTAAGGCTGACTGCTGATATTGAAAAAAGCGATCGAAAATAATTAAACAACCTATATATATATATATCAGGGGCGGATCCAGAGAGACATTTTGGAGGGGGGAATTTTTTTTTTTGATTAAGAATTGTATTTCAATAGCGCTTTTTTTTACAATACGAATTTGCGTACAAAGGCGCCAAGCCAAGCACCGCCGTTAAGCTTAATCTTGACCTAGAACCTTTTTAAAATAAAACTTAATAAACTTAAATTTTTTTTTATATCGGTTTTTTTTTGTATTTTTTTTAAATGGTTTCGGTACCAGCATTGACTCAACTACATAAGCTTAGATCACCAACTCAGATTCTGAGGCGATCGGAGGTAGACAGTATAAAGGAGAGTAGAAGGGGAATAACGGCTAGAGATGGGAAGGAAAGGATAAAGGAAGCATTGAAAGGGGTAGGAAGATCCAACGCCAAGAGTTCGGCGTATAGATGAGAGCACTCGGGAAAAGAGCAGGACATTCAAAAAGGATATGGTTGGGGTCACATATAAAGGGAGGATCAATAGAGTGGAGAGAACAAAAGGGAGAGGGTGAAAGAGAAAAGGAAAACCGAGAAGAGAGAAGGAGAGAATGACCAAGTCTTAGTCTGATTAAGGAAACAATAGCCAGCTTGAGAAACTTAATGCTACATGATCTGGTGGGTTATGTATCGTGTACTTATTTAACAGACAATAATATTTTTTTTAATTTTTTTTTCTGAAAGACGCGTGTGATTGATTTCAGTTTGATCTACCATTTAGGCTAGATTGTCTTGTCCAGGTATTAATATTGAAAATTATACATGTGTTAATCTGCAGATTTTAAGTGTAATATTTTTTATTCAATTGAGTAATGTAAATCACTGTAGGATGTTATTTTTGTCAGTAAATTTTGGTTTTAAAACTAAGAAAGCGAATTTTTGAAATTTAGCTGGTGAAGTTAAATTGCTCAAATTGAGGTTTCCTATATTGAAGTGTCTGATGTCGCCATACTTACTGCAGTGAAAAATTACGTGATTGGCGTTTTCAATTTCCCCACATCCACATTTATCATCTTTAGTAATTTTGTATAATTTTTTTAAGTAAGCTCCGAAGTGTCTGTGGTCAGTGAGGAGTTGGGTAGTGTAAAAATCAGATGTTAACTGTAAGCCTGTGAGATTAGCCTGTGAGTATATCGACCTGCTGTATCTCTTTCCCAGGAGTTTTGCCATATGGACATGAAATAATTTTTAATGTGTCTTTCAAGTTGTTTTAGCGACATTTTTATATGTAAGCCATGGTGGATTAGCATGTAGGAATTATTCTGAAGAGGATTTATTGGAAGCAAAAAATTCATTATTTGATAGACATGATCGTTAATATATTCAAAATTTTTATGGTTTTTTATAGTAAAAATGATTGATCTATAATTAATTTCTAGGTCTAGTGAAAAGACTCCCGTAAGAGCAACAGAGGTGCTATGAGAAATTGTTCTATAAGCTCTGCAGGCGTTTATTAAGTATTTACGTTGTGTAGAGTAGATTTTTTGCTTTAGGGTTTTCTTTTTTAGGTGTTGGAAAAACACAAGTCTATATTTGTAATCAAAGCCCCATGTATTTCAGCACACGTTTAGTAATTGATATTATTTAGCGTCCAACTTAGATGTGGTGGAGTCTATGTGTTGTTTAAAGGAGAATTTATTGTCTAATACAACTCCTAGGTATTTAAAATGTTGGACTACTTTTAAAGTGATCTCCCTGTAAAACACTTTAATATTTTTCCTTTTTAGTTCCAGGGAGTTTGTGAAAAGGGACACAAAGCGTTTTTCAACTGAAAGATTAAGCTTCACTTCATTTAGACGGGCTCCGAGTAACTCAAACGTTTTGTTTGCTATTCTTTCGAGATTGACTTTTGTATCGTCCGTTATTATGAATAGTAAGTTATCCACAAATGCGCATAGGTCAACGTTCTTGTCGTATGGTAGAGCTTAGTTGAATAATATATTCCAGAAAAGTGGACCTAAAACGCTACCCTGTGGGCAGCCTTTATTGGTTTCAGTGTTTGCGCTATGATTACCTATTTGAAGAGTTACACGTCTGTTTTTAAGGTAGCAGTATATTGTACTTACCAATGGTATGTCTTTGATCAGAATATATTTTAAAATGTCAAACAAAGTAGGATGCCAGCAGTTATCAAAGCCTCCTTTGATATCCACTCCTATGACAAGAACGCTCAATTTTTGCTTAAGGCTGCTGCTATCTTGCTGACTGCATAATTCACAGCATGTTCTGTGGACAGACCTTGTCTGAATCCAAATTGTTTTTTATCTAAAAACTTTGTTGAGTTCAGATGGCAAGATATCCTACTTTTTTAATAGCTTTTCGTAAATTTTGCTTACAGTATTTAAAAGACAAATTGGGCGATAGAAGATTATGAGATTTGCATCTATGTTTGATTTATAAAGTAGGATTACATTTGCTTCGTGCCTAGTTTTAGGAAAATAGTTTAAGGAGATGATTTTTTTTTATATAGAAGTGGAAGGAGTTTTGGATAGATCTTTTGGATTAATTTTAGTGTCTTATTTGTAATATTGTTAGGTCCAGCAGCTTTGTTGTTTTTTAAATTTTTTATAATGCTATTTCATGCCGAAGTATCAAGAGGAGTCCGTTGTTTGTTGCTGTCTTTGCCAGTACTGTCTAACAGAAAAAGACAGGACAAGGAGTAGTTTAGATTCTCTGTCACATTGGCGATTTTATCGCCATTATTTTTTGTGAAAAGTGAAATACATATTGTTTGGTTTGTTTGATTTCAGACACGTTAATTTGTAGCTTAAGCCGGTTTGATATTTTCAGAGCAAATTTGGGGGGGGAAGTTATATAATTACGTAATATCTTCTATGGTAGGCAATAGATTTGAGAAATACGTTGTTTCATAAAGAAAATCAAATAACGACCTCTTTAGAAATTTAAAAATGTTTTAAAAATACATAATTATTACAATTTAATTTAAATTTTATTTTATTTTTAGGTAAAAAATAAAAAATTATAAAATTCTAGAGCTAAAATGGTAGTTTAGAATTTGAATTGAATTTTTTCATAGTGGCTTTGGATCTTGGGGGGGGGGATGTCCCCTATCCCCCCCCGTGGATCCGCCACTGTATATATATATATATATATATATATATATATATATATATATATATATATGTCGTCGCGATAGCCTAGTTTCTAGAGCGCTTGACTTCCGTTACGGAGGTCACAGGTTCGATCCCGAGCGACGACAGAACTTATTACAAGAATTAAATAAATAATCGCTAATAATCACGTGGAAGGCAATGGCAAACCACCACATACAACATCATATGCGCGCTAGGTCAGCATACAGCAGACATAAATAGGACTGCACTTGTATATCGATAAAGCAAACGATTACTAATCAGTTCCGAATGTAGTCTTGCGTATGTACACCTGCGTTACATATAACAATTGCCTACAATGCCTGTTGTCTGTACAGCTGAGATATACGAATAAGTAGTCGCCGACGCTCAAGAATTAAGTATGGCACTATAAAGATATATACACATATATATATATATATATACATAGTTGCACGTGTTACTGTGTCAGTTCGAATCCCCTAATATTCCAGCCAGAGCTGGGACGACAATTTGCTTTGACTGTATTTCCTATTCAACAATGCTAAGATTTTGGCTGCTGTTAATGAATCTGTTATTGGAAGCATATATTCCGGATCGGTACTAGTGCGGGGACAAAATACTTTCCGGGCTGAAAATTATTATTGCATACAGTTCAGCGTCTAAAATAATACTACGTCAGAGAGTGAATATTACGCCGTCGACTGTAGAGATGCAGCGGTGGGTGATGAGCTTTTGCAGAGAGCTGTAATGATCTCGTGATACATTACAGCACGCGCTCCATGGATCGCTGTTATGATATACCTTGGCACTTTCATTTCTGCGGAACTGAAAAGTTAGTCGTTATTAAGTAATAATACAGGTTATTAGTAACCACTGGTCTCAAGTCTGCGGAAACGTTAACATAACTTGATGAGCATAGAGAACGGATCATTGTTCAAAGCTGAAGCAAAAGTGATTTTCAGCGCGGGGCTTTATGTCATCCTGAGTTACTGATAACATTAAAAATATTATAAATCAATTTTGATCCCTATAGTTTGGTCTCTTAGATAATTCCGGATAAATGCCATCCTACTAGCTAACTTCACTCTTCTTAATTTATTTATAAGGTCTTACCGCCGAAGATGGGGTCGTAAGGTTTTTCTATTTCGAAAAAAAATGGTTAATTATGTGTTGATAAGTTATATAGCCCTGAGTGCAAGTGACACGATATATACATTTAGCCCTACGGTCCTCGCTCCGTATATTATTGGATGTTTAAAAGGAGAGGAGATGTGTCTGTCAATCACTTTTGTCAGAAAGACCTTAGTGGGGAATAAGACGGTAGCTGCTGAATGTTAAAATTGGTTTTTGTCTTGTTTTAGGATAGAAACGAAGTGATTGCGTTTTTCGTTATCGGAAATTAGGAATGTTCGGTCCGTCTCAATCTGCTTATAAAAATGCATAGTAGATACAACTTAACCTCCGCCGGAAAACAATTTTAACATCAAAAAATGGATGGAGTTTGCAGCGGGTGAGTTTCGACTTATTATTTAGTTCAAAATTTAGCTGACAAGCCTTACTCGTGTAATCGACGGATAAAGAGGAAACTTTTCCTACACTGTATCTATACGCAACAGAAAAAAGGATGAATAGGAGAATTCATTGCGGATGTTTCACAGTTTTTGTTATAATGTTTGCTAATTTCCATTGAGGTAATTTATTTTCCTTCATATCGATGTACCTTTTTTTAATCGTTAAAAGATGAGTGAAAACAAACGTTAACGTGTCATTCAAATCGCGAAGGGCAAATGGTATCTGTATTTATTAAATTCTATCAGATCCTGATCGAATTTAATCGATTTACATCATTTCAAGGAGCATTTTTTGTTTTGCAATAGCATTACCTCATCACACCGCTAGAGGGCTCTGCGTGTTCATTGTGAAAAAATTTCAAGCTAAAAGAGCCGTTTCGGTATGGGCCTATGGAGGAAAAGTCGGTTCTAATATTCTTGCTCGACCCTTCTGGTGTCTTAGTATGTGGCTATTTAAAGACAATGTTAACGCGATTACCATTTTTTTTGTCTGAGCGTTATTTTGATTCGGTAGGACAATGCCCCACATTGATCAGATTGTGACGCGGATATACTAAATACAACTATCGAGCTGTTACGCAATACGGGGCTATAGTATTACTTCTTTAGTTGTTACAACAGTAGCGAGAACCATTTTCCGTGAGATTTTCCGTATAAGAATTTGATAAAAAAACATTCTGATGTGCTGTTGTAGTTGGATATGCTCTACATACAGCTAACATTTTAGAACTGTCCAAATCTGACATTCCTATACCCAAAGCAGAACTATTTATGGCACAAGTTTCTAAAATTTGAAATAGCAGAAAAGACACCGTATAAGATTAACTTTCTGGTCGGTTTTTTCAATCTCCGTGCAACAGCGGTTCGGTTACTTGGCTTAATTGCACTCCAAAAGCAAAAATTAATCGCTCAACTTATTTTAAAAAAGTAACATTACCATGTCGATCCTTCATCTGACCGATATATTTAATACACCCCCCCCGGGCTGCCGGATAATCTCTCACGGCATACGGGTGGAAATATAATCCCTTGTTCGTTAATATTCGAGATTTGCTCCGATAGCAGAAAAATTTTTGCCATTATAAGTGTTTGGTAAAACATCATTAGTCGTCTACAACGTCTTTCTGCTTTTCCGAGTATTTTCCCCTGATCGTTTTCCACGTCAGATATTTCTTTCTTCTATTCACGATTTTCTTAAGTAGAATCATTTCTATCATATTCAATCTGCTCAATCGCAAATTATAGGATAAGTAATAAAACAGACGAAATTACTTACTGAATTCAATTTCTGATTATTTATGAAGCCCTAAGCGCACTAAAATTGTGCAAAGTATAATACTAAAATGAATTCCGCGAATTTCAAAATTGTAAGAATCGAATGCTTGCGGAATGATCCAGTTTTTATCAATTAGAATTCCGTGCTTGTCTTGTAATTTATGTTACCGTAATTTTCGACATTACCTTGCCGGCAACTTCAAAGGCCAAGGGTCAGAGTGCGGAACATGTCGTAGCCACAGCTTATCTACCCACCCTTCCCC
This sequence comes from Icerya purchasi, assembly GCA_039619475.1. Classification (NCBI taxonomy): domain Eukaryota; kingdom Metazoa; phylum Arthropoda; class Insecta; order Hemiptera; family Monophlebidae; genus Icerya; species Icerya purchasi. Next base: position 149,172,948 of record CM077115.1, read on the forward strand.
GGTGTCGCCCCGAACCATCCGATACTTCAACAAATGTCCGTTAAAGTGCACAATAGTGGAAGTAGTACAATATAGCTAAAAAAGCGTTAGCCTATCACTAGCACATGTTCGAAAAAAGCATACACTCTCACCATCGTGACGCTAATTCAGGTAATGTTCTTTTTTTTTTGATGCGTTATCTACGGACATTAACTCAACGGAAGTGAAATTTTTGGAAGGTACAATCTGCGGCAACGGGAATACTGAATCGCAGAAGCTTTCTCATAATATCAAAAAAATTACGGATAAAAAATTAGATATTTAAAGCCCTACTGTTTTGGGCCAAAAACTACAATTTTTTTTTTTTTTTTTTTTTTTACACCACTCCAGCCCTTAGGCCACTATTGGCGACGCTACAGTTCTTTTTAAACAATACTTAAATATAAATCCATAACTCTATACTGATCACCCCCATCGAGGTGTGACAGCATTGACAGTAGTAATTATAATATTATTACTTTAACTATGTATAACTCTTAATCTAATCTTAATATCTATTTCTACCGTAAACGATCTCGCCGTTACCGATAAAAGGATGTTTGCGTAAGAAAATCTCAGACATATGCATAAAAGACCGTTTTATAGGAAAACTATAGTCAAGCTTACACGACTTTCTCGGGCCCCTGAAGCTCGAAAGTTTTGAAAAAAACATTTTTTTTCCGAGACACCTGATATATCGATGGAAAGATCGCTATTAGGAACGAAACCGTACTTCATTTTCTTAACGAAACTTTTGAAGTAGGCGAAAAGTTCAAAGCAGTACGAGAACTGATGTGTTGCTGGGCGAGTATTATAGTTAAAAATTTTGAGCAAAGTTAAAAATGTGCGCATTCTCGTATATTTCTCTAGTCATTAAAATTAAGCCCTCAGGGCGCCGAAAACTCGAAATTTTTGAAAGAAACGTTGTAGTTTTGTTTCGGAGCTTACGATATATCAGTGAAAAGATCGCTATTTAACGGAAACGAAACCATATTTCATTTCCATTGCGAAACCTTCAAAGTTGGCGAGAAGTTCAAAAAAACGCGAAAAATGATGTATCTATCTTTCTTTGTGGCGCAAAAATCAGATTTCTCCGTTTTGAGTATTATATAAGTATAAATATTGTGGTTATCTTTAACTTAACATATGCAATAACCTTGAGCGCATGAAACATCATGCTTGACTGAGAACTTGTTAAATTAAAAAATGATATACATAGTGGTGGACCTACGGGGAGGGGAATAGGGGACACCCCCCAAAGAACCAAAGCCTCTATGAAAAAATTTGTTGTAACGGAGAAACTTAATTTATACTATAAAAGACTTGTATAAATGTTACCCATGGATTTAATTATAACTAATGTGTAATACTGTTCTTCGGTAAAACTATTACAGTTACGTTTTTATTTTATTTTAAACCCAACTGTCATCCGATCTTTCGCTTTTCTTATTTATTTTTAATTTTTATTTTGTTATATATTTTGTACTTGCTCACAGACAAAGAATTAGGATTGGATTACTAACATAAATAAAAAAGAAGTAAAGTCTAATAAAAATACTATCTTTCTTACTTTTCAAATTCTAAACTACAATTTTATAATTTTTTTATTTTGCTTTGTTTGACATTTTAACATCTATTCTGATCAGAGACATACCATTGCTAAGTACAATATTTTCTACCTTAAAAACAGACGCGTAACTTTTCAAATGGGTAATCATAGTACAAACACTGAAACTAATAAAGCTGCCCACCGGGTAGCGTTTTAGGTCCAGTTTTCCGAAATATATTATTCAACCAAGCTCTACCATATGACAAGAACGTTGACCTTTGCGCATATGCAGATCACTTACTATTCATAATAACGGACGATACAAAAGTGAATCTCGAAAGAACAGCTAACAAAACGCTTGAGTTACTCGGAGCCCGGCTAAATGATGTGAAGCTTAATCTTTCAGTTGAAAATGTTTTGTATCTCTTTTCACAAACTCCCTGAAACTAAAAAGAAAAAACATTAAAGTACTTTACAGGGGAACCACTTTAAAAGTAGTCAAACATTTTAAATACCTAGGAGTTATATTAGGACAATAAACTCTCCTTTAAACAACACATAGACTACATCACATCTAAGTTGGACGCTAAATACTTTCAATTACTAAAAGTATGCAGACATACATGGGGCTTTGATTACAAATATAGACTTGTACTGTACAAGTCACTTGTTCACAACATTTCACTAGACCTAGACATTAACTATAAATCAATCATTTTTACCATAAAAATTTTGAATATATTAACGAGATCATGTCTATCAAATAATGAACTTTCTACCTCCAGTAAATCCCGTTCAGAACAGTTCCTACATGCTAATCTACCATGACTTACATATAAAAGTGTCACAAAAGGCACATTAAAAACTTTTTCATCTCCATATGGCAAAACTCCTGGGAAAATATTAGAACAGGCTTACAGTTAACACCTGACTTTTACACTACCCAACTCCTCACTGACCACGGACACTTCGGAGCCTACTTAAAAAAATACAAAATTACTAAAGACGACAAATGTGACTGAGGAAAATAAAAACGCCAATCATGTAATCTTTCACCGCAGTAAGTATGACGACAACAGACATTTCAACATAAAAAATCACTTTGGCAAATAAATTTCAAAAATTCACGTTCTTAGTTTTAAAACCAAAATTTACTGGCAAAAATAACAACCTACAGTGATTTGCATTACTCAGTTAAATAAAAAAACATTAAACTTAAAATCTACTCATTAACACATATGTAGTTTTCAATATTAATACCTGGACAAGACAATCTAGATTAAATGGTAAATCAAACTGAAATCAATCGCACCTGCATCTTTCAGGAAAAAAGAAAAAAAAATATATATTGTCTATTAAATAAGTACATAGTGCATAACTCACCAGATCATGTAGCATTAAGTTTCTCAAACCCCGATAACTCAAGTTTTATTGTACGAAGGTTCTAGGTCAAGATTAGGCCCAACGGCGGTGCTTGGCTTGGCGCCTTTGTACGCAAATTCGTATTGTAAAAAAAAGCGCTATTAAAATACAGTTCTTAATCAACCCCCCCCCCATGTCTCTCTGGATCCGCCCCTGTATATATATATATATATATATATACTTGTATATATATGTGAGTGCTTAATTTATGCATACGCGATTTGCAATATAGGTTTTTAACGGGAGTTATTTAAAATTTGTTATTATTAGTAATTGGTTGTAGTATGTGTTACAAAAGTGTTGTTTTCCGGAATGTCGTAGCTTAGGGTGATGATATATTATAAATACTAAATTGAGATTCACAGAATATATCTGGTTAATAGTGAAGGCAGAAGAACTGTACTTGAATGGGCTTGGATGGGCAGTAACAGCAGCAGCAGCAGGCTTTTGCGGAAGAAATCGAAGTATTCAATTAAATTTCGTAAGTTTTTCGGGTACTAATGTAAATATTTATTATATTTCGATCCGTAGTGGGATACAATGGAGTGCAAAAAACGATTGTTTATATCTTAAATGTTTGACAAGTGAACATAGTCGAACAATAACGTTAATAGATAAAAATGATACTAATAGTTAATAGTCATTCCGTTTTTGAAATTCATTTTAATATAGAATCCTTTAAATATAATAAGCTATAATAATAACTGATATAATAAACAATTATAACAAACAAATATATGAACAAAATAAATTTCTTACTTAGTAATGTTTCCGGGCATTATCAGCTAAAACACAATTCACACTATGTGTGATCAGAGACAAATTCTAAAATTTATTTTGTTCTTATATTGTTTGTTATAATTGTTTATTATATTTGTTATTATTAACGTATTATATTTCTATATTTAACAAACAGAATGAAAAAAGATTCTCTATTAGAATCCTTTAACATGCTGTTTATTAAAATATAAAAAAATATATCAAATTGTAACAAATCCCCAAATGTATAACGAACAAATTTAAATGTATAAATAATTATACTAACTTAGAAACGAATTTAGTGTTTACAAAATGACACAAGTCCCAAATAATAATAACCCCCTTTTTAATATAAAAATTTAAATTTATAATTATAATATATATTTTTTTTTAAGTTTTATGTTGTCTTAGTTTATGCGTATATTTTATATCGTTTCTTGACATGTCTATTAATATTTATTTACCTTGTAGACATCTTACCGCTTTTAATATAGGTAAATCTCCACCTTTAACATATGTAATCGATTTTCTACATATTATATGTTCTTTGATTGATCACTGACACTTTAAAATTGTTAATTTAAACTATATATACAAATACTTCTCTGTTTTCCATATTGACCATTTAGAATTCGTTTTGATCAACGCATTCTCTTTGCGTTGTTTCATGAATTTTAGCTGATCATCCGAAAACGTTTCGAAGTTAGTATAATCATTTATACATTTACATTTGTTATACTCGGATTTATTACAATTTCTGTAACGATTTATTTACGGCATTGCTCACATCTTAATCTACTTTCTCTTAAATCCTGATCCAAATTTTCAAATTCTGCCCTCTTATCGAAAGTAAAAACTTCCACCTTTCATAGCGGCCCCTCTAAGCTCCATCTCCTATCATAATTTACACCGGGGAGTTCATACATATGGAGTGTGACGACATAAAGGGGAAAAAGAGAAATACGAAATTTGTTTTTAATAGGTGCTTTTCAGTTTAAACATCGACATATCTCTTATTTCTTGGAAACGTTTATTTTCCAATGACCGCTCAAAAATTTTTACGTAATTCGTTACGATGATGCGTCCCTCTCGTATTTCTAAATTTTCCGGGTCGGATTAATCGAACCGAATGAGTGCGTGGTTTTGAATTACCCGAAATAATCTGAACTAATCAGTTTCAATCGTTCAATTTCTACGAACCAAAGATTGTGCTAAGAACAGCGTGAAAGCCTAAAAACGGGATGATGAGGGGTGGGGGGCAAAAAACGAACTAATACGAATGCGAAGAAATTAGGACTGCGGCAAAGGAGAGTGTAAATTTTAACGGAAGAGCAAGAAATGCGGAAAATTCGTAATTCCAGTGAAAAAAGGTTTGCCTTTCACATGCACAGAACCTGTACCGAATGACTCCAGGTCCCTCGTTACTTTATAATATGCTAATTGAATTAGTCGGAACCGGGCTCCATTGTCCGTCGTCTCGGCTGCTGCGTGTGTATGAGCCGGCCTTGTCACAGTGTTGGTGGGAAACGTGTTATATAGGCTATGCGAATATTTACCGTTCGAAATAAAAAGAAGTTCCGCGCTAGAGCTGCAGTTGAAACTTATTATGCAAATTCGTCCTGGCGGACCTTCTAAAACCTGATGTACAGCAGGGCCAAAGCCGATTTCCTGGCCGAGACCGTCTCTGCGAAGCTGTAGACCACCGGCAAGAGAGTAGGAGGCCGGTTAATAGGGGGCGAACCGAGTTGTCTCTGTACAGGCGAGGAGGAGGAATCGCTGTCCACCACCGGTGGAGGACAAGTTTTGCGGCAGAGCCTATTCAGATCGTTTGCGATTCTAACCTCATCTCGTACGCCGTGCTCAAGGAGCCGTTAAGTTAACTAGCAAGGTAATAATAACGTGCAAAAAAAAAAAAGAAGGGAAAAAAAAAGGAAAAAAAATTATAATAATGAAAAGAGTAGGGACAAAAAACCTGCAGCCCGCCTTGTATACTTTATGCGTATGTTTAATTCGAAGCGGCGCCAGTAACGAACACTTTTAAAAATAATAAATTTATTTCGAAAATAAAAAGTACAATTGCAAACCTAAGCCCCCGAAACGAGAGAAATTAACTGGGCATACAAAAGAAGCGCAGCGATCCGCCCGTGCTTAACAACACACGACGACGCTATTTAACAAATTAACGGAAAACGCGGGAAAAAAAATTCCGCTACGAAAAGAATTACCGCGCGCGCGCGGTGCCAATTATCTGGCTTTTAAAAAGTTTTGAGAAGGCGGACGGTTTATATTATTACGGGTTTTCCGGGCGAGTAATTACCAGATTTTTTAAAGGCCTTTCCGTCTTAGCAAATTCCGAAATCAAACTAGAAGCTATCGCAAAAATATTTTTATTTTTTTTTACTTTATTTATTTATTTTTTTTTTGAAAAATATTTATCATTATTTACATATTGTTTCTCGTAAAGCTAAAACGCTTGTCCACGAGTTCCCTTATATCTAATAATTTCTATTACTTCTTACAGTGGCGGATCCACGTTGAGAGGGGGTTATGGGACCCCCCCCCCCCCCAAAAAAACCGAGGCCTCTATGAAAAAATTTGTTATAATAAAGAAACTTAATTTATGCTATAAAATATTAAGTAATGCGGTAGAAGTATGTAACAGGTTGATTATTAGGAAATTTTATACGATATATGACTGAAGGTTGTCCGGGAAGCGAAGGAGACAAAAATGGGTTTCGAAACCAGCGTGATTTCTTATTTAAATAGGATGGCATATGAAAATGTACACGCTAATTTTTGGAACTAATTCAATTGTATGTCTTTTAGTTTTTGTTTTTTTTTGACTATTTTACCGACACAAGTTTACGCTACTGATTTACCATTACAATTTATATTTACCTCGTACTATCTGGGGGCGTTGGGTAGAAGCAACTTTTTAGCATTAATTTTTTGGCATTAATATCCCTGCGTATGAACTGCTCTGACGAGTATATGACTCCTAATTTCTTCTGTAGAAAATGAAAAGTTTGCAAGGTGCTATTTTTCATATTAGGCTCGTTAAGGCCTTTATGAAAGTAGAGAAATGGTTGTTGAAGAATATAAATCGTCTCTAAACTTGTGCATCTGAAGATGAAATAACATTAAAGAAACATTAGCACTACCGTCCATTACAACAAATTAATAAAACGTATCCGACTTGGACGGAGCCGAATAAAATTTCTGATCACTTTACCGGCGATTTTTTAATAAGCTTCAAAAGCGTCAAACAATGAGTCGTATTAATAATATACATAAACTCATTTTCGTTCGATGGTAAATCGCATTGTGCATGGTAATAAAGAAATATAGTAAGTGTAGTCAAATGAATTAGGTAGGTAAGACTCTAAAAATTTTCAGTAAATATTATGAAAATAAATTATCGATGTTTGATGTATCCCTCCTTCATTTCGTAATCCGAGTCGGATGTCGTGACCTTATTTGACGCAAGGTATAACACGTCGCCATTTATACCGATCGTGTGCTAAATCTATAATATGTTGTAAATTTGATCTGCATATTTTCTTGAAAGTAGCAATTCTTTGGTCTGCCTTTCTTCCTTTTCGACCTTTCCCATCAAAAACGCCTTCTCCAGCCCATTTGCTCTTACTACATGACGGAAAAAGCCTAGCATGCGTTACTGATGGATGTTAATAGCCGTTGGTAGGTTTCGATTTCGAGCTCTTTTAACACGTATTCGTTTGTTCTAGGGCCGTCAATGGGATTTTTAAGATTTTTCGATACCCTTTCCTTTCGAAAGCCGTGATCTTCCTTCCTATGGTTTCATTGATCGTCTATGTTTCCGATCCGTAGGCCGCCGTAGAGAACACTAAAGTTTGCAGGAGTCGTAGTTTTGTTATTTAAGAGATCTTATGATCTTTTCATATACGGTTAAGTTTTCCTATCGCGGTTCTCGCCAGTGCTATCCGTCTCTTTATCCAGTTCTTGAAATGCAGGATCCCAAATAGATTAATTTATCTTGAGTTTGTATTTCTTGTAGCATTTTTAACGGTTGTTGGATATCCTTATCAATAATTAACATCGAACACTTTTGTTTGTTGAGTACTAAACCGGTCTCTTTTCCGAACGTTTCTATTCTTAATAACAATTCATACATTTCTCTTTCTGTGCTATCAAGTACTACCGTATCATCTGCAAATATTATGTTTGTGATTTTCTCGCCTCCGAATGATATTCCTCCATGCCAGCCGTCCATTCTGTCTTATAATCCATTCTCTACAAATACTGAAGATAATCGGTGATATACAACAGCCTCGGCGTACTCCCTTTTTTGCTGCAAACTCACTCGATTTTTCCGTCTCCAGTTCTATATGCCCTTTGTTATTTACGTACAGTTGTTGTATGAGGTAAATTAGATGTTTTGATGTACCCATTTCTAATAAAACTTGCCGCAGTTTTGTCCATTTAATGTTATCAAAAGCTTTGTATATATATATATATATATATATTAATTACAATGTAATTTTTAGGCTACCCCCCATTAGAAAAAATGTCCCAATTTTATGTAACGTTTGTTATATTTTATAGAATTTTTGTAATTGTTATTTTACAAATGTCACAATTTTATGTTACGAAATATGTAACCAAAAACTGTCTTAATTTTATATAATGAAAGTTAAATGTTAGGATATGATTTTTGTGATTATGTTATCTTTTTTGTATTAATGCCAGTAAGAATTACGTTGTAAATTTTGATAATTTTATACAAAGTATAAATGAGAAAGAGACAGAAGTGAAAGTAAAAGGGGTCAAGGGGCGCTTCTGTCCATAGCCCGTTGCTTATATATATTTAATAAACTAAAAATGGAAATATTAACTCATAAACAATTTGCTTATTGCAACAATCGTTTCGGCCTATAATAATAATAAGATATTGCCATCTATGGTCTATTTTGGTTTGTTACTGTTTTTTGTTTTCTTTGTCACAGATTAATTCGATAGACTGTAGCAGGGAACTTTAAAAACATTGTTTCATCACATTGCGTGTAAGTTTAATGAAGATAAACGCTCCTGGAGATACATACATTTTTGTTTTACAAACGTTTTATAATTAACTTAATTCAACTTATTCCGTTATTTTCTTTACGTTATTTGTTCGTAAGTTATTTCTCAGTTTAAAAAAAAAAAATACTCTTTTATAATAAAATTCGAGAGGTGAAGGATTAGATTTTTCCTTTTTAATTTGTTTATTTGAAGTCGTCAATGGTCCAGTGTGATCAGTTGAATAAAACGGGTCGCCCTCTTTCGGGCGCGATCGTTCGGGGGATAGCAAACGAAGGTTTTTACTCTTAATTTGTAATATCGTATATATTTCTCACCCAGCATTAACATAAATGTGTTTATTTATGTGTTTAAAAGTTGTTGTGCCTTTATTTGTCTTTCTTGATATTTTTTTGAAATCTAGGTAGTTTCGTCAAGGAATTAAATATATAATTAAAATTATAGATAACAGAAGAAACTTTATAAATCTAAAAAAATATAATGTAAACAAATTACGACATATTAATTCGCCGACTACTAATTTCGGATATTATTCATCTATAGTCATGACACTACTTTTTAATGTAATTATTATTCATTTATTAATACGTATATTATAAATGTTATCCAAAATAGTTAACTTTTCTATTCATCCCCGACACAATAATGGTAAAGCCATTAATATAATACAAATGTACATGCTGCATGTAATTTATAAATTAAATCTCAACTAGAATATACTTTACAGTTTCAGATCCTTTCCTAGGGTGATTGAAAAAGTTTTCAGATTCATCGGATTCACAAAATTTCATAGTGAACGTACGATGTTCCTCAATTGACGGTGAGCATGGAAAAGTCTAATTACAGTTAAAAACAAATATCATTCACGTAACGAAAGCATAAAGGACGAATTCTCCGAAATCTTTATCAGGTATAACTTTCAAACGTACACATTTAAACATCTTCCTCTTTATTGTACCTCAGTTAAAATGTTTTCACTCAAAATTTATTCGATTATTCAAGTATTCGTTTCATATCGATAAGCAACTTTTAGGATCTATGCGAATAGATTACCAACATTTCTAAAACATAACTTTACAAAGTATACAATACGGGCATTATTTGTTTAGCGGGATTTAGAAACTTATACGAATAATTAAAACGAAATTTCTATATTAACGTTTTACCAATAAAATAGTCACGTCATTACTACTTTCATTTGTGCAGCAATCTTTTTCAAGACCGAAAAGAGTGAACAACTTTACAACTATACGGTTAAAGTTAGTGATAAAATCAATAATTCGCTTCTAGGACCATGGTTATCTTCCAGCATTTTTAAAAATCTAAAAAAATTCATACATATTTTTAGACAAAAAATACACAAAATATATATATATATATTTTATTTTTTTTTAGAACCTGGTTTGTCTTTGTTTTTGAAAAATCGAATTTTGAATAATTTTTATATTTTCCGCGTGTGGTACTTTTAATTGTTTGCGAAACTCTCATTGGCGCGCACACACTAATTAATCTGGAAGTTCAGAATAAATCCGCGCGAAGCTCGATTAACTGATGCTGTATTACAGCTTAGCCCGCCGTTGTTTTCGCTGACCCACCTCCAAGCGGATTCTTCCGTCTGCTCGTTTTGTTAAACTATCAGAAATGCTAAGAGCTGTTTATATTTTAATTATTTCGGACTATTGGTATTGAAATATTTTACAGTTTCTATATTCTGAATAAAATTCAAAAAAACAATAAATAAAACGTAGAAGAATGGGAAAACCTCTTTTATATTACACTAGCTGAACCCGGCAGACGTTGTCCCCTGCCAGTGTATATTTATTTATTATTCAATGTACATGTATATATCTAAAATGGATGGTCTGTATATTATAATGAAAAATCCGATAAAGCTTTATCGTAAAATGCGTAAAAATGAAAGATTATTCATATTTATAATAATTTATTATTATTATATTTGTATTATTATAGATTTACGATAAATTATATAACTTCTTTTTATTAATAATTCACGCGAAGAAACAGTATATTTTAATATTCCATTCGTCATATAACCGAACTAACTTGAAATATATCTCAAATTAATACACTAACATCTAGTGGATAAACAATATTTTTGTTTTATGATTTGGTGTATAGATGTACAGATTTTTTGGAGTCCCTACTCTAGAGCACGCAACATATAGTTGACCATGCAAAAAGCATGGATTTTCTAAATTCGATCTAGCAACGCGTAGCGACTGCCCTTGAGCTTTATTAATTGTTATCGCGAAAACAAGACGCACAGGAAACTGTAATCATTTGAATGTGAAGGGCAAATAATCAGTGAAAATCATTGGAATGCGCGCGGAATCAGCACATCTTCTCCTTTATATTTTCCGTTAATTATTGTCACTTCAATCACTTTCAAGGCAAATCTGGTTCCATTACACAACCTTGGCGTGTCAAGATTCCGACGGAGCATTATCGGTGAGCCAATTTTCAACGTCAGTTTGTGCGGTGGCATTCCAGGTGGCTCCAATGAATTGAGAAATTCGACTGGATAATTGATCCCCTTCCGTAACCGTATCAATGGATTTGTACTCCGTAATCGTACCAGAAATTTTCAATTAAATCTTACTATTCATTCGATTGACGTCATCATTCTTTTGAGCTAAGATAGTACACTTGCAAAGCCAATCGTGATTCATGAAGTTGTTGACGATGTTTGGGAAAACCTTATTTTCAAGATCTCCGATTGATGACCGAAGTTGACAAAAGTTAGGTGGGAATGATATCCGCGCATGCCTGGGGTTAATCTTCCAATATTTGATTTTTTACGTGGCATTTCAAATTTTGTTATAAAATTTAATGTTGTACGTTCACAAATGTCATTTGCTTAACAAACAAAAGAATAATGGCGTTTCATTTGAAACGTATTCACCAATTACTAATAATCACAGTCCCAATTACTGTTCACCGATGTTGTAGGAATATGCTACGTTACAATTAAACTCGACCAACATATATGTAGACAGCAGAAGAAGGAGAAGCCAAGTTTCTAAATGGCATTTCGATTAATATGTAACAATTTAATAAACTAAAAGAACATATATATTAATTACAACGTAATTCTTAGGCTACCCCCCATTCGAAAAAATGTACCAAAAAAATGTCCAATTTTATGTAACGCAAAATGTCCCAAAAAAATGTCCCAATTTGATGTAACGTTTGTTATAATTTATAGGATTTTTGTTATTGTTATTTAAAAAATGTCACAATTTTATGTAATGAAATATGTAATGAAAAATGTAACGAAAAAATGTCTTAATTTTATATAATGAAAGTTAAATGTTAGAATAGGACTTTTGTGGTTATGTTGTGTTGTTTTTTTGTGTTGATGCCAGTAAGAATTATGTTGTAAATTTTGATCATTTTATACAAAGTATAGAAGAGAAAGAGACAGAAATGTAAGCAAGAGGGGTCAAAGGGCACAGCCCCTTGCGGGGCCAAAATGGCCGAGTTTATATATATAAATTTTGCACCTAATAAATACTGGAAAGCCACGCAGCCGGTAAATAATTAATCGGTACACTAAATAGTAAATCGATTTTTAGAGAAACATACTAAATAATTAAATAGAATATATGTATGATAATTTTAATAATATTCCCGGCTTATAAATATTAGTTTTTATTTCGTGGAACGTGAGAATACATTTCAATGTAAAAACGAATAACGCAATACATACGCAAATCCAGCTTTAATATAACGTTCTATATTTTTAATGCAACTCGCTAATGCGTTTATGTGAAAGTTCAGAATAGATCTGAACGTTTAAGAGTATAGATTATAATATAATAAATATAATTACAGCGCCATTCTTGCGGCGGAGGTAATATGAAAAAAAGCGTTATAAAAAATTAAACCTGTACTTCCGTACTTTTCATACAGAAATACATTGTGGCATAGATGTATATGTTGATGCGGCCATTTCGTTTTAGTAAAAAATTAACTTAATCACAGGTGTAATTGTAACCTAACGAAATAGGCGGAAATAATTAAAATTCGACCGCTCGATTTTTGACTTTTCGATAGTTTAACGAGTAGCGATGCCGAGCGTATGCGATTAAAGCCAGCATGAGTTGTAGACACCTAATATATCGGTAATTATAAATGAAGGAAATAAAGTAAATCGGTATATATAGGTAACGGAAGACTTTTAAATGTTAGAAATGGAAAAGAGAAAACTTTTTTCCGTCGCTGAGAAGAATGAAGGAAAAATAACAGGAAAGCTGAGCTTTTTCCAGTGCGCCACACTCTATTATTCTCTGTAACGTTGGTTAAATTTAAAGAGTTTTCATACGGAGTGCTTTGTTCGCGTTCGTCTGTGCGATGGCGGTGTCGGCTGAATTTACTAAGATGCTGCGATACAAAGAAAATACCAGTTTCACTTGCATGTCCGAGCCGTGTAACGGAAAACTAGGGTGGTTCCCCGTGCCGTGGACAGTATTGATCGGCCATTTCTAGAAAATGAACCGAGGAGCCGTGTCTTTATTCGAAAGAAGACAGAAGGGTGTTGTACACATATCCACTTTGAATGGTGATGTTGTTGGACCCGGCTACCGTCCCGAATAAGAAGACGACCAGCATGTCGGACGCCTGTTCGGGCCCTCTCATTTGCAGGCCGCGCTTCGCACTAATGCATCGCCGCTCGGGCGACCATCAAACTGCGAACAGCAAACGAGAAAGCAAATCCCTTCTTTTGCTTAGCGGAGCCCTTCCATCGAAGTTGTTTTACTTTTTCTCTTCCTGTGCAAGGAAAATCGTTACAGAAAAACCTCTTGAAAGACTCGGCGTGTGTGTGTGTGCGTGCAACGTGCCATATACCGCGGTTCCTTTCGCGAACGTGGCCTCCGCCCTCGCACGCTCTCCCTCGTGACTCTTCTTTATCTGACATAATGCCTCTTCGTATCTTTTCCGACGCTACCGGTCTCGTTGCGCCCTCTGAATCGCTTCGAAAAACGCACCGAAAAACAAAAGAAAAAAGAAAATAACCGAACAAAATGGAATGAAAAAAGCCGAGCGAGGAAATGAGACGCGGCAAAAAAGCTGCTAGGAATCGATTTACAAGCTTGCCGCCGGCACTGGCTTGTTAAGCACAACTTCTTCCATCTGCCGCTACGCACGTTCCAGCCGTAGCGGCAACTTTAGATTAATTAGCGAACGGTTCCAGTTTTTCTTCCAGTTCAGCTGTAAATTATTAATCTTTGTTAGGAGTCGCGCTACCTGTGTTTAATCTCTTGGATAAACATAAGAAAAACAACTCGAACCCCACGCCAGCGCGAAAATAATTATCGCGAAGCCGGCCTGCGCTCCTAACCACTATAAATGTATATCTTACCGGCATATGTTTAAAATAATAATAATAATAATAATAATAAAAATGAACCGTAAAAATAAACGCTAAAAATAAACACTAAAAATAACCCCCCTAAAAACAATGTTAGTCGGCTTAAATAAGCAATAGCTACTGTTCCTTTACGCATCGCAGGTTGAAAACGAGTTAAAGTCTACCCTGATGTCGTTCATTTTTAACGCGGCTAACTACGTTATTCGACTTAATTAAAAAGATCGGAAAGCTGTTTACTTAATGATTTATTTTTAATCACACAAAATTCTAAAACGAACGTTCCGGCGATATGCAATATTTATTATATTCGAAAGCGGCGTATAAAATTAAAATAATGCATCCGTTTGTAATGCATATACATATTAATTACAACGTAATTCGTATATGTAACGTTTGTTATATTTTATAGGATTTCTGTAATTATGTTATTATATTCATATGGATCGATTTAGAATTACGTTGTAAATTTTAATCATTTTATACAAAGTATAGAAGAGAAAGATATAGAAATTAAGCAAGAGGGGATCAAGGGGCACCGTCCTTTGCGAGGCCAAAACGATCGAGTTACATATAATATATATGTATATATTCAAATATATACAATTAATTTTCGGAAACCGATCTGACGATTTTGAAAAATTAACGGGTTAAGGATTTTTGAGGTCCGGAAATCGATTGATCGAGATCTTATAGAAAATTCTATTAAAAGAGAACACAATTCTTAAATGAAGGCAAATATAGTGTTCGTTTCAGTGATCACACTTGTCTTTAGGATTTATTAAAAAATAAACAAAAAAGATACCAAAGAGAAAACAGACAGCGGTTTGTCTTTGTTTCATACATATACCTTTCCGGTTGTATTGCTCGATTCCGAGCGTCGACGCCTACCTATTTGTACATTCTAGCTGTACAGACATAGGCATAGTGTTCATGGTAATATTGTTTATATGCAGTACGAATGTGTACACACGTAATTCGGAACTAATCAGTAATCAAATGTAGGTGAATACATGCCTGTTCTGTTATAAACTGCATAATAAAAACCAACTTCAATAACAAACAAATATAATAAGGGGGTAAAAATAATTTATAACAATAAATTAAATAAATACCCCTTATTTAGAAGCGTTTTCGGCCGTCGTGTCATGGAGTTTTGATTGAGTTAGTTTTAACCGTTAATGAGTTATACCCGAAAACGTTCCTAAATAAAGTATTTATTTAATTTATTGTTATAAATTATTTTTACCCCCTTATTATATTTGTTTGTTATTGAAGTTGGTTTTTATTATATGATTAGCAATCGTCTGATTTATCCATATACAAATGCAGTCCTGTGTGTGTCCGCTGCTGTGTAGTACTTAGCTTGCATATGATGGTATGCTTGTTTGCCATTGTGTCTTCCATATGATTCTATTAGCGAGTATTTTATTTAATTTTTTTCGTAATAAGTTCTGCCGCGTCGTCCGGGATCGAGACTTCCGTAACGGAAGCCAACTAGCATATACGGCGATTTTAAATATTACGCTAATTACATCATTGTAGAATTTTGTACGGATGATAATTTAGCCAGCTATCATTAGGCAGCGGTGCTTTGTTCAGGTATGCACATGAAACTATAGTTAAATTCCTCTTGATGAGCTGGATTAGTGTTCATAGTCGGCAAGACAAAAAAAAAAAAAAAAAAAAAAAAAACGTTAAAATTATAGAAACATCTAAAAATATGTTCCCAATGAGGGGCGGTTGTGTTTCGAAATATTGCCGAAATTTACGGGGGTTTATGATCATGCGATCAGGCAACATCACATTTTCTTCGTAAAAACGGCTTTTTAATTCAAATTCACCTGAAAGAGCTAAAATTAGCAGTTCCATTCTCATATTTACTAAAATATCGTTTTTGGAAGAAAAAAAATAATAATTTACTTAAAATATTTCTCTTTAATTATAGTCGCTATACACTAATTATTATTATAATTGTTTTTTCATATGTACATAAGCATACTTTTATAAAAATATTATTTTTCGCATTTATAATATTACTTTTTAACATTTTCACGAGTACTGATTTATTTCACTATCCGAAAACCGCACAAATTTCAGGTATAATATTTAGAAATACAGCGGCTCCGCATTGGAATCATTTTAGACTATTGTTTAAAATTACGCAGATAATAAGTTTAAAAAGTATTTCCGACTCATCGAGATATTCGATTTTATTTCGTGTAACGGGAGAATATTTCATACGACGTATACAATCTTGTCACTTTGCTGTACATTTTCAAATGTTAAACTCGTTAATACTTTGACCGATTTGTAAGTCTAGAATGCAAGGTCACCGGGATGTTTTTTTAATTAAGAATTTTTTTTTTTTTTGATTATTATCCATGAAATTTAGCACGGATAATTTCTAAACAAAAAAAAAAAAAAGAGAAAAAATAGAAAATTCCTGTAAATAATCTATCTTACAATAAATCGTAATCAACGTAGATATATACGACGATACGGTTAACCTACCAGAATTCTTCTCTCCGTAACAACCCCGATAAGAATATAGGAAATGCTTGGAAGTGGTGGCTGCTCTGAGCGATCTAGCCGATGAAAAATGTTACCTGGTTAATTTATTATTTGTTATGTTCGATATGTTTTTGAAATATTCACTACAAAATGTTCGCATATGCCCGCTAGCATTATTGATTTATACCTATTCTTAATGACTCTTTTCAAAAATTTCGCCCTTCCAGTACCGTAAATATCGGAATTGAATATTTATTACTGAAAATTTAAAAAAAATTCTCTGACGTAACGGAAACATTAAAGAAAAATCCTTCTTCCGTTATGTTTGCGTTGAATACGTAAAAAAGCGTAGTTGACAATTACTTCTTTTTTTTTTCTTTTTTTTTACACCACTCCAGCAGCCCTTAGGCCACTATTGGCGACGCTACAGTTCTTTTTAAACAATACTTAAATATAAATCAATAACTCTATACTGATCACCCCCATCGAGGTGTGACAGCATTGACAGTAGTAATTATAATATTATTACTTTAACTATGTATAACTCTTAATCTAATCTTAATATCTATTTCTACCGTAAACGATCTCGCCGTTACCGATAATCCCACTCTACTCCACGCACATAGGTCATCAGATGAGGAGAGCGCAGGACCTGGTCCTTCTTTTTTTCTTTTTTTTTTTCCAGTTTACTATTTACGAACACGGCGCTTATTACTTACCTCCACTGCATTGTTCAGTATCATTGATACCCCTACCCTACACCATGTGCGTTGTTGAGGTAGGGAGAGCCTGCTTGCACTATTTCTGCAACAGCTCTGCTATGTACTCCATCGTTAGCTATGATTTAATACATCCCGGTACCACTTCCTTCTTAGCCTTCTTTGTGGAACGCCTGGAAGATCCTGGTGATACATGCTGACCACGTTGATATTACCACTGTCTGGCAGCTTTTCAAAGAATTTTCTATACTGCTCAGCATAGTACTCATGAACATAAGGAACATGCAGATCATTATGTAATGTGTCATTAGAAACAAAGTATGGAGCTCCGACTATTCTACGGAGAATCTTCGACTGCAGCTGTTGGATTTTATTGATGTTACTTCTAGCTGCCAATCCGTACACCTCAATACCATACCGCCATATGGGAGCTATAACCGCCAAGTATATGAAACGCCTGCAGGACAGCCTCACAGTCGATCGTGCATCGAAAAATCTTTTTAGTATGGCCATTCTTGTTGCTATCTTATTTCTCACGTGTGTTATGTGAGGCTGCCATGTTAGTCGCTGGTCCATAATTACTCCTAAGTATTTAATACTCTGAACCGGAGGTAAGAAATGATCATTTATCTTCACGGGTGGGCAGGTACCCCTTGTTTAACGTAAAGGTAATTTGCTGACTTTTATCATGGTCTATCTTAATTTTCCATTTATTTGCCCATACAACTATTTTATCTAAGTGTTCTTGTATGAGCGCTGATGCATAAACTGGATTTTCATGCTTAGCCAATATGCAAGTATCATCAGCAAATGTTCCAAGTACCGTTGAATTCATTACGGGGATCTGCGGTATATATAGTATACAAAAGCGGTCCTAATATACTTCCCTGCGGAACTGACAATTACTAAGTGATTATTCTACTTAATTTTAACCTTAAATTAAAAAGTATTTATAAACACGCACTTTTTTTTTTTTTTAAATTTAATGTTAATTTTATTATTTCTGCAGATGGTTACAATTAAAAATTTAAAATCGCCTAATAACAGAAATACCTTTGTGTAAAAACACACCCGATAATTACGATTAAAAGTACAAAATCACAAATAACAGAAATATTCGGGAAAATCCATGGAAATTAAATCGATTTGTTTCAGAGTAAACGTCGTTCCGAAACATAGCGATATAGTTTCTACATATTTTTGCGAATCCGTTATTTACGGTTTTGTATTTTTAGTTGTAATTTTATCAAGTGTGTTTTTACGCTTTCGAATTACAAAATATTTTTTTTTTTTTTATTTTTAATGTTTAATTTTTTTAAATTTTAATATAGACATGAATACACACATTCGCCTCCAGATCTTCCCCACCACGGTTTGATTGACACTGGTAAAGCAACGCGGAGTGTTATTGTTGAATGGCATCTCCCCCATCATGTCATAACCTACATTCCAGTTGCTTATCGGCTACATTAGCCAGATCGCAATTTACAAAAAAAAAATCCTCAAACACATTATCCTAATGTTTATCATTTTCTCAAGAAGAACGTCCGTTCTCAAAGCGTAGATAGTTTTGAACTTTCGAACTGCGAGCTAAACATTATAAAAGTTTAACTAGAGGATGCTATTCTTTTCAATATGTGGTGAGAAAAAACAAAAAGAAATAACAAATAAAAGAAGAGCCCGTCTGAATAATGCTAACATTTCGAAAGAAACACGACCAATTACACAAATAGGTCACTGCATAATTTTGGATTCTTTGAAATTTTTATTTCACGCACAAGATCTCTTTACAAACTTTGTACTTTCGTTCGCGCTAAAAAATTAATAACAGCCGTGAATTCAGGAGAGAGGTATCGCGGATATAAAACTGAACCCCAAAATTTTTGAAAACTTTTTCTACCGCGGAAATAATTAATATGACACGTTTTGTGACATTAAAAAAGGGATGTTAATTAGCTCGCGTTAATTTAAATTAAAAACAAGAGCAAAGGAAATTTTGAAGTGGAAATTTTAAAGTAGAAATTTTAAAGCGAAAATTTTAATGTGCAAATTTTTAAGTGGAAATTTTAATGTGAACATTTTTTCCTAAATACCTGTGCCGTCGCGAGTCCCTATTTTGGAAAGTGAGCCGCCACGACAAATCTCAAATTCTCTAATATATGTACGGAATGTAGTTAAAAACTTTTCTCGGATAAAATTCAAACTATTCCAACTCCAACAGCTAGAGAGGTCTCTCGTATCGATTATCGATTACTAATACAAGCATAAATTTCTACACTGGTTTCTCTGGATAAAGTATAAAATTGACTTTTCACAATAACGCGTTATATAAAAATTTAGCATAAGTATTTTCGATATTTTCTACATAAGAAACAGGAAATAAAATAAAATAAAATAAATAAATAAATAATAATCGAGGAATAAGAAAATATATTCTATTAGGTAGCGCAGTTGTTGGTGTTCAGTAGTTTCGTTGGGGGAACTTCGAACGTCACACATTGAATGTTCAAATGAATGCCCCCTCCTTATAGTTGATGATATCAGATAAATGAAATAAAAAAAAAAGAAAAAAAGAAGTATACAATCAAAACTAATTTAAAATAGAATGTTAATTATTAATTGAGAAATTTACTGAAAAATGTTGATTTCTTCTGTTGTTCCGCTTTTTGTTAAAATTTTCTAAATTGTTTACGTGGTGAAATTAACAAATCGACTTGATGAACTATAGCTATTATTACCCTAGCACAGGCTTTAAGATAATCGTTATATTTCCATTTTTTCCGAAGCAGTTGCAAAATAGGAGCCGGGGACTAATATAACAATTGAAAATTTCAGTATTTGGAATTTTCTTCCATATTTTTAGGTACTTCATTAATATTTTATGCAAAATTTTGTTATTACGAGTATAATTAATAACATATATGTAATTTTTATTAATGTTCATATATACGGGGTGGTAATTCATTTATGTAAATTATTAATACATATAAATCAAAATGATGGAAATTATTAATAGTACGAGTATTAGTGAAAAATGTGTTGTTATTTATAAAATAAATATGTGAAGAAAATTGTCTCCCCGCCCTTCCAAAATTCTGGGCACGGGCCTAGAACAGAACATCTCTTCCAACAAAGTAAACGGCTCAACGAATAATGCAAATATTCAAGATTGTTCTAGAACAAAAACCAAGCATGGTCACATTATTTATCTCAAACGTATAAGCGTATTTTTTTCATTAAAAAAAAAAAAAAAGAATAATTTCTATAGCTCGTATTTCACGTGTATCGCTGACCGTAGGGTGTATCGAGTGCTTAAAGCACGTATATTATGGAAAATTTATAATAAAGAAAAAAAGCATAAATTTTCTTAACGAAATAACCACTTACAAATAAAATCCTTTTGTACAAGTAGATATCGCGTCTCTTTTCTCTGATCCCTCTTCCTATCCTATTATTCTTTATATTCGTTCCTTGATTTTCAATTTATTCGCTTTCCGTTCTATCCATATTGACCTGCTTTGAATTCCTGGCCACAGTGGTATAGCTGGTAACGATCTTGCTGACTCGTTAGCATGCTCGGCCGCAGTAAATGGTCGTTTCATAGGCCAATTTCCTTTCCAAAGTCTTTACTCTCTCTCTCTCTTTTCGTTCTCACCGTGACTTTTGGACTGATCTCTATCCGTCTTTTTTCTCTAACCCTGACTCCTTCTGTTACCTTGCCTTACAGCATAAATCCTCTTCTCTTTGGTTTAACGATTTTCCCAGTATCAGCTAGTTCGGCTTCGTTTTGATCATAGTCTGCTCACGACTTCTCGTTGCCGCTTTGCTCTTATTCAATCCCCTTTGTGTCCCTTTCATCCTCCTATTTTAAATGTCACGTGTGATGCAAACCACGTACTATTCGAATGTTCCTTCATTTCTACAGAATGCGCGATCAATTATTCCAATTTTCTTGGCATTGGCCTCCCTACTTCTTCCAGTGCCCTCTACATTCTCGCTTCTCCATTTCCTTCTGTTGTTCCTCTGTTATCCGCCTTCATTTCTTCTGTCTCTTATCGTTTCTTGATATAACCCGTCGTTCCATATGTCTTTCTATTCTTCTAATCTTTTTTGTTGGGTAAATGTCCCGTGCTGACATGATCATTAAAAAAAAAAAAAAGAAAAAAAATACATGTTTATAATTTGAATGAGAAAATCCCGTAATGAAAACTGTAATGTTTTAGCATCACGCTTATAAACCATTATTTAATTTTACAAAACATCATTTAATTGAAACCCTAAATCTTCTATAATAATTACAAAAATTTTATCACCTAAAATCCAAGAAGATTCATCCTTTGGTATTGTTTGAACGATCGAATTTATACTTGTGACTTTTATTTATTTAGAACAGTCACTTTATTTTTTGAACTTTCTTCTTTTTTACCCCCCCCCCCCCCTTGAGCATTAACGAATTTTTGCCCAAAAACGACACGGGGGAAAAGGTTCAGTTAAATGTAGATTCGGTGTCAGATATTGTTAGAATGAAAGAATTGAGGGTCGAAACAACAGAGATCGACGGAAACGATAAGATATACGAAGCGCGATAAGAATTATAGAGTTTAAGTGATAAACAGATCGGAGTACAAAGAAGTACGTTCGTTCGCGCCGGATGGACATTCAAAGAAAATATGGTCTGGATCGCAGACGGCTTCGTCGTCAGGATAAAGAATATAATTAAGGGGATAGTGCAAGATGAAAACGAAAACGTGAGGAAGGAAGAAATAAAGCCAATAGCTGAGCAGCGAAGCGAAAGAAAATTGTAAAATCAAGGTCGAGTAATAAGATTAGGTTGGATGAAAAAATAAAAGGAAGCTTGATTGGAAAAGGAGGAAACGTGAAAATATGACCAAAATCTGACCAAAATCTGACCAAAATCTGACTAAAATGTAACATGAAACTTTTTACACGGTGGAAGTAAATTAGAAGTGGAAATTTTACTGAAATAAAAGTGACAGGATACAGAAATCATGTGACGCAATTCAAAAAAATGCGGATAAAATGGACATAAGACTACTATATCAAAAAGTCCGATTTCTCTGGTGAGAGAATTCAAAATGAAAACCCAGCTAATCGAAAATGTGAACGGTTCATTAAATACGGATGCTGCGGAGGTGGCGGAAGTACTGCGCTAAGTTGTTGTACAGCACGGAAGAAGGAGTTCAGGGAGTTAATGACAATCCATCTTAATGGATGAACAGGAGCCTCCTATTCTGTTTGCAGAGGTTCGAAATGCTAAAAACTGTTTAAAGCGGAATAAGGCCCCCTGGCCCGATCACATTCCTGCGGAAATATTTAAAATAGCGGATGAAAGTATATGCTATACTCGCAATCTACAATAACATTTGGAAATCTGGTACATGGCCAGAAGAGACCATGTCGATCAACATATCTTTATTATGTAATAAAAATAAACCGCTTTTATATAATAATATATAAAATCGCTTAAATATCTATCGTATAATTTTTCAAAAAAGAGCGACGATGGTTTCCAATGGGGACTTTTTAAAATATAAATTAAAAAAATAATATTTACCGGCACGTAAAAATATTTAATATTATATTTATACGTGCTCGGAATTAAAAAAAGAAATTCATAATGTCCGATTTTTCAGTACATTCTTTTTTTCTATACGCATCGCACTTTCTAATTCCTTATTCTTCTACAGCGCTAAAAACCTAATTTCAAAAACAAAATTATGATTTAACACTTCAACTATTTTAACAACGAGATTATTAAAATTATTAAAACTTACCTCAAAACTACACCAAATAAAGTCAATAATTATACTCGTCCGGTGAAATAAGTGAAATAAAAAGCAGTTAAACAACAAGTATTCTACAAAACTAGATCAAGTGTACAGTTTTATGGTAAAAACCTGTTTCGGTAAATAAACGAAGAATATTTTTAACATCATAAATACGATATTTCCCGTATAGGCGCTTTTCTCTTACGCGGTAGAAAATCGATCAATTGTAATTCCTATAAACCGGCAAATTTATGCTTCTTAACAATCATTCCTTATATCGGTCCTTCCAAAAACGAATCCCTCCTCCCATCCTTGGCTTTACGACCTTCCTATTCTACAAAATTCCGTTGTAATCTCTATTATTCGTTTACGCCTTAATCATACTCGGGGTTACCTTCCTCGCTTTTTCGTTTTCATTTCTCTCCCAACTGTCAT
Source organism: Icerya purchasi (assembly GCA_039619475.1). NCBI lineage: Eukaryota > Metazoa > Arthropoda > Insecta > Hemiptera > Monophlebidae > Icerya > Icerya purchasi. Next base: position 149,196,600 of record CM077115.1, read on the forward strand.
CTTCATCCGAACCATGAAGCTGATTCCAATCGTATCTGATTCGAATGTACTTCCTTTTCGTCTGCCTGTGCTATTCCTTACTCCAATTTGTTATCCCTTGCATTTCCTAGTCCTTATTGCGTCTCCTACATCCTGTCTCTTCCTTCTCAGTCCATTATCCCAGTGCTCTGTTCCTTCATTCAGGCTATTTCTGACCGAATCAGTATTTAATTTTAGCGTTACACTAGGTTTTTAATAAAATATATATATATATATATATATATATATACCTTTAAAATATACAAAACTTTCATAAGATCAGCGGTTATGCGATTACTGTTTGATGTCTAATATCTACAATAAATCAACTTTAAAGGATACCCAATAAATGCTTGGGAATTATACTTCGTGCACCGCACTCTACACACAAATGTCGGATGTACAGAGTATTCTAACCTCTTGCTATATACGGTATTAAAAAACATGTAACACGATTCTCGTAAACGAGCTTATTTTTGTCAAAAACACAGGTGATTAAGAATTTCTTAAAAGCTAAAGTATAAAAAAATACGAATATAAAAGAATAAAAAATATATTTTTCTACAAAAAAAAAACACAAGTGATTAAGAATTTGTTAAAAGATAAAGTATAAAAAAAAAGGAATATAAAATAATAAAATAAATTTTTCTACAAAAAAAAACACAAGTAAATAATTAGTTAACCGTTAAAATAAAAAAATAATAAAAGTTAGTAAAAAAAAAGTACCGCTATTCCAACAATTTAATAACGTAAACAACGATATGCTCCGAAAAATGCATTCGGATTTTATCGTGTATGCATTTAATCGAATTTGCAAAACGTAAAATCCCTATAGAGATATCTTTACACCGTTATCATTGACTTTTTTCACAAATATTTATCACTCTGCTTTATTTCTTTTTTCCCCCCGGGATATTACATTAGAATAAATTGGTTTCATAGATTCCATAGGTGTTAAAACGTTAACCTTCACTGGGAATGCCCATCACAATTGGGTAGATGCGCTGGCACCTTTAGAACACCATTGTTGCTCCCCTGTGACTTAGGCTCCTGCGAACAGAACTCGTTACTCCTATCTATAGCTAAATTCTTACAAATTAGCCTCTCCCACCTATTACCTATTCTGTAATTAGCCCTCCATTTGCTCAATTCCGCCTTTGAAATCCGAATAGATCGAATAAAAATTTCTGGTTTTCTAAACTCGCAGAATTTTTTCTCTCAATGAATTTCCTATTCTGTACCTGTTGCTTTTCTTGTCGTACGCAGTTTGTTAATGTAAAAGAAAATAATAAAAGTAGTAACAGTATTATAAAAACACCAGTATGTACATAAATACATGCAGCCAAGTTATACAAATTAGCCAGCGGCACTGCCAAAAATATATACATACATACATATATATTATATTTACCTATATTTAATATTAATAATAATTAATTTAAAAATTTTTAGAAATCCATCAAATATTGAGTAAGGTAGCGGCTAAATCTTCATATTGTTATTTTCTTTTGAAAATATTGCAAGCACGCCCTTAAGCAGTTCAATAAACTAGGATTTAATAAATGATTACACCTGAAGCACAACGGATTGGTGAACGTAAATTACATCTGGTCGTCTATATTTTCGATTGTAGTGTATCGAAATTGTAATTACGTTGAACTAAACATTAATTATAGCCGTCGTGGAAATTCATATTTGAGAATAGGTACTATGCTGTCCAAGGAGAGGTTTAGTTATTTGCGTATGAGCTTCCCCCGGCCGTTATAACGTAACGCATCTGAGACATTTGTTTCGTTGCGATTCCAGTTGCATAACTCCCTACAGAAATGAAAATGAACCGTTCATTTTCCACAATAAATAGGCAGTATTAAATTCTGTGAACGACCTAATTTGACCCACATAAGCGATTGGTACGGTCGCAAGGTTTTTTTCAATTATCTTAGACTTCTGTTTTTCCGTTCTTTTCTTTTTTTCTCTTTTTTCTCTTCATTTATCCGAGTCATAATGTTAAGCTTGTCTTCAGATAATCTCCCGCTACAAAAAAAAAAAAGCTTGTTCCACGTGTAATTTCATGAGCATAAATTAGGATATTAAAAAGGGTGCTAATTCGCAAATCTATGCGAAATTTTAAATGCCTTCTTTTTGATCATATCGCAGGTCTGGTAAGTGCGGAAGAAAATAAATCTGGAGTCGAACGCACATTAATGAAATTAAAAAAGAAATAATGTTCTTTTGTTTTGCTTTTAGTTTTTTTTTTTCGGACGTATCAACTGTGGTCATTAAACCGGGGAGCAAGTGCAATTTGTGAAGTGTCAACGTGCAGCAGCGGGATGATATTCTACCCGAACGAAACACAATTAACCAATCAATTAGGCCACACGGTAGAGCTGGCTGGAAAAAATATCAGTGACCTCCGCGAGAAGTGAAAAATTAATTTTCATTTATTTATGAGCACAAATCCCTATACTATTAGAATAAAAGTAGCATTTTATTGCGCTTGGTTCTGGACGAAAAAGAATTCCTTCGAAAGTGATTCCGTCGACAATAGCAACAGTGTCGCTCAGTTTGAACCTAAGAGCAATGTATCGCGTAATGGACACATCCGGTATGTCTTAATTTAATTGAATTAAAATGAAATAATTCCGTAACATCATGGCTATTTAGAATGAAAATGAATATGTTGGAAAGCTTTTTCCGGAAAATCTTACCTTCAGCTAGAAAAGTATTGGAGGGTTCTTCTTCTTCTTCTTCTTCTTCTTCTGGGTACCTTACGTCAATGAAGCGTTGGCTGCTCCCAATGGTAGAAATTAAAAAATGGCATACAAAAATGAGCATATCCACGGAATGTTTGACTTTTAATTAAATAACAAATAGAAGAATATTTTGAACTAGAAATATATTTTCACAAAATATCGGCGAATAAGGTAGCGTGAAAAATTTTTTCTCATTTTTCCCGTTCATTCAAATGCCCGAGCATTAGCATGTCTTATTTTATAATTAGTAATTTAAACTGAAAGCTTTTTCTCGCTTTTCTCGTTTCAGCTGTGGTTTAAAAAATACCATTCGGTGTGTTATATTTAGAAGCGAATTATTTTAATTCTTGAAAAGAAAATAGTACGAATTACTGGGGGAAAAAAAAGAGAAAGAAAAAAATTGTAATAATGCTAATTACAAAAAAAAAGAAAAGAAAAATTTTAAAATGTTACGAAAAGATTCTTAGCGTATATCGTCGTGTTTTGCCAAAGGTTTGTTCCGATTTTTCCTGTACGTGGAATAAGCGAACAGAACTTCGTCGACGGTATTCGTAAATATTCCTCGAATGTACGTACTGCCTTCAGAAGTACTAGTTAGACCGTGGTTACATTGGATCAGAATTCGTACGAAAAATTAGTTACGACTTGGTCCGAAAGGAACAAACGTGTACAGAGTTATACTGGTGGTTACATTGCTTGCACCTTTTTTTCTTACGAATTCTTATAAACTCGTACGAATTCGTACGGCCAATACGACCGATATATTTTGTTTTTTCACCAGAATTCGTGCAAAGTTTATGCTACAGCATTTTTGTTTTTAGTGTTCCTACTTTTTGTTTATTCCGCGATGTGGGTTCTGAAAAAATTAATCAGTTTTTCATTCGAGTATGTATATTCGACAAATGTTTGATCACTTCCCTTTTTAAGCTCTTTCTTAAGATCTTTCTCGAATTCTTCGTTTACATCTCTTACTGCAAATAATCGTGAACCCATACACGCCTGTTCCGGTTTTCCATTGCAAGGTATATCGAATTGCAGCGGTATCCCCAGTAAATAATCAATCTCGGTTAATGGATTGATTTTACTAAATTTCAGAAAAAATTATAAAAAAAGAACACGCAATGCAACTTCTGTAAATTCACAACATTCGTACAAAGAATTTTTCTTCGTACGAATTCCGATTCAAAGGAGGTTCAGTAGTCATAAAAAAAGTTTTTACGACGAGGCGCGCGCGTGTTCGATCCAAAATTTAGCTTGCTGACTGAATCTAGAGAAACTTACATGATGCCGTTGGATATGGAATGCGCTTTTAATAGCTGTTGAAATCTACAGATTCAAAAACTGACAAAAGTTCAATATTTTCCGTTATACTCTCCTTTACTAGGAATTTTGGCTCTTTTTAAAAGAGCTAATCCGGCCATCTACCACTTTACACTTATAAAAAAACCGCGTTAAAAAAATTTCACCTCTCCAACGTTGAAATTCTTTTAAAATCAAAAAGAAATACGGTATAACGTTGATTATTACTTTTGTAATTGATTATTACACGTTAATACGATCGATCACACGTCTTTATTATATTCAGTTTATTTACAACACTAGCACCTTTTCAGTTATAATAGGTGCGGAAAAACTACTTACGGACGTTTTTGTTTTCGAAAATGGTTTCCGGGCGTGTCCTGAAATCCAAAATGAGTTTGTTTTAATCTAAATCACGATTTTACATTTTAATATTCCAACCGCCTTCAAACTTGCAAAACCTTAAAACTCCGCGAGTAATACGTAATATCTTAAATCGCCTGTCTTCATCGGAAAAAGAATAAAAATTAATACAGATGAAATACGCGGTGTCTGAATTTAATAGAGACCTGTGTGATGATTGTTGTTCTTGTTTATCAACTCTAAAAATTTTACGTGTTCTTATTTTTCATTTTACACTCTGTGGGTGCTGTTTGTAAAGTAAAATAAATAAACACTTTAATAACAAACAAAATTAGTATTAAATAATTTTTCTTTAATATATTGAAGTGCCTCAATTTTGAGGAAACGTTTTCGGGCTACATCATCAGCCAACAATAGACGGTACACTCAGATAAAATTAAAATCAAACTCTTTTTAATTTTATCCGAGTATAATTAATGGTGTGGGCTATGTACGGAATAAAGTATTTTAATTTATTATTTAACACTAAAATTTTGTTTGCTAATAAGGGGTATTTGTTTATTAATATTTTATAAATATTAATAAATAGGTATGGACTTATATTTGTTGTCTGTTTTTAATATAGTGTACATGTGGTCAAATGACGCCTACAAAAATAATTCTACTCTATCTGTAATTTTACGAGAAATAGAAAAACGCCGGTTGACAGTTCAAAGTCGAAGACCGAATTAAGTTTCGGTATTAATAAAATGTGTTTTTTTTTGTTTGTTTTTTTTTTTTTTTAAAAATACCAACTTCAAGATTCATTATAAAAATGTAATAAAATCGCACTAAAAAGTAAAAAATAATTATTCGATAAAGTAGAATATATTTCTCGAAGTAATATACCTTGAAGGGGTGAGATTATGATGATTCTTATACAACACTAATACCTTAATTATAATGGGCACGGAAATCACAAATTAAAATATCTAGAAACAATTTAATGAATATTTTTAATGCAGTTTTTAATTATTATTGCAATTTGTGATTTCCGTACATATTATGAAGGTATTAACGTTGTATAAGAATCATATCACCTTAAAGGAATATATATATATATATGTATATATATTATTCGGAAATATATTCGATTTTATCGAATAATTATTTTTTATCTTTTAACGGTATTTTTATTAAATTATTATTTTTTACTTTTTAATTCACTTTCATTAAATTTTTAAAATAAATCTCGAAGTCGGTATTTTTTTTTTTAAACAATTTATTTTACAATTTTTAGCACTGTGCCTGAATTTTTTTTTTTTTTTTTTTTTGCTAAAAACCAACATTTTTGTCACATTATTCACTCTATATCTTTTAAAAAAAAAAACGAAATCGATTTTTTTAAATTTTAAACTGCATTTCCACGGTAAAAACATCAAAAAACATATAATCGCTTTCCCTATTTAAAGCTACACATTTTCGTAGTACTTTTGGCAAATGGATAGTATTTGAAGTCAGTCAGTCGGCTTTGTTATAATAATAAGAAATTACCTAAAGGCACCACACATTTTTTCAAGGTTTTTTGACGAATACATTTAGTTTATGTTCACCGATTTTCATCATGGTACCACTGCTAAATGAGTGTATACTTTCCAATGGACAAGAAATCAATAAAATCGGTCTACACGAATGTAAGTTATGCGCGAACAAACATAAAAAAGAAACATATACAAGACGAACGTATAACCCCCCTCCTTCTTTTTGAAAGTCGGTTAAAATAAAATCTTATTAAAAAAAACAAGAATGCATAAAAAAAAGACAACATCCACTGCGGAAGAAGAGTTGTTATGAAGTCGTGCGACTTTCGATTAATCTCTCTTTTTTTTTACATTAGGCTGCGCTAAAATTCGACCACTGGGGCGTCAAAAATTCAACGGACTGTAGAAGGACTGGACGAAACAAAAACAGCGGAGAATGAATGAATCGTTGCCCGAAATTTCAACCGGTTTACGGACAATTTGCGTTACGGGAAATTTCACGGTATGTTCAATGCTGGAATTTAGATTTTCTATTTTTTAAATAATTTAGAAAATTTAAAAATTTGAATATCCAATTTTCAGTTTCGTTCTAGTTCAGGAAAGAGAAGATAGCAGTGGAGAAGAAGCAGATTATTAATAAACGACCGCTGGGCATGCTTAGATTTTCGATCAAGTGGGACTCGGCTAGAATCCGGGGGGGGGGGGGTGTTGAAAAAATATAGGAAATGATCATCACTCTTGCGCCAACGTGTATATGAATATCTATAAAAATGTAACTATATTAATTTTCGACATTCTTTTTTCTTTTTTTTTTTTTTTTTATAATTACGGGCACTTCAGCACAGGACATTTACCCAACACAAAAGATTAGAAGAACACATATGGAGCGACGAGTTATGTCAAGAAACGATTAGAGACAATGAAGGCGGATAACAAAGGAACAACAGAAGAAGATGGAAAAGCGAGAATCTGTAAGGAGGCCAAGGCTAAGTAAAAATTGGAATAAAAGTCGCGTCATTCTTATTATTATCGGGCGGCCTAAAACCGGTTTTTCCGAATGTAGTCAAAAAGTATTTCAAACTGAATAAATTATTTTCCTACAAAATATCCGCGTTAATTGGATTTTCCGTAAAATTTCCTCCGACGACTCTAGAATCTTTGGCGTTCGCCGTTTATTTGCGCGGAATAACTGAGATAGCGTTATGAAATGCGGGAGAGAAAAAACAAAAAAAAAAAAAAAAGGGAAAAAATAGAAGAACTAAAAACAAAAAACCGGCCCCCGCTCAAAATAGGCTGAAAAAAAAAAGAAAAAAGAGTACATCGGTATTTTCGAGCGAAACTAAACGTCATCGTCGTATCAGTGGAACAAAGTTTAGCAGTTTACAGCGGTTGTTCGGATAGCGAGGCCGTTTGATTAAGTACATTGTTAACCTTAAAGCGAGAAAGATAAATGCCGATTGCGGCCTGCGACAGTCAGAGAGCGAATTTCGCAACGGACGCCGAAATCCCTGGGATTTTTAAGATAAAACGGCGACAGCCCTCTCGGCATGTCGGGGGAAGAGTCTAGACCGAATTTCATCTTGAAATGGGATTTTTCGTTGGCGACCGGCTCTACACTCTGCCTGGCTGACGACGACGACGACCGATTCGAAAGTCCTAAAAGCTCAGATAGAACACTTTATATGCGCACTATACTCCAGCGCTGCAAGTAGTTTCAACATATATCAAAAGGAGAGCGGTGTAACAGCAGCGACCCCTATCTCTTTCCAGCTATCCATCGGCGCTCCTCTCATAGAGAGATAGAGAGAGAGAGAGAGAGAGAGGAAGTAGAGAGAAAGGGAATTGTTTACTTCGAAAGCTTCTCCGATTCGGTGGAACAGGAAACGAACGAAGGCGAAATTGGAGCGATTCCGTCGGCCGGGAATTGGCAAGAACGAAATATGTGCGGAAGCCGGATAAAATCTCTTTAAAGGACCGGAGCCAATATCAGAGTGTCCGATTCTAAGCTGCCGCTTCACGCAGAGTTGGCAATTGCCGGCCGCTAACAAAAATTTGCACTTTAGAGCGGCTAAAGGGGCTTTGACGCGATTCCACCTAGCCAGATTAGAAGTGGCCACTTTGTTCCGCGCGGCCGAGCGCCGAACACACGCAAACACGCGCGCGCCTTCGCCTATCGCCGTCTTCGTCTTGCGTCGAACGCGACCAGTTGCCGGGCCAACTCCATTCGGCGGTTCTTTCTTTTTATTTCCCTAAATTTACTACTTACTCTTTCCCGGAATCCATCTAACCAGCTTTCGAAGCAACGTCTCTCCATAATACCGTTAAAAGTTTAACCTTTTAATATACCTTCCTAAATGGATTCCGGCAACTTTCTGCAACTTTAATTCCGCATCGTGCAACCTGGGACACATTCCAGCGCTCAGCTCCTTCACTTTGCCCGCTACCGCTTCCCGGTACTTTATGTTCACGCTTAAATAAATTACATTTTCCGGATCCGAAAAGCGAGCCAGAGAGCGATGCCCCCCCCTGCACCTATTCGACCCTGTAAGAAATTTACGCTTCCGTAACACAGCGTACACGCACTCGTCTCTCTCTGACCATTATCGCATTTCAGACTTCCTTTGTCTGGATCACTAACGTTTTCCCCGAATACGTCCGTTCTTTGATGTTGCTCGTCTATAATGATCATTTCGGACCGGACTACTTTACTCGCAGTTCAGATTTTTATTTTTTATTTTTTCGTGCAAATGATTCGACCAAATTTTGAAAAAATTGCTAGAATTTTCGAATACTTGCAATTAATTGTATAAAACGTATTTATGAAAAAGAAGAGTATTAGTCAATTTCTGTAAAAATGATTATTTCTGTTTTTTTTTTATTTTCCATAATTAATGAACACACGCATATATTACATAAATTGTCATTCCCGTGCTGGAATCTAAAAAAAAACAAAAAAACCCCTGCGAAATGTGTAACGTTTTTAATAATAACTGGATACTAGTATACATATATATATATATATGCATATTGTTGAAGTTTAACCCCCTTCTTTGTATCTTTAGCAAAAATTATTTGCTTACCGTGTGAATAACCAAACCAACAATATAACGATTTTGCCGTGTTGGATTCAAGTCCACCGCCTCCGTTTATCGTCTCGGCAAATCACCGGCCATCTATCAGTTATCCGAACGACGTTTCTTTCAGCCGATGATCAAAACTAATTACAATCTGATGACCGGAACTTCAAATAAAACACATTCGAAACTAATTCACAATTCACATTTATTATTATTATTATTATTATTATTATTATTATTATTATTATTATTATTATTATTATTATTATTATTATTATTATTATTATTATTATTATTATTATTATTATTATTATTATTATTATTATTATTATTATTATTATTATTATTATTATTATTATTATTATTATTATTATTATTATTATTATTATTATTATTATTATTATTATTATTATTATTATTATTATTATTATTATTATTATTATTATTATTATTATTATTATTATTATTATTATTATTATTATTATTATTATTATTATTATTATTATTATTATTATTATTATTATTATTATTATTATTATTATTATTATTATTATTATTATTATTATTATTATTATTATTATTATTATTATTATTATTATTATTATTATTATTATTATTATTATTATTATTATTATTATTATTATTATTATTATTATTATTATTATTATTATTATTATTATTATTATTATTATTATTATTATTATTATTATTATTATTATTATTATTATTATTATTATTATTATTATTATTATTATTATTATTATTATTATTATTATTATTATTATTATTATTATTATTATTATTATTATTATTATTATTATTATTATTATTATTATTATTATTATTATTATTATTATTATTATTATTATTATTATTATTATTATTATTATTATTATTATTATTATTATTATTATTATTATTATTATTATTATTATTATTATTATTATTATTATTATTATTATTATTATTATTATTATTATTATTATTATTATTATTATTATTATTATTATTATTATTATTATTATTATTATTATTATTATTATTATTATTATTATTATTATTATTATTATTATTATTATTATTATTATTATTATTATTATTATTATTATTATTATTATTATTATTATTATTATTATTATTATTATTATTATTATTATTATTATTATTATTATTATTATTATTATTATTATTATTATTATTATTATTATTATTATTATTATTATTATTATTATTATTATTATTATTATTATTATTATTATTATTATTATTATTATTATTATTATTATTATTATTATTATTATTATTATTATTATTATTATTATTATTATTATTATTATTATTATTATTATTATTATTATTATTATTATTATTATTATTATTATTATTATTATTATTATTATTATTATTATTATTATTATTATTATTATTATTATTATTATTATTATTATTATTATTATTATTATTATTATTATTATTATTATTATTATTATTATTATTATTATTATTATTATTATTATTATTATTATTATTATTATTATTATTATTATTATTATTATTATTATTATTATTATTATTATTATTATTATTATTATTATTATTATTATTATTATTATTATTATTATTATTATTATTATTATTATTATTATTATTATTATTATTATTATTATTATTATTATTATTATTATTATTATTATTATTATTATTATTATTATTATTATTATTATTATTATTATTATTATTATTATTATTATTATTATTATTATTATTATTATTATTATTATTATTATTATTATTATTATTATTATTATTATTATTATTATTATTATTATTATTATTATTATTATTATTATTATTATTATTATTATTATTATTATTATTATTATTATTATTATTATTATTATTATTATTATTATTATTATTATTATTATTATTATTATTATTATTATTATTATTATTATTATTATTATTATTATTATTATTATTATTATTATTATTATTATTATTATTATTATTATTATTATTATTATTATTATTATTATTATTATTATTATTATTATTATTATTATTATTATTATTATTATTATTATTATTATTATTATTATTATTATTATTATTATTATTATTATTATTATTATTATTATTATTATTATTATTATTATTATTATTATTATTATTATTATTATTATTATTATTATTATTATTATTATTATTATTATTATTATTATTATTATTATTATTATTATTATTATTATTATTATTATTATTATTATTATTATTATTATTATTATTATTATTATTATTATTATTATTATTATTATTATTATTATTATTATTATTATTATTATTATTATTATTATTATTATTATTATTATTATTATTATTATTATTATTATTATTATTATTATTATTATTATTATTATTATTATTATTATTATTATTATTATTATTATTATTATTATTATTATTATTATTATTATTATTATTATTATTATTATTATTATTATTATTATTATTATTATTATTATTATTATTATTATTATTATTATTATTATTATTATTATTATTATTATTATTATTATTATTATTTGGCGACTATACACAATCAGGTCGTAATCAAAAAGGTAATTAAATGAATACTGCGCGTTCCCGAACAGCAATAATGTTATAAGTTATGCACGTTCATATATTATTATGCATATTTAAATTCTGAATAGTAAATTCTGTTCATGTTTCTCTTAATGCGAATAACGCAAATGAACACAAAACTTTATAATATAAACAAAAAGCGCGAAATAATCATAAAAGCAGACTTCGCATCATTCGATACACACAGCCTCTCAATTGATAAGAAAAGCATCCCGCCATCGATCAACACGACCCGCCGAGTAATCCCCCTTAAATGCTAAGAGCGTCTCCATTACAATATATATATATATATATAATGATAATAATAATAATAATAATAATAATAATAATAATAATAATAAAAATAATAATAAAAAACCTTTATTGAGGAAATTTTTAAACTATATAACAAACATGAATAGTATAAATTTGATATAGAAAAAACTAAATATTAAATTTCCTCGGCCCATGATGAGCAAAGATTTCCTGTAATCTCTCCCATTCAATCCTATCTATGGCTACTTTTTGAAAATTTTTGTTCAATAAAAAATTACTAAAATCGTCTCTCCACCTTGTCAACTGATGCCCCCTTCTTCTTTTATAATGTGCAGGAAACCAGAAAGTATATGTCCATCTGTCATCCTTCACTCTCGCTACATGACCAGCCCAAGCCTATTTTTGTCTTCTAACATATCTGATTGCATCTATATTATTTTTTAATTTTTGTTTTATCAGTTTGAGTGGTACTTAATCTTCTTTCTTAATATTTAAAATTGACCGTTCGATTTTATTTTGTGTCACCTCTATTTTATTAATAATTTTTGAAATCAGACACCAGGTTTGACTGCCGTATGTTAAACTGGGTATAATAGCGGCGTTGAAAATTATACTCTTGTGGTATAATATGGCCTTCAAAAATATATTTTAGTGCCCAATACTTGTTCCAAGCTTTCGTTATTCTAGTATTTAATTCCGTTTCAGTACGATTTTCAAAAGATAATTGCTGACCCCTAGGGGTACGTTACTTGATTTACTATAACCGTTCCGTTTACTTATACTATTTTAGCGTTTCGGTTTTCTGTAAATATTTTCGTTTTTCCGATATTTATGGAAAGCTCAGTTTTTTTTCCCACATCGTCTAATTTTGTTATCATAGTTTTTAGTTCTTCCAAGGAATTTGACAAGAAAACCACGTCATCTGCAAATCTTAAATTGGAAATTCTTTTTCCATTTATGTTTAAACCTTTGTTATCCCAGTGCAACTTGCTAAAAATATCTTCCAAAGCACGGTTAAACAAAACCAGTGATAATGGGTCTCCCTGTCTAACCCCTTTCTTAATATCAAAGTACCAACCCTGCTATATATATATATATATATATATATATATACTTGAGAGTGATGTTCATATAATTTTTACTGGTATTATAAACAAAAATATTAATAAATGAAACTCATTTAAATTAATAATAATTCGAAATATTTAAAAAGAATAAAATAATTTTTGGCATAAATGAAACTAGCGGAACATTGAAGTAAGAAAAACAATAAAAATATTCTTGAATTTAAAAATTTGAGCTAAACGTAGGGAGGAAATGGATATTAATTAAAAATTTAAACACGGATAAAGTGGAAAACATATCGTAGTCTTACAAGGGACGTTAAAATATGTCTGAGAGACGTAGACGTCTTATAGACGTCTTTTTGTGATCGTCAGACGTTCAGACCACTTAAAGATCAAAAAGAGACTTCTTTAAGACGTCTTGTGCTACGTGGGGGATGCTTCTCGCATATATAAAGTAGTAGAATATTAAATGTATACCGAGTGCTTCGACGTGGCCTTTTAAACGACAGCTATTCGAGAAGTACCATTTAAGCGAGCCTTTTTTCTTAAAAATTTCATCGATGAAATTGTCAAATTGCTACCAAATGTGTGTCGTAAAATTGAAAATTTGACTCCGGCTGAACAAAAAAATGTTAAGAAGTCGTTGTAATGCTATGATAATTTTTTCTAATTTTTACGCTAAAATTCGTTAGTCTGAGTAAACACTTTAAATCGTTATTTTGCTTCATTTTTTTTTTTTTTTTGTCGTTTTACAGGTAAACCCTCACGGCAATCGTAGCAACTAGTAGAGATGTTCAGTCGACTTATAGATTTAACCGTGGCTTCCGTATACCAAAATGAGATTAGCGAGATGGGACAGAGTTTATTGTATTTAACAGTTACTAAAAAAAAAGTGTGTCAATTTTGTCAAGCAAATTCGTAACACACGATCCAATGCAATTTTTTTTCTTACGTCGCTCTGAAAATTGTTAACCTTTCCAGTAGTTATGAAGTATTCCGTATTTATTTATTTTTTCCCCTATACGTAATTTAATTTATTATAGTAAAATTTCGTGTGTGTGTGTGTGAGTTGTTTTTAATTTATTTCATTACGTTTTTTCGTAATGCCGCTTTTAGTTTCGTTCAATAAAGTTTTTGCGTTGTTTTTTTCTTTCCATCAGGACTCCACCGATAAAAGACTGTAAGCCTAAAAGATCAAATCAAATATCAGATCAAATATTTTTTGGAATTTCTACAGGTGAAACCCCACGCATGCGTAATACCGCACGAGCAGTGGCCTGATACAAATTTAAACATTAAAAATTTGAAAAAACTGAGAAATTACGAGTACTTTTAATTATAAATATAAACATGATTTCAGAAGTAAATATTAAAAAAGTACAATTAATAATGGCAGCAAAATACGAAGGAGAATGAGTGTTAAACAAAAAGTGTACAAAAAACAGAAACTGAGAAAACAAAAGCGGTACCTTAGAGGATGAAGGGGGAAAATAGGTTTATCAATTCTAAATTTAAAATACGATTATAATGAAATGTGATAAACTAGTGTTAACATTTTACAAGATGAAATAAATCAAGGCCGTGTCGACGGGGCAGGTTTTGGGAGTTAACCCCCCTCCCCCCGTGAGAACTAAAATAGTTATTATAAATACAAAAAAATCTGAAAAAAATCAAAAATTTAAAATAAATATTGATGATTTTTTAGGCTGTTCTCACCTACTATTAAAAGAAAACAGAAAAAATATGCTCCATATTTTTAGGTACTTCATTAATATTTTATGCAAAATTTTGTTATTACGAGTATAATTAATATTCATGTTCATATATACGGGGTGGTAATTCATTTATGTAAATTATTAATACATATAAATCAAAATGATGGAAATTATTAATTAATAGTACGAGTATTAGTGAAAAATGTATTGTCATTTATAAAATAAATATGTGAAGAAAATTGTCCCCCCGCCATTCCAAAATTCTGGACACGGGCCTGAAATAAATATATATACTAATACAAGTTTACGCGCACTGTAACTAACTACATAAAAATAATCACGGACTAAAACACATATTCTTATGTACATAAATATGTTCACAAATTAGCCATTTCCAGAGATCACGATATATACATATACATATATACATATATATATATATATATATATATATTTAACAACAAACAAACAATCATATATACGTATAAAATAAAATCAAAACGAAACCAACTCCGATTGAATCATCACTTATGCTTTCAATCTTAAACACCTAGATTATCATACTAACGGCCATACATACACTAGAATGTTCGCATAGTACACAGCCGTAATGGAACGCAAGTACAGAGACACCTATGCAAACACAGTCATACACACGAATGCGCATACGGTGAAAAGAAACAAACAAATGCACACCAACTCAACCCAGCACAAATATACCAATGCATGGATACATATAATCCTCTCTCAAGTGCATACTGCAGAGGACAACATAGATGTTAAGAAATAAGTAAAATTATAATAAAGATAAAATTATAATAAAGATAAAATTATAATAAAGATAAAAAAAAAAAAAGTGAAATGAACCAAGTGTGGTAGAAATTATAATAGCTAGAGGGTAATTGTAACCGAAAAATTTCTATTGAAGTAACTCAATCCTAATAGATTAGATGTAATAATCACGAATGGTTTAATAGTAAAAAATAATTAAAAAGGAAAGAAAAAAAGTTTCAATAAGATATATTTTAGCGATATTTTACATTCGGAAATGATAATTTTCAAATATTAGTTCCGCCAATAAAACACTATATATAATACACAGTTTTTGATGATGTTTGATGACGATCATTAAAGGCTACTTACTCATCGGCATTAGCTTAAAATTAAGCGATTGTCGTAGTTATTTAGTCAGCGACAGTATCGAAATGTATTAATTTCCGAATGCTACACGCTAATAAATATTCCTCCACGGAGATCAGTCATTTTTCGTGTGATAAAATTAAAAAAAATTAGTTTTCGTTGTCAAATTAATACTAGTTTAAAGATTGTTACACTCTCTGAAATATAGACGTGTAACGCCCGTTTTATTTCCTTTATAAACACCATGCCGACAAAATTAATGTTTAGCAGTATTGTACAAATTCGATACACGATTCTTTTAGGCCAGGCTGTTATAATATAGGCCTTGGAAAATAGTGCTCTATTTGTATGCCTATAGAGAAAGTTTGCCAAAAAATACCTTCAAAAATTTCATTTCATTCCTTCTACAACAACCACATCAATTAAGATTCGTTCGAATTTGTATTATTCGGATTGGTATTAAAACAAAAGGGCATATTAATCTGACTAATGCTACTGCTCGCGTACCGGAACGTAACAATTTCATTTTGTCGAATGTAATTAAATGTTCACGAAACATGACTTTCTCCTGCGAACAGCGACAGCTAGTTACGTCGCAATAAGTGTTAACACGGGGAAAAGAGTTTATAAAATGAAACTCTGGCACCGATGAATCTGGAAAAAAATTAATGTTATTTTAAAAAATTAACTGTACGGACGTAAATGATGACGTTTAAGATTTACATAGTGTCGTCATCGTTAATTACGTGTGTATACTTAAACATTTTTAATAACTATCCATCCGCTTATTTAAAGAATTAATACAAGAATTACGTACTAGAAAACAAAACGATGCAGAGATAGTAGAGATGCTCGTTAAACAGGACTTCTTTAAAAAAGCGAATTCACGTGATCCACAGTGGAAGTTTCGGAAAATGAATATATTTTCCCGATTTTTTCCTAATTTTATGCTCACGTAACACTACAATGATGATTATTGCGACACATTGCGAGCAAACAGCATAACATGTTTATCGCCGGAAAGGAAAAGAAGAAGACCAAACCGGGTAGTGATTGAATATAGGAGAACAACGTGGGTAGGGGTTTACTTTCAGTTCTGATAAGTTGACTGCAAGGTGCAGCAACATTACAAAAAGGGGAAGCTGTAGAATGGGGGACTACTCTCTCAAAGATACGTTTGCGCGACATATTCGAAACACACAATTTATTGGGAACAGAGAACTATTTTCTTGAATGGAACGGGAACTCCCAAGGTAATATTAACGGATAAGATAATAAAACATAACGGGCGAACATGTTGTTATTGACAGCATGATTTAGATTTAATCGTTGGCACACCGATCAGTATAAAGGTAAATATAACGGCACGAGGTGAAAAATAAAGAAATACGAAGGGTTAAAACACAACAAATTAAACGTGAAGAAAATTAAAGGAAATAAAAAAAGGCCGGACACACACCGGTATAATGTCGAAGCAGGTGACAAAAAATTAATTTTTTTAAACTTTACGCTCAGCACAGATAATAATAATTAAAGTTATATGAAACTCCGTAACGCGTAAATAGAATGAAAATCGACAATGCTTTATTATCGATACTACCACATTGCGATGAACAAAAAAAATTAATAGCGACTCGTGAAATAATCGAATTTATTTACATTGAAATTTTTATAAACGAAATAGAAGAAAATAATAATAGGACAACAAAAATAAAATAAATCCCACTTATGATGGATACACAATGGAACGACAAACGAACTAAGGACTTTTTAAATTGAAACTATAGCTGTCGATATAAAAACTGGGTAATTATTATAGGGAACACGATTAAAGACTGTATGTAAAAAAGTGATCGTAAGAAAATTTTAATTTTCCGCAATAAGGTAAAATAATATATAAAAACATGGACGCCTACAGAGGGAACTTTCTCTAGAAATTTAAAAAGGAAAAAAGAATAAATCAAATTTGAAAACTTGTGAAAATACGGCACCGATGTTCCAGTTAGTGATCTACGAACGTTGAAATTTAACGAAATTCAACTATTCCTATACTTTTTTCTTTCTATTACTTCCGCGTGAAATAAAAGAACGAAAATGTTATTTTTCGATGAAATAAAATTTTATTCGCCACAAATTTGTTAATGTAATTTTTAATATTTTCGTGATAATAAGGCTAATAATTCTTTAAAAAGTAATTCCGAATTAATTAAAAAAGTAATTATCCGGTTTTAATCATATTAATAAAGGTGTTTTCCTGTAACCGAAATATTTCTTTTTAAATCCTAATCCTTTACACAAAAGAAAAAAAATCTATACTAAAAATAATAATTAGATCAAATTAAAATTTCAAATAAAATGAAAATCGAAACGAGCTGCAATAAAATAGGAGTAAAATAAATGAAAATAATTTAATTAGAAGAAATATCTGCATTATGCGTAATTTTAGGCGAGGGGGGAGATTTCCTCAAACTAAATCGCATTAAAATTTATTAATAAAAATTGCGCTTATATGTAAAATTATAAAAATGGCAACACACTCGCGGGATAATAACTCTCGATATACATAGATAGAAATAGTAATTAATGGCTTACGTAAGGTACGTAAGGATTACGAATGAAACAGCCGGTTTAGGATCAGTATTTATGGGGAAATTAAAAAACGCGCTTCAGGCAAAGACCAAAGCAGAAAGAGAAAATGATGAAAGACCGGACTGTTGTTAAGGTATGATGATTAATAATAATAATAATAGTAGTAATCGAGAATAACGGCAGGGTAATCGTAAAAATACTCGAGGAGGGGGCAGATAAAACGATGCCAGTGCTTGTATTAATTATACGCTAAATGTAAAGAATTCTAAGGAAATCAACATCCGTGGCCAAATGATTTCTTGCCGGGCCAAAAAAAAAAAAAAAAAAATCAACATCCGTGGTAACGGTAAAAAATGCTTAAAATTAATAGCGCCGAATAATTTAATAAAAATGTTTATTTCGCATACGGAGCCGCAGGTAGAGAGGGACCTTTCTTTAATTTTTACGTTAATAATTTCGATTGCTTCTTTTTTTCCGTTAAGTCTGTTTAACGTTGCAAAAATATGTTTCGTATGAGAACAGTTACAACGGTTACGGGTTATATTTTAACCAACTGAAATTCTCAGATTCCCCTGTATTGTGTTTTGACGAGTTCACACTGAAAACCAAAAAAAAAAAAAGTGCGAAAATAAAACTGTAACACACTCAGCGTACTACTAGAGATGAAAAATTAATTTGCATCTTAAGAAGTCGAACCGGTTCTTACGTATTCGCATCGGTTAGATGCGGGTGTTTTCCTAAGTATTTAATAGTGCGAACCAGGCATCGAATTAGGGGGTGCTCTGGCGTGCGAAAAATAGATACGTAAGGTAACCGAGACTAAATACTCCCCTCGCGAACACACTGTCCACTACACCCTCTTCGAAGCGACTGTGATTAAAAATAAAAAATTGTTCAACTAGTTTATCTAGTTTTGCTTGAATGCGAAAAACCAGATCTCTCTATTTCGCTTAGCATCATCTAGTGTAGTCGTGGGTGTCCTTGATGCGTGGGAAATTATTACCTACCCCGAAAGAAAAATTATCCAGGTGTTTTTCATTTGCTCGAAGACAAGTTCCGATGCTGGGAATTAATTTATTTATGCGACGTTCTGATAGTGAAAAGATTTATTCTAACTCTGCTACTTTGATCAGTCAGTTTCACATCGTACGCGTATCACAACGATCAGCCACGATTAGAATTGCTATACACTTCGTTTAAATTAATAAGGTAAGATTTAACTTTGAAACTTTATTGCGACTTTCAAAATAATTTTATTATAATATGTAAGTATGTATACACATATTATGTGTACATTATGTATACATTAATTAATTTATAAATATAATTATGTGATATGCAATATAAAAAAAGAAAAATGACGTATGAAATAAGGGTTTACGTTCGTGTTCTTTATTTCATTTCTGAATTTGGATTGCGTATTGCTTTTGCGATATCCGCGAAGCGAAGTAATATATTTTAGCGGTTTTTATAAGCAGTCAATACTAAAAAAAAAAAAAAAAATATTCGAATTTTTTATTTTCCAAATCAATCTATTTCTTAAATTTATAATAAAATATTATTAGAATAAATTATAATATTGTTTATCCGCAAACGCGCACGAGTAACGCGAGTAGCGGAACTATGTATAATACATGGAGCTATCTCTGCATGTGCAAATATTTCAAATAGCCCATGTTTACAAAATTAAATAAAATTTGTCTTCTTATATAGTACAGATATGTGTATGTATGTGTAAGAGGCTCTTGAAAATTTAAATTACAATGATTTAATAATAATTTCGTTATTATTTATTATCGTAATAAAAGGAATATTTATTAAATTAAAAGCTTCATTTCGGATACGTAAAAAAGCAGTCAGTTATATCACATTCATATTCTCATTTTCCAATTAATTAGCTAAAAAATAAAAAAATTAAATAATTCTTTTTCCGATGAATTTTAAGCTAAGTTCATAAACGAGCACATTACAGAATAAGAAATAAGTATTACTTATGCGAAGTAAAAAATCTAAAAAAATGAAAATTAAATATATTCACATGTATATATATATATATATATATATATATATATGTGTGTTAGTGTGTGTGCGTGGGAATGCCTGCAAAATAATAGCCGTATATTTATTTCGAGTTCAAGTAATGGGGGCCATTTTAATTACAAAAATTCTTATTTCGTTCTAACTTTACCGTTGCATTGTGTTAATGTAAAACATTAAACTCAATAATCACGTATTGTCGATTAGAACGAAATATGTGCAGCATACAGCATGTACGAACTGTTATATGAAAATCGAAAATAAACATATTTTACGTTTACAGACTACTAACCGTTATTTAGAACTGTGGGAAAACAACAAACCGCTATGCGGGCATATAAAACGCGCATCCATTTTATATTATGATGCAATTAAAATGTTGGCAAACGGACGTAGAAATAATTCGCACATTGTTTTGAGGTGAAACATTTACAATAGAATCATCGATATTTTGATGAATTTTGCTAGCCTTTTTTCATACTGTATTTTAAATGACAATAGAGTTAATTAGAGTTAATTACTCTTAAAATTTTTATCGTATTATAAGACAAGTGAAAACGTATAATCTGTCCGCTCATGTAATAATAATAATAATAATAATGATGATCAAATCAAAATCAAATACTTCAATAATCGTAATAATAACAATAACAGTTATCAATAATAATAATTTTGGAAGCATAAACAAATAAAGCATTATTTATTCGATTAAAACCTAAATTATGTTATTAATAAATAAGTCGGCATATTTGCCATTTTTTATTCGCTCAAACTAAGACAGCTGAAAAAAAATTCAATTACCCGAATTTACATCGTTTGCTTTTGCAAAATATTTAAAAGTATACGTTTTTTTGTTCATTCCCTTCAGTATTTGACCAATTTATTCTTTTAGAAAGAAATAAAAAAATGTGCAACAAAACTTTCGATCCAATCAGATTACACTTTTTTAGTGTGAAATGTGCATTACTGAATTTCATCGATTTCCTTAGAATTCCGTTGCATATAACTTGAAGTCAGGTTAACAATGTCGGCAATTAATACATTTTTATAAAATGTTCCAATCATAATTTAGAAAAAAGAAAAAGGAGAAAATTATTTTTTGAATTATTTTTGGTGAACTTTATTCATATTTTTATTTATATATAATATATATATATATATTTATATATATAATATATATATATATTTATATATAATATATATATATAATATATATAATATATATATATATATATATATATACATAAATTCGGTTGTTTTAGACTCACAAGGGGCTCTACCTCTTGACCCATCTTGCTTACAGTTTCTCTTTCTCTTCTATACTTTGTATAAAATGATTAAAATTTACAACGGCATTCTCACTGGCATGATACATTTTTTTGTTACAAAATCTAATGGGTGCATGATTAAGAATGACGTTATCATTTAAAATTCACGTTACGTAAAATTGGAACATTTTTTGGGACATTTTTTCTAATAGGGGCCGGCATAAGAATTACTTTGTAATTTTGACTGACGTAATTTCTTTATAAGACGATCCTATTTTTATAATCGTCTTATAAAGAAATCACGTCAGTCAATATGACTGTGTCGTATTTAACGTGTGCATGTACAGTTAAAACTTATCGTAAATGAAACAGTGTAAGGCAAAAGTATAAAAATATGATCCGTAAGAGAAGACTGAAAAGAAAATTACCTGCTAAATGGACATAAACGTCGAAATTAGTTCGGATAATCTTAATCGAAATTCTGTAAGCTAATATAGTTGAAGTGTAAAATGTAGATAATAGTAAATAGCAGGTAAACAAGAACACGTTTGCTTTTTCTATACACTGTGCTTTTTAATGAAGGAATAATAATTTAAATCACTCGTGTAATTTACATTTTGTTATTATTTCGATAAATTTTCTGTTTTACAATTAAAAATCAAACTGAAAAATTTATAATGAACGGATTTCAATTATTTTTTAACGTAATTATACCTATATTAAATCAAAACGATATGCACAATTCATATATAACATATAATGAAAAAGTAATTTATCAGCTGACACTGCTTTTTGAAAACAACAAAATTAACCTTCTTGTTTTCGTTTTGTAATTTAAATGACAGATATAAGACTTTTTAGTTCGAATCAAAATGACTGGAATTAGTTTTTATGTTTTTCTATTAAGTAAAAGCGCGGCAATTAAATTAAACTTATTCATTTACAATTAATACTATTTGTAAATATTTGTATTTAAAAACGATGAAAAATAAAAACAATAACAATCGCCCAACGTATGTTTCTAATAATTAACAAATATCAGCCCTTTTCATATAAATCCACCGAAATCGTTCTGTTTAGTGAACCATCGCAGAGACTAGTTTACTTTCGACACTGAGACAAACTCGAACTGTTAATGTTGAAAAAAAAGAACGGTTCTACTGTTTAGTTCTATTAATTCACAGAAAATCTTTTGTTCTACGGGCTGAGACCGGCTTATATTTCCGGGAGAAACACAGAGAGAGCTTATTAAAAATTGGGCAGGCGTTTAACTGAACAAGTGAATAACAACGTCTGTTTTAGTTGCTGCTGTTTAATCCATTCGTTCGAAAACGGCACTTTCCTGTCCGATAAGCCTTTGTAGACACTAGCTTATATATTCGATTGAAACAGAGAACTTCTTAATGTAAGAAATGAAAACGGGGAATGTTGGAATATTTTTAACCATTTCTGTAGTAATGATTAATTGAAATTTTTATTATTTCTCTTTTTTTGTTTCCTTTCATTATTCCCGTTTACACTTTTAGAAATTGTAACCTGGCTTTTAGGCAGTTTTAACTTTTTCTCGTTATTCTTCTGTCTATGAGTCGCAATATATCTTCAATATAAAAGAATGAAGGAAAAGAGAGTGAACGAAAAATAATCAAAGTTATCAATTTGCTAAACAAAAACACGTAAGCAGATGTGCTGAAAGTCTCGTATCGAGTAAAAATAAAAAATAAATTTAAAAATGAAAATTATATGCGCTGGAAACGAGTTTTGTGCGTGGGAGGTACAGATGAAAAACATGGCCGCTCAAATTTACTTATTTTTTTGAAAATAAGAAAAAATGTCGACTAAACGCATATAAAGAGGACGGAACCGAGACAAAAAGCAACATCTTTAGTTGCACTCATAAATTAACGAGATATATTCTCGGCCATCATTTTTCGAGAATAAGCGATTTCTCAAAAAGGTTTTCTCTTTTTTTTTTAAATAATTTTATTGCGAACTAATAATTAATAAAAACCAGCTGAACCGAGCCATGCTGAGATCTGAACATGCAAATCAAGTATATTGACGAGTTTCATGTACAGACAAAAATTTGGCATTTACATGCATGAAAGCTACATTTGTGTACAAATTGCACTAGTTTTACCGGTTTTAGAAAAAAGGAGGTTATAACGAGGAACTGATCGAAAAGTCCTTCCACAAACGCGACTGTAACCTGCTGTGTTTCCATTTGTGAAATACGAAAGCCCAATGCTCCCTCTTTAAAATAAATATGCGCTGAATCCACTATTCCAGATGGTTCCCCGAAAATATGGGCACTTTTATTAGGGCACCACCCCCAAGGTGGTTTCCTGATAAATAGAAAAAATCCGAAGAAATATTACATATATATATATATATATATGTTTTTTTTTTTTTGTAAAGAAATCAAATAAAAATACCCCTTTACCCCCTTTTTATTATAATAACGTTTAAAACTTATTTTCATCTCCCTCGACGAAATATTCCCCTTTCGTCACAGTGGTAAAATTCCATCGTTCAGCCCATTTTTGGAAGCATTGAACGAACTTGGTGTTGCGCATCTGTTTCTTAGTATTTTCTAGAATCATCGGTACGCTGCCAGCTTCTTTCGGTAGGGATCTCTTAATCTTGGGAAGAATCAGAAATCGCTCTACGTTAAATGAGAGCACTGTTGTAGTAACCTTGTCTTGGGCAAATACTGCTTACGGACAATTAACCACTTTTCCATTCGTCCGGTGTCTGTTTAAACAAAAACAACGCATTGATGACCGTACGGTCCTACAAACTGATAATGAACCAGTCCTTCATTGACAGAGAATAATGCCATGATAGTTTTCACTTTGGATCGTTCCATTCTCGTTTGGTTTTCGACATGATCTATTTGATTTTCACCTTCGAATTGCATATCAGTACATGTAAGTTTCGTCGCTGGTAAGAATTTTGTCAAGAAAAGGTGAAGGCCATTTTCGGCATTCGTGACCAATTCTTGAGAAATTTCCATTCTGCCTTCGCTCCTCTTCAGTAGTCGCGGGCAAGTTTCACACAAATTCTTGCCATTTCTAAATTGTTTACTGACACTGTTGAACGGTGTTGTAACCGAGATAAGGGAAGAACTCATTTCTCAAATTGCCACGAACTCGAAAAATTTTCTTGGAATTCGACGGATTCTCGGTCATCAGCGAATTCTTGATACTAAAAATGAACTATAAACCGCTTAATGATTCGTCACAAACCTAGTGTTCATTAGACCTTCGCAGGATTAGGCACAATTTAATATTAGCGCGTTGTTCAACTCGTGCCATTTTGCATGAGAGTAAAAAATCGAAACATCTTTCACACCAAAGACGCTAATCATTGCTCGGAAATAGAAGGTCTTATACTTTTATTAGTCTGAACAGTATTGTGTACTCTACTCGTGCCACAATCACGTTTGTCCACGAACTTTTTTCGATCAAACGTCGTATGTTTAATATGATAATAATCGATACTTATCGCGTTAACATTGAATTTAAAAAAACACCGATGAACTTTATAAAACAACATATAGTAAATTTTAAAAATTTAAAGTTTTTAAAACACCGACTAGTTGCGAATAATAATCCATATTATTCACGGTGTATACTAAAACGAATAAAATCAAAACTAATAATTATGATTCCGTCAACGATCGATACATGATATAAAAGTCGATATAAACAGTCGTAATTTGTGACAATCGAAATGAATTAATAAAGAATAAACTAAAGAAGTTGCATAATATTAACTATTAAACAATGGACTGTTGTTCGGTAAATCATTATTAATAATATTATTATCCTTATTCTTATAAATATGATAACTCTCGACGAAGTCTAAACTTTTACTTAATGACTTTTTAATGTTGTTAAAACCTCATTTATATTTGTTTGTCGTGAATGTTTTCCGGTTTTAATGTTTATTAAAGAATAAATTTTGACCCTACCGATTATTATAATGATTATTTGTTTATTCGGAAGTGTACTGATCAGAGTTGGTCCTATATGATTGATTACTAACTAAGTAGTCATCAAATAACGTAAAAAAGATAGA
Source organism: Icerya purchasi (assembly GCA_039619475.1). Lineage (NCBI taxonomy): Eukaryota > Metazoa > Arthropoda > Insecta > Hemiptera > Monophlebidae > Icerya > Icerya purchasi. Next base: position 149,222,427 of record CM077115.1, read on the forward strand.
GTCGCTTTAGAGAAATAGCGAAAATCAGGCGAAAATTTGTTAAAAATAGCCTACAGAGTAGCCGGAGAACTAATATTCTTTGAATCGGCCTTTTTTTTATTATCAAAATATGTAACACGTACGAAGGCACAACATTTTAAAATTTAAGGACTATATACTTTTGATCTTATAAAAAGGGGCGATGAATACTAGACGGTGATTTATTGATCAGATTTTAGTTACCCCACGGTAGATTCTAAGAAAGAAAACTAATTTGATAAACTTACCGGAAAGGTTATTTCTTTTCTTAATATTACTTTTGAACCTGCAAAAATAGACTACAAAAGACTGTAGCAGTTTCTTTATTCGATAATTATTTTTGGTTTGCCTATCCATATTTTCGTTCGAAAGTATTTTCATTTAAAAAATTATATAGATTTTTTTTTTTTCTTAAAGAAAACATACCAACTTTGAAATATACTGAAAATAATTGTCTGATAAACTCGAAGTGTTACACTTGAGAATATTATTATACCTTAAACGGCAGAAACCCTTTTTGTAGTCGGCACCAAAAATTGCAACAATAATCGAAAAATAACAATATTAAAATTAAGTATTGTCGGTATTTTCAACATTATAGGAAACACTTGTGATTGCGCTAATGGATCTGTAAATAATGAACAATTTAACACAAATGATTAATAAGCCCTATTTAAATTTTTACATATTCGTACGTTTAACGTTCTATCGTTATTTTAGATTTTTTTATTTTTTCTAATCCTTTCAAATGTACGTTCTCAAATTTTTAAATTATTTACAGGAAACTATTATAATTTTATCATATTTTTAATTTTAAAATATTCTCCCGTTTATTACGAATACGGAGCAAAAGACCAGCGAAACATACCGGTAATCTTTTAAAGTTTTACTTATGATGAACTTCACAAAAAAAAAAACAATATACATAAATAATGTACATTCATTAATGTTCGGTTTTGCAATATGAGCACATTGACCTGTCCTAAAATAAGTAAATTTTCCGAATTTTTTCATCTAAATCCGGATAGAGTGCGACCTACGATTGAGACTATCTCTTTAATAGAAGAAAAAAAAATTTTTTAAATTCAGTACACTTTGAAGAAATAAACGCATATTTTTCGCTTACGATATTGACGTGAATAATGTGTATATATGCCAGTGTCATCTAATTTTGTAATTGTCTATAACTTTAATCAAATCACAGTGCGTAACATATTCCATCTATATGTACATGTGTGTGTGAGTGTTTTTGTATAATTCGAACATCCCCAAAGACCTCGAGATGATAGTATTTTATAATTTTTATAGAAGAATCGGTTTTAATTGGTTATGCCCCTCTTAAACATCGCCGGATATTCAGTACCGAAAAAATCATAAAACATTTAAAAACCTTCCAAAAAACCTCGTCTAAATTTTTACATTAGCTTCACAGTATGAATGATATCTAACGTTGTGCCAATATTACTTCGATTTAAAAATCGTTTCCTCTTTTTCTGCAATGCTTTTTATTCTGTCTAAATTGTTTATTTACACTAAGACTAATAAAAGAATATTTCAAATTAACAATACGATAAACACTACTTGCGAAACTCTCACACCACGTCTACACCTTCGGGACTTCTATTATATTCTGAATAGATAGCGAAATTTATTTTAACCTTTTTTAATATATTTTGTTCAGTTCATTTTTATCGTAGCGTGATTTCAACATTATATTTCGCAAATGGATTATTTCCAGGCTAAAAAAAACAAAAAAAAAAACAATTTACTTAAGATCGATTTTTAATATGAAATGCTAAAAAAAAAATTAAATCCCAAAGTTTAGATATGTTGCTTGCCGAAACGTTACGCAAAACAGGTACAAACTTCACGCAAAAATGTGAGATTTTAAAAAAGGTTACAAGAATTTTCGTTTTACACATTTTCTTTAACTTTCGTTACATAAAAATTGTTATATCTGGTTAATATCAAAATTTTCATGTTACTACTAATATAAAAATGGCATAGTGTTCATTAAAATCGATTCTTCGCATCTTGCCATGGAAGCACCCTTCGGACCTCCAAATGGATAGTTCTCTGTAGCTGTTATAGAAGGTCGGTTTTAATTTATTGATATTTTAAATGTCAGTTATATATAATCGATACTAAAACACAAAAATCATGTGTTTTCATATCGGTTATACATATTAAATACATATGTATACATACATACATATATATATATATTAATTACAACGTAATTCTTAGGTTACCCCCCATTAGAAAAAATGTCACAAAAGAATGTCTCAATTTCATGTAACGTAAAATGTCCCAATTTTATGTAACGCAAAATGATCTAATTTTATGTAACGCAAAATGTCCCAATTTTATGTAACGTTTGTTATATTTTATAGGATTTCTGTGATTATGTTATTATATTCATATGGACCAATTTAGAATTACGTTGTAAATTTTGATAATTTTATACAAAGTATAGAAGAGAAAGAGATAGCAATGTAAGCAAGAGGGGTCAAAGAGCACAACCCCTTGCGAGGCCGAAATGGCCGAGTTTATATATATCGAATTTAATGTCTCTATCTCTAATGGTTTAGGTTTTGCTTTGTGTGCCAGTCAGTCAGTTCATCGAGAAGAGATTCATCCAACCGAATCTTACCTTGAATTTGCGTGAATTGAAACAAAGCAATTTCAGTACGGTCACGAATTTATTAAAATGAAATAAATCGAGATTCATTGTTTTGACGATCATTTGTTGGTGTTTTTAATGCGTTTATCGCAACGCTTGGTGATGAACGGTATTTTTTGTTTTTCCGTCCGGAAAGAAAACAAATAGAGCGGATGGTTTATCTACTCTAATGAAAAAACTGTTTTCCTTTTGTATATTCTGCAAGAAATGCTTCGATTGAGGTTCTTGGCCAGAGAGCAATGATGCCAGTAGCTCTGCTGGCGGTGTCAATTGTGATAATTTGACCTTTTCGATCGCACAACATAATGCTGGCGATTCGTGTAGAAACCTCAAAGCATTGCACGGTTGACAAATAGTGCCCATTGCTCCGAAGTCGACCGATACATCCGTGGCATAATCGGCTGTTGGATCGTATGTGAACACCAAACATTCATTTTGAATTGTCACGTTTGATCGTCTGTTTTTTCGACGTTCCAAATTATTTTGGGCGTAAGCTCCAATTGAGCGGGTCAAATTTGACCGTATCCGTTGTTTCGGAGTCGTAATGGATTGCAATTGAAAAATTCTTATTCGATTTTCTTCCAAATGCTGTCTACGTTCTTCATCAGTTTCATTAACTCGATGGTCATGTAGTTGCCTTGAGTTGCGCATACGCCGACCAATATTTCGACGTTTCACTGGAAGTATTTTTTCCAAAGAAATAAACCACGAACTGAAATCAATTGAATATTTGCAACACACCAAATTACAAAGAAATTAAATGAATTCAATGTTTGCAACACACTAAATTGATACAGTTTTGAATGCACCAATATGATCACCACCGATAACACACTGAACTATCGTTTTTAGTTCAATTGTTTTTCTCAAAATATCAATATTCAATGCGGAATTTGTTGCTGTTATGAAAACATGTGACAGTAGAACTGTCACACTGAACGTCCCATCGTGACGCCATTTTTGCCACTTCTTGTATTGTTTCCGACTTTTCCGATGGATTTTCCAACACATTTTTTTAATAGAAACCTTGCCCCGATAATTACGAATGCAACAAAAAAAAATCAACCAAATCGGTCGAGCCGTTCTCAAGTGATGATCTTTCATACATAGGGCAATTGCTTTTTATTTATATTTATTTATATATTTATATATACACACACATGTGTGTGTGTGTGTGTGTGTGTGTGTATAAATTTAATCTATTCTGAATTTTATTTACATATAAAAAAGTAAGGGATCCATACCAATTAATGATCATTCGGTTCTCCGAGAGAACTTTTTTTGAAGTATTCTCACCTTTCATAAAATAAAAACGAATTCAAAATTTAAGTCAGAAGCGCTATTAAAATTATTCGCACAACTTTATTATGACGATGCCGATGTGTTTTAGTTGTCGCAAACTTAAAATTGTCTCGTAAATTATAAATAAATATATTTCATCATGATTTTTTTTATTTTTATAAAACAGTCCCTTACGGATACGATATGCCCGCTACAATCTAGAATTATTTCTGAATAGGTAACATTTATAACTAAAATTAAATCAACATGCTGCAAAAAAATATACCGTCGTCTATTCCTTGCTGTTTATATACACGTATTGTCATAATAGCCTAGCTGCTAATCGGCTTGTCTTCCGTAGTACGGAAGTCTTGATTTCGATCCCAAGCGACGGCGGAAATTATTACAAAAATTAAATTAAATTAAATAAAATAACCGCCAATATAATTATAAGGAAGGCAATGTGCATGCCATCTCACATGCGCGTCAGTTAGTATATTTCAGACACACACGGGGCTACATTTGTGTCGCGATAAATCAAATCATTTATTGCTTCAAACGGATAATACAAAACCACTTATAATAATTATAATAATAATAACATAACATAATTGAAACTAAGCCGAGACTACGCGATTTGCGGAATACAAATGCTAATTTAAATAGGCTAAACTGTGTGTATACCTTCTCTTTTATCAAAATTAGTTATATAAACTTTTCAGTATATTATATTTAGGCCATTCTCACAATGAGGTCTAGTGTGTTTCGTAATTTACAGTATTCAAGCACATCTAAATGTACAATTACACGGTTAAATCTCACTCATGTACTAACATTAAGTAAACGACCATGTATATATAGAACATTTACACCTTAAAACTATTGCAATAATTACTCTTTTACATTGTTAAGCTGAATTACTAAGAGTTATGCGTATCTGTTACATTTTCTCAATCTTAATCCTCAATTTCATTGGAAATGTATGTAAATTATCTTTTAATAACCTTGAACTATCGGGAGATATAAATTGAAATATATCATGGATCCTTTGATTTTTGGATAAATATAAATGGCGATAATAATTATTTCTTTTCCGTCTTCCTATCGAACAATACATATATATCCCCGACATCTGTTTGACCGAAATCTAATTGCGTAATATTATGTGTATTGACATATCACAATATATTAGAAGTAACAATATTTAACTTATCGTTTCTAATAAAGTTAAACTGCAAATTCGAACGTTCTGTGGCGTTTAAATTCTACGATGCAATCAAAATTTGGTATGTCGATATTATTGTCATTATTCATCCACGTTTCTGTTAAGATTAAAATCCGGCTTGCTTCAGTTACAGTCCCTTTGAGATCATTGACATTCTCTCTTCATATGCTCGATGCCTTTCTTTTTCCGATTCATTATATCCCCTTTGAGAATCTTCATTTTCGTTTTCATTTTTTTTATTCTCTCTCTACATGCTCGAGATGCCTAACTTTTTCTGATTCTTTATATCCATTTCTTATGTTTGATTAATTTTTGATATTTTAAGTTCTAATAAATTTCTTTTCTTTTTTTTTGATATATACATGTATATATCTTAAAGTGATATAGCATACAATAACATGCAAAATAAATTTTAATCCAATATATTACTGGTTACGTGTATCAGTACTTACTGTTCAGAAGAATTATTATAGTTATTCATAACGTACGCTCGCTCGCTCGTTTTGCGTGTTAACTTTCCATATAAGGCGCGCTTAAAGAAGTTTCAGGTCAATAAATATTTATTTAGTGTCACGTTTTGAGAAAATTGTTGTAACAGAAATAAAAATTTCGTGACATACATTCTAATGGGGGTCGTCGGGCTAAGAACAACGTTGCCATTAATACATATATATATATATATATATATAACTCGGCCATTTTGGCTTCGCAAGAGGCTGTGCCCCTTAACCTCTCCTGCTTACATTTCTGTCTCTTTGTATTCTATATTTCGTATAAAGTGATCAAAATTTACATCTTAATTCTTAGGCCGGCCTCCATTAGATTTTATAACGAAAAAATTGGTTGCCTGTAAAGTCGGTATACGGGCGAAAGTTTTACGTGACAACGACTTTGAGTGGTAAAATAATTTTAATGTGAATATTCATTCGTATAGTAGGAAGAAGGATGAAATAATAGTAACAATTTAAAACATTTATTTATACAAAGAATTATATTTAAAACATTAATTTATACAAAGAATCTCGCACTGAATTTCATATTAACAAAATTTTATTTTTACCTTTACACATACATACGTATTTATATACAAATATACATACAATAACTTGCAATACATTTGCGTACAATGAAACAGCGTTTACTACAACTTAACTTGTTCCTATCTGAGTGATTTTGTTGAGGATAGGGCGATGATAGGAGAAATATGAAATGAAAGGAAGTGTTTCTGCTGTAATGTGCCTAGAAAATGTCAAGTCAATGGTTGTTCCTTTTAACGTAGTAGACTTAGACATATCTGATACGCAATCAAGATTAAACGTATCTTTAATGAATTTGAGAAACTTGTCATCAGACTTCACGTTTTGGTTGAAGTCACCGCATAGAAGAATCGGCATATTAGGATCAACTTGCAGGAACGGTGGCACGTACTGGCTGTTATGCACGTATGGAAGAAGTGCCTGGTGTAGCAACATTCCGATGTCTTGTCATATTTTTAAAATGTCTGTCTCTCTCCCTCTTAGGCGGGCTAACCATGCCCGAGTGGAAGGGACGCGTGCCTCTCAGTCGCTCTCATTGTGAGCGCATAACGTGAGCGGAGCGTAACGCAGTTTCTTCAAGTGTCACCCGGCAAACCAATTTATAAGACGTTGTCACGTCAAAAATGTCCCGATTTTATGTGATCAAAAAAAAATACAACCTATATGAACTACCGAAACAACTTAACACACTACAACACATATAAACAATACTTTTTTTGCGTTTCGATGGTATTATTAAATTAGCAATATTGTCTTTACACGCTTGTCTTTATTATGGTGGGACTTCTTATTCATCAACTTACAAAGTAATAAGAAGTGTACTCAATATGTTTCCAAAAACGAAAACCGCCACTAAACGCAAACGTGAATTGCGAAAACGAAAATGGGACGACGAACTGTGCAATAGCGAAGAATTTGCCACATTTATGCGTGATGATAAGCCTTTTGGTTCGAAAATGACAGATGTAGAAAAGTTTGAAGCGTTAAATTTAACAAACGTTACATAAAATTGGGACATTTTTTCCAATGGGGGCCGGCCTAAGAATCACGTTGTAATTAATATATTAATTACAACGTAATTCTTAGGTTACCCTCATTGGAAAAAATGTCCCAATTTTATGTAACGTTTGTTATATTTTATAGGATTTTTGTGATTATGTTATTATATTCATATAGACTGATTTAGAATACGAAAGGCCGGGTTTTTTTATGCTAATTTCAATGTACTTCTTAGGACAATTCCCATTAGAAAAAATGTCCCAAAAATGTCCTAATTTTATGTAACGTTTGTTATATTTTAATTTTTACCGATTTTCAAAAAAAATTAGGTTATATTTGTTCGCCCACAACTTTTATATTCATATGGACCGATTTAAAATTACATTTGTAAATTTTGATCATTTTATATAAAGTATAGAAGAGAAAGAGACAGGAATGTAAGCAAGAGAGGTCAAGGAGCATAGCCCCTTGCGAGGCCAAAATAGCCGAGTTTATATATATATATATATATATATATATTAAATAAAAGTCGAAAAATAAATTTGTCCGTCTATGCGTTAATCTTACAAATTACCGAACCAATGCCGTTCCGGTTTTCACCAGTGGGCAGACTAATGCTCAAGGTTTTAGCGCGCACAATTTATAAATTTCCTTTTTGGTTTAATCGACCTATGAGGGTTTTTGCGAAGATGCGAGAAAAAGAAAGATGAAATACTCTCAATGAAATAAAAGATAAATTTGATCTAAAAATTTCACACCACAGTGTCAATGTAAATTCTTAGCTTCTGGACTAGGTAAAAGATCGATAATAAATTTGATTAATTCATTAACATAATAATTTTAGGAGTGAAATTTAAAACATTAAAATAATTCGTTTAGTAAGAAATAATAAAAATGTGAGAGAGAGATAGGGAGGGTGGTAAAGAGAGGACGCAATAAAGATGAAGAAACAAAAAATTACTTAACGAATGGCAGAAAGACCGATTCTTCACAAACAACAAATCTTTAGTTGAGCAAACTTTTAACTATTGCCAGATAGCGGCGGACAAGGTCTCAGAGAGGCTGAAAATCTTCCACTGAACATGAGGACCGTTTATTGTTGGATCGTGGTGGATGTGTTTTCCGAAGACAAAAGGAATTTTTGCATAAATTTGATAATTAAAAACAAAAATAAGGTAAAAATTAATTACATTTAAAACCCAAGGAAACGGATGGGTAATGGACATTTTACGATATGAATGAATAATATGAGAAAAATGAAATGGTAAACAAGAAATAATGAATAAATAATTGCAGTGTTGAAGGCAATAGGACCTCAGAAATAGTAATTAATTGATACCCTAATAAGTATTTCAACAAAGAGAATATAGATTTACTGTCGAAGCCGCGGGAGGCAGCTTTATGACGTAGTCATAGCATTGAATTACTGCATAACCGTATAGGTATTAATTATGAAAAAATGTTACATTATAAATAATTTTTTAGTAATATTTTTACTGAATCTTTTTAAACATTTGTATACGCAATTTAGTAAAAACAACATACATATTAATAATGTTCTATTTAAAAACAGATTTCATTAGAACATTTTCAGAATTAAAATTATAAGAAATTAACGAACAATCCTACAACAGTACCTAGTCTCAGTGGTTGTTGCCAGAACCGGACCACCCTTAACTTGCGCCAAAATATTATTTACATTCAGATTTTTAGTTCTTGTCATGGACTGTACTTAGAGTTTTCTAATTATTATTTTAGAACTATGGACCTAACAGAAAAGAAGACTAAAAGATGAAATAAACCTTCAGTGGCCATGTAGACTTTTCTGTGTGAAAGAGAGAGAAAAATTAAAGATTTAAACGGGATTAACCTGCTATGAGACATTTTTGTAGCCTAAGAATTACGTTGTAATTAATATGTATGTATATATGTTTATGCATACATAACAATTATCCATATCACATGAATAATCTATTTATCAAAGAACTAAAAGTATTATCAGTGTAAAAATAAATTTTTTACTTTGTTTGACAAAAGAATACGCATAAACTTTTCAATTAATTCGGATATAAAATGATATAAATAGAAATTAACCATACCGATAGTCGATAAGTCGATAACATTATACCGATAGGGTGTGAAAGAAATCACTAAAAATGTTAATGACCTTGAAACTACTTCCATTTTAACGATCAATTAAGCCGAATTTTAGATTTTGAATTTACTGAACAAATGCAAATAATTCATATATGTATATCCGGTTTATTTCGGCCTACCGGAATTATTTGTGTGAAAACCAAGAATAATTAAGAAAAAGTGTTTTTGACGCGTAAAATATTTAATTTAAAATATTCAAATATTTTGAGCGTAAAAAAACATTTTTTTTTAATTACTTTTGATCTTCAAGGTAACCCATTTTTAATAATAATTTAAGTTTTCTTTGTCATTTTATCTTTTAGAGCTGTTCATTTTTTTCTTTTTTTTACAACTACTAAAAGGGCTTACTTACACGATGATAACGCGAAAGAGTTAAACACATCCCACCCACTATGGTCGGTACTTTTTTAACCAACACAAAGACAAAAACGTACGAAAGAGCGGGAGCTGAGGAGGAGCACACACGAATGCTATTTCTTCTTACCATAAAGCCCTTTCTTGACACGTGACTTAGCCATTACCGGACATTCACTTTTTCTAAAGCGATCCCTTCTCCATCTTCTTTTTCTTCCGGGCTTATTCCGAACCCTTCCAGTAACTGCTGGAATAGTTTAACAGCGTTCCGTATTATATACGCCGGGTATTCTTCTTCTCTTCTGGATGCGAACGAGGCCATTTTGAAAATGGAAACTTCAAAGGGGCTCTTCTTTTATGCAAGAAAATTAGGGTAGACGAAGGCTTTTATTTATTTATCAAAGGAAAAGATACGGCAATGTACGTATACATATATTCGTATAAATATAATTATCCGCCTATACACATAGTTGTTTTTAATATATATATATATATATATATATATATGTGTGTGGGGGTGTACATATGTATGTGTAATATGAAGTAGGTACACAGATGCAAATGAAATGGCTTAGTAGCTAAATTCCAAGCCGGAATCTTAACGCGCTTGTTTATACTTTTTAGCAGGCTCGTTTTTAATATTGCGAAACTCTTTTTTTTTTGTCTTCCCGCTATTCCGCTTTGCATCTGGTCATTTTTTATCTGAGGCCAGCGTACACGTGATCATAACTTTGAAGATTATTCGGAAAGATAGAAACATTTAAAATGAAACGACCATGTTTCGTCTATTGAAAGTTGAATTATTAACTTGGAATAGCAAGTTAGATCCTAAAGGGGAATTCGAAATTTTACCGTAAATTTTACTAATGAACATTAAAATACACAATTTTCTACAAAATTTAACGAAAATACCTTTAAAATACCAACAGTCTCTTGTCATTTACGACTTTTCCTAGTTTTCTTATTACGTTCCGACTAATTCTACGCCGCTATTTCTCAAGTTGGGAAGCAATATCGATATACAAGATTAGAAATTTCATAACCGCATACGTATAATACGAAACATCATCTAATCCTTCAGAAAACTATCTCCAAAAATGGTCAGAAGTCAATGGTCTAAACTTTTCCTCCGCAAAGACAGTGTGGGTCAATTTCAATAAAGGACAATCTGTGACCAATAGAACTCCTTTTCAAATAAACAACTTTATTATTCCGAACCGTCTTTCAGCCATGTTCCTAGGCCTGGAGTTTGATAGCGGATTAACTTAGCGCCTACACATTGATAAACTAAAATCTGAATGTATAAAGTCACTGTCAATAATTCGATACCTCTCCAATCCTCAACTCAATATTCACCCCAAATTACTCTCCAGTGTTTACAAATCTTTGATCCGAAGTAAAATTAATTATGGGTACCAGTTGCACTCCTCAGCTTTTCGAAGTAACCTGAAAAAACTGGATTTCACCACTCTGCACTACGAATCATCCGGGGAGCCCATTATACAACACCGTGTAGGAGTATCTGTGCACTGACGGGCACTCCTCCACTGAAATTCTATCGTTCCCTCCATACCCTGCGGTACAATATCCCATTCCTAAAGCTGCTTTATACCCATCCCGGCGAAGAAGGAACCTATGATGCAGACCGATACGATAAGAAGAAGAAACAGCTCTATGTTGCATTTATCTGACGTGCATTAAGCGGAACTTGGCTCGAATCTCGCTGACGCACATTGAAGATATCGAAAATTAACATTCCTTTTGAGTGTTTATAATAGATGAATCCAAATAAACTTAAAATATACACACATACATACATATGTACGTACATGCATTGAAAACTGCTTAAAATTTAAACTCTCTGATTGATGCGTTTTGTTTTTTCTTCTAAATTTCAGGATGAACTATTTCTTTTTTAACTTACGGAAACTATCACTATGTAGTACAAAAGTAGGAATTGGATAACAACAGAAATACATCTGAACTGGAACAAAAATTTCAAGGTGAGCTTTTCAACTAATCATTGCCCCCAATAATCATTATAAATGATATATTTGTTACTTTTTTACTTCGATAAAACACACATAAAAGTACGGTTGTTATATATGAGAAGATGGAATTTAATGTGCAATTTTGCACAGAAAAATGCTAAATATTTTTTTCGAGCATTTTCCAAAACCGGATTAAGAAATTGATATTCCATCGAACGCAAAATCTTTAAAGAATATTTCATATTTGATATTATCAAGGTTAAGAACTGCATCTCAACCGCAATCATTTCTGTTCCCGATAGTCATTTCGGTACGATTTAATGGAATTAATAAATAATAACGGGTGAAATATTTTTAATAAATTAACGAGAAAATTTTAAAAAATTACGCTCTAATCATTTTTTTCCCTCTTCTTTCTATACTACTGGTCATTTGAATTCGAAGATTTCTTATAACGCACTGAAGAGATTACTAAACATTTTAGACGGAATATCAAAATTTAAAATGTTTTATTTCCATTCTCATCCTTTAATTCCAGAAACGTCGATACGAAAGGTATGGGTCCATTCAGTGACAAGGACTGCGGCGGAGAGGTGTACAAGCAAAGCAAGCCGATGGTGGCACAGCCCGCTGATATATATATATACATATATATATATATATATATATATAGATATATGTTTCTGTTTGTATATATATGTATATATGTATATATTTGTATATGTATCTACTTGTATATGTATATTCAGAACTATATTATAAATTCACAGTTTAATCACGCACTAGCCTACAGCTCTGTTATATGAGAAATTTTTATTAGCATCGTAAGAGCAGCAGCACGTCTCAAATTTATATTTGATGGCACATTATTAAAGTCTTTATATGGGGTTGGTTTAGGTTAAGCAAATTCGTTCGAGTAAAACTTCGCTCGAATTCCACTGAAATATCGAAAATTACCATCATTTGCGTTGAGTTAATGTCCATAGCAGACAAGCTTACATAAAGAAAAAAAGAAAAGTTTACATTTTAATTTTTTAATTTTTTTTTTTTTTTTTTTTTTTTAACCTAAACAAGGATAATTTTCATTACAAACATCAAATCTACACGGGGTCTAACTAAAAAATCTAAATATCTTTTTGGTTTTCATTGAAAAGACAGTTGCACAAATGACAAAAATATGGCTTCATTACATTCGACATTTTACATTATCGATAATAATGCCGTAATAAATATTTGAATATGATGTGGAAAGTCTGAAAATAATACTAACTCTAAGTTCTTACAAGTAACCAATTAAAAACTAGAAAATGCTATTGAATAGATATAGTAATTATAAAATTAACAATTTTGTAAATCGTTACCAATGTATTTATAAGTATCCACTGATAACGGATCGATAACGATTTAGAATACTGCGTATGTATTTTATAAATGTACCATTGAACAACAATTTTCAATTTATGTTTAACATTTGTGTTTTAAAGTGTTCTCACAAATCCTATTTAGACTTTTCCCGATTTCATATAAATAATAGGTTTATGTTAATTGGGATTTTTATTAATCTGTTCTAATTTTTTTTTTTTTTTTCGTTTTTTTTTTACCAAGAAATCCTTTTGTAATCGCTCAATATCTGTATTTTAATATAGTATAATTTATATTAATTACAACGTAATTCTTAGGCCGGCCCTCCTTAAAAAAAAATGTCCCAATTTTATGTAACGAAAGGCTTGGGCTTCCTGTTCCTTTTTGTACCCGTTATATTTGGTCTTTTCCTTCTACACATATTATCCCTCCCATGGTTACCTTGCTATTAACAATATCTGATTGTTTTACTATATGACTTTTCTTCTCTTCTAATTGTTTATGGGTAAAGGTCCTCTTGGTTGACGAGCCCAATTTTATTCTTTACTTTTTTCTTTAAAAAAAAAAAAACAAAAAAAAACATGCAACATTGGTTAATTAGGCCAACTGTTTTATCGTGTCGAATTTTAAAGCACCAAATTAAACTGGATGATTTATTCGCTTATTTTGTTGAAAAAAGACGGGGCGAAAAGCCGCTTAATTATGCTCGTCATATAAGTATTAATCCCAGATTCATTTCCTTTTCTATAAGCTCAGTGTATCACTCCAGTTCATACATCCGCCGCTGCGCTCCATTTTTCAGCAATGTAATTTTTTTATTGTTTTTCTTTTTTTGTTTTATTTTAATGCGAGAATTTTTATTACCTATTTCTTTTCTTTTTTTTACTGTATTTTTAAAAAATCGCATCGATAAAATTTTGAATCATTTTCTGTTGCACTCTTACCGATTTTAAGAGGAGAGTGCATATTTCCCACGCGTGCATATTTTTTTTTATGTGTCGGCTATGTAGAACGGTTTCAATGGTACCTTCTATTGTTCGGAAGTGTCCTCAGGGTCATACGATGGAAGTACAACTATCGGTGAAAACAGATACTTAGTTGTCATTAAATAAACATTTAAAAAAGAGAATATATTTTTAGAGAAGTTTTTGCGTATTATACTGAAAATATTATCGATATGGAAGCGCGAATTTGAAAAAAAATTATAGCTATTATAACTAGACACAAAAACTTGAAATGTTACCGACGTTAATTAGCTCGGAGAAATATATTGTTTAGATAAAAAGTCGAGAATATAGAATAATTTTAAACTACGGTATTTTTTTTATTTAGATTTATTTATTCGTTTGTTTATATTATCAGTGGCGGACGCACGGGGTGGTTAGGGGACATCCCTCCGCAAGAACCAAAGCCTCTGTGATAAAATTTCTTATAACAGAGAAACTTAATTTTTGCTATAAAAGAGTTGTATAAATGTTACTACACCTATGGATTTTAATAATTAATATTTAATACTGTTTTCTAGTAAAACTATTAATGTGTTTCTTTTTTATTCCATTTTAAACACAACTATCGTCGATCGTTTGCCACTTTTATTTATTTTTAATTATTTCTTTTGTAATTTTAATTAAAAACAGTTCAATGAGAAATATATATGTATATATTTAAACTTGCTCACGAACAAAGAACATTTGTATCGGATTAATAGCAAAAATAAAATCCTTAATATTGGATAATAAAATGGAGAGCGAATCCATACTCAAAGACTTTAGCACCAGTGCAGCGGTGAAACCAAAGGAAACAGCTTGCGTACAAGTCCGCATCACAGTGAGACATTTTCATGTTTTCCCGTAAAAGTAGGTTTTGTACAGCCATTCAGGCATCCGCCGACATTAAAACGTCGTTCGCTTCGCGGCCTCCGTCGATATGAGAATGTCGCCGTGTAACCTCTAAATGCCTTGTACATATTATATCGCAACGTATTATTTCGAGATTGAACCTACCTACTGTACCTCTAAATGCTTTGTACATATTATATTTCAATGTATTTGCAAAAATATATATTTAACAACTACTACCCCGCTAGTACAAGGTTCCTTATTTACATCATTATCGTTAGGGGTAGTAATAGTGAGCAATGGCCGATGGTAAGAAAAGTACGACACATAAGCTAACGGTTGTACTAGTACGTTCGATACGTTTCGAGTAAAGATTCCGTCGATGCACGTCATATTTCGCGTTGTCGAAAGGTCCACCGAATTATTCATCTCACAACCGAACGTTTCACTCATGAATTGACGGAATCGCAATCCATCGTCCAAGCGGAAATCGATGTTGAAATCACCACAGACTATGATCGGTAAATCGTACAGCTTTATTTCATCGATAAAGAGAAACAGACCTTTCAGCTTGATCGAGTACGGTAGTAGATAACGCTCGAAGAAATTGATCTTATCGTTCAACGTTGTACCGTTTGAGAGGTACGTCGCTACGAGCAACACACACACTCTCCATCGATCGTCGTTTCGCTTTGCATATATCACCGACGTCCATCGATATCACGTTACATTCTTCGAGACCATTTTTGTCCTGATTAATACAAATCAGCGGCCGACTGCGGCTCTTCAGAGCGTCCGAATCCAATTTCCTTTCGTAAATCGCTATACCACCAGCCATGTTGCCGTTGTCGCGTTTGTGTTGATTTACGAGCGAGTAACTGCAAGTTCAAATTTATCGCAATCGGCGTTTGATAACCACGTTTCAGAGAGAGCGAGTAAACTGCACGAAGGTATAACAAAGTCACGCGTTATATCGAGCGAGTGTGAGCGCAACGACTGAACGTTGAATGAACATAGCGTGAGAGCATCGACAGTCCGAGTACGCGAAAGATCCACAAAATCTCGACAGCGGGAAGCGTGCGTGCTCAAACGATGACGCGTAAGACGTTCAAACTCAGTTCTAATGTCTTTCAACTGTTTTTCGCGTCCGTGGTAAAATCGGTGGTCGCCATTCCTATTCGTTAGGAACAACCTTTCGTACAAAGAACATCGAGACAGAGCGACGTACACGAGTTGCTGGTCGTGCGATTTCGAGTATTCGTATACCACCGCCGGGTGTGTACTGCCTTGCGATTTGTGAATCGATATCGCGCAAGCAGGTGTGAGTGGAAATGTCGATCGTTTACAGGTAACCATCTTACTAGGAAGTGTCACCGTTGACGAACGTAAGCCGATTGGCGTTCAATGCTCGTAGATACACGGGTACGCTACATAGTGTCCCGCCGCTTTCGATCGTAGTAATTTACCGATTTTAACGTTGTCGAATTTTAGCCAAAGTCGAATTATCTTGCCGGTTTCGCGAGAGCGTTCGATGTACTGCAGCAGACCTATCGCGCCGTTCACGAGACCGTCGGTGACGTCGATGTTCACTTGCACCATGTATGGCTTGTCAATAAGGAGCTCGATCTTGTATGGTAGACCACCCGTCTCGTCGAGCTTCGTCTTGTGCACCTTGGTGCGAGCCGACGCGAGTTGGTCTCTCGTTCGCGCACCGGCGTACACGTCGTCCGCGATGTGCGTCTCGTAATAGCACTTTTCATGGGAAAGAAACGGTGTACACGAGACTAAAGTTACATTTAATTTATAGTTACTATGGTAATTGTTTTGTGCGCTCAGAAAATGTAAACAAGGAAATGACGTGTGAAATACACAGCCCTACGGTTTTCATAAGAATTTCGTTATAGAAAACACTTCTCCATTTTGTGACGCTTTTCGAGTTTATGTGACAAAGTAAAGAGACATGAAAATATTAGTAATCAGTCGCATCCAAGTAAAGACATGAAGTGTTCGTAACGATTTTTCGTGACGCTCCATTTCGTGACGCTTATTTGGTAACGCTTTTCAAGTTTATGTGCCAAAGCAAAGACATAAAAATGTCAAAAAGAAGTAAAGTGTCTAACAAAAATACTATCTTACTATTTCTAAACTACCATTTTAGCTAGAATTTTATAATTTCGTTTTATTTTTCACGCCTAAAAGTAAAACAAAAGTTAAATTAAAAATTGTAATAAGTATGTATTTTTAAAACATTTTTAAATTTCTATAAAGGTATTTGATATTCTTTATGAAACAAGGGGTATTTATCAAATCGACTGCTTACCGTAGAGGATTTTACGTAATTATATTATTCCTCTCCCCCAAATGTCCTTATAACTCCCCCCACCAGAAAAAAAAAATTGCTTCTTATACTTTATACATACTTATGGTCGCGCATATGTTACAACTTATCCTATTTTTTACTTATTTCTAACTCGTCTATAACTAATCTATTAGACAGCACTCCACGATGGAGACAAAAACTGGACGATGATGGTGGTATAAACAGATTATTCTTTACGACCAGTTCAAAGCCCGCTGGCCAAAAATAATCTCTCCAGTCTCACATAATACACAACAATCAGCTAAGCCACGTATATTCTCTGAGCTCTTTTTCGCTATTTTTCGATAAACTTTTTTTTGTTTTTTTATTTTCACAAAATCTTTGAAATTAGCGGATAAACCAAAAAGTCAGTTACAGAAAGTATATGACTGTCTAGTAGCTCCCACGTATCTATCGAAATGGATTTTTTTAACCGTGCTCGTAAATAAAGATGTTATTGAAAAAAAAATTCCATTAGATTGTGTGTTTTATGTCCTAATGACAGATTATTGAGGACCTTGGATTTTAGTGAAAACAGACGAATAACGGGAGGAGAAAGTGAAAAGGATATAATGACATATATATATCCAAAAATAAATAAAATCAATAAAGTTTTTTTTCGGAAAATGTATAAATTTTTCTGTCGCATTACGGTATGCGCAGTTATCGAAAAAATTTGGACAATTTCGAGATATTGGTAGGAAAAAGAAACGAAAAAGATTTAACAAGAAAGAAAATCGGCGCATTCTTCGACCTGTGTGAAATAGAAATATCAGAAAAAGAACACTTATTAAATGACAAAAGAACTATATAATATTTAGTGTCTGTGGTTTTTGTTATTTAATCGGAATTATTACACGCTGCAGAATTTGAGCGCTGAAACATAATCTTTAATTTTAAGCTTTAATATTTCACGTGTATATTCGCTCTCGTGTATCTGTTCCAAAATTTCGATTTTAACGATCGAGTTTATATGATATTACTTATTTCTGGCCAGGGGAAACGAAAGCATCTGCGTTGACGATGTTAGTGTTTTGTAAATGAGACTAGCTCTGGTTATTTAGACATTTAAAAGTGGTATTATCGATTTAATATACGACGGGGGAAATAAATTTGCTTCGAACGCTGAGATTTATTATTAAAAACATGTTTTTTAATATTAAGTCTCTCAGGTATTATTTGATCGGGGCAGGCAAAGGGAATACTAGATTCAGGAACTTCCGAATTCATTGGCGATTGAGACGGTGTTTTTACATTAATTCGCCGCCCTATTACACTATGCATGAAACTAACTGCAACGTTCATCAACGTGTAAACAACTATGGTGCACCCGGAAGAAATCACTGGAAGGCAGACAAGATGGAAAACTGGGCGGCCCGCTAGCAAGAGTAGTTTAAATCGACAACGGTTTATGGTAACTGATTTAAGAGTGCTAGTGTTCGCCCATTAGTCGAAATTCGATCGTAATTATTATTAAAAATTTGAGGAAAACATGAATAAACCAAATTCCTTAGTCTCTGCTTCCAGTCCGTTCCGATCCATAAAAAGGAACATCACATCCTTACCCGACTTAGAACCTTTTTGATCCTCTCTCATTTGTCCTTTCTGTCAAAACCATCTTTTCAACATATCGCACATCTTATCATCTTGTTGTCCTTCACTTCAATCTCAGAGATCTCCTATTAATTTTTCGCACTCAATTCCCGAAATTCTTTCTGAAGACTTAACTCACCTCGATAACCTCTTTCTCTTTTTGAGAAACCTTAAACTTCTACGCCTAATACCTCTCCTAGTCTCCGGTTTTATATGGCCCAATGAGTAACCGAAAGCTTCGTTTTTTGTTGTTTTTTTGTTTTTTTTTTGATAATAAATACATAAATAATATATGAATTTACATATTTCCAAATTTTTTTTTCTACTCTTATACATTCCTTCATTGCATGCTGATAACGAGCTAAATTGAATATGTACCTACAGTACAGAACAATTTCAGTACCGTTATAATTGAATAAAGAATAAATTCAATAAAATAACAGTAAATCGTAATTTTTAAGAAACGCTCATTTATTGACATTAAATGGACACCTTAAGATTTGGTAGACTGTAAAAAAGCCGATAATGATGATTATTAAGAAAATTTATATAATTATAATCTTATGATAATTGTAAATGTTTTCTCAAATAAATTGAAATTGAAATTGAAATTTAAATTGAATTGAATATTATTGTTAAAAAAATTTTAAATATTTTAATACTGGCTATAGCAATTTCATTTTTCGTTTTTTGTATTAATTTTTTTATTTGAATAAGAAAAGAAAAAAACAGTTTTCAAAATTTTTTTTGTACTCTTTTTTTTATTAATTTTTTTTGGGCTTGTCAACCTTTACCCAGAAACAATTAGAATAGGAAGGAATCACTTATATCTTGATATGGTCAGATATTGTTAGGAGAAAGGACATTTTTGTACTCATAACGCTAAAATAGGTATTAAGCAAAAAAAGAAAAAAAAAAAAATCGGTTAATAAACAGAGAAGAAAAGGGGTACTGAATTCTCTTTGTCTATTTATGTACATATTATATAGATTCTTAATTAAGCGAACGGGAAATTTGCGAGTTAATAATTTATGTATATAAATTGATTTTATCAGCGTGTACATCCGTTAAAACTGCTTAATTTTATTCTGGAAATTAACTGCGAACTAGTGGAGTGAAAGATTGAAATTAAAACCAGGAGGTCGGCATTTGGGAAAATATTACGAGCTTTCAGTTACTCGTTCGGTTATTTTGCGCAAATCGCGTAGAAAACTGTGATAGGTATAAAATATCGAAGATCATTCATCGAACTACCTTTGTTCTCTTCCACATCGATATGGAAAATACATCAAAGCCTAGAGAGACCTCTGTCAGCAGCCGGATGGATTTTATTAACTTCAGCTTCTTTTCCTTCGACAACGAAACCGGTTTCACTATTTTTACGCTCGCTTGAACAATTAAACTAATTAAAAGTGAACTTTTACTTCTTTTTTTTTTTTTTTGTCGAAAAGGAGAGAATAGCTTCGAGCTTTTATATGATGGAGGGAAGATGATCGACGTTTTACAAATGTTAATATAGCTTTAATTGTGTCTCTCCGTTTCCCCGTGTTAATCGGATAATTATATCAACGGTGTCAAAGAACGAATATAACAAAGGGAAATAAAAAGCGGCGGAGGTCGAACGGTCCGTCGACCGGGAACATCGGAATTTAGCGAAGAGATAAAAGTATAAAAGAACCGATGGTCGAAATGGTGAAGTCTCACCAACAGCCTCATAGCGCTCTCGCCGAGCGCGGGGTGTCTGTCTGATTAAACTTCTATTCATATTTCCTCGTACCGAAAATTAACACGAACTTTTCAACCTCTCCGACGACCTCTCCGACGAAAGAGTAAATGGATTAAAATCTATCGAAACGTTCTCTCGGACGTCGCTGTCGTCATTCGTAATTGTTATCCGGATAACACGCGATCTGGAACGGAATACTGCGTGTAAAAACTGAAAATTATCCCTAATGAATAAAATCGGAGAAAAAGTAAATAAATAAAATAAGCGAAAGTGACGGAAATAGAATGCAACTGGCAGATTATGCTAGGCGAAACGAAAAGCGAAGTTAGAAAAGGAAATTGTCCAGTTTAACGGAGTAACGTAAAAGGTTTCGTGCAAAATTCGTTTAGGGCCCATTTCGCACCAAATCGGTCGCCTAAAGTCAAACTTGCTCGATTTCGAATTGATTAAAATTGCCTTTTATAAGCAAATTCCGTTTGAATCCGTTGCGTCTGGCTAGTCGAACTGAGAAGAAGGTTCCGAGTATGCTGTGAAGTTTTCATAAATCCCTAATCGGTATCGATTTGTAACTGGTTTTTTATTTAAAGTTACAGAAGGGTTCTGTAGCCGGAAAAAGATTACTGTATGCGTATTTTCGTTATTTATTTCAAAAGTATACCGTAACAAGATGAGACTATTTATGTGGAAAGATGAATAATAGCGGCGGAAAATTACAATGAACTATGGGTTAATAAATTCGTTCAAACTGTATTTTACTCTACCACACATTTCTTATAACTTATTTTATCCTAATCTGCTTCCCAATTTACTTGGTCCGTACTAACTTTAGGTCATTAGAAGTAATCTTACATCTCTATGTTCGTGTATTCCCAAAAATTGTTTAATCACTTTCATCCGGCGTAATACCAAATTTTTACCATATAACTTGATTCCTTGCTCCGCGTATCATTAACATAACAATCGTTCAATTCATGAAGCGCTAAAACATATATTTTTTTTTTTTCTTTTCGTTATGTTCATTTATTTCATTTTTTTTTTTTTATATATAGGGTGATTTTTGAAAAGTTAAGTTTTTCAGGTTGGCAGCGCTGGGGTTGGTATTGGCGTCCAGACGTCATCTGTCAAAGTGAAAAGTTTTCAGTATACTCTCTGCCATTTCATCATCATGGAAAGACTTATAAATAAGCAACTACGATTGTGATATGGTTGAAATTTATTATCAAAAACCAGTGCTCTGTGAAAAATGTGCATCGTTTGTTACGACCATATTATCAACAATTCGAGCTGTTATCACCAAATAAAATAAATGATGTTCAGCGTTGAAATTTTAAGAAAATTTAAAAATTAATCCTCTTTTAATCCGGTAAGTAACCGAACATTAACAAGAATTAGAAGTTCGTAATTGATTGGGTAAGAAAATTACAAAAAGAAAACATGATAACTTTTTCTTTCTTTTGTTTGTATTATTTGCGAGTCAATATAATATCTTAATCAAGGACATGGGACTTCGTTACTTTATACATATAGGTAAACTTTTATGAGGTATTCTGTTAAATACGCGTTCATTTCAAAATCAAAAAACCGTTCATGATATTTTTCGAGGAAAATACACACTACTAAAAAAAATTACCAGAAAGTGCTCGTGCCAATTTGAAGTTCATAATGATTTTTGTGTGAATTTATTAAATATAGTCGATGAATATTGTTCGACAAAATTAATAAATATTTTAAATGTTTAAGCGACGATGTAAAATATTAACAGCCGTAAAGTATTTTTATTATTATTACTATTAGAGACTTTTACATATCCTTTTTATACGACATGGAATGTTGTTAGCAGGAAGTAATTAATATACCAGGAATAATGTGCGGAGAAGGAAAAGACAAGATATAAGAGGCGCAATATGGAGTAGGAATACCGAGTATCAATAAAATGGAATAAAAAGCAGAATACGCAGCAGAAAGAGATGAGAACACTTAATAGACATATGATCAGCATCGTAAACACGCTCTTCGTTTAATAGGGCAATATGTTGAGGCAATCAACGAAAAGAAAACGGGAGAAAGATAATAAAGTATGGCTTAAGAGCGCAGACGAATAATGGAGACAGCAACAACAAAAAGAACCACAGGTTAACAGGAAGACTAAGTTGAACAGACAGAGAAAAATAACACAATTGTTAGGAAAAGAGGAAGTGTAAACATCCGATATAGCATAATCTAAGATGAGGAAAACTTTTACACAGGGGAAAAAGAGATTAGACGATGAGATTTTTTTAAAGAAGTAAGAAGAGGCAACAACCCGAGCCAAGGAGTTCGCCGCTTCATTACCAAAGATGACCGAATGGCTAGGAACGTACAACAAATCAATTTGAAAGTGAATGAATGGAAGAAAGAACTTGGATAAGTGTGCGTATGCGGAGTGTGATAAAATCACAGGAATGATCAGGTAGGTGAGAATGAATTAAAAAGGCGGCCATGGAGTCAAATATAACCAAGAAGAATTTAGAGGAAAGGTGATTTTGGATGAAATTAAAATCATATAACGTAGGATAGCCATTAATTCGGTTGTTAATATGAAACAAAAAGGAGACAGACGAAAAAATTCTGAAAATCCAAAATTTCGGAGTATAAAAGAGGCACCGATACCATCCGCGGCTTCTTCGAACTATCTGTAAACCTTTGTTTTTGTTTTGTTTTTTTTTTTTGACGCGTCAACTATGAGCACTGTCTCTGCACAGATGAAATTTTTACCAGTTTCAGTTAGCGGAATTCAAAAACCAGGTCCTACCTGAACGAGACACCACTGTCTAACTAATTATTCCACGGTAGCTGGCTGACCAAGTAATTACGGGGTTGCGATGCTGGTCGGGCATCATATTGAAGTAGCAGTTTTTTTATAATTTTTTTTGTGTATCTCGTGAGCGCATTTAAGACTCAGACGTTTGTAGCAAAACAGCTCAAATGACGCATTGAATGTTGCAATTTTTCATGTAACTCAATATGGTTACAAGTCATCTTTAGTTCAATCAATCCTTAAGGTAATAGGATAACAGGTCTTCAATTGTAGGTGAAGAATGTTTTTCATCTAGAATAGCGCCGCATTAAACAATTTTTTTCTAATGCCACCGAATTCTCAATTTTAAATTATTTCTGGCTGTTCGATTAATATGGAAATAATTCTAAAATTTTTAAATCAACCGCACCGCTAATAAATGGTTATAGAAATCGTTCATCATTTTTATTAATTATAAAGGTATATAGAGGTATAAATACTTAAACAGATACAGTCGTTTCACGTTAAATCAACGGCCCCGTGGCCCGGCACAGCCATACCCAAATTTTTTATTATATTTAATGATCCGGAAAACTTTACCGCTATCAGACAATAATAAACGCAAAATATGAAAATAAAAATTTTGAAACACGCTGTCTACAGTAAATCGTTTTCCTAATTATATCCACCCTTTTCTTAATCAGTTCTTTATTGTTATAGTTAAATTTTTGGTATATAGATGATGTTAATGTATATGTGTGTGTGTATATATACTAAAAGCAGTAGTTGCTTTTTTGTAAAAATATTATGTTTAATTTTTTCATTTGCCACAAGGCGGAATACTGTATATATATGTATATTAAATTTACAGTATGGGGAAAGCTGCATTATCAGGATCAGAACTTTGGAACAAAACCGAAAACGTCAAGAACATTTAAAGAATCAAAGAAACGGAGCCTATGGGCAGCGTGGATAGTGAACGCATCGAGCAATGGCGCAGGTCACTAGAATATAATCACATATTTTTAAAAAAAAAAGCTGTTTCTTAATTATTTATTTCCCTTTATTCCGATCGTTAGTTTTCGCATATTTTCTTTTATGAAACTGTTTACGGTAATGCATTTTCTGATTACCAATTTTCTAATAAATCTTACATTATTCCTTGTTAGTAAATAATTGCCAGGGATTGATATTACGGTTTTTTTTCGGTTGCGCAAGTTAATTATTTTATTCGATTTTAATAATTTTTTTTACATTAAATAAATTTATGTAAAAATTTATTGATATTGTGACGACTCTTACAATCAAAAAATTAAATTTAAATACGAAGATACATATATATACACACACATATATATATATATATAGGCTGCGCCCCTTGACCCCTCTTGTTTACCTTACATTTCTGTCTCTTTCACTTTTATACTTTTTATAAAATTATCAAAATTTACAACGTAATTCTAAATCGGTCCATATGAATATAATAACATAATCATAAAAATCTTATAAAATATAACAAACGTCACATAAAATTGGAACATTTTTTTAGGACATTTGTTCTAATGAAGATCGGCCTAAGAATTACGTTGTAATTAATATATATATATATATATATGTATGTATGTAGAGAGAGATATATATATCTTAATTACAACGTAATTCTTAGGCCGATCTTCATTAAAAAAATGGTCCCAATTTTATTTATCGTTTGTTATATTATAATTTTTATCGAATACCAAAAAGAAGGAGGGGTTATACATTCGTTAAGTAAGTATTTTTTTATGTTTGTTCGCGCATAACTGATATTTAAATAGACCGATTTTACTGATTATTTGTCAATTAGAAAGTGTACCACTCAGACTATGTGAGTTCCGATGAGAATTGGTGAATATAAACTGAGTATATGTCGTCAAAGAACATGAAAAAAATGTGGTCTCTTTAGATAATTTTTTTTTTCTTCATATTTTTTATTAGTATAACAGAGGCGATTGGCTTAAAATACTATCAACTTGCCAAATTAGTATGGAAATGTAACTTTTGATGTTTTTACCATGGAAGTGCAATTCAAAATAAAAAAATCGATTTTTTTTTTTTTTTTTTTTTTTTCAGCGTAAAATATGGAGAATAATATGACAAAAAAGTTGATTTTTAACGGTTGTATTTTTTTTTTTATTACATAAAATTGGGAAATTTTGTTTCGTTATAAAATCTAATGTGAGCAGGCCTAAGAATTACGTTGTGTAAATTTTTTGACCATTTTATACAAAGAAGAGAAAAAGACTGAAATGTAAGCAAGAATGGTCAAGGGGCACAACCCCTTGCGAGGCCAAAATGGCTTAGTTTATATATATATATATATATATATATATATATATATATATATATATATATGTATGTATGTATGTATATATATAAAAATATGTATAGTACGGGAGAGCGAATTGTACAAACACTCCAATAAATAAGATTAAGAACACAATACGTAAGATAAGCCAATTACGGATCAGTAGCAAACCCTCAAGTGCTTCTAGGCATGCGGCGAAGTACTAAATTGAAAGAAACCGAGGTCCGTACTTCTCTAGCAACAGAAAATAACTTGGCCAAAGTATTTAGGTTATCAGTAGAAAACTGTATAGTGAGCGTGCGAAGAAAAATGTTTAACGTGTAAAAAATCGCTCTGTCATTGCCGAGTAATAATCGAATTGCGATTTAACGATCTGCTCACTTTTCCGTTCTGTATTTATCCAACGTTAAATGGGTCGCCCAGAGCTCATTAAAAAACAAGCGCGCACGTGCAACGATGTTTAAAGTTTTTGAGGGTTCTGCATTTTTTCCGAAAAGAGGTTCCACCTCTTTGGTTACTATAGAAAGTGCTGCGGGTTTTTTTCTAATTTTTCGCCTTACCAGTGAGTGCATAAATTTTTCAAAATTTGATCCGTTAATTTTGAAATTTTTGCAGTTTCGGATTTTTCCTATATTATAACGCGTAAAGTACGCCGATTTAAAAAAAAAAAAAAAAAAAACGAAAAACAATCAACACTCCTGCAAAAGGAGTTGTGGATTTTTTTCCGATATTTTGTCTCTTATTAACACGGATATTTTTCAAAAATTCCGGCTGTTTTACACTTTTTATATTTCTAATAATAATAAAAATACTTAAATTAAAAAAAAAAAAAAACAACTTCTAGCTACTATAAAAGCGGTTTTATGCATACATAAATATTTGTATTCGTTTTGTAAAGCTACAATAAATCAGGTTTTAAAATATAGATTTTTTTCTTCTTTTATTTATATTCAAAAACTCCTTTTACACAAGAGCTAAGAATAGATTGTTTCTTTTCTATTGACGTATTTTTGTTATTAGAATAGAATAAAAAATATTTTATGAATTTTTTCTATATTGTAACGACGGTAATGAGTCGGTTGAAAAAAAAAAAAGGGGAAGAATCTAAACACTGATTTATGATAAAACGAATAAGAATTTATGTAGGCATATCGATACGAGATTGATAAACGTCATATGTAATCAATGTGTGATGGATACGCGTCGAATACATGTTCTCTATGGTACGTTTAAGGCGAATTACAAACGTTCGAAGCATTAACGGCGAAGCACGGTCTAAATGTAATTCGAGATAGCGAGCGAGTCGAGCAATTGTAACAGCGAACAGAAACAGCTCGGCTATGTTGAAAAAATAATCGAAGAAGGTCCCGCCGATAGGAGGAAGAAGACAACGAGAGATCAAAAGGAAAAGTAAGAGAGTGGAAAAGATGGCCTTTTCCAGAAGTGTCCTGATTGGTCGGCTTCGAATTACTCGGACCGGCCTCGCACCACTATACAGGTAAGCCTGAAATACAGACGCGTATGCTTTGGCGACGACTTCTACTCTCGCTGCCACTAGCAGAAACTGCCAAGTTATCGCCGTAATTTTTATTTTCGCTATTTTGTCAACCGACAGAACGTAGCCCGCCACCAGTCCCGCTCCCGTTCCGCAGGCTAACTTAGTTACACTTTGCGCATAATTATCAGACTTTTCCTCGCCTACCGATTTTCTAATTTGCTTTGCAGCTACTTTCGTGTCCGATTCATTTTCCTCATTCTCTCTGTTTTTTTAACGCTGTATTTTTCCATCTTTCTGCCAACAGCAGCGCCTTTTCCGTTTTGTTAATGAACACTAATTACCACAATTTTGAGTGAAGCTTTACGCAGAATTATTACCACCTATAAAGGGTCGCGAATGCGTTTTTCCCGCTGTAAAAATGTCCTCGTTTAACGCGTCTTTCTAGCCTTTTTTTTTTATTCTGTTTTTTTGTTATTTTTAATTTCATTTCGCACGAGCCGAAAAAAAAACCTCATCATCATCGAGAAAAAGAAATTTATAAGCTACCTTGAAAACCGCGAAGAAGCACGCGAACTTGCCGGAAAAAAATTTCGAAAAATCGCTTCAAGAATTTTTATTCTGGACTCTGGCATTTTTTTCGAAAATAATTTCTCGACTCATCAAATTTACGCTAGAATCGAAACTTTTTAATTTCTAAAATTGTTCTCGAGTTGTGTTAAATATGTTATCATCGGCTTGTCCGCATTAAATATTATGAATTTATCGAATAATCGATTGATTTTTTTCTTCTTCGGTTGATTAATCTTTTTTTTTTTTTTAATTTTTCTAATATATTCTGTGAAGTCGAATCAAGTTAGAAAACAACGAGGAATAAAAATAAACACTTAAAATGAATTAAGTAAATAGGGGGAACTGAATACGACCGAATTATTAACTCGCTTAACATATGTTAACAAAATATTTCACTCTGCAATAGTTGCAGGAGTACAATAAATACAACCTAAAAAATAATAATAAATACAATGATTTGTTCCCCCTTGTAATGGAGATTTCTTATCTCCAGAGCGAAATACAAAAATTATGGGGAGAATCTAAAAAACACGCGTCTATTGATGTTACATATAAATCGATTGTCATTAAATAATAATTTATCTTCTATGATTTTTTTTTGTTTTTTCTCTTTTTACACTGAACCGGTATAACCATAACCAGTGATAAGGGTATTTAAACATGGCACTTATTGTTGTTAGACCCATGCTCCTCATTGGGAGTAATGGAGCTTTTATTAATCAACCGCGTTACATTTGCGTCAGATGTGGTAGATTCAAACTCTAATCGGTGTAATAATAATAATAATAATACTAATGAAACATTACTTCCATCTGTGTATGTAGAATATGTCGCGACATTATCTTCTTTTTAGTTTTCTAGCAGAGTTTCCAGGCAGAGTCTGTGACTATAATACTTTTTCCTAATGTTGGCGGTACCGTGGAATTTTTAGTTGATTAAAAAAAAGTTTCCTAATATTGTGTCATGCGAACCGTAGCGACTAATGAGATGTGGAGATCGCGATGCAACGTCTCATCGGATACGTATTTCGGAAGTTACTATGCATCGTATCTTGGACTGTTGGCGCGAAATTATCCCGGTTAAACCTGCTGGTGCTACCGTATATACTTCGATTGCATATTTCTGAAATTTAGCTTGTCAAAAGAGTGTTGCCAGCTAGACACAGGGCTCTGTAACAGCCTAAAAACAATTCTGGAATGCAAGGCGAACAGCCTGGAAAAAAAAATGACAGATTCACATGTCAAATTAAACTGAATACTAACGTAACAAAACCAAGAAGATATCAATGAATCATACGGTTGTACCAGACGGAAATAATATTTTTATCGGAACCCCGATTATTGTACGTATAATCTAGCTAATCCTCTTTGCCGCCTTTTTAATTTCAAAAGTTCGGAACGAGTGAAAATCTATCGATCAGCACGCGCTTCTTTAATGATAAAATCAATCACTTAGTAAAATTCCAGCATGACCAGAAATCCAGCAAAACTTAATGACCCCTCCCCTTCTTTTCCAATATTCCAATAGACTTCTATGATTTTATAAATTATTAGATTTGATACTGGAAGTTACAATTTTAAATTGACAAGACAAATTCCCCCTTTAGACTGCATGATGCAAACGATTTTTTTCTTTGTTAAATTCATCTGAAAAAATATCTTTTAAGTTAAACTTCGCACCACTGCATCAATATAAACAGCAATTATTTAACTGTATAGCAGAATTTTGGTCTTAATAACCGATTTAACACTATAACCGATGTCGTTATATCTGCTGAAGTGTTATGAAATTTTTCCGGTTCCAACCATTTCTTTGTATATACATTCATGCATATATATATATATATATATATAAACTCGGTCATTTTGATCTCGCAAGGGGCTGTGTCCTTTGATCCCTCTTGCTTACATTTCTGTCTCTTTCTCTTCTATACTTTGTATAAAATGATCAAAATTTACAACGTAATTCTAAATCGGTCCATATGAGTATAAGTTACGCGTGAACAGACGTAAAAACAAAAACAAACAAAAATGGGACGAACGTAGTAGTAACCAGCTTCTTTTTGAAGGTCGGTAAAAATTAAAATATAACAAACGTTACATAAAATTGGAACATTTTTTCTCCTAAGAATTATGTTTTAATTAATATATATATATATTATTATATAGATACATATGCTCGCACTGAATAAATCAGTAATTAAGTAAATAAAATTGGAAAATGTTAAATGTCGGCTGAATTAGATTTCCTATTGTTTCATTATTATGGAGGTGTTTAACTCATTTATTCTCAATATTGCTAATTATATTAA
Organism: Icerya purchasi; assembly: GCA_039619475.1. NCBI lineage: Eukaryota > Metazoa > Arthropoda > Insecta > Hemiptera > Monophlebidae > Icerya > Icerya purchasi. The sequence goes on from CM077115.1 coordinate 149,252,549, forward strand.
CATCTGCTACCATTTTGTTCGTTTTTTTTATATCAGCTGCATTAGTTTTATTGAAGTTCGATTATTAATTAATCTAGATAAACTATGCTGTCAACTTAATTTTTTAAACCAATGCGGTTTTTTTTTTTTGTTCTCCTCATCGGAAGAAACAAATGATGCTGTTTGTTTTAAACGAAAATCTGAAATACGTACCAACTAACATCGATATAACTTGTTTTTCTTGTAGGTTTCGGTTTAAATGAACGAATAATATAAGGTTCGTTGTCTTCTAAAAAAAAAAATAAAAAAAAAAAAATAATCTTTATTCAGCGAGATTGGAGAACAATTACAAGTATTTTCTTTAAAAGTCATTTCTGTTAATACTATTGTCGTATAGGTTTCCTTGACGATGACGAGGAGATAATTTCAATGAGATTTTTAGGAAATAAAGATTGTGTGACGTCATAAATTAAATTATCTCGATTTGCCTTTTTCTTGCTGGACGCGAGTTGTAAAACATATGAATCGATGTTTTTTTGATTTTCGGATTTCACCTTACGAAAATTCTCGAATTCATCGCATTTTATTCTTTTAATTTAGCGTATTTTTTTTTTTTAATGTATATAATAATTTCATTTTTGCTACATTAGCTATTTTACGTGATTGTAGCTTATTATTGCTCTTAGTTATATTTGAAATTTAATACGAATTTGAACTGTAACTGATAACGTTAACTGAACGAATCGAAATAGGCGCAGAAATGAACTGGCGAGTCTAATCCGAAATCTGATCAATTAAAATATCTAAAATTAGTGGCAAAAATGAATTGGCAGATCTAATCCGAAATCTTATTAATTAAAATATCTAAAATGATGTAATACTGTAGTCGACAAAATGTGTAATTTTATTACATTGCGGGTGATCCTTTATAAAAAAAAAAAAAAATGAAAATACATAAAAAGCTAGCAACAATAATATGGACACATAATATCTCTTTATGATTTTAGACGTTCGATTATACAACATGTCGTTGGACGGGCATTGTGCTCTTTATTAATTCCGATAATTTCGATTTCCTTGCAAAGGCAGTTCAAAGTAAATAAGAAAAGGTGAGATATACTATCATGATTCACATTATCAATTTTTCATGAATTTTCAGAATGATGAAGCTTTTTTTCCGAATCTTTTTTCATTTGTATTTTAATCAATTATAGGGACAGGGAAAATGGTTAGTACATCATTTTTTTAGTTTAAACCAGCCATCTGAAATATTAAAAAATTACCAAGTTTAATTATTCGTTTTTTTTCCCGTAATTTTGGAAATGCATGCGACGGTTTATGGAGTAATTTATTGCGGGAATTAAATACAGAAATACATATATACGAAACGCTTCGGATACGACATTGAGCGTAATTATAAAAGTAGTTGTAACTGCATACCATGCGAAAATTTCTGAAACCTAAATTTTATATATCGTATTTTGTATTAATTATTTCTAAATTCGTTAGCAAACACCCGAAATTTTTGTTCGCAGAAACATTTAAATTTGAAATTCATAATTCTGTGCAAATGTACAAACGTGAGAACTGTAACACTTCAAATTAAATTTTTCTTTTGATTTAAATATGAAAATTAAATATGTAGTAATGTAGTTTAATAGAGTAATAAATTCCATCGTTTTAATAAATGCCTAAAAATGCTCTCTATTGAAGTAATAATAATAATAATAATAATAATTATTATTATTATTATAAAACAATTATAAATTAATAAACGACATCGGTCAGGAATTTGAAGACAACAATTTAATAATGCGTTAAATTTTGCCGAAGCATATTTTGTGTTAATAAATTTTAAATGTATTACAGTAATAAATTCAGAATTTTAACATGCGAAATTCTTTTTATTTTAAAAAATTATTTATTCATTCTATTCGGCGGAATTTATTATTATTACTATTATTAGCACGTTATTTACTAATGTTTAATGTTAATTTTTGTTCTACGTTACCAACAAAAAACTGACTTCTTTATTAATTCCGGTTTCAGACCAAGAAAAAAATGTTTCCGTGAATGGAAATTGTTTATCGAAGTTTTACACATATCTACACATTTTTTTTGCATGGTTTTGTGAACAATTTGTTTTTTCTGGTGAACATTATAAATTGGAATGAAACGGGATTTATTTTTGTAAAATTTCCCCTTCATCCGCAGTGTCCGAACATTGAACAGTTCAAAAAATGCTGATAAATTCACGCCGTACTAAGGCATATAAAATGTTCATTTGCCCGATTTCATAAGCCACTTGCGTCTCTGTGTCTCTATTATTTTTCTCTATTATCGTCATTAAATTTCCCATCGGCGAAATTTAATCAGTTTCATCTAATCTAATAGATGTCAGCATTGTTTACACTTCCCGTTACATCCAAAAGATAAAAACTTTAGATACTAATTTATTAAATTGTGTTAAAGTGTCTATGCAGTAAAAGTAATCCTGTTGTCGCCTACTGAAAATTTCGAAGTTTCTGATGAAAGAAACAAGTATTATTATAAAAATTTGTCAGTCTTTATAGTTATTCTTTGTACTAGTAGAAAACAGTAACCACATTTTCTCATCCGTCTATAGACTTGTTAAAATGTCATCGTTACGTCACTAAACTATTTTCTATGGTAAAGGGAAGTATTTCAACCTTAGTGCAGCCTGTTACGGTATGCAGTTTTCTCGCTAATGTTTTATTCTCTACTGTCTTTATCCCGTTTTCATTTTTCGTTAATTTCCTATCGATATTGTACTACTCTTCACTCAAATGAAACGCGTGTTGGAGATGCTGATCTCTTTCTGTTAAGCATTCTACTTTGTATTCCAGTTTTCTGAAACTATCGCGCCCCTTACATTTCCTTCTCCACACATTATTCCTAGTATATTAATTACTTCCTACTAACAACATTTGACGTTATGTAAAGATACAATTGATTCCTTCCCAGTCTAATTGTTTCTGTATGTAAAAGTCCCTATAGTAATAATAATAAAAATACTTTATGGGTGTTAATATTTTAAATCGTCGTTTAAACATTTAAAATATTTCTAAATATTGTCGAACAATATTCACATCGACTATATTTAAAAAATTCACACAAAAGTAATAATGAACTTCAAATTGGCACGAGCACTTTCTGGTAATTTTTTAGTAGTGTATTTTTCTCGAAAAATGTCTTGAATGGTTTTTTGGTTTTGAAATGAATGTGTATTTAACAGTACCTCATAAAAGTTTAACTATATGTATAAAGTAATGAAGTCCCATATCCTTAATTAAGATATTATATAGATTGCAAAATGACAAGGTTCACAATGTACTAAGCCTAATGGATTTGTAGAGAATATTAGGGCTAGTTTCCATCTACTTGTGATCCGCCTTTAATTTCCCAGATTTCTTTGGTACCCAATTAATTTCAAGCTAACTAAACTTGGGAATGACTTGAATCCGCAACGAGATAACTCCCGAAAACCCATAATACTCCAGTTTCATAGCCGAGCACCATAACTTGTAGGCTACCGCGCTATCAGTATATATATATATATATATATATATATCAACATATGTGACGGTCGCTGAGAAAAGGTACATAGTGTCAGAAAGCAATTAATCGAGAAAAACACGTTTAAAGTTTCGCAGTATAATACACTACTTTAAGGTAACTTTAAACATACAATTACGATTTACAACAGGTAAAAATTTATCTTCACACCAGTTTGACCGATTTCACGTTAAAGAGCATGCTTTTTCAGGTGTCCGAAACCGTTGTTAAGTTAAAACCGCATTTTTGACACACACTATGTACCTTTTCTCAGCGACCGTCACAGATACATTGAAAATGTTGATGAGTAATAATAAATAAGGCACTAGGTGGCTGGAACACAATGATCTAATTTCTTCCAATATGTTTGGCTTTCGCCCGGGGTTGGGCCCGGTCGACTGCATCAGTCTTTTCCTATCAGACGTCTACAAAGCTTTCATAGAAAGAAAATTCACTGTTGCTACATTTGTTGACGTCTCCTCTGCGTTTGATAATGTCCACCTTCCTACTCTATGCGCAAAGCTTCTTGGGCTTAACGTTCCATCTAATTTCATCTTTCTGATCCTAAACTCGTTCCAAAATAGATCCCTCTTCCTCTCTACTCCCTCCCGAGTCATTTCCAGATGCATCCACCGGGGACTTCCTCAGGGATCATGTCTTAGCCCCACTCTTTTCAATATCTATCTCCTTAATATTGCTTCCCTCCCTACGATTTCCTTCTCTCTCCTTTTCGCAGACGATATCCTCATCTACTCCAGTTGTAATGATGTGGCCGCCGCCAACGAAGAGATCAATAACTCTTTATCTATCCTTAGTATCTCCCTCGCCTCAATTCACCTCTCTTTCTGTCCTTCTAAGTCCTCTTCTATGGTGTTCTCCCTCCGCCCCTACAATCAAGTTGTTGGTAAATATTATTTCATCTAACATTCCGATTCCGCTCGTCAGCTCCTTCTGCTATCTTGGTGTTATTCTCAACAGCCGACTCACTTTCTATGAACACATCAACTGTCTCTACAATTCTTCCCTCAAAAGACTCAATCTCCTGAAAGCCCTATCGCCATCCAAATGGGGTGGTGACCCTTCCATTCTCCTAATCCTTTACAAAGCTATAATTCGTTCCAGAATCGATTACTGCTCCTTCATCTATGGAAACTCCTCTAAATCTCTCCTCGCCAAACTGGACAAAGTTCAAAATTGCAGCCTTCGGTTGTGCATTGGAGCGCTAAAATTTTCTCCCATTCCTGCTATCCTGTCTGAATCTGCTATGCAACCACTATTTATCCGCAGATCGCAGCTTGGTTATAATTTTCTAATTAAACGGCTTTCTCTGTTCTCATCTAATCTTATCTCTTCCTATCTTAGTATTAAAAACCAATGGCGTTTTGCTCCTCACAAAATCCCAATCATTTCTCTCGTAGCAGCTCGAATCTCCAATTTTTCGCCTTATGTCTTTTCTAATTCTAAGCTTCCTTACTTTTCCCATGACTTTTCCAGCATTTGGCAGACTATTAATCTCTTCTGTCTCCCTCTCCAAACCAGCTCCATCGCACATTCTTCAATCCAAGCCGAATTCTTCCACATGCTGGACACATCTTTTCCTTTTCATCTAACATTCTTCACTGACGGTTCTAAAAACGAAAATGGGGTGGGCGGCGCGTTTACCTCCCTCTCACTTAATCGCTCTGAGTCCTTCAAGCTCCCTTCCTTCTGTTCTATCTTCACACTATCTCCATTTTACGCGCAGTCTCGTTCATTCCATCCATAAGAGAGATCAGTAAATGTCTGATTGTCTCCGATTCCAAAAGTGTTCTTCAAGCCATCTCTTCGCCTCCTTCTCATTCCTCCAATTCTATCATTCTTTTAATTCGTTTTCTTATATCCAATCTACTTTCATCCCGTTCCATTACTATTGACCTTTTGTGGGTTCCTAGTCACTCTGGCATCGAGGGCAACGAGTTAGCGGACTTTTTAGCCCGTTCGGCCGCCCGCGATGGTCCTTTATTCTGCAAAATTCCTACCTCGGACATCCTCCTTCTTTCCTCAGCTAATCATTCCCGACTATGGTCGGACATCTATTCTTCTCTATTTTCTAATCCCGCCTCTCATTATGTTCAAATTCAACCGGTTCCCTCTTCCCAGCCGTGGTTTCAATCCTATTCTTATCAACGCTCCGCGATCATTTCCTTAATCAGACTGCGTATTAATCACTCACTTCTACCCTCTTCACGTTTTCGTTTTTCCCTGTCCCCTTCTCTCGATTGTCCCCTTCATAATTCCATCTCTCCTCTCATATGTGATGCAAACCACATCTTCTTTGAATGCCTTGCCCTTGATTCCGAGCGCTTTGTTTTGTACTCGAAAATCTTGGCACTGGGTCTTCCTGCTCTGTATAATTCTTCCTTTGTCCTTTCCTTTCCATCTCCAGATATAATCCCTGTACTCCAATCTTTCCTAAGCTCTATTTCTGATCGTCTCTTTATTTAACCCCTTCCTTAATTTCTGTTGTTGTTGGGTCAATGCCGCTGGCGCGCCCAAACAAGAAAAAAAAAAAAAATGGCACTGTTATAAAAAACCGCTGTTTAGTTTATATTGCTACATTTTAATCGATGTGCCTTAATCACCTGATTCGCTAAATAGTTCGTTACATATTAACATTTTGTACTGGCGCGCTTTGGAAGTGATCACACAAGTCGCATATACTACTATTGATGAGTTGAATGACATCTGCTTTATTGACGTGTTATACGCCACGAAAAACAATTATTTCTTTTTAAACTTTTTAATGTTTTTAAATTTAGTGACCGTATAATAAGGATATTAATATTTATCAATATCCCTCTTTTTTTTCTTCTTTGTTTAATTTCAAAATCCTACCAAATCTTTGGTCCAATAATTGCACAGCTCTTGCCAAGAGGTGCTGATGATTCTGAAGTGAAGATTCATGGCGCACAGCGGACGTAAAAAGAATATTGTGGAGCAGTTTTTTTCCTCCCGACCGCCTTTTTCACACCTAGATGACTATTGGAACCAAACAAATCTCATGTCTCCGGTTTGATGGTTAATAACTACTCAGCTACTACGCCTCATAACCCGAAATTCTTTCCGTATCATTTTGCAACTTACTCCTACTGCCTAGTTTCTAAGATTTCATTTCTTCCACGCTTAACTTCCTTACGTCAAAGCTTGCCTCCTTAATATTTTAATGGCATTTTATCTACACCCTCTCTGTCGTCTCAGTAACGGAAATTCTTTTACGCGTAATGTAGTTTCTTTTAATGCTCCTTTATATTTCCGCTTTTAATGATCTTTCCTCTATTCTAATTTTCTTCAGCAAAAATTTGTAATGTTTTAATCTTTCATTCATTTCGTAATCACTTTATTATTCCCGTTCTTTCATACATTTCATCAATATTCAAAACTGCCGATTTTGAACATTATTTTTATCTGGAGGGAGAGGGAAATTTCTTTCCTACTCCTACATTCTACAATTTTACTCCGTGTTTCACACCACAAGCGTTCAAAGTCAATATCTACGCAGTCAAAATTTGAATAATCATGTTATTTTCATAAAAAAAAAAAAAAAAAAAACAAAAAAGCCTACTTATTTGAAAATGTATGAAGTTTTTGATAGCCACATTAGTGTTTCAATTAAATTAAAAACGAGCAAAAAAGTGACCAAGTTTAACATCAGCTGATTTCATCTAGCACTTGAAAACCCATCTCTATAGAAAATGGCATTTATCTACAAATCGTGCGGGATAATAAATTAATCTAGAAAAACCGCTTGTTATATCCCTGGTTTATTTTGCGCACACCTTAAGAGGGCGGGAGGAGGGTACACTTAAATATTAATCACAACAACCTGTTTATGCTTAAATATTTGTCATGGTGATGCAGTATTTGCTAGAATATTAGTCATGGTGATGTTGTGTTAGGACATGGGGTTGTGTTATACGTTTGAATATTGATTGTAGCGATGCAACTATGTTTTAATATTGGTCACAGCTGTAATTACGCTCAGATACTAATCGCAATGATGTGCTTATACTTAAATATCAGACATGGTTATTATATTTAATTATATGGTCATGGCGGTGTGTGATTATGCTTAAATATCGGTCATGGTTATTAGTTTAAATACGGTCATGGCGGTGTGTGCTTATGCTTAAATATCAGTCATGGTTATTATGTTTAAATACGGTCATGGCGGTGTGTGATTATGCTTAAATACTGGTCACGGCGGTATTATTATGCTTAAGGTTGCGGCTAAATTATTATGCTCAAGTAGTGGAGACACAGGAACGTGTAATTACACTTAAATACTGGTTGTGGTGATACTATTATGTTTAAGCATTAGTCGTGGCGATGCTACTTTGCTTAAGTATAGTCATGGTTCTAGTATGCATTAGTCACGGTGTGATATTACTATACTTAAATATGCCTTATAGAGATATGTTATTATGATTAAAAAATATTGGTTATGGTGATATCATTATACTTAAAGTAATGCTAACAAATAATAATCATGTAGAAGTTATTCTGCTTAAATATTAATCACGGTGAATTTACACGCTGTTCGTGACACATTACACGTAAATAATATGTTCGTGGTAACAGTATTATTCTTAAATATGGATTATAGCAATGTTATTACGATTAAATATTGGCTGCGGTGGTGTTATTTTTCTTAAGGTAACGGCGACATTATTGCGATTAAATATGTGTTATAGCGATTTTATTATGATTAAATATGTGCCATGTGATGATATTAGGACAATCAAATCTTGATTGTGAGAATATTATTACGCTAAAATAGCGGCACCGCCAGTATGATTAAATATCGTAGTCCTGGTGATATTATGTTTAAATATCGATCTCACGGTGATGCTATAATTCAACACTGAGTGCGGTAGATAGAACGCAGTAGCTTAGTAATTAGACTAACAACTAAGAATCACAAGTTCGAATGTTGTTTCGTTTCAAAAATTCAAGTCGCTTCCTGGTCTACCCAGCATTAAACACAAAGAAATCTGACCGACAGAAAGGAATTGCTTCCCTACTCCCTCTAGCATTTTTGATAAGCTTAGTATGAACCTTAACTCTGTAATCTCGAACAACAGCTGGGTTCACTTTGTTTTCTTTATCGTTAATGGATAAATGCGGTTGCCTATGAGTATTTTAGTGTAGGAATGCCCTTAAATATTGGTGTAAGTGTTAACGTAAATTTTTTTACCGCTTCTGGTCTATTGCATGGAATATTTTCTTTACCTTTATTGGATATCGTAATGTGCTTTCCTATGAGCACTGTGGCGTACGATTATGCTTAAATATTGGTGTGCTGGTGTGTTAACATAAATTATTTTACCGCTTCTATTGCATGGAATTTTTGGTAATGGAAAACGAAATATATATGAAAGGGTTGGCCGCGGTAACTTTTAAATAACGTTGATAAATGAGAAGCATTCCGAGTATTCTATGCGGTAAACTATTATTTTAGCATTATGATTATAATCGGAAAATCGTGTTTTAGCATGGCTATTGGGAATTTTTATATGATATTTTTTAAAAAACAGTAGCAGTTTATTTTTTAATTCATTTAGCTTTTTTCTAAATTTTCGATGTTATTTCGTGCAGCGTTAAGTAATAATGTGTAATGTTACGATTGTATGAAAATATCGTTTCAACAAAGTTACCGGCAACTTTTATTACAATATAATAAGCACACATTAAACGGAATATGTGTGTTGTTTTTGTTTAAGTTTCCGAATATTCTAATCGGTTATATTTCTCAACATCGTGAAAGTTAAACGGTGTTTCTGCACAGGTGTAGGCAATTTTTATTATTCGTGGCAATAAAATAATAATTCTGGGGCAACGCGGAAATATTTTATTTTTCAGTTTGACTTTTTTTAATTTTTGAATATTCTACGTAGCGAACTTTTCTTTTAATGTCATTAATTACGACGACAGAATCGGCGATAATTATTACGTAAGTGTGTTAATTTTATTATTGTTGATTGCTTTTTCCTGTTTGATCTTCCGGAGGATGTGCAAGCGTGTAACAGCTGATACGCAATGCGGACGACTTTAGAAAATAGCATAATTCTATTTTGAACGCGGTTGTCTACGCGATAGAGGTGACTGAAAATTCGAAGAATCGGATAAAACTTTGCGGAGACTCATTGAAGATTTAATGAAATTTATTGAAAATTTAATGAAATTCATTAAAAATTTGTAGAGACCGATCGAGCAATTCAGCGAAAAAAAGCAACTAATTGTTATGTACGTTTGCTGGGAATTTGACAAAACCGGAAATTCAAAAAGAAATATTAACTAATGTAAATATCTGGCTGTATCAATCGAAAAACAAATCGACTTGAAGAAAATTTTCGTAAAAATTAAAATACCAATACTTATTTCTACCCATTCTCTTTGGCAATAGCGTCAGCAATTATAAAGTGTTTTTAAGACATTTCTTGGGTTAATATTTCTAGAGCGAAAATACTAGACAAAAAAAAAAACAAAACAAAAAAAGGAACATTCGCCAGATTACTAATAACGCTGCTCCCGTTATTTAGACCGTGACATTATGCTATTTTCTAAGCAGCTTTTGCATGTAAACTTTAAGAGTGGCTTATAGCGCTTGCTTATTTGAAACGGTACACACGCCTACTAGTATTACTACTAATGATAACTGTAATAATATCGCTTAATAATATTTATGCGCTTTTTATAAACTTTCTATGCACATTTTTGCACGTTTCACTGAGCTATATGCAACATGAAGAAAAACAGGTGTGCCGCGGGGACGCAGTGAGGAACGGGCCTAATCGCGTAAAAATGCCTAAGCTAAATATGTGGAAGTAGATGGTGTTTTTGTTGTACGACGAAAGTATGTAATCACAAATTTTCGTTAATAATAACCGGTTTGTTTGTGTGCACGAAAGTTAAAAATCGTGTACTAATTGTAATTACCGACATCTTGTAATTTAACGGTTTCCTACAAATAGTAAAAATATAACCGAAAATGGAAATACGAAAAAACGGGTGCTAATTGTTAATTGAAAATTGCGCCCTGAAAGTATTTATGTGCTGTATATTTGATAAGCAGCAGCAATTTCTCGACATGAATATTTGTACTTTTCATTTCCCTTTTTTTTAAGAGCCCATTATTCTGTTTTAATCTAGGTCACGGCCGCGGGATAAATAAAATATTAAATTAGGCGAGTTAATAATTCAAATTTTAAATAAATTGTAAGGTATAATAATAATGTAAACTCGAATTTTATCCGAAGTAAATTTAAACGAATAATAATATTTTATAAATTTCAAAATGGTGTAAATAAAATGTTCGAAATGAGAAATTTTCAGATTTATTATTAGTTTGTAGGTTTGAATTTTTACATTTTATTGCTTTAACTCGGTCATAAAAAGGTTTTTTTTTTTAATATTCCCTGGAATAAATATTAGAAAGATCTTCGCTAGATTTCCTAGGCTTATTTTTTTTCTTTTTTCAACCATTTGATCAATAAGTTCTTGTCTTTTTTTTTTTTTTTTATAATATTTTTACCCTTTTAAATTTAGCCTATTTTAAAACAATGTAAGTGATAATAACCTCCTATAGTACATATATATATATATTTTTTTTTTTTTTTCAATGGATATCAGTTGCGTTTGAATCGAAATTATACACCGCTGCCGAACTATCTACGTTAAAACTGTCTCCCTTTTTCTTACGGACCTTCTTAATCTCTCTAACTGCCGATATACTATGCGATGATTTTTGTCCATTCTACTTTTCTACCGTTTGTTTAGACCCTTCTATATTCATCCATCCTTGATTCTATTATTCTTTTCAGTAGCTTTCTTTGTTGTTGTTTTTTTTTGTATCTGTACACGTGTCTTCTGATTTCTCTTGATTGTATTTTCCGTGAAGCAAAACAAAAAATACTTTCAGAAATGTGTTAGCACCTCGTTTTCCATATTTTAATAATTCCGGAAATTGGATTTCATCGAATCGTAATTAAAATATAACTCAGCTCCGTCAATTTTAGATCACACGATAATATTTAATTTGTTCCGAATACTACCTAAATTACGAAATTATAAATTAAATTATTATTCTTATTATTATTTTATTTCGAGGCTATCTTAAAAATCAACGACGAAATATAAACAAAAATCTTCTTTTCTTTATAAAAATAATATTAAAAGTTGATGATCGGTTGCAACATATTTAAATCTCGTCATCCCGGTGACTTCAGAATTAACTCTACCTTCACTATTGTTCTTACTAGTAAATATATGTAGAACGTGCTTTTTAAAAATTATACGCAGACACATGGGAAAAGTTTCTTGAAATTGTGTTATTTATAATGTTCACAATTTTTTTCACATTCCGCTCTAGGTATTAAGGAATTTCAATAAATATTAGGAAATAACGCAAATTGCAACTATTCTTTTCTTCCCTATCTTATATATTACCGAACACGCGTTGCTGTATCCTTTTTTTCGTAATTCGATTAAAATTCTTAATTTCCAGATTTTTATCGCGCACTTTGGATATTGAGGCCAAAATGTATTTTGTTAAGTAGTGAATTTTTTGAAAAATGAATATTTTCAATAAATTGGCCAAGAATTGGAATATAGGAAGTCTAATCGCGATTTATATTAATATTATAATATTTTAAGATAAGATTAATGATTGCACAATGTGGAGTGGATGAGTCCAAAACTTAATTGGATGGTTTCCACCGCTGACCACATTCAATTTAAAATGTAAAATAAAATAATAATACCCTTTCCCCCCCCTCCCTGCCGCCGCGAAAAAGTAGTGAATTTTTTTGCTTAAATTTCGACAGCCACACATTGGTAGTGTTAAAAATTTAACTGTTTCACCGCCGAGGTAATAACGTCCCAAGTTGATTAGCCGAATAAAAAACATAACAAAAAATAGAAAGTACAAAAAATGAACTTTGAATGAATTATTTCTCTATTCCTGTTTTTTTGTCGCTTTCACTTAAAGTCCATTTCTCTTTTCCCTTTTTTTTTTTTAATTAAAAAATATTTTTGAATACTTAAAGATAATATTTTTGTATTCATCGAAATTAAAACGTAAAAAAAAAAAAAAAAAAATAGTAAATAATGATCTGAATATTTTATCATTTTATCAGGCGTAATTTTAGCTTTAGAAAAACACATCCCTCGTAAAAATAAACTACAGATCATAATAAGCATTTTAAATTAAAAATTAGTTATAATTTAAAATAATCTAAACATTTTTTGAATAATAATAATGAAAATCGGATTGTTTTAAAATTACATTTTACGATCCACATTTACGATGATGCAGGCAATTAATATTGTTAAAAAATTCTGCCCCGTAAATTTTTTTTTTGATAATCGTAATGTAATTATTACAAAAAGTAATAATTACTATTAATTTTCAATTTAATTTGTATAAGCTTTAACAAAAAAAAAAAAAAACTGTATTAAAGTAAATGAAAATGTGAAATGATATTGAATTTTTTTCGTTCGGAAAGGATAATTTTCAGATATTTTTGATAATCGGCCTTTTTTAGTGCCGCATATACAAATCGCGTATTAAACACCATTACAGTACTAATGGAATTATTGACAAAATAAGTTTCAATCTGTATGCGAATGTAATTGTCTCTATTTTTTTTTTTTTTTTTTTTTTTGGAACGATTTTTTCACGTGAAATTTACGCGAGTGAATTTGTATAACCACAAAATTTCGTCATGATTGCACTGAAGGACCCATGGGATATCGAAACAGCTGATGCAGGATACACGTAAAGTAATAAGGCAGTATCGTGATCTCACTGTTGTACAAACTGTGCCAAAACAGTCCCCTTCAAACGCTTGAAGTGAACGGTGTAATATCCGTTGTCCGTATTCTAATCCCCAACTGGGGGCGCCAAATTGTATGCGATAATCTTATTGTACACGTTCCTGAAATCTAAAAAAAAAAAAAAAAAAACTGTTCGTCGCAAATAACATAAGCGATGGATAAATAATTAAAAAGAAAAATATATCGAATTTTTAATTTATTCTAATTTATTATTCGAATGTACCTGTGTAAATTAAAACCTTCTTTGATTTTTGCTGTATTGAAAAAAGCGTAGCATCTTTCCGATATTTAAACGCAGTAAACAAAATAACACAAAAAGAGATAATGTGCAAACTGGCCGCGCTAACGTATGCGGCTACAAATTTAAAAATGTCGAGCGTGAAAATGACGTTTATAAAATTTATAATCACATTACAAAGTTACCTGCCAATAATTGATAAAGTATTCATAAGTTTATTTAATACACGACGTTTTTAAATTTTTAATCCACATTTAAATAATGTTCTTTTTTTTTTTAATTAATTTTTGCAGCTGATTCGACGAATAAAGGAAAGAATTTATTTTGGTCAGCAGTAAATAAAAAGGAAACAATTACAGGTAAGCAAAAAACGTTACATAATTTTTCTGTCGATTATGTGTAAAAATGACATAATGAATTAAAAACTGACTCTTCCATGGAATTGTGGAAAACTATTGTCCAGAGGTATCCTTATGACGAAATGCAAACGATCCAGATTATACACACATGCATATTATATATATATATATATATATATATATATATATATATATGTATATATAACTTGGCTATTTGGAAACGCAAGGGGCTGTGCTCCTTAACCACTCTTACTTACATTTCTGTCTCTTTCTCTTCTATACTTTGTATAAGATGATCAAAATTTACAACGTAATTCTAAATCAGTCCATATGAATATAACATTAATCACAAAAATCCTATCCTAACATTCAACTTTCATTACACAAAATTAGGACATTTTTTCACTACATAAAATTGAGACATTTTTCGTTACAAAATCTAACAGATGTCGTCCTAAGAATTACGTTACAATTAATATATACGAAATCGGTAAAAATTAAAATATAACAAACGTTACATAAAATTGGGACATTTTTTGTAATGGAGGGTAGCCTAAGAATTACGTTGTAATTAATATATATATATATATATATATATATATATATATATATATATATCTTTATATATATAATTCTTCTGTGCGTGTGTTTGTGACTGAACTCCTCCTAAACGGCTGCACCGATTTTGATGAAATTTTTTTGTGTGTTCAAGTGGATTCAAGATTGGTTTAGATTCACAATTCGGTCCACTACACGAAATATGAGGGTTTTAAATAGTTGAGATGGGACCAGGGGCACAGAAATGTATACGGGACGAATAAAAATAAATTAACAAAAAAATTAATTTTTATAAAATTATAAATAAAGTGATTACCACGGTAAAAATAAACTAAACTTAAAATAAAATGATTACTATGGTTATTTTATTAATTTCTGGGGTAAATGTAAATACACCGCTTCTGTGACTTCACTTTTTGCGTTATTGAAAAATATACCTGTTATGAAAATAGTTTGAGTTTTATCTTTTTTACTACCCTTTAATCAAAACATGTTTTTTAGTTTCTATTCAACATAGAGCTTCTATATTCAACTTAGCTCATAGGGAGAGCGCCCACCGAAGCGATACGATTCCGATACGACAGCAACTAAATGTAGTTCAGAATATAACCCACGTTATTATATGAGTTAGCGCCCACTGACGCGATGCGACAAGCAACCGATAAGCAACTATCGTATCGCCGTCGCTCGAGTGCTACATGTTTTATATTTAGTTGCTTGAGCAAGCGATTGTTTGTTTACATTCTGAATTTTTATGCGTAATATGAATAATCGGCAAAAATAACAATTTAAAATCGGTGTTTTAAATTTATTTCAGAATATTTTTAAAAACAATTCATATTTATGAAATAAATATTAATATTTACATTTTCTTATTTTGTTATGTAATATAAATTAACAGCACAATATATACATATATACATATGGGGTATAGAAAATGTTTCTAAACATTTAAATATACATAATTAACAAATGTATTTCCCGTAATGTGATTAAAATACGTTTCTGCGGTGTATAAATGTTCTAAAATGGGTGGTTTTTTTTACAATTTTTGGCCAATTTTCTCTACTAACCAATTAAACGTTTCCTTATTCATTCCATAAAAACTTTAGAACTTTTCCGAGTATATATTCAGTTTTTTATAAACATTAAAGCGTTTATTTTGTTACTCTTTTGAAAAAATGGATGTACTCAATAACGTTGTTTTCTTTTTGTGATTTAAATTGTTAAGATTTACTAACGATACATTGCTTCTTCACTAAAAAAAGAACAGGAAAACGAAGAAAAATATGACATTTTTTGCACTATCACACCACATCATAAATTAAGTTGCTTCTCCAGCGGATAAATCGCGTTGCTTCAGTGGGCGTTACGTCGTATCGGAATCGTGTTGCTATCGCTTACGATTTAAAATCGCTGTCGTATCGGAATCGTATCGCTTAGATGGGCGCTCTCCCATACACATGTGCTCACATGCAATCGAAAGGTCGAATTGTGGTAACTGTACACGTTATGACGTCAGGTATTGTAATAAATATCTTTATAAAAATTATCATCAAAACGGTCCAGATTGTTACAACTTATTCAAAAAAGTTTGAAATTTTCAAATTTAATACGACTTTATGAAAAAAATTCATTTTTTTTTTGTCCTTTTTCAGTTCAAAAGGAGGGTTTAAATAATTTTTTATCCGTAATTTTTGAATTTCATAAAAGGGCTCCTGTGTTTTGTTTTATATTTTGAATTTCGCTTGTAAAGAGTTATCTGGTGACGAATTACGAATTTTTTAATGGTATTTTTGAGGTCGTTCTAAATTCCAATTATATATTCTAGACGGTTTTTTGCCGCCGAGGATAATAGTTCAGTTTAAAGTTATAAATTGTCACAGATAGAAGTTTAATTGTGTAATTTATGATCCAATTGCGATAAGTCAAACCGTTTTCGAACTCTATTGTATAATTGAATATTTTTGTCGTTTCTGAACCATCTTATTCGGATTATTCCGTATTTTATAGTGTGTACGGAACCTTAAAAACCGGTAAAAATTTTGCTTTAAGAAATTAGAGATCATTAGAAACACGTTTTTTCGTGTATAGCCCATCATCAGCTAACTGCATAGAGTACACACTTTATTAAAAAGTATATAATAAATTGGGTATTTACTTTAAATTTTTAATATAAATTTATACTGATTTTTGTTACTAAGGTGAACAATACCTGGCTGCCACGCGTAATTAAAATACTTTTCAATGTAATTAAAATATTTGTCTCATTTTGGTTTTTGCACATTTATTGAACTTAATTCATTTTGAGTATTAATAAAAACTAAATTTAATTCAGCTAATAAGTTAACACAAAATTTATTATTTCTGTGGCGGTACGAAATTCGCCGGGTCAGCTAATATGTATATATATCATCATCATCATCATCATCATCATCATCATCATCATCATCATCTAGTATATTCGTGGCCGAATTTAGCTGCTGTCTCTATTTGTGCTTATATCTGTTATGGGATATAAGTCCTATTTTGTGGGATGTTGTGAAGCTGTATGACAGAAGGAAAGGATAGTGTTAAAACAATAGAAGAGGATAGAGTTAGAACAATAGGAAAAGGATAACAGGGAAGGATAGATTTAAAACAGAGTTACATAAATTAATAAATATTTATACGGTAATAAAACGAAGAAAATCTAAATAACGCTGACTCTCGTCTGTTCTGCCATATTCCCATCAAGGTATTACCTACTTCAACTAGACGCCGTGTTCCAGTAGTACCGAGTGGGGCAAATTCCAATGTCGCGTTATCGCCGTGTTTGCACTCGTGTGCGTCAGTTGTCGAACTTAAATACTACTTCACCGCTCGTGTGTACCCAGTACTCGGCCTAAATTTCTACCTGTCACAGAGAGTATTTCGTCGTCTAGGATGCATATTATCGACTTTCTTGGAATATTTCATATCCTTCATTCCATTGGCAGAAGTTGTTTCCACAATTCTTCCCAAAAGCTATGTGTATTTCAAGCAACGGAGGGTTTTCCTAGCTTTTGAACAAAATGTGAACGAATTTGTACAAAATTTATTTTAATCGCATCGAACTGTTTTAGCGATCTATGCTCTAGACATCACAACTCATCCTCATTTTTTGCGAGAAACTTATTTATCCCAACGTTCGACTTAAAAAAAAAAAAAAATGGAAGAAAAAAAACTACATAATTTTTTAGTATCAGCCATCTTTTTAGATATCTATATATTGCGATCCGAAATCGCAGCGTAATCAATAGGTATAAAGGAATACAGAACTTGCCGTCGCGATAGCCTCGTGAACTCTTGATCATTATTATTAAGGTAGTAACCGTGAGTTCGATTCTTAGCGACGGCCAAAGAAGTATAGACTGATAATTACTGAAAAGTTAATTTTTAATAATTAGTTCGTGGCCAAATAGTATTTAAAGCCAGGCCAAAAGAAAAAAAAAAAAAAAGAAAGAAAAAAAGATTACAAAGGTAAATAAACTTTTTTTTCCTTTTATTATTAATATTAAAAATGCAACAGTAAATGACAAAAAATAAGCGAGCGAATAGTAAGTATGATTAGACATTATTCCCAGTGTGACGCGTTTATTAATTTAATGAGAAACCGTGACCGTCGCCGAATAGGAAAAGTCCACAACGCACATTAAACAAAATTCATGAAAGAAATTATAGATTTCTACTTATAAAGCAAAAAGGAATTCTAACATGAGGAATTAACGAACAAATAAATGGATAATGGGAGTATCTTACCGGAGAAGAAGCGAAAATATGAAAATAAAAAACGGTACGGAGTGAAAATGTTGGCGACAATTTGAGTCAAGAGTGTGTCAGAGGAAGAAAAAATGGTCTGTTATTAAAAAGAGGACAGCACGGAGAAAGCGCACGATGGAAAAGCGATAAAGAACTACAGGAACCGCGACCAAAACGCAAATGACACAGCGAGGAAATAATACAAAGTTGTAGCAATTCTGAAAACAATGAATGATTTGTGTTAGATAAGCTTGATTAGATTATCTAAGACCTTGAAGAGGAAAAATCGTAAAGAGGGTTCATGAACTAAATCTGCTTAGCTATGTTTATTAGAAAAACTGACCGACAAAAAATATCCCGAGGTAATTGTAGAGTGAAACAATCAGCTACGCAATTGCCCTTAATTCCAGAGTAATCCAGAGATAAACGAACAGGACTAGAAGATCAACGATTACGGGTTCGTATGTTAAGGAGAGTGCGTGTTTGTTGGATCGATATTATAAGGAACTTTCCATGATCAACAATAGACGAGGCAAGTTCAGTAGACTCTGCATAGTAAATGTGGAATAGAATGAAGGTAATTCTGAATGACGTATACGTATAAACTAAATTGCAGACAGCATGGACTGTTTTAAATCAATCACTGAAAACGAGAGAGTATGGTTCGGAGTGCGAAGTTAACTTTATGTTTGAATTCATTAGAACAGCAAGGGAAAAATTTAGCATGAGGGGAGCCAAAAAGGAAAAAGTTAGTGAAAAGTTTTAAAATAAAACAGCAGAATCCCGACAGAAAAGTGACAAGACAATTTGATAGTACTAACAGTAGTGGTTGAACAAAGAAGGGCGACTTTTACTAGTGCTCACGGTCTGAAGCAAGGAAAAGTATAAATCGATAATTATTTTTCAATTCCCCGCCTAAACCTAATGACTAGAATTTTTTATAAAATACCATTCGCAGCGACTAAACCCCCTTAGGTTTACTTTTATGATGACTAGCTGCGAACTGATAAGGTAACACGTACTAGTACGTGTAATTCACAGAGTTTGATCTATTGCAACAAATAGCGGAACTTTCGATACACCTTGATATATTTCGGCAAAAATATTAAAGGATTCTCCTCAGGTGGCGTATATGAAATTTAGCATATTTACCGCAAGTGAAACGCGTTACATTATATGCAATCTCCACATTTTAAAGAATCAGAATAAAAAAAACTGGAATTATGAAGGAGCGCCTACGCCGTTTGTATTCGGAATGTATGAAATTCTCGCTGTCGAAACAGAAATACAATATGTTACATTCATTTGCATATTCATATTAAAAACAGGAAAACAAAAAAACACAAAGCAGCTTCTACCGTACATTTACGCAAAATTAAAATATCTAATTTCTGGAACATATTTTACATATTTTTCCCGATTGTGTTAGCGCATATTCATTTCGATAAAATAACTAATTGTTTTCGCATAGAAATTAATACAAAAAAAAAAATATTTTAGATATAATTTACGTTCGCTATATCCCGGGGGCGGATCCAGAGAGACATTTTGGGCAGGGAAATTGTATAATTACGTAATATCTTTACCTTATTTCATTAAAAACAAAAAAATCAAATAACGCGACCTTCTTAGAAATTTAAAAATGTTCTAAAAATATTTAATTAATACAGTTTTTAATTAAAATTTTGTTTTATTTTTATGCGAAAAACGCAATTAAAAATTGTAGCTAAAATGAAAATTTAGAATTTAAGTAGTAAATTACTAGAAAGAATAGAACGATAGCATTTTGATTAGACCTTATTTCTTTTTTATTTTTGTTATTATTCCGATACAAATTTTCTTTGTTCACGAGCAAGGTTAAATATATATTTCTCATTGAACTATTTTTAATTATATTGCAAAATAAAAATTAAAAATACATAAAAAAGACAAAAGATCGACACGATATTTAAAACAGAATAAGAACGGAACATTAATAAACTAAAAAACAGTATTAAATATCAGTTATATAATTAAATCCATATGTTGTAACATTTATACAAATCCTTTATAGTACGAAATTACGTTTCCCTGTTGTTGTAACAAATTTTTTCATCGAGGTTTTGGTTCTTTGGGGATGTCTTCTGTTACTCTCCCCGTGGATCCGCCGCTGCTATATCGTATTTAACTTCTTTTATTTATTATTATTATTTTTCATCCTTATAAATCTGTAGAATTACACGAGAACATTACAAATTATGCACTAAAACCCGCAATCGGTCTCTATTTACTCTAGCGAAAACTAGAATAAAATGTCGGCAGTTCATACAGCGCGCACAATAAACACAGAGAGAACGACTTCACATGTGTTTCTTTTAAAGAGCTATTACAGCATATGCGGAAATGATAGGACAAGAACATTTTTCTATCTTTTCTAATAAAGGAGATGATAATAAAACTGCATCCGCAGACAACAATGGGATAGTTTTGAAGGAATGTCTTTCTGTTTTCTAATACGAAGGTATCACTACTGATCGGACGCAACTGTGCTAATTAAGAAACTACAGTAAAAGATGAGTTGAGGATTCTGGCCTAAAGGCATACATTTCGGGCATCTTGTCGGGCTCGATAAAAAGAAAATAAAAAATACTTTTACTATTCATTTTTATGCAACATGTTTTCGTTCTGTTCTGTTCTGTTCTGTTCTGTTCTGTTCTGTTTTGTATAGTGCCATACTTAGTTACTGAGTGTCGGCGACTACCTATTCGTACATCTCAGCTGTACAGATAGTCTTCATGGCAATTGTTTATATACAGTACGAATGTGTACACACGCAAGACTACATTCGGAACTGATAGCAGTTCATTGCTAAAAAAAAAAAATAGAATAAGGTGTTTTGGTTGATACGATTACCCCAGCCTTCTGGTCATTTAAAATAAAATTTGAAAAAAGATTCTTAATTAGTAAGAATGTCGTTTTTTTTTTTTTTTTCGGGCTCGTCAATTAAGGAAACCTTTACCGAGAAACAAAAGGTAAGGAAAGAAGTCGGGGTTATATTTTAATCCGATCAGAAATTTTATCTAAAAAGGAACAAATAGCAGGAATAATTAGTATATAGGAAGCACAATAAGGAGTAGGAAGTCCAATATTCAGCAAATAAGAATACAAGGCAGAACGCTCCATGGAGAGAGATGAACACTGGAAAAACACATGATCGGCGTCTCAAATAACTGCATCATCCGGATGGAAGGGACAATGTGGAGAAGAAATTAAGGAAAAGCGGAATCTAGAGGAAATCAGCAAAGAATGGCCATATCAGTCCCTACCTAAGAGAAAACGGATTTTTTTCACAAAATGGCGGCTGTCTGAAAAAATACCTTTTTTGACCTTTTTTTTTTTTTTCATAATTTTTTAAACTAGTAAAAAAAATAATCTTGATCTAAATATTGAAGGTTGGTATAAAATTTGGAGTAAAATAGAACTTGAGATATCACGCCAACCATGTTCAAAAAAGTAGTTTTCGGAAGAACGCGTTTAAAGTTTTGACCAAATTTTAAGGACACAGCAGTCCAAATTATAGAATACATTTTGCTAATCGGCGATTCCATAGAGAGTGTCTTCTTCGACTTCAACAATTTCGGAAAAGCTCGTTCTAATTTTCGAGCAGTTCTAGAGTTAATCAGAAAAGCTCGTTGCTGGAAACCCTCAATTTGACTATTTGTCCTCCGTTTAGCAGCGAACGCATAATCTTCAGAACCAATAATAATCCCCATGGCATTGATAATTTTTAAAATTGGCAAAAAGCTTGAAACCTCTTTAGCGGAATTTTTACAATCTTCCCTTGACTTCATCCTACTCGACATACGGTAGGGATGCGCTCAGGCACCGTAGCAATATCTGGCCGATGATGCGACTGTTCTTACGAATGTGCACGGGGGGATTTTCGGTTTTGTCCGAGTAAGCATCCTTGACGAAACTACATATGTAGCGACGGGAAATTAGAGCGATGTCTGGGAGATCGTGAATTAATGAAATATCGGGGAATAATATTTTTTAGCTGGAACCCGCCGAAAGATAACGCTATAACCTCTGAAAGATGACGCTATACGGATACCGAATTCGTCTCACATTTTACACATAAAAATTAAAAATAATACTCAAAATTATTTATTTTCAGACTGTGAGCAACCTACGTATGTGTCTACATTTCTTGACGATTGAAGGTGAATTGAACACTGAACACCAAAAGGCTTTCTTTAAAAAAATACGTTACTTCGGTTAATCGATTTTTAAGTATTTGCGGTTACCTATATTCATCCACTTATATAATTTCATCATACCAAAATGCAACAGTAACAAAAATAAGGAAAACAAAAAAAAAAAAAAAAACCGAAACAGAGCTGATTTCGTGGCCTCGTAAAAGTCAATGGTAGTAAGTTAGAAGAATTCTCAACAGAGGCTGCTTGTAATGGAATTAAAAATTGCTGATGGCGGCCATGGTCTACTAATTGGAAAACAAAAATTAAACCAAAACGACTTGACGGGATTTGAATACTATATTTATGGTAATAACATAGATCGAAAGATACGAAAAAGGCATACAGAAAAATACATACATGCATTTATGTAGTACATATGCAAACATATCTATCTATCTATCTATCCAACTATCTATCTATCTATCCAACTATCTATCTATCTATCTATCTATCCAACTATCTATCTATCTATCTATCTATCTATCTAACTATCTATCTCTATCTATATATACATCATCATCATTATCTCCTCAACCATTCAGTTGGTGGGCAACATGGCTGTCCGGTGGCTTTCTAGCGGCGCAGGCTAATTTCTTCACTTCAGCATAGCTTCGTTTCTTCAGTACGTCCTCCATAAACTTGATTCTACGTCTTCCTTTTGGTCGATTACCTTCCAATCTTCCTTCAATTAAGTTTGTCATTCAAGTCGAG
The DNA here is from genome assembly GCA_039619475.1 of Icerya purchasi. Classification (NCBI taxonomy): domain Eukaryota; kingdom Metazoa; phylum Arthropoda; class Insecta; order Hemiptera; family Monophlebidae; genus Icerya; species Icerya purchasi. The sequence continues at coordinate 149,275,861 of CM077115.1, forward strand.
TGTCTAATTAAGCGGCCAACCATATTATTTCTTCGATTTTTTATTGTTGTCATTATTAGCGGTTTTTCCTCCATTCTTTGGAATACTTCTCTATTTGTTATTTTTTCCATCCAGGGAATTCTCAGCATTTTCTATACATATATATATATATATATATATGTATATATATATATATATGTGTGTATGTGTTTGTGTGTATATAAATATATATAGAAACTGAAGATGAAAACCTCAAATTTTTCATATACTACTTTCGCACTATTATGTAGGTTGAGACCTGATGGTTCACTCACTTGCATCTCTTATTATTCCAGGAAATTTTTTTTACCGAAAATAAATGGCACGGCAACAACAAGCGTATAAAAATTATTCGGAGTTTTTAAATTGCTCCGTTGTTCGTCTTGCGCTCAAGATTACTTCATATTCTTTATTCGTACGTTTCCGGAACGGGCGCGCATTCCAAACTTTTAAATTTACTGACTCCAACGTACTTTGCTATAGAAAGAGAAAAAAAAAACGAGAACGGGAAAAAACGAAAACGAAAACTAAAACGAAAAAAACGAAAATTCCAGCAACGTATGCGCGACAGTTTGCTTAATTGCGAATACACATGCAAACATCTTCGCAGGAGGGGGAATCGGGGCCGGTCGGGTTGGAAACAAAAGATTTCACGGGGACCGCTGCGGTGGCGTGTAACTCGGAAATTAACGCGAGCCAGTAAAAATTACGTGACAAATACAGGCCGCCCGCAAAGCGGAAAATTTGAGAAGGATTTTAAAAAGTTGCAATTTTTCCGTTTTTTCCCTCGTTCCGTTTTTGCGTTTTCATTTTTTGTCGTCGTCGTCCTCGTCGTCGTCATCATCATTTCGAGTACTTTAGGGATCGCACCGGCACAACCAGCCGGCCGACTCGTCCTCGTTGCTCCCACAGTGAGGAGTGGTAATTTGTTTTTCACGGAAAGACGCAGGACGCGACGCAACCTAGACACGCCAGTTCAAACAACGGAATTTCCCATTTTCCAAACGTTATATGCGTGCAGATTTTTAAGTTGCCAAGTCCTGAAGGAAGACGGTAATAAAATGAACTACTGGACCGACTTTTTCGGAACGGGTTTTTCTTTCGTTCATTTTTTTCCTGTCGTTTTTCCTTTTTTTTTTTTTTGTTTACTTCAATTCTTCTTTTTTTTTTTTTGCGCGCCACTCGTTCCGCGTAAATGAATGACTTGGGAAATGAGCACACACGGAGCAGCGAGTTTGTGCGGCATAGACGACACACTGTACGAACTTGAATAGGCGATAAAGAAGAAGCGACAAAATAGGAGAAAAAAAAGTAAATAAAAAGGAACTGTGTAAACGCGTCGCGATGCTTGACTCCGCACCGCACTGTGTCTCTGTCAGTGTCGTGCGCTGTTTAGGCGCTTGGCCACTTTCTGGGAGTGGCTTTAATGCACCTTGGCGTACACGTTATTAAACTGCTGCCTAGAACGGACGCGAGTGATGGATAATGTAGTAACCGGTCGAGATTCCCCGCTGCCGCCGGCTGCCGGTGACAAAACTGAAAGCCCGAAAGCTCGGAAAGTTAGTTTTTTCTAGGAAATTACGCACACTCCGGCTAACTTTTCATCTCGCTCCGCGCTGTCTCGTCGAGCTTCGGAAAGTTTTCTTCCAGACGGCTCCCCGGTAAAGCTTTTCTGTCTTTTAGCTGCGGCTAATTCCGCTCGCTACTTGCACCGCACCGGGACACGACGACGACGACGACGATCGCCAGAGACACAAAGAAACTAAATTAAAAGCGCTTTCCATCTAATCTGCGTGCGGCGGCTTTTTTCGGTTGTCCGGTTCCCTCCGGTTCCACTCCGGCCGGCAGCTCGCCACTTGAGTATGACAAGCGCAACGCGGTGTGCGTGATATTAAAATTCTTCCTCCCTCCTTTTTTCATCTTGCCTCTTGCCTCCTCGGCCGAACAACCGGGGTACATTTCTTTTGACTGAAACACATACAGATGGCACCTCTTTTGTCTGAAAGCAAACTCATTAGACTTGAACGAACGGCACATACCCTCATCCATCCTGCTCGTCCGTCGCACTCCGTTCCCCCGGTTCCCGTTTGGTCTTTTTTCTTCGCGAACCGGAGTCCCCGGCAGCAACCGGCTCTTTAATTATTCTCCGGGAGGCAATTTTTCTTCCCTCGCTGACCGACCCCGCGCGCCGGCTCTTCCGACCGCCCGCGATCTTCTTTGCTCGGCCGTCCATCCGTAACCATCGCGCTATTCCAACTAATTTGCATACTAATGCTATAATTATCGGCCAACGAAAATGTTCAGCCTAGTTAATTCAGATTCGCCGACGTATGCGCGGCCTTTTATTATCGCAGACACGTACACAACACTGTTGTCCCGTAGACGACGACGCATCCAAGCACCGAATATATGTGCGCTGAAAAAGTCCTATCCCCGTTCGATTGTTGACTCTTCCGGCCAGTCGCGTCTGTCTCCGCCGCTGCAGCCGTCTTCTTCCAGAATCATTCCGGAACACGATGGCGAATTTTAAACGAGCAAAATTACTTGGAACGCCCGAATTTTCCGATTCCCCCCCGGGGGGGGGGACACCTCCGCAGCCGCAGCGTTGAAGGAAAACGTCTAAAATATACTTCATTCGATAAATCCGACGCAAAAACACGTTCGAAAATCCTGGCTGTATACGATATAATCCTACGATGATGGCGGAAAATTAATCTTCATTCAAAATGTACACATATATTCCTTACTAGGTGTATACACATATAGACATATTAATGAGAAACGACTGCAACCTTCTTAACGTGGCCGCTGAAATGCTGTAATAACGAAGTCTGTAACAAAATTTAAATTCAAATTTTCCCTAAAAATCACATTGTGTTTTCAAGAACGATTCGCGCTGGTTTTTCCATCGTTAAAATGTAAAATGATATAAATTCAGCTCTGCGTGTAGGTTTTCCCTCCGCTTTTTAAATTACTAGGATGTTTTTCTGTTGTTGTTGTTTTGTTTTTTTTTATCATCGCCAGTTGATTAATTCCCCCCGATGGTAGATTAATTTTGCATTCCGATTGATTTTTCCCCTATTACTTCCTATTTCCCATGTTTTGTTTTAGTGATCTTCAAGACGAAAGTGGACTTTGCCAGAATCGATCGCGCAGCGACAATAGAACGGGCAAAATGCTGTTGGCGGGAAGACCGCTTTAAACATGTTATACAGAAGAAATCCCGATTCTCATAGTACGCTTAAAATTAAAAATTCCCACCTTGTGAAATCACAGTAGGCTTAACTCTGAGCCATGTGAGATAACTAAAGCTGCTCTAATTTTCCTGAAAAGTATACTATACGAAAACACTCTTTCGGATATGGGCGAGTGGTGATTTACACAATCATCGGGGGCTGGACACAGCACTGTATCGAGAATAAACCATTTAAAAACTTCACATTGCAACTTATTTTTGCAGTTAAATAACTGGTATCGGAAGATAAGAGGAGCAACTCGATTGTCGACAAAGAACCCCTATATAATATAGCCAGTGAAGACCCGCTTCAGAGTGCTTTTTCTGATTTTTCCTTGTCGCTAATCGAATCTCTCATATCTTTTAATACTAATTATTTAACAAAAAATAGCATTATGTCTTCTTTGTCCCGGGCATGTGTAATATATTAAAGGAAAGCTCTTTATTTATTAAAATTTCGATTCCTTAAAATTGCGGATTTTTCATAATCTAACATTTTCGATATCATGTTATTTTACTTCAAAAAAAAAAAAAAATAAAAAAATAAATAAATCTACGACTAGCCCTAATGAGATGCGAACCGCCCTTCCTTGTGGTTACAGCACTTATGATAAATTCGTGTGCACTTTGGTTGTTTATTTTTGCTACCGAATGAAAACCTTTATTCTTTTCCAGTTTACTTCTCACGCTTATTGCTTATACTATGTGAGTGTAAAATGAATAGTGTAGAAAATGCAAGTTTGCAACTAACATAATAAACGAATATTGAAAGGAATAAGAAAAAACCAAAAATTTGGATAGAACGTGTATACTAAGAAAATGTACTTCCGGACTATGGAGGGTTATTGTAAGCCAATGTAAGAGACATGAAGAAGGGACAATAGAGTCAAAATTAAACGATTATGAAAATAAAATAAAGCCTATCATTTATTAAATTATAGCCATTTTTTCTAAATGTATTTTTATTATAAAAAAATTTTTAAATATTCAACGGCCGTATTAATGAAATGTTAATAGAGCGATGTATCTTTTTTGCTGCGAAACTGGTCAATTAAAATTTATAAATCTCAATGATGTCTTTTTTTTTAATATATCGACCAAAGTCTATTTTTTTAAAGTTGTTTTATATTTTTTTAGGGAAAAAATGAAAAGAGCTTTCGAAGTAGGCGATACTAAAATACACTACAATTCTCAGCAACAATTCAGTTTCGTAATAGTGTCGGCATTTATTGGGGTGCCATTATTGAGGAATTATCGCGAGCTGAAAATTTTGCACTACGCATCAACTTCTAATTTCTTACGATTGATTAATATTGAAGAAACTAGAGAACTTTGAAGCACATTGCGTAGTCGTTTGCTGTTGAAAATACGGGTAAGGTTTTTTTTCTTAGAATGTTTCCAATTGCGAAACATAAATTAAATCGATATATTTTTCTAAATGCTACACAGTTTGAAAACGTAAAAACAAATTTACGAAGACCAGATATATTTATGATAACTGACGAAACAATTCAAAATTTTTTTAACTTTTGATCGTCATTTTTTTTCGAGCTTACAGTTTTAAAACGACTCTTTATGAAAAAAAGTGATACAAAAAATCGGCAAGTAAAAGCGCACTAAAGAGGAGGAGGACACTCTCATATTATCTTCAATCAACGAAGAAGAAAGCGAAACAACGATAGTAACAATAATTGAACACACGAATAAAACAGAATCGATGACAAAGATCGTCCGAAAGAGACTTCACCGAACAAACACAAATTGAACACGCTTCCAGTGCTAAAAATAAACGCGCTGATTTAGTAAATCTCCATCACATCTTTTCATCGTACTGAATACGTTTTTGCGCCTTTTGTTTTTTTTTGCGCTTTGGAGTAGTGACGAGTAAGTTCTCCGGAAGAATGCGTATCCTCGAATCCGTATTCTGTAACAGAGTTAACGGTGGTATAACTCCGACTCCGGTTCGCCGGATATCCGTCGATCCAGGTCCACACGATCAAAGCGCAAGACTAAATTTCTTGCGTACATTGGACCTTAATTTTGTAAAATACAGCATTGCTGATTTCATCGTAGAATTGATTTAGTATTTGAAAAATGATTTATTTCTATAATAAAATGCTTCGCTGTTTTGCGTGAATCAAATAAATAAATGTATAGACTAAAACATAAACATGTAAGAATTCACAGAAATAATATATCGTTTAATTGCATGCATTATAATCTCAAAAAATAATAAAACCGAATGTCAAGAGTTTACCCAGATGACGGAAGTACACATCGGAATAAATCGTTACAATATGAAAACATAAATAACTTTCCAAACTGCCAATTAGTAACGCTGTAATAGTGTGATTGTGCTATTCTTTGTCCAATCACTAAACGCTGTACAAAATATTCGCGACTCCAATGTATACGGTAGATTTAGTTATGCTAATTATTGACCTTGAACGGGTCATCAAATTCCACGCAATTTTTCCGATCTTTCCCGAACATTTCTTCCCGATGGCAAACTTGGCATAAAAAACGAGGCTTTTTTGACCCGTACTTTTTAATATAAGTGGACTGTTTGTGCAACAGTACTCCTTATATATTTTTCACTCAAGGGGTGGGTTTTCGGAGTTCAACCCCTCCCGTTAGAACTGAAATAGTTATTATAAATACACAAAAATCTGAAAAAAATCACAAATTTAACCTTCGTCGGGCTGCTTAGTTGTAACTTTTTTGAGTTTTTAAATTGCCATAACTTTTTTTTTTATAGGACTTAGCTGAACTTTTGTGACATCTCTACATTTATCCTGGCCGAAACATTCGAAGCCAACCCCCGTGAAAGCGGAACTTATAAAAATCGATAATTTAGAAAAACTTATATTACAGATTTACCTAAGCGGCTTAAATTCGGCTACTATTAAAACACCATATAAAACAGAAGAAAATCAATATGAAATTGATTCGATAGCGAAAAAGGTATACCGGACGGATTACGGCTTCGGCGATCTTTCCTCTTTCAACTCGTCGCTTTTACTCTAGTAGACCTGCTTCTTATCGCCTTTCATCCTATCCTTTTTTATCTTCTGCTATTTTTTTTTTTTTTTTTTTTGTGGGCGCGCCAGCGGCATTGACCCAACAACAAGAAAACTAAGCTAAAAAATTAAATAACTAAGCGGTCCGAAATGAACGCAACAAAGGACAGCAGTGCGGACACCACAGAAGATGAAGAAAAGGAGAGGATAAAGGAAGAGTTATAGGGAGTAGGGAGACCTAATGACAGGAGCTGACTGTATAAAAGGGAGTGATTATTAAGAAGAGCAGGACACTCGAAGAAAATGTGATCAGCATCGTACATATACGAGGGGAGGATCACAATCGTGAAGAGAACAATCAGGAGAAGGCGATAGAGCAAATCGAAAGCGAGAGGAGGGGAAGAGAGAATGATTGATCCGGAGACGAATTAGGGAGACAATAGAAGAGCGACGACTGAAAGGAATAGAATGGAACCAGCTATATTTGTATCCTTTCTGTCTGCTAACTTTAATTACTAATCTTGGACAAATGTCCACGTCGGGCGAACGCACGAAAAACCGATAATTTTGTTGTGCGTCGAAATTTAAGCTTTTTTTCTTCTTATATTTTGTGAACAGAATTAAAATAAGGGGGGGGGGTAATTTACATCTATAATTTTAAAATCCTATAAGTAATTATAGCGTAAAAATTATATAACACGCGGGAATTTGGAGCAACTGCTCCATTTTCTAGTATGATATTGCTCGTTACTTTTAAAATTAAATATATATTGTAGTATAAATATATTTGTTTTTACATAATCGTTTACAACATTTACACCGATATGATTCAATAATAAATACATCGTTATAAAAAAGTTTGTTTACGGTATTTACGGTATTCGATGTTGCTTTTTTTTTTTTTTTTTTTCTATTTTTTCTTTATTAATTTTAATCGTATTATTTATCCTGTTTAATTTCAGATTGGAGTTTCCAGACGAAGAAATCAATACTCTAATTATTCACTAAAAACAAATGAGAATTCGGAGGAGAAACATTATTTTGAAGCCAACTACGGACGAGAAAATAATAACGCCGACGTTATTCTACGAATTCCGTATAGACGAAATCGTTACGAAAAACTCTGCCTAGAATTAGGCATGTAGTTCGATTTGTAATCGATGATTTTAAAATAAAATTTTCATTAGTTCGGAGTAAATATTTTATTGCAACACTTTTTTTTTTTTTTTTTTAATTTGCGGGTCCCACAAGGGGGCACTAGCCCGTCTGTGGGTTCCCAACATAATTATATTATTTATTTGTTTAATATAACATCAACTTATGTGCTACTTTATGTTACAATATAGAAATTGTTAGCTTACATCTTACTATATTACAAAATCCACACTCTCATTATTTATCATATTATATGTTACAATTATACCACCCCATCTGAATTGTTACTTCTTATTATAATAATGTCTTAATATATTAACTTATATATATATATATATACAATGATACAATATAATTTTTATAAAACTAACACACTCTCAGCTGAATTAATAGCAATTTTTCACTGTTTGAAAAGCATAAAAACGAAAGAAAAAAGCAAAAATTATCTAATCCAAAGCGACTCAGTAAGCTCACTAACATCTATCCTGAACATTTTTTCAACAGACAAATTTGTCCAAGATATTCACCAACAACTAAACAAGCTAAAATCTCGAAATATTAATATCAAATTAATGTATATACCCAGTCATATCGGAATCTAGGGAAACGAAATAGTAGATAACCTGGCCAAAACCGCCTCTACACCCTCTCCAGTAACCTCCGCCGCATCCATGGACATCAAACATTTACTAAATCAAACCGAAATATCTAATTGGCAAACATCATGGAACACAAAATCCCATAACAAATTATTTCAACAACACAAAAAATCCGTACAACCTTGGAAAAACCTCTCCCAACTAAATCGTCAAGAAGAATTAATAATCACCAGGCTTAGAATTGGACATATGAAACTCACCCATAATTACCTCTTCCAAAAAGTCGATAAACCCCCTTGTCAGTTCTGCAACTCCACCTCCATCGCAGTCAAACACCTTCTTTACGAATGCCCTAACATTAATCAAATGCGTCTAGAACTAAAAATCCCTTTAAATAATGCAACCATCCCTGACAACCAAGACGAAATTAAAAAAATTCTTACCCTGATTAGAAAACTAAACTTAACAACCAGCATACCTGACACTGGGTGTAATAATCATAGCAATTAAAAACACCCAGCATAAAAATAATAATAATAATAATAATAAAAAAAAATAACACACTCTCATTAGCAGCTTAAAGCTGGAGATCGTAGCGAGTCTCATATCAATGTTATCAATATATATGTGGTTATTACTATTATTACGATACCATTTTTTTTTTATATATATATTTATTTATTTATTATTATTATTATTACTTTTATATTTCTATTGCTCTTTACGCCATGCTATCAACCAAATTCTAACCTTGTTTTTCCATCTCTCTATATTTTTTTCATTTCGAATTTCTTTTAGTATGTTCCCCATTAATTTAATTAATACCTCTTCCTCTACATTGTCTATTTTACTGTTAATCCCCCCCCCCCTCTAGTTCGTATATAACACAACAAATCAATTCTAGAGGAGCTGAAGATAGAAATCGGGCTCCTGCGGGAAATAAATCGGAATATCATCAGATACTTCGGTCGCATAGTCAGGAACATAAATTCCATGGAAAGAAACATTGTACAGGGCAAGGTGCAACGTCCCAGAGGAAGATACCCTCTACGGTGGACTGATCAAGTAAATACAATAACCGGGTACAAGTTGTCAGAAGCATTCCACGTAGCAAATAAATGGAAGGAAACGGTAAAAAAAATATGATGCCACCATGTCCTTACGTATGACAATGGACTTGATAGAGAAGACGGTGTATTTCAGTATTAGACAAATCCCTTTTCTCCCCTACATTGCGCCTAAACAAATTCATTTTTTCTTTAATACAAAATCATAGGCATAATTCTCTCCGTTAATGTCTGAAACTCTCAAAAGGACAAATTGTTATTCAAACTGTAATGAGTTGCCCCCAGATGGATGTCCTACAATTTCTCCGATAACAATAAGCGCTTCTGCATGGATTCTTTCTTTTATCTCTTCTTTTAAACTAACAGGAACTGAAGGAAAACCATACTCGCCGGCAATAAGAAAAAAAATCCAGATCTGCACTTTCCGTTTTATTCCCCACTGCAATTCCCATTTCCTGCCTGCATAATAGTCGACTTGGTCCTATAAATCAAAAACTTTTCAATTTTGACCATTAACAAAAAAAGCCTGATATATCACCGGTAAACGTCTTCCTGCCATCTCGTATCTTCTTCAAAGGAGGCCGCCGCTCCTTTAATAATTTCTCCTCTGTTTAATATTCTACTCCCGCGTGTTTATTCAGCTCCTAACGTAAAAGCTACGACAGTGAAAAACGCGATCTTGTCAAAATTTACGGGGAAAAAAACGAAAAAAAAAAGGGAAAAAACCGGAATATACTTTACTTAATTTCCAGCGAGTTGTTCTAATATTATCGATTTTGACAGGATTATTAACATAGATCACTTGCAAAACTAATAAATTCAGCCTTCATTTTATACCTAATATTAAAATATTCTCCATGCTTTGCAAAACCAGGAATAAGGCGCATTCCATACGAAACCAAAAAAAAAAAAAAAGTCTCTTTCCATTTTTTGACCTAATACTTCCTCGTTGACAAAATGCATTAAAAAAAAAAAAAAAAAGTTTTTGATTTGAAAACATCTTGTACGGTGTTTTTCGCTTGGGAAGTGAAAATTTTCGAGCGTTTAGCAACATGATAAACGTGATTAACTTAAAATATTATTAATTTACGCCATGGGGAAACATAATTCGGAAAAAAGTTAATTTTTTATAAAACATTAAAATTAATCAATGTTACTTGCCGTGAAAATATGAATTCGAATAAAGAAAACGAATTTAATTAACTTAAAATATTATTAATTTACACTAAGGGTCGGAAACATAATTTGGAAAGAAAACTAAGTTTTTATAAAACATCAAAATATCAATATAAATTACTGTGGAAATGGAAATTTCAATAAAGAAAATGAATTTGAAATCGTAATAGTACCACTTACACATGATGGAAATAGTATGTATCCTAACTCATACGGCCTTTTTCGCTTGGGGAGTGAAAATTTTCGAACGTTACCGCGTTATCTTTCGTAAAAAGTATTTAAAGTTTGTTTTAATTATTATATTAGTAATATTCCCCCCAAAAAGGGGGAAAAATATAAAGCTTTTGGGAAAATACAGAAATCATCTGTGTGAGAAAAGAGAGAAAATAAAATATTTTAACAGTTATTATTAATATGCACAGGTGAAGCTAGCGCATAGGTAAATGGGCCGTTTATAGGATAAATGAATGATAAAATAGGGATAAGAAATAATTACAATGACAAAGCTTTGGGACCTCCAAAAATGGCACTCGATTGACAAAACTGGAAACCGTATTTTTAATATTTGCTACCGGGAATGTTATACTCAAATTTGAAATCCTCACTCAACTACTGTGGTTTTGCTGTACGTGAAACGTGAAGACCATCTTTTTTGGACGCTGATAAACATGTTTCTCAAAGAGAGAAAGAATCTTTACATAAATGTAATTCCAGATAAAACAAAAAATTTTTTATTAATTTCCATAAACGGATATTAATAGACGAGTAAAGTCATGAATTATAATATTACTATAAAAACAGAAATATTTTAAATTTAACAGTAATATTGAATTGAGTTTATCGTTCCCTTCATTTTAAAATTTTGAGTGTTCATATTTTTCACCTAGAATTCTAATGAAAATTTTTCGGCTAATTTTTATCTAGCAGTATTAAGTAAATAAAATATATCTCTAAGCAAATCCTATCTTCCAACGTTTATTTTAAAGAACATTGAGTATCAGCACTAAATACAATTTTTAAAAATTATAAAAAAGTCAATCCCAAAAGTAGTATGAATTGTTTTTCTTTAATTTTAAGAATATTTGTTAAAAATTCTACATAAATGCAATTCGCGATGCGGTACCATAATTTTTTTTCTGTTTTCTAGAATTTTTGTTTCATAATAACCCAGTTGCCGCTATAGTCGATATTGTTATAACGGATAAAAATTTGGAATTTTACCCGTTCCAGTTATATCCGTTTTTATGACGGGAACGTCGCTGCAACCCATTTTCACAAAAATCTTTGGAACTACGTTAATTTTTTTTTATTTTAAAAAGTACTATTTAGACACGTAGGTTTCGTATGTAACTAACCGGGCTATTAGGGCGCCTAGAACCACTGAAGGCTACAGTAGGCAATTTAGACCATTGTATATCGTAAAATTTAAGACCGTCCGGACAAAGTCCGGTTGATTTGACAACACTGGGTGTAGCATTGCTTGCAGAGCTGGCGAATCTGCGGCGAAACGTTGGCATTGTTTCAGCCGTTGCTCTACAGCTGGTGGTAGGCCGACGTGCATACAAAGTTAGCAGGAAGATGAATGAGTCCTCTCCTCCAAAGACGTAGTGGTGAAACAATGCAGTGTGTCCCAACCGTAACTTCGATAGAATATTGAGAATTTCCTGCGTTTGATCAGAAGCGAAAGCCACGTTAATAATTTCGGAAACCCTTTACAAGAATTAAATAAATAATTAAATAAATAATCGCTAATAATCACGTGGAAGGCAATTTCGAAAAGCACCACGTTCAACATCATATGCGCGCTAGGTCAGTACACAATAGACCCACACGGGACTACATTCGTATATCGATAAATCAAACGATTACTTATCAGTTCCGAATGTAGTCTTGCGTGTGTACACATTCGTACTGCATATAAACAATTGCCTAGTATACAACCTATATCGGTACATCTAAAAATTTTAGAATAGGTTGTCCACCAACCGAATGGTTGAGGGTATAATGATGAAATATATTTAAATCATGCTTGTACATATAAAATATTCGTTTCTCCGCAATGTAACGTATTTTCCAAATTTCTCAAAGATCACGATAATTTTATCGCATGAAAAATAAAAAGTAATCGTAGAATTTTGTTAAAACGCGGCGACCGGATTCTAAAAATTCTGTTCGGAAAATGAACACTCTTCATTAATCCTTCCGAGATCATAAAAATAACAAAACCGTAAATAAAACGCATACAATTTAATGTAGAAATATTTAAATGAAGTACACATTTAACATAAGCTGAAATCGACGCGATAAATGTACATTTCGGTAACTTAAGTTTTGATGACAGAGAAAGAAATTAAATAGTGATAGGGCGATATGTAAATACGTTTATTTCTAAGCGCGTGATATTTCTTCTATCTTTTTCACCTCGATGATGATAACCGTTTGATTTTCGATTAATTTTTTAATCTATTATCATATCGCTTTCTTTAATAAAATTATAAAATCCGTACGTTCACCTAAATGTGGGTCGCGTGATTAATGTTTACTAGTAAGAAGGTGTTGTGGGTATAATTTCCGTATTTTACGAAAACAAAAAATCATTCCTTGAAAAGTAAACGGCTTATATAGGCTCCACCGTCGGCGCCATATTCGCATATTTCTGAGTTAACGATATTAAGCACGTAATTTGTGGAGATGAGTATTAGAGCGGCACTGAAGACGCGGAAAATTGCTAAAAAACGATTTCTATTGGAAGTAAGAAAATTTCGAAACAGTGGTGACTGATACGCCCTTAGTAATTTTTGTAGACTAAAAAAATAGGATAGTAACTAAAGGTTCTCTCCCATATGTCCCTTTCCGCTAATCAATATAGATCATTAACATGACGAAATCCTTAAAATTTTACAATACCGCGGTTATGTAAATAGATAAGGAGAAATTTAAATTCTAAATTAATCAATATCTATGACTATAAATTTTTTCAAATTCTGTTGAAATTTTTTAAAACAAAAAAAAAGAAAAAAAAGAGCTACTGTAACTAGGTTATTTCGGTTATTAATAAATTTTCAAAAAAATATTATAAAAGGCGATGTGCAGCAGAAGATGAACTCCTTATTAGCCAGAACAGTTAGAAAAAACATCGATGCGGTACTAACATTGCTTGTTCTAAAATGTCTATTATAAACAGCTCGCTAATAAACAGCTAACGGGAAATAAATATAACTAGATTATCGTATGTATAAATTACAGTTTCTGTTGTTTTAATTTTTGGCCTCTTTCCAGATCTATAACGCATTCGTTGCTTATATATCCTTAAAACGAATAATTAGTATTGAAATATATTTAAAGAAAAACAAAACAAAAAAAGCAATCATCAAAAATCAGCACAGCGTTATTTCGGTCGTTTATGAGAATAAAACAAAAAAAAATCGCAATAAAAAATTAATAGTGGATATTTAAAAAACGAAATAATAAAACGTCAAAAATCACAGGGAACATCCTATTTGTAGCCGACTCTGAAAAAAAAAAAAAAAAACGGGTTTAAACGTTCGTTACGTAAGTTTTTTTTGGTTTTTTCTACGCTCATTCACAAATAAATTTTTACCGTACACCGATTTTAATGATTCTTTGTTTACGCGAAAGTGTACCAGCCAGACTAGCTAGTGTTTGTCCCGCATGGGTACCGATGAATATCGATGAATACCCGGTAGCTAATAAATATGGGAAGAGGATCTCATTAAAGAAATTTTTTATTAATGTAAATATTTACGAGATTTGAAGAAAAACTAATTCTTATTACAGTTGTTCTGACAAAACACCGTTTTTCTCTTAATTATCTTTTATCGACTCGTCCGCTACAGACATTACTGCAGTGCGAGAGGAATTTATCTATATTTTTAATTTACAACAAAATCGTGATTCAAGTCAGGACCTGAGCAAACGTCGCTCTGCCGATTAATTACCTTCCTCCGATAGTTGACTGACAAAACTTAAAATTTCTCCTACCAAGTCGTCTTGTATCATTTTTCCTCTCCGCCCCTGTAACTACCGTGCTCTAACTCGCATCATTGTATCTGGTATTCCTCTATTCTCGTTGTCAATTCCAGACGCTATCTTGGCCTTTTTTTTGACTAGGCGTCTCACATTCCAGGAGCTCATTAATTTTCTCTATAAATCCTGTCCTAAAAGACTTAATCTCCTTAAATCTCCCTCTTCCCTCAGATGGGGAGGCGATCCGTTTATTCTTCTAATTTTTTTCAAAGCCATTATTCAGTCCAAGCTCGACTATTGTTCCTTCATCTACGGTAATTCCTCTAAGCCTGACCTCTCTAAACTCGACGCGATCTAAAACTCTTGCCTCCGTTTGTGCATTGGAACTTTAAAATCCTCCCCCATTCCCGCAATTTTATTAGAGTCAGTTACCCACAACTACTGTTTATTCGCCGTTCTCAGCTTAGGTATCGCTTCCTAATTAAACGGCTTCCCATCTCCTCGTCTAAACTTATTTCTTCTCATCTATATATCAAAAACCACTGACGTTTTTCTTCTCATAAAATCCCAATCCCGTCGCTCATTGCTGCCCGTCTTTCTAATTTTTCTCCTATTGTCCTTCCCTATAACAGTCTCCCTTACAAAGTTCTCAAGACTTCAATAGCCTATGGCAGCCTATCAAATTCTCCTCTCTCCCATTTCAGACCCATTCCTCCTCTCACCGTGGTGCAGTAAACAATGAATTTTTTCCTTTTTTCGAATTTCTCTTTTCCTGCTCATGTATATTGTGACCTTTACCGATGGCTCCAAGAGCGAGGACGGCAAGGCTGGTTTCGGCATTCTGATTCCTACCGGCTTCCTTCCTTCTGCACTATTTTCTCTGCCGAGTCAATCGCCATCCTTCAGGCTATCTCTTTTATTTCCTCTTTAAGCGGGCTTTTCCAATTCCTCATAATTTCGTAATGGCGTCCTTCAAGCCCTATCCTCTCCTCCTTCACATTCCTATGATTAGTATTATTCCGTCAATTCGTTCTCTTACCTCCACTCTGCAGTCATCCCGCTCTATTCTTGTTGATTTTTTATAGATCCCCGTCATTCCGGAATTGACGGCAATGACGCAGCTGATTCTTTGGCTCGTTTTGCTGGTCGCCTCGATTCGTTCCTCAACTATTTCCCTTCTTCAGACATCCTTTCCTTATCCACCTCCAATCACGCCAGACTTTGGCGGGATATTTATCCCTCCCTAATTTTCTAATCGCCATTCGCATTACCGTTTTATTCAGCCGATTTCTCGTTCCCCGTCTCGGTTCCATTCTATTCTTTTCGGTCGTCGCTCTTCTATTGTATCCCTAATTCGTCTCCGGATCAATCATTCTCTACTTCTCTATTCCCGCTTTCGATTTTCTCCGTCGCCATCTCCTTATTGTGATCTTCCTCGTATATGTGATGCTGATCACATTTTCTTCGAGTGTCCTGCTCTTCTTAATGAAGGCTCCCTTTTATACGGCCAGCTCTTGACATTAGGTCTCCTTACTCCCTATAACAGTTCCTTTATCCTCTCCTTTCCTTCGTCTTCTGCGGTGCTTGCACCGCTATCCTCCTTTGTTGAGTCCATTTCGGACCGCCTAGCTATTTAGTTCTTAGCTTAACTTTTCCTGTTATTGGTCAATGCCCCTGGCGCACCCTAGAGAAAAAAAAACAACTCATTATCAATGTTAATTATCACGGATAAGTATAGATTAAAATAAAGGAATTTGAAACTACTATTAGGATTGATCGCTGACGGAATTTATTTCGTATCTTAACATTATTGTGTATTTGACAAATTCTAGACTCCAATAATACCCTTATTGGAAACTGTAGCACTAATAAATATTAGTAATGACTGAGCAGTCTTGAAATAACCAACTAAAAACTTCCGTTAAAATAGAGGGATGAACCACTGAAAGTTTAAAATTGAAAGCCAAAATTTTAAAATTAAAGAGCGACGAACACGGCTGGCTAAAGCTACAATTAACCTTAACTATCCAAATGTCGTGCTCCTTATTCCAGCTGTTATAGTTCCTTATCATACTTATGTAACCTTCTATTTATCCTTTTCGGGCGAATGTCCTTTGTTGACGAGCCCCTTGAAATAAAAAAAAAAAAAAAAGTAATGAAGTTGCACTGTTCTCACGCTAAACTCCAAGTTCAAAATGCAGTATTACATCGATGAAATTTAATGAAGTAAATCTAGCTGGTAAATTTCCCTTTCCTCCGTGTACCGTATTTTGAACTTGGAATTTGTAAATAGTAAGAAGTAAGAAGCCCCCAAAAGCTTTATGCAGGAAAGCTCGGTAAAAAAGAAAGGGTTTCGAAGATAACTGTATCATCGCGATGCTCGGAAGTAGGAAACTAGTACGATAATGAGCGGGAGATAATGAAATGTGAATGAAACGCAGGTACATGATAGCGACGGAAACAAAACGGGAAAGTGAAGGAGACTCCAAAAGAAATCTTCAATAATTAAAAGCTATTAAAAATGAAGAGATAGCATTAACGGTTATTATTCGTGCGAAAGGAAGTGTAACACTAGTGAAATCCCCAGAGTGAAGTATTTTTAAACATAAGAATGGAAAACTCTAGAGTCGAAAATTCCCGGTCAAGATAGACGAACAGCCATTTCTTTATTCATTCCAAGTGCAATAAATTAGCAGCACGATTGCAAATCAATGAGAGATCGATACGAGCGCATCATTGCTGTAGCGACTTAAATCTCAAAAACGAAAATTTTTGGCAACAATTAAGCACATTTAATTATTGTACGCTACCCAGCCCGTGTACACACGATCGTTGGAAAGCATATTGAAAATAAACGGGAGACAGAGAGAGAAAAGTATAATTGACAAATGAATGAGTATTATATATTTCGCAAAGTAATAAATTCACAATATTATGCTGAACATAAATAATAAAAGTATCGTAAACATTATTATATAAAAAGCACGCAAATCTTATTAAAAATATTTGAAAAAACATCGACCAGTTTCGACGAATTACCGTCATTATCAAAATGTTAGTTTGATATTTTTATTATTTATGTTCGGCATAATATTGTGAAGTGATTATTTTGTGTTATCTATATAGTGCCGACACAGTATTGAACTTGACAAATAAATATTATCTCAACGCATAACACAATCCAAAAACCAACAAAAGCGGCAGAATAAAAGTTATCCAGACATGTAATTTCGTTCGCGAATTATAATTTCTTCTATTAATATGTAGTCCGTTTTGTTCGTTTTTGCTTTTACGTCGCTCTTTAAATACTAGGGCGGTTCAAATATAAACCGGAATTTCGTCATAAAAATTTTTATTTTATACTTACAGTGCTCATATTTTTTACACTTTTTCGAGATAACCCCCCTCGCACGCTAAGCACTTTTCCCGCCTCTCCGGCAATTTTTTATTCCTTTTTCGTAAAAATCTCGCGGCTTGTCACATAGCCATTTGCGCGCACGAACGATTCCACCTCATCGTTGCTGTCGAAACGTTGTCCACCAAGTGCTTCTTTCAACGGGCCAAACAAATAATAATCACAAGGCGACAAATCTGGACTGTAAGGAGGATGTTCAAGTGTTTCCCAGCCCAATTCGGCCAATGTCTCCATCGTGAGCCGAGCGGTGAATTTCTGTTCAAAATTCAGAAGTCTTGGCACCCATCTGGCTGCAATTTTGCGATAACCTAGCCGATCATGAATTATTGTCTCAATACTATCCCTATGCTGATGCCCAATTCGTCGGTCATATTGCGTACACGGACGCGTCGGTCAGCCAAAATGAGTTGTTCGATGGCTTTGACGTGTTCATCTGTAATGCTGGTTTTTGGGCGCCGCGCATGTGGTATGTTTGACACCACTTCACGTTCTTTTCGAAACGCGGAACACCACTCGTACACTTGAGTTTTGGAGAGACACTCATCCCCGAACTGTTCGCGTAATTTTCGGTAAATTTCCACGGATTTTACGTCGTCTTTGACTAAAAAACGAATAATGATGCGTTGCGCAACAGACACTGGTACTTCTTTTTCACTCATGGCTCTAACTACACTAAAAAGTGAGGTTACGCGGTTCTAATTGCTCTACATAACAAACCGGTCTAACTGCCAGTGCAACCACTTTTTCCACAATAAATTTTTCGCGCGTTTATTTAAAAATTCCGGTTTATATTTGAACTACCCTCGTAGCAGTGCGGACTCTCCCTATAAATCGCGATCAGTGCAAATCACCCTTAAATACTGCAAAAACCTTCCCCCGCTCCACACTATCAGCAACCTACAGTCGCTGCACCAACATTTAATTAACCGAGCGCTTTCGATCACTTATCAGTCTGTACCAATCCCTTCCGCCGTAATTAAACAGTCGCACTGCACCAATACAAAACATGCTCGAACAATAACGTTAGTATCACACGTAAAAACATCCACTACACGCGTTAATGCTAAGAATATCAATAACATGACCGTCGTGACAAGTAATCCGATCATACGGAATGCAGTTTCGTTAATGGTTCTAATTACGCAAGCTGCGATAATCCTTACAATTCAAAAACAATTTCTTTCAACATAGTCACATCATTTAAGCCTAAAATTCTGTCTCTTTCGCACCAGCCGACGACAGGTACACCGTTTTATCGGCTAATTCAATTTGCGACTACCTTTTGGCGACAAAAAAAAAAAATTAGTAGCGCATTAAACACATAGCCGCCGGTCCCGCATTAGTAAGGACCCCCAGTGGGGTAGTTTTCTTGAAAACAAATAATGTCGTCCATCAGCAGAAGAAGGTACAGAATAAAAACTGGTGTTATTAGACCTATATATAAAAATGGCTTAGCGAGTGCTTGTGACAATTATAGACCATTATAATTTACAATACTCTCGGTTTTAGCAAAAATTTTGGAACAATATCTAGCGTTTCAACTAAGAAATTGTTTTGAGAGAAACGAGTTTCGGCATAATAATCAATTTGGTTTTAGAGACGGAAAAACCAACAGTCTCTTTGTTAAGAGTACTAACAAATAGAATAAATAAGGGTCGATTATAATTTTTATAGACATTAGTAAAGCATTTGATGCGGTAAACCGTCAAATATTGTTGCGAGCTAGGAATGGGAATCACGGGTAGGCAAAATAAATGGTTTGAAAGTTATTTGTATAATAGAAAGAGCATAGTAAAAATCGATGAAGAATTAAGTAGAAAGGGTATTGCATTATTAAGAGTGGGACTATTTTGGCTCCGTTGCTATTTTCTATTTATACCAACTCCCTTCACAAAATTCGTTAAAAACTCGACAGTTTTTGCTTATGCGGATGATGATTTCATTATTGAGAGCTGCGACATCCAAGAGGCCGAAAAACTCTTATAAGAATATGTGAACAGTATGTGTAGGCGGGCGCATGATAAACATCTAACTATTAATATAAAAAAATCGAAGGCTTTGTATATAAGAACGTCCAGTGGATACAGAATACATATAAACCATCTATTACACAATACATAACAATAATTACTTACATAATTATTTGACTTCTACTTCGAATTATGGATGTACACAACTAGAAAAGACAGAAGAGGTTAAACATTTAGCATTAATCATGGACAAAACATTATCTTGGGACAAGCGTGTTATAAATTTATCTAATGAAATCAGGCGAGTGCTACCGGCACTTTATAAATTGGCTCTTTCAATACCCCATATGTGGTAGTTTGCTGCGTGTATACTATAACACTATAGTATTGTCAAGAATTATGTATGGGACATAAATTTCGGGAGGAAGCAAAAGAGTCGATAATCAAAAAGATTAGTAGTCAGCAACAGAAATGCTTCAATGATCCCTGATAAAGATCAGGTTAATATAGTAATATTAGCCGGTGAAGAGAGAGAAACGAAATGTCACCAAGGATGTGCGCTATTTTTATCACTAGTTTCTTGAATATAAGACCACAAGTATATCAATAGCTACAAAGACAAGAAGCAGGACAACCAGGAGGAATAATCGGGAGATACATTTTATTCGACCGAAAGGCGTAAATAGGAAGATTAATAATACGGATGAAATAGTTTTAATTAAACTGCTAGAACGAATCCCAGAAGTTATAATGCAAAAAGAAATAGGAAATTGGAAAGTATTAATTAAGCGGCGGTTGATTGATAACATTAATGAGTGGCATTTAAATAAATTGAGAACTGGCCTTGACGGAGAATCAACCATTCGTATTCATCGTAGTTGTGTGATGATAAATAGTTCCGTTTTTTTTTTTTTGTTTTTTCTCTTGCTTTTTATAATTATAAAATTAATTGCAATGAAATGTTGTAATTTATCTGTTGAATAAACCAGTATGCCTGGTGGGACTCACAACTTATTTTAAAAAAAAGACTGTCTAACGCCCTGAGGAATAAGAAGTCCGGCCAACAAATTAAATTAATCTTCTCTAATGTTTCTGCTACAATGATTATACACTAAAATTCACCGCACCAACCACCATACTTCCGCTTTTCCCACTGACACTAAATGATTTGAACGTAAGTCCTTCCAAAGACTATGTTTTGAATAGATGAACTGTGACGGGCATCCTAGATTCTTTTATTTTAAAGCGCTTTCACATTACCGTGTTAAAAACGGAACCACTACAGATCAATCAACTGATATTGAACCATCAACAGAACTTCATCGACTAACAGAAATTCAACTATCAATGAAAAAAGCAGACTTTGATATGAAATCATCAAAAACATATCCGCTAAACGACCCCATTTTAGCTCCATCCATTCGCCTCGAAATTCGAGAATGAGTTTCACACTCTAACCGGCAAATAAATTAATCTGGCCCCGTTAGATCAAGAAACTAACCCCGCACCGGTCCAAGAATAGAGCCTATTTCAGCTCCCATCTATAATCATTATACTAAATAATCGCCTAAATCCGGCCATCCTATTCTGAAAAAAATCGAACAACTCACATCTCGACTTCATTGAACACATATAGATTGCTTATTGTATATACACTTTCTACTGCAAAACTACGCTTGACAAAACGCAAAAGTTCATCCGCATCACAAATATATCGAGCCACATAGATGAAAATCCGCCGTCACAGAACGATCTGTACATCATTTACGAGACTATAGATGTTCTGCCATAATGCATACTCAGGATATTATGCAGTGGAACTGCAGAACTACAGGGAAGAACTAAAATTACCGATCATCAGCAGTCACACTCCCGCCATAGTATTATTGCAAGAAATGCATCTGAAACTAGCACATTCTCCCCCTCTTTTAAAAATCATGTAGACTACCGATCTGGCTACACACAGGGTTCAGTAACGAGTGAGCGAATTTCCATATTAGTAAGAAATTCCACAGCTTCCCTTTTCGCTTTTGTGTAAATGTTTGCAGTTGCTATTCTCCTTCTACAAGAGGATCACTCACGTGCAGACTGATTCTCTATTAATTGACTCTCTAACCCTTTTGTTCGACGATTTCCTGGCTGCAGAGATTGACACGATCCACCGACCGTAGAAAAACAGTAATCTCCGAGTGTCTATTAGATAGTATAACCTTCTACTATTTTCCTCTCCTTCACACACGCATTTCAGTAGCACCTATAATTTCTTCTCTTCTTTTTAGACCCCTTGACATCTGCTATGCTGTTTCCTTTCTTATCCGGTACTACGCGCCAGGACCTGCGATCAAGCGATCACTTACCGGTTTCTGATCAAGTTCCCTTCTAAAGCGCCAATGACTCATACAGAACAATCGGAAAGACGCCTTGCATTAGAACTAATTATATATGTAAGACAAATATCATTGCCTCACTACTCATCAAATAGAAATAAGTTCACTGAAGCAATTGTACGACCTTAGTCGCCTAACATTATACACACATAACAACACAAAAACGGGTTTTCTGGTGTCTAGAAATTAAGGCAACCAAAATAATTTTTAAAAATGATGACTTTTAAGTTACACACAGAACAGGTTATACCAAGACGTCGGGGAAGTTACCAACTTGGCCAGACCTTATCTTAAATACTTCAAAAACGTTAACCTAAGTTAATTTTAAAATTCCGGAATGAGGTCATTTCATCTATCTTAACCGGGCGCGGAAAGGGAGTACCCCTTGTTCGGACGGTCTATTTTACCCCTACAATGAACTAAATCACCTACTGTAACTTCCATCGGTTCTAGACGCCGTAATAGTCTGAGTAGTTGTGATTTCTAAATATAAATTTAAAAAAAAAGAAAAACACAAGTTAACATGAGCATGAAACAAAACAAAATTATGAAATTATGTTTTTCTCTTCAATGATACCAAAAAAAAGTAATTATCACGCAAAAGACTTATCCGATTGTTAGTTGTTTATCGGAACTATTCGAATAAAATTAGTATTACTGTTTTAGCAATATATGTAAATATTTCCAGCAAACATGTAAATATTTTAATATTTACCAAAGTATGGCAGTATAGAATAATTAAGAAGAGAAACTGGTCATATTTTCGAACCCGTCCCTGAGCAACGGAAGTACGGAATACAACGTAATATGTTAGATGAGATGATGATCAGTACATTAATATACAGTAAAACTCGTATAATATATTTAGCTTCGTGGAATCGTTCGCATTAACTAACCTCTATCTAAATTACTTATAATTCCATCAAGGAAACTCAAAAGATCCATTAAACTGATTTCATCTGCACCCATTTCATTCGCTACCGCTCTTATTCTGTAGTGATCTAATTTCACTATCTGTTCATAACGTGTTTCATCTTTTCACGGTTACTTGCAAAGAAACAAACCACTTTAACTGCTATTCGTCGTGCAAATATTCATTTACGAATAGAGATTGAGGAGTAGCGTTATTTCTCTCATCTTTCGATTCTTTCTTGCACGAGTTGTTGTGTTTTCAGTAGTTATTTTGTCACACGGTCGCATAATTACAGATTCACCTGACCGCACACCGTGCTACAATTAAAAGCCGCGAATACGCATTTCATCAATAACCAATTTCTGTCGACGCATTTAAATTTCTAATAATCTCCAAATCATTTTCTAGCGAAGAACGACTACTCCAATTGTTCTTAAACCTATCGATAGACATTTTTTTTTTTTTTTTTTTGAAAGAATCTTCATCATATAGTCTCATTTTGTAAAATATGGGGCAACTGACAATCTACGACCCCCTCCCCATGTATGATGCTTTTCATACATCGAGTCCGGCATGCGTATTTGAACAACATTTCAAAGTTTAATCGTTCGACCTAGACCGCGAAATTAGTTTTAGTTATCCGCTTAAACGCGCCAGTCCATCGCAGTACGTGGAATTATTGTATAAACGTACTTCTAAACAGTACCCTCTGTATCAACTTAGGTGACGCTAATCACATTTTGTTTGAGTGCACCTATATCGCTTCCGAACGTTCTTCCTTTTACTCTTCTCTTTTGTCAATTAGTCTTCCAACTCCGTATTGTGCAGCTTTTGTCCTCTCCTTGGCATCACCCTCGGTCATTCCAGCACTTGAGTCTTTCCTATCATCCATATCTGATCGCATAAACATCTGATTCCGCTTCTCATTCTTCCCCCTCTTCTTGGGCCAATGTCTTTATGACAAATCCAAAAAAAAACAAAAAAAAACTTGTTCTTTTCCTGTTTTCTCTGATATATTTTTTTCAATTTTTTTACAATAATATTCCCAAGGTCTCGCGATGTTCCTCGGAATTTTCGTATAATAAATTTAATGACCTCCTCGCTCCTTCGGCATCGCTGTCGTAATAAAGTGATGGTAAAATTAGCCGCATATTGTCTACGTCTCAATCTGCACAATTCACTAATAATATATATTCAAATAACCTATATACATATATGTATGTATGTGTACATATTTAACGATAATATTGAATTACTTTGAATAATTCACATTACAGACATCGATGCAGTGGTAAAACTCATAAAAGCAAAATATCGGTTACCGTTCGGAAAGATGATTCAAAATGTGTTTGATACTGCCCTGATCAATCAGCAGAATGTGTGGTGAAATATTAATAAGGGTTTAAGCCGATGTTTTTTCAAACAATTCGAATAAGATGAGTCCTATTTGCAAAAAATGTGAAGTTTATTAGCAGTGCAGGTATGAATTTAAAGAAAAAATTTAAACTCACGTTGTTGCTTAAAGCACATCTGTAAGAGATAAGGTCTCTTAATAAAATACCAGATGCGCAAAAAAAAACATAAACATCGGGGACCTAATCACAACATGGTGTAGGTTACGCCATCTATCGCAGACACTTTTCTCTCGTTTGTTACGGAGATTGTTTTTATGAAAAGCGCCATCTATCGGACGGAATTTTTGATTCCTTTTCCGAACCCAATGTGACGGATTGTCCGACATATCGCGCGTCATTTACTACAATTAGCTCTATCTACAATGAAACTATAGAAACTCCGTATTTGCCGAAATAGTACAGAAATAATTTCATAGATGGCGAGTTAAACAAACGAAATAGAAAAATTTTTCTAAACAATTCGAAATCCTACCACGGAGATAATCTTCCTTAATACATAATCCTCTAATTGTTGCTAATGAAATTTACCTTGGTATTTCGATCCATCGAAAATCATAAATGAAATTGTGTTAACGGCTAAAATTTTGTTATAGCGAAAATTTAAAACAATAAATTATTGATTTGTAATAATTTTTCTTTTTTTTTTTAAAATTATAACTTTCCTCTTTAACTCTTTTCCGTTATTTAACCAGACTAATGTAGCTAATTAAACAGTTTAAAACTAAATGTACCCATCTTGATCATTTAAATCAAGTGACATATCAAATAAAAAGGAAAATGAAGAAATTAAAGAAGAGGATAATCATCAAAATCGTTTTCTAATGACTTTTAAAATTAGAATAAAAACATTTAATGGAACAAAAAAAAAAAAAAAAAAAAAAAAAAAAAAACGATTTCGGGCAGTTTATAAAACCGAAAGCGTCACAACGAATGAGGAAGAAAATTCAAACAGGAAGAATTTTGGTCAAATCGCACGAAATTGGATGTTCTCAAAATCAGTGTGTGTTTCATCTTCCTTTTTATTTCTAGTTGACCGCGTAATCTTTTCCGTCTCCACCTTTATAAATAGAGATGTACTCGTATTGCAGCGCTTCTGTCGACTGCCAAAAGCAATATTAAGTCAACTTTAAAAATCTAAAAAGCACTAGTCCCCGAAACATTTTGAAAATCCATGCGGATTACAAAATGAACTCGGATTTCTTTCGACACAAACCAAATGAATTTATCGCAAAATCAGCACCGCTCACAGAAAGAAATTTTTTACAATGGAACTTCCGCACGCTGGTAAAGTTTATGTGTACCCAAAAATTATAAGTATTATAAAATTATATTTAAGTACATTAGAAAAAAAACATTTTATAAAAGTACAATGTTTCTTGCTGACAGAAAATATCATAACGTTACCTAGCGGAGTGCCCAAATGTTTCAACTTATCTTATACTTTTTTTTATTTTATTAACGCATTCGTTCTCAAATGAGACTATTACGCGACTATTTTACATACATAAACATATATATATATATATAACACGGAACTCGGCCATTTTGGCCTCGCAAGGGGCTATGCCCCTTGACCCCTCTTGATTTCATTTGTGTCTCTTTCTCTTCTATACTTTGTATAAAATGATCAAAATTTACAAGGTAATTCTTACTGGCATCAACAAAAAAAAATAACATAATCACAAAAATCCTATCCTTACATTTAACTTTCATTATATAAAATTAAAACATTTTTTTGTTATATTTTTCGTTACATATTTCGTTACATCAAATTGTGACATTTTTTAAATAACAATCACAAAAATTCTATAAAACATAACAAACGTTACATAAAATTGGGACACTTTTTTTGGGACATTTTTCGTTACGTATAATTGAGACATTTTTTCTAATGGGGGGTAGCCTAAAAATTACGTTTTAATTAATATATATATAACACAATCTTTAGTTGACATAAAGTTTAAATTTTTAAATTACAGCCTAGTATAAATTGATACAACGCTTTACAAACGTTGATTTGGGGATCATCAGCGAGGATCAAAATCATGTTAATTTGTAGCGAAATTTTGTAACACTTTAAAGCACTCAGCAGTGGTGTTGGTGTCGTATTATGGGCACTGTCGGAGGACATGATTCGGATCTTGTATTAAGGCGTCGCAGTCGCAAGCAGGGTTAGGAAGGAGGCCATCTCAAGACAGGTAGGCATTTAGACTGTAGCGATTCACTCGTCATTTGTGTACTTATATAACTTCGCTAGCAAGATTAAGCCCAAAGAGAACTAGGTGGGGGGTTCGCGGCGATAGTTGAAGAAGCAAAAACAGTAGTGATTGTTCAGGGATGTTGTGGAATATACAACCGATAAAGATGTTTTTCGTAAACAATTCTAAGCCTTATAATGTGCTCACGGCCCGGTACTGTACGCGAAAAAGGCAAAAACAACATTTTTATATTCGATTAATTCTGTTTGCAAATGTCATTCTCGCATAAAACAATCCAAAATCAATACAAATAGCCACTCTTCTCTAAAAATTTGCAAAAAAGTTTATTAAAAATGTCAAATCCGATGCGAGACATGTAGACCGTACCGGGAAAAAAAACAAAACAAACAGAAGAACGAGTTTGAAACGCGGCGTTGAATGAACCGATAAAATTACCAAAACTGCTAAAAATAAAACCAAATGAATAAATTTTTCCGGTTCTGAAGATAGTTATTTCTCTGACGGTACAGTCCCAATTGGCCGGTACGCGTCACGTAAGGTGGTACACCCATTTCAACTGGCCATTAACGAGTACAACGGCTGCATTTTATGTTTCGGTAGGTCTATTAGACCGTAATGATCCTCATCTCAATTGCGTAATTTTTTTCGTTAATGCGCGCCGAAGTAATCCGCAAAATATCACTTGTTCGACGGGAACTATGCCGTGTAATCAGCATCGATTAGAAGTTCTGAACTTACCTGTTAGTGAAACAATCGAGCATATTATGCGGATCACCAACGAGATCACCGACAATAATGTGAATCACCTCGTATCAGATTTACAGATGACATAAACGGCAAAAAAGAACACAATTTCGCACGTTCTGCCACAAGAATGTAAATTTTTGAAAATCTTACTTTCTTATTACAGAATAATTTCCTGTTAAAATAATAAGCGACATAGAGTAATTTTCCGAATTTCCCGACATGACCATTACATTCCAATTTTTCACTAAGACTGTTATTCTTAATATTCCAGTTGCGCAATGAGGAAAACACTTACGAACAACCACTTTTACGGGGATGCGTCCGAATCTTTGGGGGAAAAAATTTACTCACCTTACAATTATGACGGGGAGTCATCATTAGACTTTGCCCGGGTCTCGTAAATCACTTACCTGCTATATCAAAATCGGTCAAATGATGCACTATGTCATACATCAACATCATCAATCGTTCCGCACGTATATTTTTAGTAGAAACCATGCCAAGGTAAATTACACTTAACAGTAACGTTTCGAACCGGATCACATTTTCTTTTGACGACGCGGTTTAAACTAAAAATATACATGTATGTATATAATATATAAGTGTTATCGTATTAAGGTATTGTATTAGGAAATATTATTTTAGATGATGGTATAATTGTAATATAAATGATAAATAATGAGAGTGTGGATATTTTGTGGTATTACTTAATATATAAGTTAACACTTTTTATGCTGTAACAGAAAGTAGTACTTAAGTTAAGTTGATGTCATATTATACAAATAAATGATATAATTATGTTGGCAACCCACAGACGGGCTAGTGCCCCCTTGTGGGACCCGCAAATTATTATTAAAAAAAAATAAATAAATAAATAACCACGAAAATTTTAGAACAGTAATGTGTTCTAATCCGGTAACCTTATTTCATTATTTCCTCCCCCTGAACACACCGCTGTTCACGTCCGATTATGAACATTATTGTATAAGATACCTTTTTATTAATATTATTAATATTATTATTGTTATTATTATTATTATTGTTATTATTATTATTATTATTATTATTATTATTATTGTTATTATTATTATTATTATTATTGTTATTATTATTGTTATTATTATTGTTATTATTATTATTATTATTGTTATTATTATTATTATTATTATTATTATTGTTATTATTATTATATCGGGAAAAAACAACGTTGTTTACATGATGGGGAGAAACAACATTCCCTCTTTGAGAATACATATAAATATTGTATCTGTGATCTTAAGGCTCACATAATATTATTCATGCTCGGCAGCCGCCGTGGGATGCATACGGTCGTCAGCGTGTTTCATGCGTCGAATGCACGTGAAGTGAACAACAAAAACAACCTCACAGCTTACCAGATATTTCGTGATTTCGTAAAACTATCTTTTTTTTATATATATATATATGTATTTTTTTTATTTTTTTTTATTTTTTTTTTTTTTATTATCATTATGTTTGTTAACCACTAGTCCTCCGCATTTGCAGATAACACGATACGCAACAAACCGTCGCAAAAAAAACCTTTTCAGCTAGTTTGATTGTATTAAGGAAAATCATCGGTTTGACAATACACACTAGTTCGAAATTTTCAAAATAAATTTTAAAAAAATGGACGGGAGCAAAAAAATAAAAACATCTGTCAAAGACTATAAAACACTTATTCATTACATTGTCGAAATACTTTTTTTTTATTATTTACTTACTTTTTTCTTTTTGTCTTAAAAGATTGTTGCTCAGTTCAGGATCGAGCATAGTCCATTAATGTACGCCTATATCCACCAAAATTCGGAACCGCCAGTTTAACCAAAAGCTCTAAATTTATGTACAACTATAAAAAATTCGCTAAAAAATTTCCCCGGCAATGATAAATCAATTATCCAAAATCTGTAGACATTCGTATCAAAGTAAAATCGATACAATGGCTTTCATTCAAATTAATCGGCGCTTCAAAAATACGTTAAAATAAAATTTATTTTATTTCTTTTTTTTTGTTTCTTGTCATAACGCATGATTCTTCACAAAAAAAAAAAAAAACGATAAGCCGCTGAAAGCAGATCCTAAATTTTGGTCGAAGCTAAAAACCAGAGTATGGAAATTTAAAAATTGCTAAGTTACGCTGAGAACATACCCCAATCGCTCGTGGTTTGTAGTCGTCTCAGTAATGTGTCACAGAAGAGAAGTACGACTGTAGTATAATGATGATTTAGCATTAATTCGGAATTTCCGATTCGATACAGAATGGTCAAGTACTTCTATGTTACATAGTTTAGGGGGAGGTGCACACTGAAGGCTAGGCGAGATGTTAGATGCTTTAGATTCACAAAAATTGAAAAATTCAACGACTATTAAAAGAAACGGGAGATGGTTGTGTAGGAGTTATGCAAAATGCGATCAGTACGTTTGATTTTGAAGAAGTAACGGAACCTGGAACGAGGATGAAAGCGAGTCATTGATACAGATTTCCGCAGAATATCCTTTTCGGAGAACGTAAAAACGTTTTCTTCATTCTACCGTTGGCGAATGTTCTCTCTCGCAGTGATTGACAGTCACCGAAACATAATAACGTAACAAGTATTCACCGCTGCTACTGTTATATATCCTAACCTATTCAAGGGAGAAATATTCAAAAAATGAACATATTCAGACAATTTCACAGTTTTGCAACCATCGGCTACGACTCTTAATCAGTGTTCACATATGGGATTCCAAGGCTCATCACATCTGACGCGGAACTCTGTATGCGGTCTACTTAAAACGAAATGTGGCCGCAAATATTGGTCTCAAATTTCGTGAAATAATTAACCGCCGTTCGCCGCTCTCTCGAAAAATTGTAAACAATTTAAAAGTTTAGATAATTCCTAAGTTGCTTCGCGGGAAATTTATAAAGATAGGCCTAACTAAAAAGCTATTGCTTCGAAATTCCAACTTGGCCATGCGCTGGTAATTTTAAATTGTTTTACGTGAAATTTACCTAAAATTATAATGTATTCCAAACTCCCGAGCTACTCGCGTGTCGTCGTGCTAGATTTCGGGATTAAAACTTTTACAGGTCAGTTAGGTGTAGTGTGTTATCTCCACTTCCCTTGATGGCATTGTAATCGTCAGACATATAGCAGATGAAGATTAGCATGCACACTTATATGTTTAATGCATGAAGATTGTATAATATTTAATTTTTAACCTTTTTTCTTTTTTTTTTTTTTTTTTTTTTTTTTTTTTTTATCACAAAACATTTATTATTCAAAAAATGACACGCCAATTAAAATTGCCCTTTCCATAAGAATTCTAGAACACAATCATTTAGAAATCGCCAGAATAGTTCCATATAGCAAGTTGCATCAGATTTTAAATATACATATATATATATACATATGTATGTATGTTTGTGTGAGTGTGCAAAAATTGTATTTTTCTTCTTTTTTCCGCACATCTAACACATTTATTACACACTATTGATGATACAAAGATATCACAGCTCATGACCGTTGCACAAAAAACCGTATCGAAATTTTATGCTGGGATTATCGAAATAAACCCATAGCAAACGGTCCCCTAGAGGGAGGAAATGAGAAAAAAGGTTGGAAGGTTGAAAGGGAAAGGTGAATATAATCTCCACGGAAATAAATAGTTAAAACGTGAAGGATAAAATTAAAAGAAAGCAACCTAAAATCACTCGGTTTGCAAACTTTCACGTTGAGCGGCTCCTGGGAGAAGCTAAAATTCGGAATATGCCTCTTGATGCGCACAAAAATAGAAAATAAATAAAAATAAGAACTACGTCTACTTCGTTAGACATGTTTTAACTCTTTTTCTGTTTTCGTTTTGAAATATATCAACAGCACCGCGTCATAATCATTATTATTAATAATAATAATGATAATAATAATGATAATAATAATGATAGTAGTAGGTTTACAAGGAGGCATGTGTGGTGGTTTAGTTAATCCGAAAGCACGATTAGGAAGATGGAAGTTGGACAATTTTAATAATGCGAAATATTGGAACAGCAGACCGACAAGCCACGAATGCGCATATACCGGCGGAAGAATATTTTAACAACATCGTAAACAGAGGCAATAACACCCAGGGCCATGCACAATAAATCACAATGGAAACTACAACGACCGGTAAATAATGAACGGTGCCAGTGTGCGTATATGGAATGTGTTGGTTCACGGAGCAGAGGACTTTTGGCTGTAGCGGAGATGTTGCTTAAAAGCATAGCGCTACGGCGTCCGAGTATCGGTGGTATATATATAGAACGACATCGGCGCGTTCTAGTCGCTGCCCGAGCTGCGGTAACCATGACGACCGGAGCCTTAAAATCTGCCTCTTACCAGTAGGGGGATTTCTAAGAAAAATGCCATTTCTTAAAACTAAGACGATGGATATCGATCGGGGCTCTCTCTGCAGCCGTCCCTCACAGTCCGAAATTTCTTCCACTCCGGACAGCCTCGTCGCCGCCAAAACACAACGGCCGATACACTCGCATCTATTCTTCCCAAGTCATCCCACAGCTCCTGCTGCTCTTCATCGTCTTTTCACCGCCCTTTACTTACTTAATTCCACGAAAACGCTTCGCCCCCTTACCCCGTTCCTCACCCTCGGCGACCCGGTACTTGGTTCTCCGGAATCCGGGTCCCGTAACCCACACTCCGCCGTTCCTCCGTGCCGTGCCTCGTCCTATTCGAAATGCTGCAAAACCGAAACGGTCCTCTCGCGAAATACCGGGATTACTTCACGAGATGGCAATTTCGCACTTTTAAAAGTGCAACTCGTTTGCGGTTTTTTTGTTGTTCTCTTTTTATTTTTCAGCTGTCGCAATTAATATGACAAATATCGTCGTATCAATGAAACAAAACAACACACATAGCGGCTGCTAAATAATTATCCTTTAACATACATGAAGAAAAAAAAAAGAAAATACAATTATCATAACATTCGAAGTATGTCGATGACGATGTAGCAATTAGTTTTTAAGAAAATCGACTATATTTTGCATGATGAAAGAATATAAATACTGTAGACGGCATAAAAGAAATGTTTTTGAACGTATCGATTGATGGTACTCGATGAAAAAATATCGAAATCCAGCTACCGTGGCCTAGTTGATTAGTGTTAATTGTGTATTAGGACCTGGTTCGATTCCAGTTGCCGCACACTGAAACAAACAAAAATTTCACTCGCACTGGGTTAATGTCCTCGTTATTAAAGAAATATCAAATTCGAATTTTTCCTATCCTTAGTTTTTCATAAAAGCTAAAGCGATTACAAAACATAGCTAAATGGAAAATTACAATATATATATATACAAATAATATACTTATACGTATTAGAGACATCGATATCCCTGCGCCGGGTATAATATGAAAAACCGATATATGTTTCACTGTAAAGAAAATTTATATTCTTGAAGTAATAAATTTCTGACTATTACCAGTTAAAGAAAATACTTTGGTATAATAAACTCATTTGCCGTAAGAATGAGTTGCAGTCAGTTAAAGCAACTCTGCTATAAGTATTATAGAAGAGCTCTAGCATCCAGAGGTTTACAAAGCTTGGCGTGTGATACTAAAGACTAACATTAAGTTACAATATATATTTATTGTTAAAATAAAAATTGATATCGATTGAATTTCAATGGATTTTGATTAAATAACGAGGTCATTTTATGGAGTTCGATACGATAACCGCTTCCTTTTTTGTCGGGGCTATGCTTTTCAATGTGTGGCAGAGAAATTTGAATTAAGTTCTACTCGAGTAATAACATACCAACTACGCTACAGCAGCTAACTAGGGAACAGTTTTACGATCGTTGTCAGTTCGTTGTTACGTATAATAATTCTAAACAATTGCTTTTGTTGTGTTCTCGTCTGGTTACTTTTTTATGAACATTAACCCAAAAAAAAAAAGGAAAAAGGGGGATTATTAATAAAAATAATTCGCAGGAAGCGGAAATAATAGAATTAAGAGGAAATGAAAAAAAAAATTAAAAAGAAGGATTGGGACATACCAAGTTTTATTAAAAAAGGACTTCGGCAAAGACAGTTAAAATATCACTTTCCGCTTTTTTTTCGTTTCATTTCATCTCGTTAAGACCCATTTGGCTATTCCCTTGTTGCACTTTTTTTTCATACTTATTTATTTATTTTCTTGTCGGTATTTTGAGTTTCGGGTAAAAATGGCAAAAAAATTGTCAAAAAGCTACTTTAATGACTTTTCAAATACGAAAAAATAACCAAAAAAAAACAAAAAAATAACCTGATAATTGTCCTTTTATTTTTGAATAGCAACCTCATCGTAATACGCTCAATATTTTATTGATAAAATCTTTCCCTCCCATTCGCAGGTGTTAAATTATTATAAATAACAGAAAGAAAAAAAATTAGGAAACTAATTTAATTTCTATTATTATGTATTACTAAAAATGCTAGATTATAAGATGCCCCAGTGTAAAAGAAAATAATTCAAAGGCGTAATTTCTGGGTAATATTGATTTTTATCGCGACCAACGTTAATAGAAAATATTTTTCTTTTCTGGTGCAGGGCAAATTAAAAAAAAAAAAAAAAAAACATTAATTTTTAAAAACTTGCTAAATTATTTTCAATCGACTTCAAGAAAATCGGAAATTTTTTATGCAGGACTTTTTGAAACTTTTTGACTACACCTATGGTCTTCTTCTGGCGCGAGAGTTTTACAAAAAAGATACGGATCAAAATAACCGACTCCAAAATTATTGTAATCTTTTGAACACGCCATATACATACATATATATATATATATTTACTAATTAATTAAGGTATATATAATTTCTATGTTATAATAAGTATGTATAAGTTTGTACCGAAATCAAATAAACGATAATAAGAGTGTCGGGCACTCACACAACGGGCATACTTGCCCAGTGAGACCCACAAACTTATTTTAAAATTTAAAAAAAAAAAAAGAAAATATATATATATATATATAATTTGAGGGAGACAAGAAATAAAAATATTTTATAAAAGTTCAGCCAACTTTGTGAAAATGTCTCAACACCAGTGCAGTTCGCCACTTCTAGAGTTCAACCATAACTTCGGACCAGTAAAATTTCTAATTAAAAGAAAAAATTATAAATAAGTTTTTCTCAAGAATCTATATGCACTACAAGATCTGATCGTGTCAGAACCCAAATAAGAAAAATAAAGAGCTTTAATAACCCTGGTAACTTCAAAATTAACTGCCGTTTTATGGGCAATACTCATTAATGTGTCGATTTTAAAAGACCAACTTTGTTTCAAAATCAAAATTCTACGAATTTCTCTTTTCCCTTTTGTACACAGCTAAAACATTACACTATTACTGTTATGTTGGCGACAGTTCGTGATTTTGAAAATGAACGGTAAAATGTCTAATCCTCTGATAAATAATAAAAAAATGGAAAAAATATGAAAAAAAAAACAAACAAATTTGAAACTTAGGTTGTTTGAGCTAATCTCTTTTCATTCTCATGGTAACTTTTTTACATATTGAAATCTTTAAAAACAGCGTATGCCGCTGATTGGAGCACGATGGTTGAAATATGAAAAAACTTCTTTAAAGACAGGGAAAAACTGGATCGTGTAGAATAAAAGCATCAGAAACATCGTCCACGTAAGCCTAAAGAGTCGAGAGAAATATACAAATCAGTTCTCGCTCGTGCAAATCGTGTAAATCTTCCGAAATTCTGTGGTAGCCTTGCTCTTTGTTGCTCCGGCTAAAATGTGGGGAAGACCGCGTCTGTGAGAAAATATTGGTCTGGAAAAAAATACAACTCGTTCCTGACACAAACGATCTCGTCACGAACAAACGCTGGCTTCATACGAGAGGGATGCTGGCAGCATGTACCAAAAAGCCTGTTATTGTGGCGCCCTTACAAACGAGACGGACCAGTTCTACTAGCTTATATCACACTCTTATCATCAGCGACAAAAACATTTTATTAGGCTCCTATCTGGACTGCGATTAAGTGCTCCCGTCAGTTTTTTGCATTCTCCGTGAAACATCTTCTCGAAGGTACGTGTAGTAATTAACGATATCTTTTTAATTTAATTTAAGCGTATTAAGTATTGAAATAAAAAAATTGGCGGCCGATCGTGCTGGAAAAAAAGTTTCCGAAAGTTCGCGAATCCCGAAATTTGTAAACATTTTCTCGGTACTTTTACAGAATTACATCGCCCAGTTTCATTTCATCCAAATATATTGTTACCGCTCAAAGTTGATCTAATTACGTCCAAAACCAGAGTCGTGAGACCTTTTTTTTTTCGAAAATTAAAAAAAAAAAAAGTTACGCCGGATAAAAGTCAACGGATAAGGTATATAGAGTAATTCTCGTATTCCGATTCAAAAAGTATTTTGCAAACCGCATGATCAATAAGTAAAGATGCTGATTGCGTTTTGTTTTTTTTTTTTTATTTCTTTTTTCTCGGACTCAAAATGACCCCCATTAAGTATTATAGAAAATTAATTATTAAAATTTCGATACGATGAGAAATAGAAATAATAAACTTCTTCGGTCGGTGCCATGACCGTTCTCGATCTTAGACTCATCTGATTGCATGATTAATTCTTTGTAGGCACCCCTATCCTTTGCTGTGCGGAACAGTTCTTCAACACTGCAATCTGTCCATGTTTGTATGTTTTTGAACCTAGATAATCTTGTTCGTTTAACTCTTCTTTTTCCTTCCACCTTTTCCATCAATATATCCTGTAGTAATATGTACTTCGGCCGTCACGTGACCGAAGTATTCTATTTTGCTTCTTCTTTCGACACCGTCGATCAGCTCCTTTTCTTTTCTCATCGTCTGTAGTACCTCCGCGTTTGTCTTCTTTTTGGCCCGTGGGATCCTGAGTAAACATCTATAACACCAAAACTCGAAGGCTTCTAATCTGTGAAGTGTTCTGGACGTCAATATCCACGTTTCGACACCATATAGTAATACCGACCAGACATAGCATTTCAGAGTTCTGAATCTTAAATCAAAGTCCACGAACTGTGAGTGTCTTCTTCATTTTCATGAAGGCAGAACGCGCTTGCTCAATACGACATCTAATTTCTCCGCCTGGGTCACCATATTTATCAATCTTGGCACCAAGGTATATTTATATTTATCGACTTGTTCTGGTCTGCCGTTGTTTATCACTATATCGATAGGGTGTGAGTCGTTTGAGATGGCCATTACCTTCGTTTTCTTCACGTTAATTATCAGTCCATATTTATTGCATACTTTTTCCCCACCGCTTTTATTAATATAGTTAGGTCTTCTGCACTTTCAGCCATCAAAACTGTGTCGTCCGCATATCTGATGTTATCGATATTTTCACCGCCGATTTTAACACATTCTTCTCTGTCATCAAGGGCTCCTTTGAAGGCCTCTTCCGCGTATATATTAAACAGCAAAGGAGACAATATATACATCATTGCCTTACTCCCTGTTCAATACTAATTGGATCTGATATTTTGCTGTTTTCTAATGAGATTACTGCGTTTCGGTGTAAGTAAAGATTTTTTATTATACGCTTATCCGCGTCATTGGCCTAGATGAAGCGGATAAGCGTATAATAAAAAATCTTTACTTACACCAAAACGCAATAGAGAAGGTGTAAAAAAAAACAGCTTTGTTTACGGTAGGGGAGATATTGAGATTAAGGAATACAATAGAAAATGTTCAGAAGACAGAGCGGGACATTCGAAAAAAACATATAGTTAGGAATATACATTCTTAGTTATCATTAGGAGAGTGTAAAGGGTAATATGGATAATTTATAAGTGAAAAACGATAGCGTGATGAGTGAAGTAAAGTGTGTAATCTAAACGGAGAAAGATGTCAAATAGCATGGTAAATAAGGAAAGTAAGAAAAGCAGGAACGAAAAGAAGGAACATGATGTCCAGAATTTTAAGTAAAATATTGGAGAAAGAAGATTATCTAATAGTAGAGAGCCCGCTAATGTCTTTGAAAACAATTTTTATACAAATACATGAAAAAGTAATCGGAGTTTGAAAATTTTCAAATTGTAGAATTCAAATTTTTTTCATGCGTGGTTGAGTGAACAATGTAAACGAAAATCTATTTCTCTCGTAACAAATAATATGCGAATAAATTGCTTCGATGCTGAAATGATTTTTAATGTCAAGCTAAAAAAAAAAAACTCCTCAAAACAGAATTA
The DNA here is from genome assembly GCA_039619475.1 of Icerya purchasi. Classification (NCBI taxonomy): domain Eukaryota; kingdom Metazoa; phylum Arthropoda; class Insecta; order Hemiptera; family Monophlebidae; genus Icerya; species Icerya purchasi. The sequence continues at coordinate 149,313,410 of CM077115.1, forward strand.
TATAAGAACATGTATTTTAATTTCAAAAATTTAATACCGATAATGCGAGCCGTGTACATATATATATATATATATATATGTGTACATATATATATATATATATATATATATGTGTACATATATATATATATATATATATATGTGTACATATATATATATATATATATTAGAAAACAAGACCGACGCTGTCGCAGGCTCCAGTATGAGTGATTGTTAACAATTGTTAAGTAATAAAATTTTCTGTTCTAGTAATGACGATTTTCTACGGTTTTACACATTCACGATTGTTTCGAGATCGTTGAAGAAACCAGAAATGATTGACAGACACAGGCCCGTGCCCAGAATTTTGGAAAGGGGGGGGGGGTGAAAATTTTCTTTGCATATTTATTTTATAATACATTTTTCACTAATATTCGTACTATTAATAATTTCCATCATTTTGATTTATATATTAATAATTTACATAAATGAATTAACCCGTATATGAACATTAATAAAAATTACATATGTTATTAATTATACTCGTAATAAAAAATTTTTTGCATAAAATATTAATAAAGCACCTAAAAATATGGAGCATATTTTTTCTTTTTTCTTTTAAACGTAGGTAAGAACACCCTAAAAAATCATCAATATTTATTTTAAATTTGTGATTTTTTTCAGATTATTTTGTATTTATAATAACTATTTCAGTTCTCTCATGGGGGGTCCCCCCCCCCGTGGACACGGCCTTGGACGGACAGGTCAGTTTTTGAATTCCGACTACGACGGTAGACGTTGAATGTTGTAAAACCGTCGAAGCGATACGTTTTATCCGGTTTTAATTAAAACGTAACCCAGACAATTGATCATTATACAACAGTCTATTTGCATTGGATATCCAACGATCGGCTGGTTAAATTTTTCTTCTTTTTGGGCTTAATAGTCTTCTATAATTTTCGTAGAAAAATCGTTTTTAACTGACCTATGTCATTCTTTGCAGAATGAAGTAAATGGTTTTAAAGGATGATACGAAAGTATTACAGATTTTGTTACAGAATTTTCTTGTTACGTTCAGTATAAAAATGATGTAATTTTAAGCGGGCAGCGAAAATGGAATTATCCTTCAGCGTATAAGAGTAACATAATCCATTAAAGATATATGTGTTGTGCCAAAAAATGAATAATAATTTTTGAGTTATTTTAGAGTTTTGTTAGTTTCGCTAGAGTATTTAGATTAAAAATTTGAGGAAACAAATAAACTTCTATTTACACATATCAGTCATGACTCCATCATAGTCTCCGTTCAATTAGAGTCCATTTTCAAATGCACCAGTCAGGCCTATGTGCATATCAGTTCAGTTTTGGGAGTTTTAATTAAATAGAAATTTTTACAAAAGAGGAGTTATAACAGTTATATAGCGGATTGCTTTCGATGAACAACACGAGGAGCCGGAAAATGTGGAAAAACCCCTGCGGCCACATGAAGCGTGGAAAGAAATAGTAGAAGAGAATTTGCTACTTTATTTAAAGAACTGATGATTTTTTTAATACTTCAGAATGCCCGAAGAATACAGCTTTGAAAAAATAAAATAAAAGATCATTTAAATCAACTTCTAGCCATCTTCCAACTTCTGTGCGTCGTACAAAAAAGAATGTGGCGGAACGATGTCTGACAGGTGGTCGAATTCTGAACAGTAACTAACGAGTGCAGAGTGTGGCCTTTCACAAGAAAATAGTTTTTTTTCACACTGTGGCGAGACGGATATCCCGAAACTGCAACGAGCCATCGCTAATATGTGTAAATATAGACCTTAAGAAAGATAAAATACCAACCAAGAATATGAAATCGGGATTAGAAATTAGAAAGTAGGGTCAATCGTTACGATACTGCGAATATATTTAACAGGTCTGACGATCGATCAATCGTCAGAAGCAATTATCTTGAGTTTTCTTATTTTAGCGTAGATCTATAGTTTTCAGGATAGCGATTTTATTGTTTTACGGCGAATCAAAAACATATAAAAACGTTCCTTCGAATCATCTGTTTATGCAGAATTTCTGCATATTATAATATGTCGGTCGCCATTAATTACGCGTTTATCGATTATCGTTACCTCTTAAAACAGAAAGTTCATAAGAAAAAATTATACGCAAATTAATAAACAAGATGCAACTTAAAAAAATGTTTCCACATGTATCAATATATATATATATAAATGCATATAAGAATATCAGCAATTAACAAATGCGAGCTTATGTAATATTTCCGTGCTTTTATCGATTATTGCGATCAAGTTTGTTTGATCGAGTTTTACCTCGAATTAAATGAATATCAAATTAACTGAGAATTATTTTTACCGTGGGGGGACCACCCTGTATTACCAGATGTGATAGTTTTCTATAATTCATATAGAAGAGTTGGCACCAATTGACTCAACATCTTTGAACTATTCTGAGGAATTCGATAATAAAAATGCTACATAATTTTTACAGATTACCTTCGGTGTAAAAATTTGATATCCATTAATATGTACATTTATTCATTTATAAATCGCCCGTTCTCCTATTCTGCATCTTTGTCCTTTCTTTATTTCATCTAACGTTAAAAAAACATCTCCTAAAGTTCTTTCATTATACTGGGACCGGAATTTTTCGCTCATATCAGGCTGATCGGAAAAATCCAACCGATGGTACGTAAGACTATTTTCAAAAAAGAACGTTATCTTTATTTAGAGGATATCATCGTGTGACTTTCGGGAAGATAACTCTCTCTTCGGTATGATTGCACCAGTACTGTCAACCGGCTCCTTCAATACAGGCCGTTGGTAAAAACGAATTACATTATACATTCCATCAAAATTATTAATAATTTATAAATAATTATTAATAATGACAAAGTTCGGGCCCGCGCAAATCTTTATTTCGAACAATAACTAATTTCTTACTGTGCTAGTGTGCGTAATACAATCTGTAAGAATACTTGCGAGTATTGGGGCGCGGGAAAAAATTTTTTGAATCAAGTTTTCGCATCAAAGACCATCTCTGTTTCCTTTTGTAAATATGTATATTCATTTTTGCCATAGATTCCGAATGTAGTTTAAGACATTCCCACACAGATGATATGCTCATTGTGTAACAGTTTGCCAGACCAATTGTTACTTTGGAATTCAATTGGATCGTTCTTCTAAATTTAACAATTTTGGGGTTGCGTAGAAGTGGAATACTTTAATAAAAACCTTAAGATACACCGCGAATGCCGATGTTTCAATCGTTACCTCGATTATCGGCTCTTATCATAATAAATTTATATCATTTAAAAAAAAAAAAAAAAAAAAAACTTTTACACAAGCAGCCTTTTTCCTTCGAGGATCAGGAACGAAAAAAAAAATTAAAGGCAATATACTGATATGCGTAGACGAGACCGAAAGTAAAGTTGAGTCTCCCTTCCTTATGTCAATAGAGGTCTTTGATGCACCCGCACTCGATATCCGTAGAATTCCTCCAGAAGAGTAAACACAAGTTAGCTTCTCTATTTTGACACTCCAATCCGGGGTCTAAACATCGTTCTTTCACGAACGCCCATTATGTACCTTAAGCCACTGAAAATAATTTTAACGCTAACGTCCAACTTCTAAAATAATACCACTTTCCCTACCAATTCTACACGAGAGTGATAGATGGCCCCGGGAAATATATCGGACACTATCCTGTACACATGAAACGAATTCCGATGTTCCATCTTATTCCCCCCACTGTGACACAATAAAGTTAAACAGCTCGACATTTCTCAAGCAGAGATCATTTTCTTTATATGTATCACCTAAAAAAAAAAAAAAAAACGCAATTTAATACTTATTATTTTTATAAATCGGGGATCCCATAAGGCAAAAGTTTTATCACTGTTTACCCATATTGCACGATAAAACGTATGTTATAAATAATTCGTAATCTATGTATAAATGAAAGTTGAAAAATTTGCGCCTATTCGGCCAGTGGTCTGTCTGTTTATTTTTGTTCCAGTTTTCTCCGATGAATCAGATTTGATCTGGCCGAGTTTTGGAGTTTTTGTTAATGAAATTAAGAAAATCAAAAAGGCATATAAAATAACGTAAACAAATTTAATAAAACTTTTACTACGTTAATTTTTTTTAAATAAAATGATTAGGTAAATATATATATAAATTAAACGTAAACATTTAAATATAATGTGATTCATTATCATGAAATCGTGCGTAATATCTCTGTCGTGGGAATATCGTAATAGTGAACACACACACTCTATGCAACTTTTTCCAACAGTTGTTCAGATCATGTGAGACCATCTCTTTCCTTCTACTATTTCTTCAAAAATTACTGTCTCTAATCCATCCACCCTTATTATCTTATTACACAACCAAAGAAGAAAAAAATCAGCTTCTGTACAACACCTTTGAATCTGTTAGAGATTATTTATAATTAGCAAAATAATTTACGGTAGATTTATAACCGCTTAACGCTTCGGACAGTTCACACAGACTATCATCAGAAGCGAACTAAAGCAACAGTACGTAAATTAAAAATGAAAAAATATATCACGGAAAACCCAAGCCGATAAACATGCCTAAAAACAAGAGAGAAACACCAACAAAAAAAAAAAAAAAAATATACATGAAAAAACCCCAAATACAAATAAATATAAAAAAACCCAAAAACCGGCGAAAAAATATCGATAACTTCCGAAAACTTCTAGACGAAGACGAATACGAATATGAATACGAAAAAGAAAGAGGAAAAAGTCGAATGAACAACAAGTTAAAGAGTGGAAATATTAAACATAAAAATAAAAAAAAAAAACCTTTTTTTTTGTAAAAAACCGAGTAATATAACAAAATAAATTAGAAAAGCACAAAAAAAAAAAAACACCCGAAAAAATAAATAAACACCGCCAGAAAAGAAAATTACCTCAAATAACCGTCGGAAATTCCTAAATGACGACAAAAGAGGAAAATACAAACGATCGACGGGTTAAAGAAAGGAAATATATAAAGATAAAAATATAAAAAGCAACAATGAACATAGGAAATAACAGTAATGGAACAAAAAATAAATTAGAAAAACACAAGAAAAAACCATGAAATAATAATTAACACTGCGAGAAAGGAAATTCCCCCCAGGGCAGCAAATATAAAACATAAACAACAACTGCCGAAAATTCATAAAAAATTTGCCTGTCAAACACGACTGGAAAACTCACCTGGAAATTCAAAAGAAAATAAGGAAACAAAGCACAGAAGACGCAAAAGCAACAGAGACCCAGGAAGAAAGAGAAAACTGCAAGGACAAGAGAACGAAGGAGACGGAAGCCGAGGAAACCTCAAAAAGACAACATTACACCATCGAAACAAATTACATGTTATTCTTAACTAACGAAATTATCGGTCTCGAAGTGGGCGGAGTATGAAAACCATCTTCGCGGTTAAAATTTGACCATTTCCCGATCACAATTGCTTCCCTAATCAGCCTTTTTTCTGTCATGATTCTCCTTAACCAGAACTTATCAAACGAGATACTGTGTTTTGTTTTTATAGCCTTTTATTTCCTGGTGTTCTGCTAGTGCTGATTTCTCAGCTCAGTTTTATTTCCAATCAGCTATTATATGTTCCTTAATTTGAACATTAACCGTTCGACCAGTCTGCCCAATGTAACCTAGATCACACTAACACGGCACCTTACATACACCAGAGGTGTGAAAAAGCTTACTCTTGTTGTTACCTAGTATGTTTCTGATTTTTGCACAGGTAGTGAATACCGGTCGGATGCTGTTTTTTTCCTTAGAATACCACCTATTTTTTCGTTTACTCCTTCGACGAACGGGGGGACGGTAATGCTCGTCAACCGTGCTTCTTTTCCCTTTTTCAACTTTGTTCCTTCAATAAGTCTATCAAATCTTTTTTATACACATATCAGCTTCGGACCTATTATAACCATTTTTTACCACAACTCCTTTCAGACGTGTCAACTCTTTATCGGAATTAACTGCACCACAAATTGTTTTAGCCCCGACCTTGAGAGTCAGGAATATACCCAACCTCTAACTCAGGCAATGATGAGAATCTTTATGCAGGTATCTGCCCGTGTGAGCGCTTTTTTGGAACGCTCAGGTACTCTTAACATTCCAACATTATTCCTGTTTACTATCTAAAAATGCCAGGATACCACTACTTTCATCTTCCTTAGCGAACTGGATGTTCCTGTGTGAATTTTTCTTACGTTTTTATAATTTATTTTGCTATATTACTCCGATTTTTTTTTTTTTTATTGTCTGTTGTTGTTTTTTATATATGTTTTTATTTTTCCATGTTTAATATTTCCATTCTTTTACTTATTGTTCATTCGATTTTTCCTCTTTCGTCTTCGTATTCTCATATTTGTATTCGTCTTCGTCTAGGAGTTTTCGGCGGTTATCGATATTTTTTGGCTAGTTTTTTGGTTTTTTTATGTTTATTTGTATCCCCTGTACTTTCTATTTTGGTTGGTATTTCTCTGTTGTTTTTACGTATGTCTAACAGCTTGGGTTTTCCGTGATATGTTTTTTTCTTTTTTGTCGCTATTGTCGACCGTAACTTTTCGTTCCACTGCTTTAGTTCGCATCTGATGATGATCAGTATAAGCTGCCTGAAACGTTAAGCGTTATTAATAAAAGAATTTTGTATAACATAGTGTCCAATCATGTTCACCATGGAAGTCTTACATTATTTATATAGTTATGTTTGTAAATTAATCAGTGAAAGCGTATTCCGTAAAATATGTCATGAAAGTTTTATAACGCAGTAACGGTGAATTTTAGTAAAAAATTTTATTTGATATCGGATGTAACGGCGAGCCGATTATAACGAGCGAATTATAGTCATTAATTTTCGATCTCTAAAGAATACGGTTCGGCTTATAGGGCTGAAAATGAAATTCCGATTTTCTATCGAAATTTCAGCACGTGTAGGGCAGCGGGACATATGAATATTTTGGGGCGTGTGGTCTGCAACAACAGGGGAGCGTCTGTCCGCGGCGATACGAACTGTTAAAGTCTCGTAGAATTCTTCCGGTTGTTTTTTTTTTTTTTTCTGACAAAGCGAACACTCGGTCCATGTCTGGGTGACACTCTTCCGGAAGAAGTTCCGCGTCTACGTCTTCTCTGCCGATTGCGTTCTTTAAGGAATTATTAAGATAAAATAAAAAAGCCTAACGCGCTCATCAGTTATTAGTTCGTCATCAATTTGAGTCGATTAAAAATTCCCGGTACTTGGCATGTTCAGAGTCCCGGATTAGAAACCCGAAAAAAAAACATCAGAAGAGAAAGACGGCAAGTGTTTTGGACCGGAACTGATTAACTTGACAATTCGATTCATTGGCGCCCGTAATCAGTGGAAACATTTCAATATATATATATATATTGTTATATATAATACATGATCGCCTCAATTATTATCTACTTCCACAAATTTCTAAAGAACGAGCTGGTTTTATGCCGGGTAAAGGCACCCGAGAACAGATATTAAACGTAAAGCAAATAATAACATTCCGGGGCTGCTTTGTTTTTTAGACTATAATAAAGCTTTTGATAACATTAAATGGCCAAAACTGCGGCAGATTTTATTAGAAATGGGTACACCAAAACATCTAATTTACCTCATACAATAACTGTACGTAAATAACAAAGGACATATAAAACTGGAGACCGATAAATCCGGTGAGTTTAAAGGGGAGTACGCCAAGGCTGTTGTATATCACCGATTCTCTTCAATATTTGTTGGAGAATGGATTATAAGACAGACAATGGACGGCTGGCATGGGGGAATATCATTCGGAGGTGCGAAAATCACAAACATAAGATTTGCAGATGATACGGTAGTACTAGCCAGCACGGAAAGGGAAATGTACGAATTGTTATTAAGAATAGAAACGGCTGGAAAAGAGACCGGTTTAGTACTCAACAAACAAAAGTGTTCGATGTTAATTATTGATAAGGATATCCAACAACCGTTAAAAATGCTACAAGATATACAAACCCAAGATAAATTAATCTATTTGGGTGCCTGCATTTCAAGAACTGGAGGATCAGACGAAGAAATAAAGAGACGGATAGCACTGGCGAGCACCGCGATGGGAAAGCTTAACCGTATATGGAAAGATCATAAGATCTCTTAAATAACAAAATCACGACTCGTGCAAACTTTGGTGTTCTCTATAGCGACTTACGGATCGGAAACATGGACGATCAATGAAACCATGGGAAGGAAGATCGCAGCTTTCGAAATGAAAGGGTATCGAAAAATCTTAAGAATCCCATGGACGGCCCACAGGACAAACGAGTATGTGTTAAAAGAGCTCAAGATCGAAACCAACCGACGGCTATTAACATCCATCAGGAAACGTATGCTAGGCTTTTTCGGTCATATAGTAAGAGCAAATGAGCTGGAGAAAACGATTTTGATGGGAAAGGTCGAGGGGAAAAGGAAGAAAGGCAGACCAAAGAACCGATACATCGACCAGATCAAGTAAATATGCAGATTAAATTTACAACATACCATAGATTTAGCACATAATCGGTATAAATGGCGACGTGTTGTATTTTGCGTCAAATAAGGTTACGACATCCGACTCGGATAACGAAATGGAAAAAAAATATATATATATTATCAGTGGCGAATCCTAATTTTTTCCCGGACTTCTCTAAGACAGAAAATGTTGAAACGGAATTAACTCGACATACAATCGCACGCATTACTACATAGACATAAACAAATTAAGAAATCAAAAAAATTAAATTCATTTAAAAGAAATTTAATACGACAATGTACATAAAGAAATGTAATAAATCAATATAAATAATTTACGTGAAGAACGAAAAGGAATAATGCAAAATAAATTAATAAGTAAATAAAAATGATTGTTAAGTAACTTTAAGATGAAGTGAAATATATACAGCCGCCTTTGTTCTGTAATAAAAAAATTCAAATATATCTATTTAAAAGTGAAAACGTCTTCTGTTTTAAATATCCAATTTAACATCGCTGATTCGCTGTACTACTGTTTCCGTACCGCTTTTTGTTGGTTATTGTTGACGAATTTTCGCTAGCGGTATATTTCGCCAAACTTATTTATCAGTTAGGCGTGTGAATATCATTTCGCTATGATAGAATAGCGGTAGCATAGTCCGCAGCAAAGACTGGTTCCTTGGTTCAAGTAGAGAAGTACCTTGTTTGTTAAACGCTTCGATCTGTTTGCCCGTGCACACAGTGGTTTTATATGTCTGTATGCTTCTCAATGCGCCCTTAATGACTTGTGTTAACTTCAGAGAAGTGTATTCACAACGTCTGACAAACGCAACATAGTAAAAGACAAACTGACGGGACACTGACATTTACTACATTAAGCATTTTTCTTCACGTCAACTTCTCGGATTTCCACTGACAGGCTAAAATCTGTCCCTTTAGCTAAATTAATCTTTGTTGCCAGTGAAAAGTACCAGAGGGCCCGCACTGATGTGCTGAAAGTCGAGGAAAGTTTTTTTTAAGACGAATTACAAATGGCTGTGCCTCGAAGCCCCGGCCATGTGTCACCGCAGTAACATTTCACTATTTACTGCTCCTCGTAAGTCACTTAATATTGAGTAAGTGTTGAAACTTACGACTACTCTGTTAAATGTAGTGCGCTATTTATCGTCACCCGGTGCCGCTGTGATAATGATTGATTGTGTCGCAACATAAAGCCTAGCCATATTTAGAGAATTCTATTGCCCGGATCAAAAAAAAAACAAAAAACGTGCAATATAAACGTACTGTTCGCTCTGCCAAAGTACTTGGGGCTAGTTAAATGTTAAAACCGATTGGCTATTTATACTGTTGTTCCATGTGCGAGTATTCTTCTCAATGCGCTCCAGGTGTATTGCTGGCGAATTATCTGATACTTCTAGTCACGCAGTGAAGTATCGTGAAAAAGAAAAAAAATCTACTAGTACTCCGCTAACAGCAGGCATTAACTTGGCCCAAGAGACAGTTTTTAGCTGGCTAGTAAAAATTTGAGAAGTAAAAATTTGTAACGTGCAAACGTCTATCTGTGAGTGTTGAATAATAGTTAAACTTCGATTTGATAGTCTGCTCACTTTCCTGTTGCAGTTGCCAGCAGTACCGTTGCAACATTAACGAGTCGCTGAGAATGTATTGAGAAGCACACACGCACATACAACAACATAAAGAGCCAGTCAGGTTAAGTATTTAACTAACGAAATATTCTCTACTTCGGCAGAGCGACCAGCGCTTTGTACAGTGCACATTACTCTATATTCGGCTAGACTTGATCGGTCACACTTAATGGCGGCGTTTATGCAGTAACACAATCAGTCACTATTACAACAGCATCAGGTGGAGGTAAAAACAGCGCTACATTTAACCAGCGAGTATAAATGTTAACGATTGTTCTACTGAATGACGCAGTAGCAAATAGATTATTGTGGCGATGCACGCTGACTATGACATTTATACAGCTGTTTACAATTTATTTACACATAAAAATAATTACCTCAATTTTCGAAGCCTTACTCTTCTATTTCTTTTCCGGTTGTCTAGTATAATATATAATTCTACCTAAAACAAATTTAAAAAAAAGTACACAAGACAATTTAATATTTGCTAATATTACTAAGCTTTTTTTTTTCCCCCTATTTCAAAGGCTTTAACACGGTGCGTTTAACCACTAAGGTCATTAAAGCACGTGAAGCCTTTTTAAGAAGGTCATACATGATGATAGAGACTGCTATCTTGCATGAACGCTAACGCCTTTGTGACTGAGGACCGGACGGCCGATAGTATTTTACTAGCAGAACTTGGTATAATGTGCACAGATTGAGTCGCCTGCAAAAGAGGAGTACAACCGTTTAGATTAAGGAATACGGTGGAAAGTGTATTTTGGTGCCCCTTATGGAAATCTACGTATATTATTTTTGTTACGGAGTAAGTAAGTTCATTTTTTATCAGCATCGATTCAGGCATTGGCGAACCGTTGCAACTTGGATTGTTTTATAGTCTAAGAAATTACGTAGGTATATTTACGCATTCGTCGCGCGATTCTTCGTGATCGCAGTTTTAGCAATAAAACGTGCCACCCAGCTGGTCAAATAATTTCAAAAAAATATTGTTTAGAAATGCTGTTGGTAAGTGAAAATTTCGAACCGCTAGATTTCTGGTTAGGTTTTATATTTTTAAAAAACTTTACGTGAAATATTTTAAAGTGATTTATTATTTGAAATAGATTTATTAATTTTCTTTATCTAAATTTAAATTCAATTTTCTCTTGTATGAAATTAAAAAAGAAAAAAAAAAAAAAAAGTGGCTTCTTAACTTGTTTTTTTGTTTGTATGGTATTGTACGCAATTGTATGTTGAGCTAATTCCATTTCAACATTTTTCTGTCTCAGAGAAGTACCGAGAAAAAAATCAGGATCCGAACTTAGCAGCTAAAGTGCTTAGCTAAACATATTGGTCTTTCGGAGCCCGACGCCTGAAAAAATTACGATTTATTTCTAGATTCGTGCAGAAATTCTCACGAGATCGCCCTCTGCGTAAGTTATCCAGAATTCAGTAAAGGCGACGGTAATTTCGCAAAGAAATAAAAAGAACATCAGCTGATCTAGAAAAAGGAAAGCAAAACAGCTTGCAATAATTAGGTACTAGAGAATCATTTTAATCATTATTCTAACAACTGGTCGTTTGAATTGCCTTCCGTAATGAGTAATTATGTTCCGAAAGAGGGTTCAGATTGATCACGTAATCCAGAAATTATTTGCTTGCCTCCTACGATTTCCTATACAAATGCCCTCTTTCTTCCTTTTTCTCATTACTCTTGGAATTCCCTTCTAATTTGTTAGCCTCGACTTACTTCCTCCGGATTTCTAATGGTTACACTTCCAACCTATTTCAATCTCATTAATACGAATGTCTTAGCTTTTCCTTTTACTTTGTACCAACTATTATGCCTTCTTACTGTTTTTGTCTTCCCTTTTCTCAATCCCTATAAAATACGTTCCCTGTTTCACCATTACGGCTGCGTTTAATATAGTTCAGTGGAATTGTCGTAGCCTCAGAGCCGATAAAAATTCATTAGAGGGTCTATTGGTTATTCATAAAGTTAGTGTTGCTCTCATCTCAGAAACGTGGCTTCGATCGAGCGCAAACTTTGATATTAGAGGTTATAAAATAATTAGATGTGATCGGAATGACGGGTATGGTGGTTCCACAATCATCGTTAAAAATGGCATTCTTTTCCACTCCGACCTAACATAGTCCACATCTCTATTCGTACTATCCTTCCGCATTCGATTAACATTGTCTCCATCTACGTTCCCCCTAATTATGATCTTCGTCAGTTTTCTCTTTCCGCTTTTTTCAACTCTATCCCGCAACCATTTATTTATTATTGGGGCTGACTGAAATGCCCATTCGCCCCTTGTAGGATTGCACATCCTACAATTCCAACGGTTCCATACTTGAGAATGGAATCCTTTCCGATAATTTAATTCTCCATAGTGATCACTCCTCAACCTATTTCAGGAATCCTTCTATTTCTAGTTATCTTGATTCGACCTTTGCTTCTTCCACTATTGGTCTAAATTATAACTGGAGAACTCTTACGGTTCTTACGGCAGTGGCCATGTTCCTATCCTAATAACTCCTGTTAACTTTTCTTCTCCGACTTGCTTCAGGCCTCTTCTCCTCGATGGGTCCTCTCCAGAGCAAATTGGACTCTATTTCGTCCCCCTGTGTTGATTCGTCACTCCCTAGTACTCAAGTCGACTCCAATTCTATACTTCTATGTAATTCCTTTTTAAACTCCGTTAAATCTGCTCTCTCTCTCTCTCTCTCTCTATATATATATATATATATATTCACCTATCCATCATCAGACATCTAATAAACATAATAACGCCTCATCTCTTTGGTGAAATGAGGAATGCAACCGCGCATTAGTCGTTCCACCTTTAGAACTTTTCGTTTAGATCTACAACTGCAAACTTTCTTGCTCATAAGCAAGTAAACGCGAGAGTTAGGTACATACTTAAAGTCTCTAAAAGGTCCTCCTGGAAGAATTTCTGTTCTTCATCCTCTAGGAATACCTCTCTTTCTCATATCTTGAAAATAGCTAGAGCTTTCAAATCCTCATGCTCTGAACCCCTCCAATCCCAACCTTTCTGAAAATAGCCTAGAATCCTTTACCGATTCCGTTGCTCCTGCTTATGTTCCTAACGTTGATGAACCGTATCTACCTCCGCATAATTCCCCGACACATTTTCTAACTTTTGCTTTCAATATTTATGAATTGAAATCGGTCCTTTCCAAATCGTCCCGCCCCCTTACCTTTCTCCTTGATATTTTTAATTGTTTCCGCTCCAGAGATATAACTCCGTCCTCTTGGAATTCTTTTATCACCATTCCTAAAAAAAGTTCTTCCTTACGTCCTATTTTCTTGGCATGCCGCATCAGAAAACTGTTTGAAGGTATGTTAAACAAGCGCCTTGTTCAGTGGCTAGAGCATAATAATATATTTCCTAGCAATATGTTTGGCGTTTGGCCTGGTATCGATCCATCCGACTGTTTTAGTCTTTTTGTTTCCCACATCTATCAATCTTTTATCCAAAAGCATTATACTTTCGCTTCCTTCATCGATGTATCCTGTGCCTTTGATAATGTTAATTTACCCACTCTAAAAGATAAGATGACAACAATTAACGTTCCAATGCAGTTTACTTCCCTTATTATCAACCTCATGCTCTCTGCTCCATCTTTTGAAACATCAAGAATGGTTTTTCGAGGTCTTCCCCAAGGTTCATCTCTAAATTCTTCGTATTTATTTTTTGCTGATGACATCCTACTTTATGCCTCATCTCGTAATATTATATCAGCCGGTGAAACGCTTAATTCGTCTCTTTCTGCGCTGGATCATTCCCTTTCCTCAGTTAATCTTTTTATTTCTGCTACTAAATCTTGTTACGTCGTATGTACTCTGCGACCTTATAATCCCGCTTCTGTCTATCTACCCGCAGCAAATACACTCTCCTTTTCGTGTTTAATGTTTTTGTTATCTTAGTATCTTCCTCGACAGTCATCCTTCCCCAAACACATCAAGTATCTTTCCTCTTCAGCAACCAAAAGGCTAAACCTACTGACAGCCCTATCTCCAACCAACTGTGGTGTTGATCCTTATGTCCTTATTTCTCTATATAAATCCATCATCTGCTCAAAATTTGATTACTGTTCATTTCTCTATAGTTGTGCCTATAAGTCCAGACTCTCTAAATTGGGTGTAATCCAAAATTTTTGCTTTCGTCTATGCCTTGGTACTCTTAAATCCTCCCCAGTTACAGCAGTTCTTTCCGAATCGAATACACCCCCCATTCATTATTCGCAGATTTTATTTCGGCTACCGTTTTCTTGCTAAGCGTCGTCCACTCACGTCCTCTACTTTTATCCATTCCTATCTTTCAATTTCTAGGAACAGACGTTAGGGAGTTAGGGTGCTACAAGGACTCATAAGAGGGCTCAGGGGGATTCGGTACTTCTTGTTTATTGTCTTGTATTGAAATAAGCAGCATATAGGTGAAATATAAATATTGCATCATGAACAGCTTCATTTTCAATAAAATTTCCATTTTCCTACGTTTTTGCTAATTCTCACCAAAATATATGTTATTAAGGGATCTAAAATACATCTAAAAATACCAGTTTCATTTTTTCGTCAACGTATTTTCATTAGTAAAAAAGGTGAACAATGTTACAAAGTGTCATTTGGAGGATGATATATGATGGGAGGGTATTGCCAATTTTTTCTAAGATGTTCCTCCCATGTGTCTACAACATACTGAAAAATTTTAAAAATCGTTCAACTTAGTAAGTTTTTCGAAAACTAGGCGAGTGGGGGATCTGAAAGTTCTGTCACGAATGTTCTTCAGTGGTACCCGCTTACCATCCAAATATCAAAAACATTCCAGGGCGAATTTATTATTCTTATCCACCTCTGCTTCCTTTCGTGTAATTTTTCATGAAAAAAACGGTCACACGAAATCACAATCGGAGGGGCAGCGCTGGGTTAATGCCCACGGCAAGCGAGCTCCCCAAAAATTAAAAAAAAAACAAAAATAAATCCGTGTCTCGTTCGGCAAAAAGCGAATACATTTTATTTAATAGTAATTTCCGTGCAAGCAACAACGAATATCTCAGCAGCTAATATATACAGACACACTATTAATTTTCATGGGTGTCCGAGAACATATTACCGAATAGATCTATTTTTTGATTAGCTCCTCGCCAGTCTTACGTTAATTTTTATAAAAAACGAGTGAATTCTAACAGTTATTATTAAATGCGTGAATATTCGCACCGATTTTTCGCTTATTTATTTAATTGCGAGTACTCGAATTGATTTTACTTTGACTATTCATCGTAGTTTCGACTAAATTGTCCATGATTTCCGCATGCATGCCGCAAGAAGTTGGAATTGATAACGGTAAAGTGAAGAAACGTTTCTTTACTCGGTACGCGAACATTAAAAAATCGAAACACAGAAGGAGAAATCAATGCGCAATTGAGAATGGCAGCGCCGCTGGTTACGAGCTACATATATATTTCGGTGTTGTGCAGGTGTTTATGTGTGAGCGCGAAAACCTAATTTATGCAACTGCTTTAAGTTGAAACTAGGACGTTGGTTGTTTTTCAGATGATGAATTTAAGTTGGGGAAATATATCGGGGACCGATGTGTCTGCGATATCATGAATAGAGAGTTCCGCGAATGGGAATTATAATTACAAGCCGGAGATCGAAAGAGAAGCTGAAAGACGAATTCCGATGAAGATGGAATCGCTTTTGCAAAAGGAGTAATTCCGAATTTGAGCCTTTGCGACGGCGGCAGGCGGGCTACGGGGGAACGATACAATAATAAGCGCATCCGTAGTTATCTAGTTTAAAGGAAGTTATATCTGTTCGTGCTCGGCCTGACTTTCTATCTATTTGTCTATCTGCCTACTATACAAAGGTGAATCTACCACCACCAATCGAAGCGAGCTCCGGCTAGGGCGGCAGTGCCGAATTCGCGGTCGCTCATTTGAGCTCGCCTAGTTCCGCAGAAATTAATCAACGGTAACAACTCAAAGTCCGTTTCTCCGGCTCATCCTCTGCGAACCGATTGCCACCACTTGCACCACTGCCTCGCGTCATTATACACAGGTAGCCGACGCTGACACAAGTATATGTTCTCCTTTGCTCTTAGGCATTTTCGCTTCAAGAATATTACGCGGAATTTTATTCGGTTATCATTTTCATTTTTAATCCCGTACATTACTTCGCAAAATGAAGAGAGCCTTTCGTCTCAGCATATACATACATGTACACACGTGCGCATCGATGTTGCTAGTGATAAACGTAGAGGCGAGCTTTTAGCTTAGAATTGAAGTGGCCGGCAAAAGCATGACACGAAGTTAAGGTGAATTCAGTGAAAAAGCAATGTTACTTGAAGTGCACACACACACACACAAGTATCAGAAGATAAAACATCCGCACTTATATTTAGGTCCGAAATAATGCGATGAAAAATAATCGAAAGATGAAAATAATCTCGCTTACATTTTGCGAGATGAACTTCTGGGTATCTTAAATAATCAACTAATGTGGTTTAAGAATTATATAAAAAATAGGAAAAGCATCTCGCAAGGAGTAACATTAATGAAAAAAGTATTCACAATTCGGGGTAAGTCAGAGAACTATACTGGCTCTAATCCTCTTTCTAATATACACTAACTCGTTATACAGGCACATTAAAAATGCAAATGTATATGTTTTTGTTAATGATATTGCCCTATTTATTGAACATAAAAAATTAGAGGTGGCGAAAAAATTACTGCAAAAGGATATAGATAATTTTAGTAAATGGGGCACATGATAGGAGGTTATGTGTAAATATAAATAAATCCAACATATCCGAAACAGTACTAAACATAAGAGTCGCGACAGTCATCCTTCATAATAACGAATGCTTACACGAACTCCATGAAACTAATAACACTCTTTTATGTTTATGTCCACCTTTAGAAAACGTAAAAGATTTTAAATATTTATGAATATCAATATCAATAAATCCTTGAACTGAAAAAAACACGTTCAAGTTTTAAATTCGAAAATAAGACTGTCAATTCGTATTTAATATAAATTAAAGCAGGTGCTATCATGTGAAATACTACGTATATACTACAATGCAATAATTATGTCTAGAATTCTATATCGAATCCGAATCCAAATATATTAGGTGAGGCTGAGAACACGGAAATCAACAAAACAGATAAAATTCAGAAAAGGTGTACTTATACTACAACATTATTGGAAGCGGAGTGACTCGAGATCAATTATGTGTGAAAGGAAAGTAATGAAATGCCTCCAAAGATGTTCCATTATAGATTACTTGAATATTTAACAACAATATAACGTTATCATCCAGGCAAAAAACTCGGATAACGAGAAAACAATATATATTATTAGATTTATTACCCTTATCAGAGTCTAAATTTCGAGGTGCCCTTCCACTCCGAACTAATTTCTGTCACGGCACTGATTGCAATGTTTTTGCAGAGACCCAAAAGATAATCCATATAAATTATACTGTAATGCAATTGTACTCTGGCTACAGTACTTTCGTTTGTGATCCTGAACACGTGCTGTTTGAATGTTCCAATCTTTCCTCCGAAAGTAATATCCTATAAGCTCAGCTATTGAAGCTGAATTTTTCTACTTCCTATAATGCTTCCTATATCTTAACTTTGCTTTCTTCAAAGGTGGTTCCTATTCTCGCCTCTTTTCTAGAAAATGTAAGTTAATCTAGAAATAAATTTAATTATAGCTTGCGTAACGTTAGACAATATATAGATCAACACAGAAGACGCTAATAACCATGAAAACAAACTATAACAAATGATTTTAATAAATTTACTTAATAATATACCGATAAATAATATATTATAGCAAAACAATACTAAAATAAATTGTAGAATTAAAATAAAGGAAATATTTCTAAAATTTAATTAACAACAAATATAAGCATTAAATCAATCTGTATATAATATGAGGATGAATATGTGCATGCAAGTGTATGTGTTTGGGTATATATATATATATGTGTGTGTGTGTGTGTATATATATATATATATATATTAATAATAACGTAATTTTTAAGCCACCCCCATTAGAAAAAGTGTCCCAATTTTATGTAACGTTTGTTTACATTTCAATTTTTACTGACTTTATATATATATATATATGGAACGGGAAATAAGAAATTTAACAGCCGAAGCAAAGAATGCATTCAGCAAAAAGCTAAACCTTCTCTCTTCTAAGAATATAGATTTAGATATCACAAAACATTTCATAAAGAGCTTTATTTGGAGCGTTGCTCTTTATGGATGCGAAACGTGGACGCTGCCAAAGAAAGACAAATGCAAACTGGAAGCGTTTGAAATGTGCTGTTGGCGACGCATGCTAAAGGCAAAATGGACGGATAAAATTTCGAACCGCATGATAAAACGAGAAATACCAATTGTAAGTATAATAGAAAGAAGAAGAAATTCGGCCATAAGACACGTTATACGCCACTCGGTGTGGATAAACAACTTATTAGAAGGAAAAACAACAGGGAAGACTCAAAGAGGAAGGCCTCGAAGGAGATTTATGAATGAAATAAAAGGAAGGAGGTCATACGCGGAAGTTAAAGCATCAGCGCACGCGAAGATCTGGCACGTGGCCATGTTATCCACCAACCCTTGGGTCGAGGAGAAGAAGAGATATATATATATATGTATTAATTACAACGTAATTCTTAGGCCAGCCCCTAGCTTTATGTAACAAAAAAATGTCACAATTTTATGTAACAAAAAAATGTCACAATTTTATGTAACGAAAAAATGTCCTAATTTTATGTAATGAAAGTTAAATGTTAGGACAGGATTTTTGTGATTGTTATTTTTTTTATGTCCATGCCGGTTAGAATTACGTTGTAAATTTTGATCATTTTATACAAAGTATAGAACAGAAAGAAACAGAAATGTAAGCAAAAGGGGTCACGTGGCACAACCCCTTGCGAGGCCAAAATGGCTGAGTTTATTTATATATATATATATATATATATATATATATATATATATATAAAAGTCAATCTGTAAAACTCTATATGGGTACATCACTACTTAAGATTTACGTTGTTCTGATGATATGTGTAAGATAGATATTTAGTGGTTTATACATATATTAGTTATAGATGAATAATGATAAGTTGTAGAAACTGAGTCTATAATATTTATTAAATAAATATACGCATATGTATGTATTTTGGGAACCCGCCGAAAAATCAATTGACTAGATGGAGACTAAGGTATCGCACATGGTTTTAATAAAAAAAAAAAAAAAAAAAGTATCGCATAAGAAGTTCAAGGAAGGAAAATATTTTATCACAGGTACTACTTGTTGGGTTATTACGTATGTGGATTGAATTTTTTCCAGTTTCAAAATAAATGAGAAATGCTCTGAACACATATATTTATATATACATAATAATACAAAATAAAATTACACTAGTTAATAGTTACAGCGAAATGAATAAACAGTAACAGAAATGAAATTAATGACGTCACGCAGAATTTTGGCCAGGTAGGTGGCGTTACACAATCCAGAAGTATTATTGTTTCTTTTTTTTTTTTTTTGCATTTTTAACGTAGAGGGGTTGTAAATTATTAGAGAATTTAAAAGAAAAAAATGAATGAAATAAAATAATTTTTTCAAAACGCCGAAAATATGGAAAAATCCTGCAGAATCGTCTTATGCGATAACGTTTACTTGCATCATGCTCAACTGTCCGTTGAAGAGGTCAGGTTTAATTTATTCCATATCTTTTTTGGTTTTTATTTCTATTGTTTTATTGTATTTTGTTGGTTTCGTTCTATAGGTTCTCGCTTTATCATTATCTAATTTCTGAATTTATCGCTAATTTAAATTAATGTCGGATTCGTTTGACGGGGAAAGTGAACCTCCCGCTAATCCTCCTCGTCCTATTATTACTAAAAGCGTCACTAACCCTGCCGCACAGATTAAAACCACTAACAAAACAAATAAAACTGTTCAACAATCATCTTTACCATTCTCATCCAATTTTTCGTCTCGCCGAAAGACAATAATAAATAGGCCCGTCGACGTGGGTATTTCCATTAACCCTAATAATTCTCCTACAGCTAATTTCTCGGACGTACTTAACAATTCTAGCTTAGCTGCTACCCCGTTCCCTGAGCACCATGTTTGACAAAATATCATCTTAGTCAAAAGTTTGGAAAAGGAAATATTGCCTATCTTCATGCCACGGCGCTAGCCAGAAAGATTCATAGATCAGCGGTATTTCTTTTATACAGAATTAAATTAAGTCTTATATCGATAGAGACTGCTAATAATGTTTTGCATATTGGCGACGTCCATAAGGAACGCAATATTCGATTATATTTATTCCTCAATCTCTCTTATTCCGATATGCCGTGATGTTCTAGTAGATGTTACTGCTGAAGAATTTTATAGTGACTGAACTCATCCGATATTCCGATCTCTAATAATATTCGTCGACTGCGCAAACATGAACTACTGATAATTCCTACATTCCTATTCCCGTTGTTGATATCGAATTTATGAGTCATATTCTCCCATCCGTTATTCAGTTTTAAGATTTTTACCGAGTTAAGGTTGAGCCAATGATCCGTAAACTCAAACTCTGCTGTGCAGCTGTGCAACTTTCGCAGTAAATTCCATATACCCAATTTAATAAAGTCCTATTCATATATTAAAAATTCTACTATTGTAGATATGGCGTCATGATTCCACATTTTGATCGCTCTTCTTTCCATTCGCTTTTTTGTAATTGTTTTTTTTTCGTGTTTACGTATCATTTTGTTCCATTTGGCTAATGCTACCGTTTGCCTGGTTAAGTTCTTATATAGGTATCACATTACCGCTTGTATTGTTTTATAGTGTGCTGCTTCGCTGTTGCTTGCTTCTCTTAGATCGGTCGATAGCATACGAGCAGACCTAGATGTGTGATGATGGTTTTGAGGGTTTTCCAATTCGACATCTCATTTCTTTCAGCAGCTGCTCATTCTAAATTATGAAATAACTATTATTCCTCGTCATTTTCTAATCCTGACTCCTTCTATCTGTCTGTTAAATTCTCATCCTCGGTCTTTCAAGTTTCCCCTTCTTTGCAGCGTTCACCTTTTGACGTGAAACGTCTTTAAAATTGCTTGTGCAACAAAATCGCGCAACAAAGTCGTGTAACGCAACGACTATTATTTTTCACCGCGTATATTTATATATATTTATATGCATTTATATATATATATATATATATATATATTTATATATCTTCTTCTTCTCGTGCCACCCGATTCGGCTATTGCTTAATCATCATGTATGGATTGGATTATCTGCTGGAATTGATTTCGATCTTTTGCTATTCTGACTAGATCTTTTGTTTTCTTAATTCCGGTCCATTTTTTTATATTATCTATCCAAGCGGTCTTTCTTCTTCCTTCTATCATGCCCATTATTATTGTCTGTAGTAATTTGTATTTTTCACCTCTCATGAAGTCTCCAAAAAATTTTATCTTCCTTCTTTTTACTATAGTCATTAATATTCGGTCAGTTCCCATTAGTTCCAGTACTTTCTCATTTTTTAACTTTTTGGTCCACGGTATATATATATATATATAACTCGACCATTTTGGTCTCGCAAGAGGCTGTGTCATTTGATCCCTCTTGCTTTCATTTCTATCTCTTTCTCTTCTATACTTTGTATAAAGTGATCAAAATTTACAGCGTAATTCTTACTGGCATTGACACAAAAAAATAACATAATCACAAAAATCCTATCCTAACATTTAACTTACATTATATAAAAAATTAAGACATTTTTTCGTTACATTTTTTGTTACATTTTTCGTTACATATTTCGTTACATAAAATTGGGACATTTTTTCTAATGGGGGACAGCCTGAGAATTACGTTGTAATTAATATATATATATATAGATATAGATAAATATATATAAATACTTAAACCGATATAGGTGTTTCACGTTAAATCAACTACCCCATGCCCCAGCACAGCCGCACCCAAATTTTTCTACAATCCGTCGTCTACGCTACAGTTTGCTTCTCTCATCGCTTTCCCGTTTCTCGCTTATATCTTCTCCACTTTGTCCTATCTACTCTTTTATTTCTCTTTTTGTATACACGATGCATACCTTTTTTGAACGCTATTTCATTTCTGCTGAACGCGTTCCCCTTTCTACTCATCACTTAATCGTCCTGCTCCTTGCAGCGCGTCCTTCATTCTCCCCTTTCCTTCGCCCTCGGTTATTTTCGTATCCCTTCTGTTTCCTATCTTTGATCGTGTAAAAATCTAATTATACTTCGCTTTCCTTCCCCCCGGTGCGCGGGCCAATGCATGGACCCCCTAAAAATAAGTAAGAAAAGAAAAGAAAAGAAAAGAAAACGATTTACAACAGGCAAAGAAATATTTAGACCGTTTGAAACCGGAGAAAGTCTAAAAATTATATTGTTACCTCAGCAATTATTGAAAAACATGAAAATAAATTTCGAGTTAGACATTCTTATAAGTAACACATGAGACCAGAACTATAGTAGAGATATTTACGAGTAAATCTTCAATTGAACATTAACCATAATTATATTCTCGACTGTATGTGTAGGGTTTGTTTGTTTTTAATCTTTGATAATAAATCTGCAAACTGGAAGAAGTGGAAAAAGCGAAATTCAAAACAACGTCAGTATGTTAAAATATCATCGGCGACACTCCTCGTCGACGAAATATTTTACAAAATATGGTTCGGTTAAATAATAAGTTTCGACCGTAAGTGAAATATACGATTAATATTCTAACAGGGAAGTGGCTCGCAATTCTAGCATTCTAGGAAGTTAAAGTCGCCCTAAAGTATCTCACCGGGGTAGCCTGTAAACAGCGGCAGCATATGTCAGAGAAAAATACCGCTGGCTAAGCAATATCGTAATCACACTGCCCTTTCGTGTTAATTTTTAATACGAACACGTGGCTTACAATTTTATTGCACTAACATGTCCCATTTTAGTCCACGTTTTCTACCAGTCGATGTAATTTTGCCTACAATGTGTTTAAGTGATATCGTATTTTTATGATTTAATAAAAAAAAACTAAACAAAATGTTTGCTTACTTTTTACAAGTACTAATTTGTTTATACGCAACGGCAGATCGTCGTTATATATATTGATGGTAATTTTTAATGGTACTTATGCGAATGTTTCATTTATGTGCAATATGCCGCGTTTTAAAACTAATATATATTCTTATCCGGAACTTGTTCTAGAAAATTTTTTAATTGCCGCATTTTGTTTGTTACATTAAAAAAAAAAAAAAAAATTAAAATAATCACCTATTCTACAAATAAACGCAATGCTTATTTCATTTCGCCTCGTATTTTTTTCATACGTTATTACAATGAAGTTTTGAATTACTTTTAAATGTTTTCGAAACTTAAATGATTTCAAAATTCAGGATAAGTCCGAACGAAACTCGATCGTCGGATGTGTAGAATAAGTAGAATCATCGAAACAAAATTATAGTGGTTATTGTAATGAAATGAATCCCCCTTGTAAATTAATTCGACGGTTAATAAATACTCGATATAAGCGTATTAATTATATAGGTTTTAAAGAAATATATTGGCGTTTATTTTTTCCAATTTCAGTCGGATGATCATTTTTAAAGTTCACTATAAGTTGTTTCCTTTTTTTTGTTTTTTTTTTCCCCCGGAATTTACACTTATGTAAGAAATTTTAGTTATCATGTGAACATTATAAGTGCAAGTTATTTCGGACAAAAAATAATTGTGTATTTTCATACATTACTCTAAACCGCACGGTCCGTATCATTCAATTAACTGCTCAGGTGCAACACTTGCCTGATGTAAATGAGAAAAAATTACAAGCAAATGTACTAATTCAAATTACCTAGAACAGTAAAAAAAAAAAAACAAAAAACAAATGAACTAATAAGGAGTTATTCAAAGATGTAACAGGTCGGCGGAGACATCGTAAAGTAGTTTTAAATATAAAACCCTTTCCGTATTATCACAGTTGAACGATTTTTAGTCACTTATCATTTAGATCAGTCAAAAGGTACACACTTTCGACTGAAGTAGAAGAGTCTTTCTAAAGAGAGCTTCGATACTGCGGTAAACATTACTGAGATATGCGCACAACACTAGCTTTAGATCACAGCTTAACTTACACAATGAGAGTAATTCTCACTTACGAGTACTATAAAGTTACGTTCTGTCGCATTAATTATTTCTCAGTCCTTCAGATAAGGTCGATCGTTTTTAGTTGCATTGTAATAAAAACCGGAAACCTTCTGAGAACAACTCTTAAAAAGGAGAAGGCTTTAGAAAGGGAGGAGGCCGAGCACAACGAGATTTTGAATGTAAGTCAGGAGGCTTTGGTTCAAAGTAAACCGATTTTTTAAATATCAAAAACAACCGGTATTTACTCTAATTCGTAAAATTATATTAGCCTAATTCGCAGTAAATTATCCTTCCAGATAAACCGGTTTCACATGTTCTCATATGTAAATTCACAAAATTATATCAGCCTTCAACGCGGGGAACATTTCAGTTTGCTCTAAAAGTACATTAGCCTTCAACGCGGAACATTTCAGTTTGCTCTAAAAGTACATTATAGCCTTCAACGCGGAACATTTCAGTTTGCTCCCTCTCACAGAAATATGTACATTATAGCCTTCAGCGTAATTCAATTTGCTTTAATTCACTAAATTATACTAATCTTCAAGGAAAACATGGCAGGTTTTTTTCTAATACACCGGATTATTATCATTTCGATTTTCTTCAATTCACGGAATTATAGCCCTCGAGCTAGGCCGGTATTTGTTCTTATTCGTGATATTAGACTTTGCGGCAAACCGATTTTCTCCAGTGGAGAAAGATTCGAAGATGCGAGTGGATACGGCTAGTATTCAAGGGAAAATTGAAGGAAGAAGAGAGGTTAGCGTTCGGCTGTGTACTCCCACTTGCTTAGGCTGAGGCTTCCTGCTTCTTTTTGTGCCCGTTATATCCTGTCTTTTCCTTCTACACTTATTACGATCGTCTCGCTATATAACTTTCGTTTTCCTTTAATTGTTTTTCTGGATGAAGGTCCTTGGTTGACGAGCCCGATCTTTTCTCCATTTTTTTATATATATAAAAAAAA
This sequence comes from Icerya purchasi, assembly GCA_039619475.1. Taxonomy (NCBI): domain Eukaryota; kingdom Metazoa; phylum Arthropoda; class Insecta; order Hemiptera; family Monophlebidae; genus Icerya; species Icerya purchasi. The sequence goes on from CM077115.1 coordinate 149,338,747, forward strand.
ACAAAAACAAAGAGGGGTTGGTCGTAGAAGACTTTTATGGATGCAGATTATAACACGGGCTGGAATAACTTCTATAATTCGTACAGCTAAAAATCGGGACGTTTAAATTTTTGCCATGTGATCGTTACGCGCGAAAATCACGCACTTAGAAGAAGAAGGTCAAGTTTACAAAATTATACGAAATCAACAGTCGCTGTACAATCATACCGGTCCGAAGCGATCGAAAACTATAACTTTAATTAAAGTAATTGCAAAAGGAGTGCAGTCTGAAGCGGAGCGTATTCGCAAATTTCGAGCCCGAAAATGGCGCGTAAAGGAAAAAGAGAAAATAGTGGGAATAGTGCGCTGTGCAAACGAAAACACAGGATGCAGCTAACATATTTTAAACCTGTATCCATTAAAGAGAGCAGCGCTTGAACGGTCCTACCCAGTATTTATCAACCAAACAGCAACAGCACTAGCAGCGGCCATCGATGGATTGTTCTTTTTGTTATTCGAGAATGCGGAATGGACGTTGACAGTTGGTCGTAAAAGACGCGCCTGGAAAAGTGTTCTTCGTCAAAGCTGAGCCTCGACACTAAAGGGGGTCCCTCTATTTCGGGTAACGGTGCAAGTAGGCGGACTGTGTTCCGTTATAATAAACGTTAAAGGAAACACGAGCGACCGCGATGTGCGACCAGCGACGAAGGAAGACAGTAAAGCAATCTACCTTAATGAAAGTCTAAATTACATTCGCAGTCAAGTCGGGGGACGCGTAGCTTCTTGGAGAACATCGACGACAAGCACTTGTATTCGATCAAATTAATCAATGAGAAAACGGAACGCGAGTGAACTTGCCGGTGCTGATAAACGGCGCGCTACACAGACACCAACTTAATCTTTAATTAGATATAAAAGTTTCCGTACGGGCGAGTTGAGGCAATTTTTCCACGTCAGAACGGCAGTGCCTTCAAACGAGCCGCCATACCGGCCGATACATTATAATAACGGATGTGGCCCGGACAGAATTCAGAGCAGAGCCGATCGTCATCCGCTAACTGATTTATAAGTGTCTTCCGTCTTGGTCGGAGTGCGGGGGCGGCCGGGGGAATTTTAATACTTCCGCCGGCAAAGTAATTTTATCTATATAATAAATATACGCGACGGAGCAGACCGCAGCTTGCCGGGACCAGTTAAAATAATTAGCAGTTCCTCGGCGCACTAACCTGCGACTAACCGATAGTAACTCGATTCCTTAATTTAAAATTTTCTCGCCTTTCTCTTTATCTCTCTCTCTCTCTCTCTCTCTCTCTCTCTCTCTCTCTCTCGCTCGCTCGCTCGAGGTACCTCTCTAAATCATTAACAAAATCATTTCGAGCAACCCTCGCCCGGTGTCATCTTAAACGCGTAAAAACTACCGACAACTAGCTACGTGCGCAACCCCATTTCCTACTGGCCGTTCTAATTAAAACGCCTAATAATTTCCATTTGCCGCGCCTTTACGGCTGACTCGAATTGTGTTAACTACCCCGCTTCCGCCGGTTTGCAGAGCAATTTTTACTTAATTCTGTTTCCCGAAATTATTATCTCCGCTCCGAGAGAGACTTTCTGAGTAGATGGTTCCTCCTTTTATCATCCTAACCCTGGCTGAAAATAGTAAAAATCCCGGTGCTCTACGCGGTTCCTTGTTACTTGTATCTTGACAAAACCTGAAACCGTATTGCACGAGCAAATGAAATCGAGGGTTTTATCAGTAATTGTACAAAAAACCAAAATTGCATTCAATTTTGTTTCTTTTTATTTTTATGTTTCTTCTTTTGGTGGGGAGGAAGTGTCTTTTTACCAGTACAAAGTGAAAAACTTATTTATTATGTTATCATTCTTCCTTGAGAGTGCTGCATCGTACTTTCTGTTTTAAATCTATGTGCTTACGAAGCTACTCTAGTGGTAGAGTACTTTGAAGGGGCAAAGTGCGAAAAAGCAAATTAAAAAAAAAAAAAAAAAATCTGCCAAAGTATTGGCTAAAAATGATTTTTAACCTGCCAGTAGAAATCTGAGATATTGGTCAATGCTTAATGAGCAAGACGCTTGTTGACAGTATAAAATTTCGATTTGATGTTTTTTATTCGCTTTCCTGTTGAAAACGTCGAAAATGTAACAGATGAGGAACCGATTTATTGGGAAAGTATCATTCGAATTTGTGGGGTTTTCATTGATTCGATAAGGGCAGCAGCACATTCCGTTCGTTCCGAAGTATTCGTAAATTTTCGTAATCAATATACATATACACATTCTTCAAATGCCATATATTTCTTAAAATATGTAGTTTACATAAAAAAAAAAAAAAACAACTTCTTCAAATATTTCTCTTTAATCATACGGTGTGCTACACACTAATAATTACTATTTTAAAATACACTTAAAAGTCAAAGTTCGTAAAAGTACCGTTTCTTTCTTAATTTTGTAATATTATTATTATAACTTTCAAAAGTTCAATACAGCTTTATTTCATTACAAGAACCCCCCCCCCCCCCCCCCCCACACACACACAAATTTAAAGATACTTTCCAAATAAAACGGCTCCTCGGCTGATACATCTTAGACGATTGTGTTGAGTACTTCTCTAACATTAAGGAGTCGGTGAAAAAGCGTTGTGAGAAGTATGCACATCAGTACAAAGTGAAAACAGCCAATCAGATCGAGCGTTTAATCAACCAAGTGATTTTTTTTTTTTTTTTTTATTAGTAGAGCAACAATTATACACTGCGCGTGTTTTTTCTTTTTTTTTTTTTTTTTTTGGATTCTGGAGTCATATTATTACACGACATTTTTGCGTGTAGTTAAAAATAGCTGAAAGAACTTTTGTCATTTTCTAGATAAATGTTTACTTTCATTCCACAGCACGTCCCGATTGTTTTACTCGTAGCTAACGTTTCGAATGACATATTCGTCGTCAGAGCAAGGCCATGTCCACAGGGGAGGTTTTGGGGGTTACTCCCCCCCCCCATGAGAACTGAAATAGTCGCTTATGTAAATTATTAATATATATATATAAATCAGAATGATGGAAATTATTAAAAGTACGAATATTAGTGAAAAATGTATTGTTATTTATAAACTAAATATGTGAAAAAAAATGTTCAACCCCAACCTGCAAAATTCTGGGCACGGGCCTGCGTCACGGTGTGTGAAAACAAAAACGAAGATGGAAAAAACGCAAACTATATTTTATTGTTCTTAAGGTGCCATACGCTGCATAGCGCGTTGGCGCAACCTATTCGTATATTTTTAGTTGTACCGATATAGGTTGTGTACCAGGCAATTATTATATGCAACGCAGGTGTACACACGCGAGACTACATTCGAAACTGATTAGTAATCGTTTGATGTATCGATATATGAATGTAGTCCTCCATATGTGTCTGCTGTGTACTGACCTAGCGCGCATATAATGTACGTGGTGGTTTTCCATTGCCTTCCACGTGATTATTAGCGAATATTTTAATTTTAATTCTTCTTAATAAGTACTATCGTCGCCCGGGGTCGAACCTGTGACCTCCGTAACGGAAGTCAAGCTCTCTAGCAACTAGGCTATCGCGACGATATATACATATATATATATATATATAAAAACTCGGCCATTTTGGCCTCACAAGGGGTTGTGCCACGTGACTCTTTTAATTTACATTTCTGTCTCTTTCTCTTTTATACTTTGTATAAAATGATCAAAATTTACAACGTAATTCTTACCGGCATCAACACAAAAAAAAAAATAACATAACCACAAAAATCCTATTCTAACATTTAACTTTCATTATATAAAATTAAGACATTTTTTAAATAACAATAACAAAAATCCTATAAAATATAACAAACGTTACATAACATTGTTACATTTTTTTCGAATAGAGGTAGCCTAAGAATTACGTTGTAATTTATATATATATATATATATATATATATATATATATATATATATATATGTATGTATATATGTAGTTTGCGTTTTTTGTCATCTTTGTTTTTGTTTTCACCGCTCTGATAACGAATAAAATATAATACTAATCAAAACGCTGGCTATAAATAATTTGAGCATGGTTTGTAGGAACGATTTATGGTGTTTTCACACTATCGGCTGTAGTATCGCTGCGAATCTGCCACTGATTGCTACTTTGTCGTAATGGAATAATCAATTTTTTTATTATAGTGCTGACCGGTAACTATAGAAATTAGAAAAATAGAAAGACAAACACTACTACCCTATTCAGTGTGAACAGGAGTTTACAAATACGCTCGGTGAAATATACCTCTAGCGAAAATCTGTCCACAAACTGAAATACATAAAATGGAATAAGCCATATCTGATCGGTATATTGAAAAAATTGTGTTGTATTAATTTCCAAATGATTTCTTCATACGGTTAATTATAAAACAAAGTATATATCTCACTTTACAAAAAATTACACTACTTAATAATTGTTTTTACTTTATTACTCTTTTTAATTCGTTGTTCGCGTTAATTATTTACAGTCGACTCGGCAATTTTTTTTATCTAAATGTAACCATTAATTTTTGTCTTAAATAAATTTAACTTTTTTGTTAACGCTTAAAGCCATACACGTATTATATGTATCGCTTATACTTGTTGTTAACGATTAGCGCCACTTATGTTATACATTTAACGATATATTATATAGATGTCGCACATGCATGTCGTCAATATCGATTAATCGGCCATTGTTGTTTGGCATTCACGTGTTGTTGTTACCACGCCGTTGCTTTCCCGATTTTCGAAATGTTTATTTTTCACCGTTGTTATTGAGAAAATTCCGTGTTAATGTTATTAAATCCGTTAACTACAGAATCGCTATTTTTTTCGATTAGCGCGTATTTCTCGGTTCGATAATTTGAACAATCAACGATTAGAGAAACCTTTTTTTAGTTTTTGAAATTATTTTAAAAACGGTGATCTTCTTAATTTGTTTTCGTTTTTTGCATTACAAGGAGGACTTTTCCCATATTTTTCTTCCTTGCGTTTCCCCTTCAGACTGCTTCTAATACCGACCTCTTCTGACTCTTTTGTTATTTCCTCTTAGTAATTCTCGACATCTCCTCCGAATAACTCCCCTAACGACTTAATTTTCGTTTCGTCCTACGTTTCTCCGTTTTTAAGAATAAACGTCCGCTGCTGACAAGCCCAACACAATGTGACAAAAAGTAAAATAAAAGAAAAAAAAAACGTGCCAACCATTAACGCGTGAGTCTCTTTCTTTGTTCTTTCTTTTTTGGCATTCGTCAACTAGAAACTTTAACTCGCGAGTCGTTCTCAATGGAAACGCTAATTCTTTGCAAAGAATTATCGCTTGCCGACGAATCTCGGGGTTTTTTTCGAATTACGGCCACAGTTAATTCGAAATTAAACTAAAAAAACCACTGCGACGGCAGCTGCTGGCTGAATTCGACGAAATTGCTTTCTCGTATGTCCTCTAATCCTTATCTCAATACCGATAGCGCGTTAACCACACCTCCTAACTCAAATAAATCACAATACTATATTTAGAAGAAGAAGAAAAAAAAAGAGATCGTCGCAATGATAAAATTTCGGAAGAAATTCTGAGACTGCGTAACGAACGGCATAATTCTCCACGGCCATTTGCCGATAATTCACGAGCAGCCGCTGCCTTATTGCAGTGATTTGTACTGCGCGCAATATTACACAATTTTTGCGTCGTCTAAGAGAGCGATTTGTTAATTACTCGGCACGTCGGCAGAGCCGTTTTTCGCGGGAAAAATTAATCTGCCCCATCGCCATGGCGGCGTACGTGGATAATAATTGTTTTGCGTGAAGCGTTCCAGCGCCGGTAGGGACAGACTATATAGATATATATGTATGTGCAGATATTCGTGTTCGGAAGAGTTTAGCATCACACCGAATTCAGGTAGAGGAACAGGAGATGCGCGGCGCTTGCCGAGCAGAGACTTAATTAAAAGTAGCAATTTCGGTAAGAGGAAAAATACACCGGCCGGCCTATAACAAAATGGTGGTGCGACAGAGGGCCTGGAGTGGCGAGCGAGCTGACGGTGCTCAGCAAACTGTCAACAATTTAAAGACAGAGGCACGTCGTTAGTGCGTTGCCTTGTTCAATTTTTGAAGGCGATTAAAGACAGAACGAGCGGCGAAGGCGACCAAACGACAAGAAAGACGACATGGTCGGCACCGACGAGCCTATAAAGTTAAATGACTTGAAGCGCAACACAGCAGCGCGACTTAATGTCGTCGCCTGGTGGTCGCTCCTTCTTAACGACTAATAACACGCTCGAACGACTCGTCCTCTGCCTATTCTAAGAATAATAACCGTTTTCAGCTGCGCAGCGACAATTGCGACAAGAATCCACGTCAGCACGGCACAGTGTTTATAGCCTTCGCTGCGATAAAAACAGTAATAACGATGATAATGATAGTAGTGATGATAGTAGTGATGATAACGATTAATAATGATAATGATTAATAATGATAATGATTAATAATGATAATGATTAATAATGATAATGATTAGTAATGATAATGATTAGTAATGATAATGATATCTTTTCTTCATTATCACGCGTCGGCAACAGAGAGCGGGCTTACATGTCGCCGCCATCGAAGATGATATCCTTGCACACCGTTTACGGAGACTTCATTTGACGAATTTAACCATTTTTTTCCGCCGCAATAGGGTGACGTATCGACGTGTTGCGGCAGCGGCCAATCTAACACGGCACTCGGAACTTTTCAGCTTCCATTCCGGCAAAACGGAAGGCGATTTTACTTCCAAATTCAAACGCAGCCAAACAACACCGTTTAGCCGGGAACGACCTTTTATTGATTTAGCTGAAATATCCGTAGCGGATTGTAACAGGTTTTCCCGGTTGATTCGCCCCGCGCACCGGTGATTGCTTCAGAACCAGACGAAATTGATGAATTGTTACTTCACAACGGAAGGAGCCAGTTACCGCTACCGTTTGCTACCATTACGCACCTACCGCAAACTTATGGTTCGCACTCTGCACGCATTAGGACAAATAGTAGCAGCTTATTAAACATCGCTCCGCAATGGAGATTAGTTTAAAACATCCCCGAAAAACTACATGATGTGTGACCTCTTTTCCAATTTTTTTTTTTATTTCAAATAAATTCTCGATGCAGCAGACTGTTCAGCACGAAAACAAGTGTGCAAGCGGCTTACGAACTGGAGGGTGGAATTAGCCTAGTTGGTTGACAGTATTGTTCTCAGTGGGGAATCCTACTAAGCAGCGGCTGATGCAATCGATGCAGCCAAGTATGGGAAATTTCTTTCCTCGTTCACACCTGATACTTTGATAATTTCGGCCATTACAAGGAAATACAAACGGCCTTTTCCGAACTGATGTTGATCGACATTAAACGACAATGTGGTTTCTTCCTTTTCGCAATTTGTTTTTCAACGATGGAAGAAATCAAGGAACCGTTACAAAAAGTTACATCTGCACAGACTTACCGCTACACTATTGTAAGTAAAAGCCTTGCTATGAAAACGGTTTAGTTGAAGATGATAATATTTGTTTAGTGAAAGCTAGATTACGAGAATGTTGACGATAATTGCGTGACAAAGAAAATGCTGATATTACGCTAGCCGGTTTATTGCAGCGTCTCCGTTAGGCTCGCTTCATACTATACGATTCCATTCGGTACAGTTTATATTCGATTCGTTTTCAGTTGCTGCCGACAAGTGTGAACCGATCACTATTAAATATAAGATCCTGATAGAAACCGTCTAGCACCGATGAATGTCCCCTCGTCCGAATCGGTTGTCAGCCGGTTTTAAAAAGGTGCCGGAATTCGTGTCTAGGACACACAAGATTACCGCGGCGTTCGCACGTGCGAAGTTTCTATATCAGGTCCACAGTTTCTGTCTACACGTTCAAACGTTGTGCGTAGAAAGTATAAGGTTATACTCGTAAATGTATTTTGATATTGAAGATGGTCCTTTAGCTTCAGATGTAATTCATCGAATGATGTCGTTGACATCCCGAAGTAGTTCGAAAATGTGTCTTCGTTCTAACTCCGGAAAATTATGTACAGTGCTCCACAAATTTCAACCTTTTGCTATGATCTGGTGCCCCCAATGAAAACGATTATCATCCTCTCTTCGTTTTTTTTAATTCTCCTACAGAGAAACAACGTAGCCAAAACTCAACTTCTCTCTCCATAGTAGTAAAAGGCGTTTCGGTTTCGCATGTCGGATCTCGGATCGCCGAATAGAAATCTGATAGGAACCGCGTGTATGCACGGAATATGTTGGGAAACTTTTAATTACAAAACAATTATTATATCTCGAGTGAAATTACGTAGTATTTAAAAATTCAATTTGAAGTTTTACTGATAATAATGATAATACTGATAAAATATTTCGAGTTTTAACAATAATGACGTCAGCAGTGGTGACGTAGGAATTTAAGTGGTTCTATTTGTAACAAGAAGGATACATGTAGCCAAGCGTGTGAAGTGTCTGCCGTAATCTACAGCCAAGACGGTTTGATGAGACTTTAATTTTCGCCTTTAGCTGGGATGGGGTCCGTCCGTACCACTAGTAAAATAAAACCTGACATTTTTTATTAAGCCACTAACCTATTTGTTTAACGAATCTGTTAACGCTGGTACATTTTCTAATATCTTAAAAATCGGTATAATCACTCCAGTTCATAAAAGTGGAATTAAAAGTGACTTATTAAACTACAGGTCTATTTGTATCCTACCGACTAAATTTTTAAAAAGTACATTCAAATTAGAATGCTGAATTATTTAGATAAGAATTTTTTTTTTCACTATCAATCAATACGGATTTCTTGAAGGAAATATTCAAACCTATATCCTATATAACTGACAATCTTGAGCGTGAAAAATCTTGTTTAGCTGTTTAACCTGACGCCTTTGATTTAATTGATCATAAAATTCTTTTAGCTAAATTATACTCATCCGGTTTTCGAGGAAATATGTTCGAATGGTTTAAATCTTATTTATGTTAATGAAAATATAAAACAGAAATGAATAAAGTGTTGTTGAGCGATTATGTTACTCAAGAGTGTGGCGTACCTCAAGGTAGAGTATCCTGGGTCCGATATTATTTCTAATATACATATATAAATGATTTATGTAATATAAAGATAACGGGACGAATCTTTACTTACGCAGATGATACAATTATAGTTATCAGTTCACGTTATGCTCAAATCTTACATAATCTTGCTCAAAATGATGTTAATACTTTATTGAATTGGTTTAGTAGTAATAAATTAATAGTAAATTTAAAAAAAAAAACAAAAAACAATTCATGTTGTACAATCACTTACAACAAAATAAATTTGATAACGTAAAGAGTTAAATTTACGCAATAATTTATCCATAGACAGATGACATTAAGTACTTGGGTTTGAATTTGGATTACAGATTAACGTGAAGTAAACATTTATATTATTTAGAACAAAAATTAAGAAAATTAAATTATATCTTCTATTAGTTAAATGTGTTTTTCAGTGGGAATCATTTATTCCGCATATATATTTATCGCGCTCTACATGCCTGTTCTCACATACGATTTAATGCATTGGGGAAATGCAGCTAAATATAATTTTGATACAATTAAATTATTTAGTTAATAGAATAGTTAAACTTATTGATAATAAAACAATTACTGATTCAAATCACAGTTTTCGTTACATAAATACATTATACAAAACTCAGTTATTACTTTTCTTGTTTAAGTGTAGAAACTAATTTGACTTCCATATTAACGTTAATAAAACAACTAGTTACGGTAAGGAATTTGCAATTGTGCTAAACTATAGAAAATATTATTCACGAATACAAGCATTTTATATAGCCCCATTACTCTATAAAATCAGTTGCTAAATTTTCTGTTAGACAATATTAATAATCTTCAAAATTACAAAAAAACACGCAAATATTTATCATATCACTTTGGTAGCAATTCAAGTGTGTAAGTGTATGGGTCTCATTCATAGTTATTTCATTATTTATTTATAAATTGCAATATCAATTTTTGAATTTATCCATATCAGTGTTCCTCCAGTCACTCTTACATTTTTCTTTTTAAATTTAAATTTGCAGGAAATTTTTTCGTTGTTTTAATTTTTCATCAACGGTGAATACGACTACCTAGATATTAATAGTCGATTATATTTATATATATCTATACTAATATTATAAAGAGGAAAGATTTGATTGTTTGTTTGTTTGCATTGAATAGGCTCCGAAACTACTGGACCGATTTGAAAAATTCTTTCACCGTTGGAAAGCTACTCTATCTGCGGGTGACGTAGGTTATATTATATTTTCAAAAAAATTAGGGATCCTTACTAAAACTCCAATAATGTAACTCAAGGTGTAAAAAAAATGGCCTAAACAATTCCTTACATCGCGTGCGCTGCAAAAACTTTTTTTATAAAACATTAAAATATCAATGTTAATTACCATGAGGAAATGTAAATTCGGATAAAGATCGCCTTAGCATCGTTTAAAAGCTCGATGACTAATGGAAATAGTGTGTTAACGTAAGGAATGAAAATTTTCGAACGTTACCGTTATCTTTTGTAAAAGGTACAAAATGCCCAAAAGATTAAGATCTCAACTTTCTAGAAATAGTTTCCAGGCGAGGCATCAAAAATACGTCGTAATGGAGAATCTTCATCAGAAACTGAAAATAGTCTTACAAGTCAGAGAGAATACGCGTCGCAATCGCGTGCCAGAGTCGAGTATCGAACGTTCGCAGCGGCTTGCTGAACAAAATTTGAGAACTCTTATTGGGTTATACTGATCTTTGTTATTAAGGCGAATAATGCCTTCATTCATTTTAATGTAATTAAAGTAATTTTCATTTTGATTTGAAAATTTACTAAGTGAAATAATTTAAAGTGCGAAGGAACAGGCTGCGAAACGCAAGTGGGAATAAAGGAAAACTAAACAATTTCTCTTAGGATAGAATGAAATTAGATGTTGTAACGAAATAATACAAAATTATATTTGTATTTCATCATAACAAGTTTCCTTGAATTTCCTTTCTTCTGAGATCGCAGAGTTTTATGAATAATAAACATTACAGTATTAACTAAGCGATATCTCCATTATTTTTGTGCTTTCACGTCATCTCTAACTAACGATGATCAGTTTATCATATTTAATTTAAGGTTGTAGCGTACCACCACAATTACACCAAAAAAAATAACAAAAAAATTACTGGCTGCCATCTGTTACTATCATCTGTCATTATATAGCACTCATTCGAATTCCAGCTGTGTAGGCCCTCATTTTACGATTTCATTAAATTTGTGGGAAAAATTTTAAGTTTCATGAGAATTGAACGGCACAAGATAACGAGTAATTGCACTTATTTTTTAGATTTTGATTTGGGCAACAGTAGAAAATTAGAGTCTCGAAAAAAACGTTTCCTTAACCCGATAATAGCAGACAAGCCAACGTTCAGGCAGGACAACGTCTGCCGAGAAAATATTTTGACATATAATCATTCACTGATAGTCTTACACAGTCATGAACTGAATTCCGCACGGGTGTAATTTAACAAATAAAGTAATTTTTTAGAATCATAATTCACGCGAGCAACGTCGCGGGCACAGCTAGAATATATATATATATATATATATATATATATTTGTATATATATATAATTTAAGTTGTTATTACATTTTTCCCTTATTTTTAAATTTCAGTTGTATTTTTTTTTATTATTTTTTCTAGGAAATTCTTTTTTTTTTTTTGTATCGTATCTCATTTTTATATTGAATTAATCAATCGTTCGCGCAATTTCTGCGCATAGATGGAACTTGTAATAATAATAATAGTAATAAAATTATTTTAATATTTTGAACTATTATTATTATTAATAATAATTATTATTATCACTGTATTTATTTATTGAACATATTGTTAAGTATATTCACGACAAAAATAAATTTTTAACGCTTAATTAAACAATTATATATAATTTTTATATCCCCGAGGCGTTTCGAAGCAAACACTTCATGTTCACAACGCGTCGGAGATATAAAAATTATATATAATTGTTTAATTAATTGTTAAAAATTTATTTTTGTCGTGAATTATTATTATTGTTATTATTATCGGTTTTATTGTTATTAAGTTTAACGCGCAGACAGGCAATTTTAAATTTTACAGAAAATTTCCTATACCGCCGCTGATAAGATGCAATAATTAGCAAGTATATAACAAAATTGTAAAATTACAACGATTAGTATGATGAAATTAAATTCTATTTATTATTATTGGTGTCAGCGATGAAGTCCAAGTTGGCGCTCTATTGTCCGAAATGATCGACCAGGCTTGGAATTATTGAATTTTAAAATAACAAAATTTATTTTGACAAAAAGCGAATTTCGAAAAACCGGACTTGGTGATAACGTGTTTTTAGGAAAATCTCAGTTAAAATGAAAACAAGATAACTGTTGGTTTTTATGCAATCGCTCGCGCTCCGTCTGCCGGTGTCAACAGTAAACGCTAAAAGGATAAAAATTTAAGTATCACCTCCCGGGAGAGAGATTAAAATCTAAATGGCTGCCTTTCGAAATTCTTCGGGACCGTGTCTATTCTTCAGTCATTTCTTTCCTTCCGCACCGATCACAAAACCATTTTCAAAATTGATGGTATCTACATTCTCACCTTTGGTCAATAACTGGATCTCAATACACACGAACAAATTTTTTCTTTCAACGCATGCGCATTCTTTAGTCTACCGATTATTATTTTATTTTTACGATTTATTTATTTATTTAAGATATTTTTAGCCCGTAACGTAACGGACACATTGCAATTTTTTTGGACTGTATTAAATTTTACGGAAAAAAAATGAATAAATAAAATTCGAAAATTATTTTATAACTATCGGTAAGTCTAAAAATTAGAAACTCTCATTTCTTTTTATATAATAAACAGACACAATTTCGTCAAGTAATTATAATAAAATAAAATTATATTACACGGCGATAAATGAAATGGCAATAATTGTAATTCGCAATAAACAGAGTAGTGCAACCAAAAGGCTAATCATGGCGCGTCACCGATCGACTCCCAATAACGGGGTAACATGAAGCCGGCGTGTCCAATTGCGCAAGTATTTCTTTCGGCAGACTTTTGTTGATGTTTAATTTTGATCCGTTATATGTCTATTGAAATAAAAGGTAGGAACGTGTTATCTTTTTATTATTAACTCTGCCTTTTTATACAGAGCGTAAAATTGTACTTCACTTTTTTCGCAAAAGAACAATGTACAAATATTTTAGCAGGTTTAGCGAAACATAGAAAATTTAGTGCACGCGACAGCCAAAATATTTACCGAAATAAAATAAAATACTTTTATTTATTTCCCTTTTTTTTAGTGGATTGTTTCATTAACATTTACTACGCATACATCTCCTAACGCTGGAGAATGATAAATTCAAATTAAATTTTTCAGAAAATACCAAATGTTAATCGCAGATTGAATTAAATTTCATATTTTTCTAAAATATGAAATATTATTTTTATAATAATGATTAATAATGTTAAATGTTTTGCGCTTGTATGCGTGATGATGAGCACGATGTTTGAAGCGGCCTCGATAAAAAATATCCGACCATTTAATTCCAAAGCAATTTCTTATTATTCTCGATTCGTTACGGTTGCTGGAAGGGCTTGAGCTTTTGTGCAGAATTTTCGTCTTACTTATCGATAATACGTGTAGTAGCCTGTTTGTAGAGTCAGAGTACTTGGAGTGCACGGAACGGGTAGGAATAAAATTTTAGGCGCTCGGCGTAAACTTGCCAAAGAGAAAACGTTTAGAGAAAGCTTCTATAGTGAAAGGAGCTTTTCTCTTTGAATGCCTACGAATCTTTCAGCTTCAGGACGGATCAGCTTTAAATTAGTGCAGGCCGGAACATCTCGTACCTCGACAAATAATATGAACGAAACTGTAAATGCCCTAATACGTACATTTCTCTCGGCGAAGCAGCTTTCTAAACTATTTCCCATGCCCCGGCAGCCTCATTAAATTAAATTGTTGAATAAACAAAAAACCTGCAACTCGGACCGACTGGCAGCGCCGAATGATGTATATGGTAAATTGTTGATTCTATTGCTTTATTAGCCGCATTCTAGCTAAATCACTTTTTGGTGCTTCTGCAAAACGACCGCACACCGTGACCTTATTGCAATTTGTACACAACTGTCCGATTCAACGCGAATTTACATTAAAATTGAGCACGTCTTAGCAATGTTACGAGGCCACCACCGAACATACGTTTTCAGTGTAATGTATACACAGTACCGAAAGTAAGATCATTTTATTTTGGCTTGATTTATCTACCACTCAAAAAAATTTGCACCAAAAATTACGGAATATAATTGTTTTGTTTTTTTTTCGTTTTTTTTTTTTCTTTCAAATAGCAATATGCTTAAAAATTTAATCTTCAAATTTAATAAAAATTCGCTAAAAAGTAAAAAATAATTACGCTGGATAAAAAATAATACATTTCTCATATAATAAGATAGTACCTGGGCGACCGAGCTTCGCTCGATACTCTTTTTTTTTTTTTTGTAAAATCGTGTTTTATCGGAAAATATATACGTAGATACGAATCACATACTTCTTAACTTTATTTTAATCTTATAAATATTCACAAAACATAGAGTACCTTAAAACTAATTTATGACATTAAAGCCGCTTTCCATACCAGTTTGCTTTTCAATACTGAAAGCAACAAAAATGCAGAGGTCCTTCGAATTCGCTTTCCGAATGGTTGGAAAATGTTTTCAATGACTCTGCACACGTTGATTGTTATGAATATATTTCTATGCGTTTTTTATTAGAAAAATTATATTTCAGATATGTATAGGGTCGTCAGCTTTATCTCTATCGGGGTTTATAAAAACAAATAAAAATCGTCTTGTAATTTTACCTGTGATCAGCTGTTTTCCTACCAATTGGAAAAAATTCCCGACTAAATCACTGCGAAATATGATAATAAAGGGGTATACTGAACATAAGGGAGTTTTTAAAATGTGCACAACATATTCTCAGTAATTCACTTTCACAAACAAATATGTAAATACGCAAAACATTTATAATATCTGTAATATAAATAGGTAAAGACAAAACAGTTCAGTACTATATTTTTTCATTTATTTATGGAGCGATTTTCTTTTTCTTTTTTTGTTTAGTAGCTATTAAAAAACAGCTTTTTTTTTTTTCCTTAGTTAAATATAAAATAAATACAAAAAAAATAAAAAAATAAACTGTTCTTATCGATAATTGTTTTTAAAAATGAAAAATGAAATCGCTATAGCCAGCAAATCTCAGTAAATGATTGTTTTTGCGATTTACTACTGAAAACATTAAAACTCATTTAAAACTCGCGAAACCGAATTTTGCTCCATGGATTAGACCTTAACTGATCGATTTATTGGCCCAAAATGCCCCCCTAGTGTGCAAATTTCATCCAAAGAGCCGTTTCCGAGATATGCGAAACAAATTTTGTGTATAAGAATTGCTCGTTTAAAGATACTTAAAAGGGATATCAATTTTCAAACGGCAGTGATACTTATTTGGATCGCAACAAATTAAAATTACAACAATATTTAGAAACTGCACTAAGTATAAAGTGGAGTTTTTTACACGCATGTTTTCTAAATTAATAAAATTATATAAGCAATTCACTGGCTAGAGAACAATTAATAAAGAAAAAAAAATTTCGGAGATACAGTGCTTCGTAATCGTTGTGAATGTACAACTAAAGATAACATGTACATTTGCCAATGTTTTTTTAAAACTACACAAAAAACATTGGCAAACGTACATGTTAACTTTAGTTGTACATTCACCACGATTATGGAGCAGTGTGCCTCCGGAACATGTCCGTCAGGTAATTTTTTTTGTATATTAATTGTGTTCTAGCCAGAGAATTGCTTATATAATTTTTTACACTAAAAGTATAACAACACAGTCGCTCATTAAGTGTCAAGTATTACAAACACCCCGGTAACATTAAATGCAGTTTCTTTGTTATTGTTACAATTTAACTCGGTGTATCTAAAAAGCATTGATGTTTTTTGGTTTGTTTTTTTTTTTTAATGTTGTTTAAGAATACGGTAAAAAATACAAAAATTTTAATAATAATAAACGAGCACCGTTTTCCAGAAATATATTAATAATTAAATATAACACCTTGTGACATTGGCATAGCACCATTATCAAGACTATATCTAAATTTATATAGAAACAGTCACGGACGCATATATCAATTTTCAATGGGGGGGGGGGGATTTAAATTTGAAATTTTCATAATTTTCTTTTAAGCAAAATAAAACAGTAGATCGCTCTATGTTATTATATTGTGTTATTTATTATATTAAATAATACAATCTTATTTCATTCTTTGCTTATATTTTTATACAATAATATTATTATATTTTAGTTTTACTTGTGTGCTAGAGTCATTATTCGTCGTCTCAGGTAGAAGCATTTGAATCCCTTCGATCGTTTCTTCATGTGGTTTAAAGTGAACATCGAGTTCTGTAATTATATGGTCAACAAAGGGGTAAAATACATTTTGGCGATAATATATTTCGGCAGTTCCTCTTGATACATTACTACGCTGAGTTTTCTATCTGTTCGTTTTTGGAACAACTATGTCATTACAAGTCATCTGCTTTGCTTGCTCGAAAAGGACTAAGAATTTACTTTCCTCCCGCTTTTTTTTCTCTAAAATTCCCGTTTCGAATTTACTCCCATTGTGCAAAAAGTTTCATGTTAGATTTTGGTCAGATTTTTTTACATTTCCTCCTTTTCTAATCATCCTTCCTTTTATTTTTCCATCCAACCTAATCTTCCCACGCGGCCTTGGTTTTACGATTTTCCTTCGCTTCGCCGCTCCGTTATTGTCCCTATTATCCGTTTACGTCTGAATCATACTCTTCTTCCTTTCTCACGTTTTCATTTTCATCTCGCTCTTTCCCCTTATTGCCCTCTTCATCCTGACGACGAAGCCGTCTGTGATCCTGACCATATCCTCTTTGAATGTCCATCCCTCGTGAACGAACGCACCTCTTTGTATTCCAATCTGCTGTCATTCAAACTCCCTACTCCTTATTGTGCCTCGTATATCTTATCGTTTCCGTCGATCTCAGTTGTTCCTATCCTCAGTTTCTTTATCTTATCAATAGCTGACCGAATCTACATTTAACTGATCCTTCTCCTTCTTTTCGTTTCTGGGCGAAGATCCTTTGTTGACATGCCCAAAGGGGGGGAGGGAATACTTTCATTCCGAATATCTTGTAATGTCGTTTTTATAGTTTTTGCATAACTGCTAGTGTATTGATTAAATCGATATTAACCTTTTTCATTGCTTATTTAAGGCTTGTTGTATCTGAGAAAACTTTTCTTAATACAACGAGTGCCAAATAAGCTTGGACATTACTCAAGTAACCTAAATAAAGACATAAAAAGATTCAAACTATTTTAAATCCAATCCAAAGCGACAATGCGTAGTCATACACACTATGATAGTGTATTCGGTTAATATTCGAGCTTTTGCGTGGGCTAAGGGAAGTTCAAACCTCCACCCCCCTTTATATACATCGATGGAAACAGTTAATATAATACTGTAATAAACGGTATACAAATGATAAAAAATTTTCGATATGATGTTGATTTTAAAAAGTTATGTAAATTATTTAATTGACAAGAAGACAGCACATGTAGAAGAGAAGTGGTAATTACACACAATCACTGTTATCATTATTATTTCATATTATTATTATTATCGTTATTTTATTTATACGCAGCTTCTTTTAGCTATTGGGCTATAGAGCTCCGACCCGTAGCGATTTAAAGTAGGCTGTCATAACAGCGTCTGAGTAAGCCTGCAAAGATGAGAGGACAACTCCGGCTGAGATTAGGATAGAAAAAGAAATGGCTAATCGATTATTGGCCAGTCTCTCGACAGGGCGGACGGACTAGAAAATCAGAACGAAGTCGGGGTCGGATGTTCTCAATGATAACGATTTTTTATTTTGATATTTCGTTGTTGCTCGATTGTATTCTGCGGTAATGATATGAAATGGCTCTCCTAGTTTTTGTTATTTATACTTTTAGTAGACACTGAAATTTTCTATTTTGTTTATATTACAAAAAATTACACACACACACACACACACACACTGCGAAAGAATGGAAAGAGTAAAAACAAGAAAGAACGAAAAAACGGTTGTGTATCTCACCAGCGTAAGCGTATGGTTGAATTCATAAAGAGATTCTTAGAGATTTTTTTCTCTCTTTTTTTTTTTTTTTTTCGATTGCAAAGGAACGGAATCGCTTGACCACCCCCAATTCAGCAGTACTTGCTACACGCACACTAAATAACTCTCTTACAGCTACATTCTTTAATGGTCCTTTGATCGACAAGGCGGCAACTACCGATTACATTATGCTGCGATAGCATCGAGCAGGCAATGTCAGAATTATATTCCATCTACACGAAACACAGTATGTCACATCTTCTCATGCAGGCTGGCATCTAGTAGCCTTGGTTTCTTCGCATTCCCTTTCAGACGTGTCGCTATACGATTGTTTCTTTAATTAGATTAAGGATTAAAATTATTCTCTTCTCTCCGCTTCCCGTTTTCGTTTTTCCCTATCTCCCTTTCTTTACTATCCCTTCCACAACATTGATTCTCCTTTAAATGTGACGCAGTTTTCTTCGAATGTTCGTCTCAGCGAACGTTCTTTTTTTTAATCAAAAATCTTAGCTCCAGGTTCTCCGTATAGCGCTCCTCCCTTTATCCCTTTCCATTTCTAGCAATAATTCCCTTACTTTAATCCTTTGTTCTTTCCATCTCCCATCTCCTCAGAATCTAAAGTTCTAACATAATGCATTCAAACGGTTGGGTAAAACTAAGGGCGAATTCGAAAAAAAAAAAAAAAAAAAAAAACTATCTATTCCATAGTTAAACGACTTGGCAACAACTCTTCCGATTGTAATCTAAATCGCGTAACTCATTAACTACATTCGCTTAAAAGCAAAACTATAAACTACTCAATACTATATACTCAACATCCGTGCCTCGTTCTCAAGGCATGATCTTAATCAAAATCGATCAAAGTTGATAAATCTCTGCTTTGACTGCAATCAGGCAGACCCCGGCGGTGTTGCCGTCTCGACAGGTATCTTTCAGCGAAAGTTTGAATTGTTAACCTCACACTACAGATTGTACTATGTGCGTAAATCACTAAAAGCAATGCTCTTGTCGTTGATGCTCCGCGGTCGATTTCTTCCATTTCCTTCATGATATCCATTTTCCCTATGCAACTCTAACGCTAAAGTCCTTTTTTACCGCATGGTAATGTATTAAGTCTGAAAAAATAAAATAGAATAGAAAATAAACTTATTATAGGTTTCCGCTCTACACAGGATTGGGTTCGATAGTTAACTCTGACGTGCGTTTACAAATTAAACACTGCAACATACCGCTATATGGAGCATTATAATTTTTTAATTGTGCAAAAACAAATTAAACATTGTGTAACATTCCCATCTCTTTTCAAAAAAGCTACAGTCCAATTACTACGCTGACATTTATGCTCCGTACTTTTCTAATAATCTATCTTACTACCTAACTGTTCAACCTACATTTCCTTCCAACCGATGCTTCTTTGATGTTTCCTTACTTCGGCCTTCTACCATTGTTTCCATTATTCGATTACGTCTCAACCATTTTCACAGCTACCTTCTTTTATTTTCTTTTTTCCTTAACATCTTCACCGTTCTGACACCCGAGTGATGAGGCTTTCGGCGATTCCCATCATATTCTTTTTCTGTGTCTAGCCCTCCCAAATGAACGGTCCATTTTTTACACTCAACTCCTAGCACTTGACGCCGCTGCTCCTTATTGTTCTTCGCATATCTTTTCATCACTCCCTTCTTTGTCCGTCATTCCTACCCTTGGACTTTTTTTTTTAAATCTATCTCTGACCGAATTGCAATTTGATTATTCCTGTACATTACTTCTGACCATAGGATCTTTGCTATCGTGCCCAAAGAAAACGAAAAACGCAACTTTATTGCGGAGGAGATTATATTTTTTGAATGCGCAAAAAACAAAAATGATATAATTTCCTACTTAACATTTTATACACGTTTGAAGACTCATAAATTAATTTTAAAACGGGTAAAAAGAGAAATCAACCAAAAAACCAAATCGGTCTATTAAGAATAGCTCCTGTTTAAAAAAAATGAGCTGATTTTTTTTTTTTTTTCGTCTTTTTCACCGCACTAGGGAATACTTGAATTGAAATAAAACAAAAGCGCAATCGTCTTCTTTCAGTAGAATCGGAAGGAGCATCGACTAAAATTATTCGCCGTGTCGAATGTTAAATAGTTGCGATCTACTTAAAATTCCAACCGTATAAAATGAACGCGTTGTTTACACTTTGATAGTGGTACATCGGACGGAGCCGATTAAACTAGGACCAAGTGGAAAAATGCTCAAATAATAATCCATTACTATTAAGGGGAACAGTCCGCGTCGGTCGTTATTAGTCGAGAACTTCACGAGCCGGAAAGCGGTTTAGATTATAGAAAAATTCTTGAAAAATTGAGAGAAACCGAAACAAGAACGGCTTAGATAGTTTCTAGTTAAGAGAAAGGATTTCGTTAATAAAGCTTCGGCATGCCTAACCACGTCCGAGTCAGCTTTTACGGAGCACAGTGTAAACAACGGACTGTGTTCTACCACTATTGGCAACGCTTAGCAGCGACCACGCAGAAGACAATTTACCCGGCCAACTACGATCATCCCTTTTAATGACCTAAAAATAAACACGCTCAACTCCGAATCATCTAACTTTTTCTATCTGCCATTTCCATCTTTACCTATGCTCTAGACGTTGTTTGCCGGCTGAAAGGTATCGTCGCACATGCGTGCAGAAATAGACAACGTGATGAAGCTCTCGCTAAATTTCAAACAAAACGCAAATCATTTTTCACCGGCCAGTTTAACTCTTTTCTGAATGCAAGTGCGAACTGAAAAGTGCATACATTAAAGTGTACACAATGTGCAGCGTTCGCTCTGGAGACTGTATTAATAACAACCGATTGTTAAATCCGATGTTGAAGCGAAATAACCTCGAACACATCAGTCTCCCTTATCTTGTTATCTTGTGATATGTTCCAAAAATAATAACGGAATGAAATATTTTTCGAAAGCTCGATTAAGAACCAAAAAACGGAACGAAAAAATCAAGAGTTGGCGGACAGAACTAAGAACAGCGTTAATGAGTATAATTCGCCGTGTTGAGTACAAACATGATCGAGTAATGACGGTCTTACAATATTGATAAAACTTTTGAATTAATAATTGCGGATAACATTACAATGGCGCGTGTGTAAAATCTTCAATGCGTGTATGTATGAGCAAAAATTTGATATATACACGTTGAAAAACCAGTTTTATACTACTTGTGATATATGCGGATTCTGATTACATCCTATGAATCGTGTGATAATGTTGTCAATGATGAAGAATTTATTAGTGACAGTGATGATGATAATGTGGAAATTGGTGGGAAGCGTTTGAAAAATCAACAACATGAGGGAAATATGCAACAATGTAGGCGGCAGCCCTCTGGAAGATGGTTCACATAGTGTGATATTCGGAACAATCCTCAAAAAACATTTATAGTACCATTCTGGTACAGCAGCATGAAGCATTTAGTTTTTGTTACTACATATATTGTGTCGAGGTGTAAACAGGATGCTGGACTTAATGTCACATCGAAGCCTAAAATGTATTGCGGTCCTAATGCAACTGAAATATTCTGTGATTGGTTGGTGGAAGATGTTTGAAAAATAGAAAAGATTTATCATAAAAGCACTCTACTGCAGTGCAAGTCAGAAGATGTGGAAAAATATAATGCTTCATCGGTGTGTCACATTTCTGAAGGGTTGCTACATGATGATCTAGTCGCAGATCGTTATCATTTAACTGGAAAATTTCAAGCTGCAGCGCATTCAAAATGTAATTTAGAATATCAGCTTCCGCATTTTGTGCCAATGTTCGTACATAATCTGATATGAGGCCCATTTATTCATCAGCGATTTGGTATATACGGTGATCAGGACATCGAGGTAATACCAAATAGTGAAGAACGCTACATATCATTCTCAAAGAGCTATTCAGAAAAAAGTAAAAATCCGATAAAAGAATTGTATGCAGTAATAATATAGACACATTAGCTTATGGAAGCATTATGTATAATAAATTCCGTAAAAAGTTGAATATTGTTTTAGCCGAACTAAGAGCATATATACATATATATATATTAGATAAGAATATGTGTATTGCATGATTATATCGAGCTGTGTATTATTATTAAGTGTAGTATTAGACATTGTGTATTTTTAATTTTACTGTGTAATAAAATTTTTGTATTAAAAATTGTGTTTATTTCGTTAATTAGTTCGATTTGAGTTAAAATAGTTTACATAAACTTAGTCATGGTATATATATATAGTGCTACTTCTAAATAAATGGCGTGTTTGTAGTAAAAAATTTGGTTCTTTTCCCTGGGATGGGTCATTTTTCATTAAAATTTGTTGTTTTCTGCCTAAAATGATAGCATTTATACTAAATTGTGATATTTTAACTGTAAAATAGTTGTTTTGCGCCTAAAATGGAGATATTTTGTATAAAATGGACTTTTTTCTCTAAAATTTGATATTTTTTATAAAATGTGGGTATTTTAGCCATAAATGGAATGATTTTGTATGAAAAGAGTGCTTTTAGCTTAAATTGAGCGCTTCTTCCTGTGATACTAAATTTATATTAATCCCTGCTTGTAATGTTTGGAGTCATGCCGTAGAAAATTATTGAATTTTTGATCTACTCGTAGTAGTTGTGTAGCAAGTAGTGGTGCAGCAGCTTAGGTAAGTTATTGAGAGATGGTAGTGTTATTTGGTTGAGAAGATGTGTATTATAGAATTCGCAGGAGTGTGATTATGACTGTCAAATAATAAAACTTAAGTGAGAGGAAAAATGTGCACTCCATCAAACAAGTCATTGCTACTTGTTAATTAAACTGGTCATTGAATCATTGCAAGGCACTTATAGTGTGATCAGACAAAATTAGTCATAATCTGTTGTTATTCATTGAACGTTCACACCACCAGCATATGTGTATACTTCATCGACATCTCGATCTATGCAGTCAGTTTGATTTTCTAATTTTAATCTATACCAAACAACTGTATATTTCTAGGGTTGAATTAAAACTGTTAAAGTTAGTAATTTTAGGGGGTACAGATATTACTCCATTGGCTTTAGAAAGTGTACACATGCACATACTGGTCACACAAACATACACAACATCGTCATGGTTACATTACATGTTATCAAGCTATAACGCGCATGTTACTGTGTTGGAAATTCTGATTCTTCATACACTGTAAATTTCATAAAGACTTGCATAATTAGATGGTAAACTCATTGCATGCCAAAAATAGCAACTGATAAAAAGAATTTATATTGAGTGCATCCTTTGCAGCTATTAAATTAAATTTTATAATAACACAGGTTAGTGGTCTAACCAGTTCTTATCGATCATCCATTTTGATTACTCATATGCAAAGCATTACACAAGAAACATATAAACCAGAACAGGAATAAACCACCAAGAACGGTTAGTTTTGTAGTTATTTTGATTGGATGTGTGTGAATAACTACCAAAAAAATCTATAAGCTGAAACATATTCCCCTCATATATATTGACATCACAATTATTTCAGTTAGATGTGTACATTAATGAATCTTTTAAATTGTATGAACACTGTAGATGCTTCAAAAATATACGAAATATACATCAAAATTATATAGACACAAATAAGTATTGCTAGTAAAGATTAGCCTAATTTCAATTAATCAACACATCAAACCATTTTCAATGAAATGTTCGTTGGAACAAGTATTGGCGGTATGGTAATATTGGGCTAGCAAGTTATATTAGCATTGGCCTGTTACAAATATCATAAAGCACATTCCCAAAGCGTACA
Organism: Icerya purchasi; assembly: GCA_039619475.1. Taxonomy (NCBI): domain Eukaryota; kingdom Metazoa; phylum Arthropoda; class Insecta; order Hemiptera; family Monophlebidae; genus Icerya; species Icerya purchasi. Next base: position 149,362,876 of record CM077115.1, read on the forward strand.
TGCACAAAAACAGCAGATTTCGTACTGGTTAGAAAATTATTACATTGGTTAGGCACTGATAAATGTATCATCAACACACATGTAAACGTGCAAGCATATTAAACAACTTAGTACAGGTTAGCGCAAATTATTACACAGGCTATGCAATGATAGATGGGTATCATCAACACACAAAGAAACAGCTTGGTAGGGGTTAGAAAAATTTAAGAGTGGCTGGTTAAAACCTTCCCCCTAATCGCCGTTTTGGTCGAGTGATGTTACTGAGTGAGGGTCTTCATGTACAGGCGTCTACAGAGAAAGCAGGTAGTAGCCTTGCGGCATGCTGGATATTGAACTATTTAGTTATTGGTTTGTAACAGTAAAGATGTACCAAACAGAAGGATGTAGTTGGTATAGAATATAGCGGTGTGGTGTTGAACTCTTACTAGAGAGTTTGATGTAAAAAAAAAAAAAAAAAGGCATGGTACGTTGATTAAATACTGACTCTTTATTAGCTGAGTAAAAGAGGGCGTGGTTATGTAACTAAATATTCGCATTTGTCCCAGAAGTAAAATATTGTATCTACTAATACGAGAGATTGCTGCTAAATGTGTTAAGGCCAATTTTTTTTTTTTTGTTTTTTTTTTTTTAACTTCGTTATTTAAACCTCGTGATTACTTTCAACACAGATGATATCCAAGTTTGTGAGCAATTGTTATCTCTGGGGCGAATGAAAAATCAAGGAAAATTGCAAAAATTAAGAATTGTGCAAGACCGTATTTTTAATGTTGAATTGGCGAGATTGAATTTTTTGTTTATTTCTAATTCCGAATAGTTGCCCCGCGAGCTAGGTTTTTGATTTATTTTTGAAGCTACTTTTATTAATTCCGTGTGATTCTGGTAAACGTTTCATGTACAGAATAATTATCGATGTATGTGCGAATCTTATCAAAAAAAATGTGGTTTGCTCTCTGTTTTTGCGTTATTGCAGGTATTAAACCGTTAAATTACAGAAAAATATTAACATATTTTTAATTAAAAAATAAGATAAATATAAATCACGAATTCAATAACGTACTGCATCAACAACCTTGCTTCGTAGACGAACAAAAATCGTTAACGCTTAAACAGTTTAAAAACTTATAATATTTAGATGAGTATTATAATAATAAATTTCAAGCACAGTGGAACAAATATAACGGTATAGCTAAAAAAAAAAATCCCAACCATAGACAATAGACTATGTAGTATAGTATTTACGCCAAATTTTTGTAATGTCCAATTTCTTACTGGACACGATCTATTTAAAGATTATTTATATAAACATAAAATTGCACACTGAAATAACACTGTGTAATGTGTGTAACTTTCCTGATAATATTAAGCATATCCTTTCCCGCTGTTAGGAATACGGATTTTAGCAATATTAGTCAATTAGTAACTAAGCTATTTAAACTATTCTATAGTTTTCCAATATTCGAAATAAATCACCGTAAAATACACGTACACCTGTATTCAATTTATCTATACTAATTATTATTAACACCCTAAAACAGTCTGTCGCGGTTCCATAAACCTACGTGGACAGACTCAGGACAAACCTGTTATTTATATAAATTATTGGTATAAATTCTCTAACCATCGTGTTACGAATTGGGGACCAGAAAAATAAATAAATAAATAAATAAATAAATAAATAAAAAAAAATAGCATTTTGTTCTTCTCGTTACAACTAACCGCCAGTCGACGTTATCAGCAAGAAATGTATATACCTAAAAGGTTTCGATACAACTCGTCTCTTCCTTTTGTTAATTAATCTAAGTACTCATATCTTAATTTACCAATTTGTATTTAGGGCTTCGTCGTAAACGAGATACATATTCAGTGATTTACTAAAATATACTTCTACATTGTTAACACGCTTTGTACGCAATATATTCTACTTTCGTTTTTCCTCCAAATCCCTTTCCCACGCAACAGTTATACAGGAATTACATAGTTATATCGAATCCCGTTTTCCTTCCCATATGGCTATTTTTACGGATGGTTCGACCTAATGGAGTTGGAGCTTCTTTCATCCTTTCGAGCATTAATTTATCCGAATCTTTCCGTCTCCCTTCTTTTTGTACTATCTTTACAGCCGAGCTAATGGCCATTCTACGTTCCATAATCGATCTTCTTCTAAATATTTAATTATCTCCGACTCCATGTGCGCTCTGAAAGCTATTTCCTCGCGTTTCCCCTCTCACTCCTCTGGACCTTTTTATCCTCCATATTCCCTTTCTCATTCACTCTTTTCTTACTTCAATTGATATGCTCTGAGTGGTCCCCAGTTATAATTCGGATAGAGGGTAACGAAATAGCAGATTCGTTGGCTCAGATTTATCCTCCCGCTTTTTTTTCTCTAAAATTCCCGCTTTTAATTTACTCCCATTGTGTGTAAAAAGTGTTTCATGTTAGATTTTGGTCAGATTTTTACGCGTCTTCCTTTTCTAATCAACCTTCCTCTTAAATTTTTCCATCCAACCTAATCTCCCACGCGGCCTTGATTTTACGATTTGCCTTCATTTCGCCGCTTCGTCATTGTCCCTATAATCCGTTTACTTCTCAATCATACTCTTCTTCCTTCCTCATGTTTTCGTTTTCATCTCACTCTATCCCCTTAATTATCCTCTTCATTCTGACGACGAAGCCGTCTGTGATTCTGACCATATCTTCTTTAAATGTTCATCTCTCGTGAACGAACGTACTTCTTTGTGCTCTGATTTGTTATCACTTAAATTCCCCAATTGCACTTCGTATATCTTATCGCTTTCGTCGATCTCCGTTGTTCCTCAGTTCTTTTATTCTATCAATAGTTGAACGAATCTACATCTAACTGATCCTTTTCCCCCGTGTCGTTTTTACGCAAAGATCCATTGCTGACGTGCTTAAAGGGAAGTTTAAAAAAAAAAAAGAACGGTTTATAGCTCGGTGTTATTCCAGATTTTTTCACTCAGAAAAAGCGTTCAAACTTTTTAACGCCAAAAAAGCGTTAATTCGATAACTAAACGGGTATATGTAGATCTTCTTATTCTCCCGATGCTTTTTTGAATAAGTTTCTTATAAACAAGGTAAACCTTATTACGAACTATTTCACAACCTCGAATTTTTAAAAACCCCGTAGTGGTACTGTCAACATCAGTTTACCTTGTTACAAATCGTTTCACGCACTCCTCAATTCGAAAATTCTCCATTCGTACATGAAAAAGACGAAATCGCGAAACGTTTTTTCGTAATTGACACGCTTCTCTTTTGAAGGAGAGAAAGTTAAACATTATTGCTTGTACCCCTACAAGTATTGTATAATTTTCCTATATCAAAATGTCAACCTATGTGATCACTTCAAAATGGAGGAATTTGATGAATTTTTTTAGAGATTTTTCCTGGCCGCCTCCTCTATCATTCCTCGTCCAATTAATGTTGATGCAATTCACGCGTTTAGAATATTTCCGTGAAACGTTATGTTTCCGCCTTTTTTTTTTCCATTTTAATTTTACCATTTGTTTTTGTGTTTTTGGTCGGTGGACTAAAAACACAAAAGTTGATTAAAAACCAGATTAAGCTTTTGACTAGGTAATGATGCAAGTACAACGATAAGGTAGTAATACGAATTCAAATCGTATCACGGCTAGTGTCTACTAACTTCCCTTTTTTGGAACAAAAATATTCTCCAAAGGTGGCGCGGGGGGCATGTAATTGTTTCCGCATTTTTCCTAGTAATCCTTTCAAGTTGGTAAACAAAAATTTCACACTACCATTTCATTGCAATGCTCACTAATCTCTGAAATTTTATCGTCGATATACACTTTTCTGGCTCATTGTTAATTTCCTAGTACGGCCCCACGATTCTAAACATTTCACAGGAACGACCGCAACAACTAAACACCATTCTAATATTTCCATCTTTGTGCACCATTTTAACGGCTACTCTTTGTGTTCCGTTTCACTTTCACTGTGATATTTATTCGATTCCATTAATTTGCTTAAATTTAAGGCGCCAGAGATTTTTTTTCCTTAATCCCTTAACGCCCAAGTTATTTTAAAATGAACATTTTTGAAAAATACATATTTTTAAATTACATTTCATACATGATAAATAGAGTAATTCTGAAGTTTTATTAAATTTCTGTAATTAGCAGTTGAGATAATAGGTGATCTATAAATAGATCGCCGGACGCTACTGGTAGTAAAAGAGCAAGTAACTTTCTTCTGAATTTATATTTAAAAAATAGCGAATTTAGTAAAAAAAAAAAAAAAAAAAAAAAAAAAAAAAAAAAAAATTTTGTAAAATTCAAAATAACTAAAGAAATGCTAAAGAAAAAATCTTATTTTACTGATCTAAACTTAGTTAAATTTTTATAGAGCGAATTTGCAATAGTTAAGTGTGATATAACAGAAAACATTTCAAACAAAACGTTACATTGCATTTTGTACAAAACATAAGAGGTCTTCCCTTACATTTCTGAAATTGGCATCTTCTTTGGTTTTGTCTTTTACCTATAATATGGTATTTTCTATCCAAACGTACAGAGTCTGTCACTTCTGATCTGGATGACATTATCAGAGGTCTTCTAATGGTTTTCTTAGAATTTGTTCCTCAATTGAGGTACGCAACAGCAATATATGTATACACCTATATCTTTGGATGTCTTTTGTACTTTCCTTTCGCATTTTGTTAAATTGAACAGAATATAAGTTCTTACGATAGCCATGTCAATAACTCTTGTAAAGATTGACCAGCACCATTTTTTATCACGGATTTGAATTGCATGTTTTTCTAAGAGCCAGTCATGCTGGTCGATACCACCCATATTTTTGTTATAATACTGGGCTATAGTACTAGGTTGCAAAATCTGGGGAATTTTTCTTTCAAACCTTTTTGATGCCTTGAAACTTGGCTTAGAGGCTCTTCTACTTTACCTGACAGATCTTTCACTGATGAAGTAGTCATTTCATCATCATCAAAATACACTACTATTCGTCAATTAAGTACTAGGTTGAAAAATTTGGGGAATTTTTCTTTCAAACCTTTTTGATGCCTTGAAACTTGGCTTAGAGGCTCTTCTACTTTATCTGACAGATCTTTCACTGATGAAGTAGTCATTTCATCATCATCAAAATACACTACTATTCGTCAATTAAGTACTAGGTTGCAAAATTTGGGGAATTTTTCTTTCAAACCTTTTTGATGCCTTGAAACTTGGCTTAGAGGCTCTTCTACTTTATCTGACAGATCTTTCACTGATGAAGTAGTCATTTCATCATCATCAAAATACACTACTATTCGTCAATTAAGTACTAGGTTGAAAAATTTGGGGAATTTTTCTTTCAAACCTTTTTGATGCCTTGAAACTTGGCTTAGAGGCTCTTCTACTTTATCTGACAGATCTTTCACTGATGAAGTAGTCATTTCATCATCATCAAAATACACTACTATTCGTCAATTAATTAATCCACAGCAGGCGGTAAGGCAATTTCATATCTGATTCAATTTCCTTAGAAAACATATATATTCTAATGCTTCTTCGGCGGTGTGAAACGCTTTACGCCAAGACATTCTGGAAGAAATGAAAAGGGAAAAAACGATATTAGTTACCACTAACGCCCAGCATTCTATTTATAGATCAGCATGTTTAAACTTAAATTTCAATAATAAAAACAGTTATTTTTTTAATCTAAATAACGCAGAATAATTAAAGAGGTATTGAAAATGTAGAGCACATAAGAAAAGTTAAACTCACTTTTAAATTTTTTTTCGTTGGATACAAAATCGAACACTGCACCATGACGCTTCGAAATGGCGCACTTTAGACGTTATCTGCTGGACTGATGTGGAAAAGAATGTTTCAAAACTCGTTTGGGAGTGTGGAGCTACACGTGTAAGGAAACCAACCAACGACAGTAAGAAGTGATTAAAGGATTTCGTTTTCAATGGGCGTTCAGAAAAGTAGGCGATCTATAAATAGATCACTGGGCGGTAACGGGTTAATTTTTTCCTGCAGTCGAATAAAAAAAACTTAACTTCTAATTATAATTCTATACGCATCTATATATAGTGTTATTGTATCGTAGTGGGGGGCTATTAGACAACGTCTAAATAATAAGTTTCTAGCCACTGCAATGAACTTAGTTAATAATAAACATTTTTCTTTCTTTTTCTTTGAATTTGCTTAAAGCTCTTTCGTCGCGATAAGGAACTGGGTGGGAGATGTTAACTAGAATTCGCATTTGAAACTTATTCGATCTAATTTCCATAGGCTTAAAATTTTTCCGCAACGAAAGCGATTTTTCCAGAACCGAACGTGGCCTGTCTGCTCGTGTCGGCCTTCTTAATTAATCGCATTTTTTTTTACATTACTTCCATTTTCCGATTAATCGCAGCTCCAGCGCTTATCTTTTCATTCTTCTGTGACGCGTTTTTACAATCAGTGTACGATGCGAAATTTCTGTCGCTCTTAACTACACTAATCCTAATTTACTATCAACTTCATTCCGCGCGTCGCTATTTCCATATATATATATATATATATATAAATATTTGGTTCGTTTACCAGCGAAAACTGTCTTCCTTCGAAAACTGACTTCTCCCGGTTCCATCCCCATTTTTAATATTCGTATTGTTCCTCTCGAAAAACGTTGGCTTCCTCCTTTTAAAAGTTTCCTATTATCGTTCGAACTCTCTTGTTTTTCTAGTCGATTTGATTTTTTGTCTCCAGTCACACGGTATTAAGAACACGCGAACCGTCTCTCCGATTATTCTCGACGGCCCCTTTTCGACCACTACTCAAATCGAGTGATTCCTTTCGAAATTCCAACCGGTTTTTTCAAAAATTCCAATTTCAGATCCTTACCAAATCGACCGTGTCTCTCTATTCGCTAGTCTCCAGAGCTGCTTCTAATTCTTTTCGTTATTTCTGGAGTTCGTTTCCATCGTTTCACGTACGTCATCGGTGATACTCGATTTCCGATGTTAATTCACTTTCCTTCTGTCCCGTCACACTCGGGGAGTGTGTAGTCGAGAAGCACATTTCAGAGATGGAGTTAAATATGGAATGAGCAAAAGCGAACGAAAAACGGAGAAATAAAAGGAAAAAAGAACGGATTACTGCTCGAACCTGGAGAAAACAGCCGTCTTTTTAAATTATACAAAATCCGTGCGGTTCAAAACGACGATTACAGATTATTAGAGCGATCCGATTTATTTTTTTTTTTTTTTTTTTAACCTCGTCAACCAAGAACTTTTACCCAGAAACAATTAAAAAGGGTAATGAAGGTCAGTTATATTTTTATGCGGTCGGATATTGTTAGTAGGAAGAAACAATGGGAACAATGTGTGGAGAAGTAAAAGGATATATAGGGGACACAATACGGAGTAGTAAAAGAGATCAACACTTAATAAACATATGATCAGCATCGCAAGCATGTGCTTTTTAGTTCCGGTCGAGAATATGAAGAAGAAACCAACGAAAAACGAAAATAAGAAGAAAATAATAGAGTTTGGCTTAAGAACGCGGACGAATAATGGAGAGAACAACAGAACGACGAAGTGAAGGAAAAACAAAGAGAACGACGGATTGGCAAGAAGACACTAGGTTGAGATAGAAAGAACGCTAAAAATGCTAAAAAGAGAACGAAAACGAATATTAAAAAACACCGTCAATGCAAGTATACTCGCAAAACACGATATAACTATCAGTTGAAATCAGTGTTTCGAATTCCAACGGCCGAAGCAATCAATTAGTTGCTCTATAATGACCGTTCGGCGCTAATTCCGCTCCCCCTCCGCCTTATGTAGTACATCATTTTTCGTGTCTGCAATTGGGGTTTTCTTATTTATTGGTCCCTCAACGAAGAATGGTAAAATAAGAATAATTAAAATGAAAAACAAAAAAAAAATAGGGAGCGACTAGAGTTGAATTTTACACAATTTCCAAGTGGAGCTGAGGGAAAATATCACGGAAAAGAACAGGAACGGTCAATGTTGCAGGCAGACGTAATTAACTGAGTTGTTGCGTAGTAATAATAATAGTAGCAGGCCATGGTGAAGAGCAGGCGAAGCGGCAACAATGACTGCGTTATTTATTAGTACGGTACAGGGCGGCAGCGGCAGCAAAACTATGAAATTTACCGAGCAGTATCACTTTCAGTCCTTTGAGGTAAATTTAGCAGGATGTGCGCGGAACGCTATACATACTTTAGCTATTTGTAATAGAACACTACTTGGTCGATGATGATGCTGGAGCCGGTTCATTTCTGCGTGTAGATGGAATACGAAACGGATATAAGGTAGGTATTAGCGTCTCTTTATAATACCACAGGCTGCAATGATATCACCGGTATAAAACGATCCTCTGCCAGGGCCACTGGCTCCAGTTCTGTGCTTTTCGGCGTCCGTTTTGTTGTTATAGAGAACGCTGTTACGCAAGACGGGGCAACAACTCGAAACCGCAAATTCAACCGCGAACGTTCCTTCTTCGTCTTAAGGTTCGCTCTTTGCCGATCCGTGTTCCGGTATATCATCAGTTTCGACTCCTTCTCCGAACACGATCTTATTATAGCAGGCAACCGAACTTACTCAAAGAAGACGGTTTAGCATCATCAGCGCCCTAAACGCGCTTTTCCATCGCGCACACTCTACCAACGCGCCTCTTCCTCTCTCGCTACCGCGCTCTCCCACGGTCTGCCGTTGGAATCTGCGGATGGAGTTGCAAATTCTGAATTTGTTACCCCGCGCACGCCGACCCGCTCTTCAGCGGACGGCAGTTTAATTTTCTTGGACGTCACACAAAGTAACAGAGTCGGAGTGCGTTGCGTTCTTTAAACTCTACGACGTACACTGTACACGACTGCCGCTGCTTCGTTATTATTAATTTATACGAACTGGCCGACACTTGAAGCGCGGTCAAGGCTTACCGACGCTGTCCAAAGCAATTAGAGAAATGGACTGTATCTTTAGTTCGAAGAAAAACACTCTCGCTCGCAACCGCCCCTATCTGCGGACAGACAGCGCGTTATGTCGGACGATGATAGAACGCCGTTTGCTCGTCATCGTCGGTTGTTCCTTCGTCCTCGTCCGCACCTCGAAGCAAAACCATATCGCCGAGTAAAGGCGCATTATTCATCGTCTTTATTATGCCCCGGTGGCTATTTTACTTCTGCCCCACCCCCTCCTCCTGCGTTCGCCGTGCAATAATTTATACGGAGCAAGATGAATAATTTCGCCGTACCCTATCCGAGTGCAATTATTATTATCATCGAAAATGCCGGCACTACGCCAACTAACATCTCCCGCCGCTCCGAAAAACTCACATGTTGAACTTTGCTGCGGTCCGGCATATAACTAAACCGGTTCACTGGAAGTCAATCCGCAACATCTAAATGATGCGTGTATAACAAAAGGCGAAATGATGGTACGAGAAATCGCAATGTAGACACATTTACATTTACATTTAACATTTACACTTACATTTACATTTGCATTTACGGGGGCTTTTTACAGAACTTTGTCAGATGTAGTCAGTTTCATTGAACGTCTATTGTTCGAAGAAAAAAAAAAAAAAAAATTTATACGCATGGAAAATAATCCTCGCCTAGACCAGTTCAAATTTAATCAGTTTCGTAAAAAAAGAAGGAATTTTTGTTAATCAGACAGCGATTTTACACTAAGCAGGAGAAATGATGCGGATAAACTGTGTTCTGTTTCCACATTAGTTCGGTTATTTATTTTTTTTTTTTTATTGAACTATTTATTTCGTCATCTAATTAAAAAATATCGATGTGCAATTAGCGCGGTTAATGAAAATAATAAAACGATGGGCTTACGTATAAATGTAACAAAAAAAAAAATGGGGATGGCTATTGGTAGTGTAGGGAACATCGATTAACGGTACACTTCGACTCGATAATAATTGAAAAGACTAGCTCAATGAAATATTTAAGATGCCGTATCAGTGACGACAGATGGGAAATATCCATCGAAATAAGGAGCAGAATGGAACAGGCGAGAACATATTATTTTCAGAAAATGAATAAATGAAAATAAATCTGCGGATACGCCTCCTTCGGTGTTACACGTATTTAGCGTTCTATTATACGACGTCAAATAGTGGAGCATTATGCAAAAAACTGGAAGCTTTTGAGACGTGGAAATACCGAAGGGAATGTTGAGAATTCTCCTTGGACGGCCAAAATTAATCGCGAAGTGTATCGTCCGAAGAAGAGAACTGAAACTATTGACAAAAGAAGGAAATTCGAATATTTTGGCCATATAATGAGAAACAACAGATACAAGCTGCTTCAGTTATTAATACAAGGCGAGATAAAAACAGGCTAATCATGGAAGTGGCCGACCTGGAACGATGTGGAAATTTGAATAATAGGAGTTGGTTCAAGTTAGATAAGGTTAAAGTATTCAAAAGGGTTCCGGATAAAGATCAAGTCAAGCAGATGATCGCCAACGTTCGTCGAAGACAGGACACATAGAAGAAGAAGAATCGGTTAATTCGCGATTTTCTTCGATAACCCAAGTGCTTTGACTGCAGCACTATAGCTGTTTTAATAAGTAAACGTGTTACAGCCGTTTAAGAAGAAATACCTTCAAATTCTTAATAACAATGACGCTTTTAATCTTTTACAGTCATCGCGAGTTTGGGCTATATTATATTCTGTTGACACTACTGCTACAAGCGCTACTTCAGATAGAATTGTGTTCCCCCCTTTTATTCCTTCCGCAGACTTTTCTGAATGATTGGATAACTTATAGAGATAGATATAGGATACTGGTAGACATTATAGCGTCTTGTTCAATCTTGTCTTCGTTTCTTTGGTGTACTTAAATCATCAACTATTTCCGATCGTCTTACTTGCAAGTATGTTAATCTATAGACTCGTACGGAATGCAATTATATCTCGGGTCAACTTTTATTAAGGAAGTTAAACACTCGCTGTTCATCAACTGCGTCCACAGATTACAACAGAAATACGTTTTATGAAAAATTAATTTTCTGCGCATTTCTTCGTACATTACACTATTTACTTTGTTCTGTTCCACGTCTGTCGTCAGTTAATCTCCTTCCTATCTGTATTTTCATTTTGCTTTCATCGCAAGGCAACACTTTTAATAGACCGTTTATCGAGATTTCCCGGACGTGTGCTAATCTCGCATTGCTTACACGGAAAACTGATCTAACGCGCCCGAAGGAAAATATAAAAACGCCATTTCCACCTATTATGGAAAATTTGATGTCCACTAAATTCCCATTAAAACTTGAACACCTCTGCTGCGGAGTTGGTTTTTTTTTTATCCCCCCTTTGGACACGCCAGCTAAGGACTTACAACCAGAAACAACAACAAAAAAAAGAGCCGTTAGTTAAACAATATAAAGGAACTAATATGGATGAAATAATGGATGACGAGGGGAAGGACAAAATAAAAGATGCACAATAAGGAGCAGGTTGAGTTTCAGCAGACAAGAATATAGAATACAACGTTCGACAGAAAGAGATGGACATCCAAAAAAGATGTGCTTCATGGTTCGTTCATTTACAGAAACGGCAGTGAAGCTCTGCAATGGAATCTCATCGAAATAAGGATAAATCCGAGTAATACTCCGAAGTGATCTATGACTTTCCATTACACGAACATCCCTTCACCATTATGCTTTGCGTTTTAATCATTTCTTGCTTCCTTCCTCCGGCCGTCGCTCCTCATTAGCTTCTTCCGCATGTTGTCCTCTCCATTCAAATGATGCGGTTGTTTGTGATGCTGATCACGTGCTTATTAGGTGTTCATCTTTTTCGGTCGAGCGTTCAGCTCTACACTCCCATTTACTTAGGCTTAGTCTTCCTGCTCCTTATCGTGCCCGTTATATCCTGTCCTTTTCCTTCTACACTTATTATTATCCCTGCCATTGTTACCTTTCTATTTACCATATCGGATCGTCTTATTATATAACTTTCCTTTTTCATTTCTAATTGTTTCTGGGTAAAGGTATTTTGGTTGACGAGCCCATTAAAAAAGAAAAAAAAAAAAAAAAGTTAATGATGAAATTATTTTCGTGCGGCATAAATCCGGCTGTGTGGCAAATCTCATATTACTGTGTCAAAAATTTACACATCGCATCAGTTGCCACATAAAACTCACACTCCTAATAATTGTCATCTTGGTAAAAATATGTTAGTATACGAGTACAGCAATGGCGGATCCGGGGGGGGGATAAGGGACCCCCCTCCCCCAAAAGAATCAAAGCCTCTATGAAAAAATTTGTTATAGCAGGGAAACTTAATTTATACTATAAAAGATTTGTATGAATATAACCTACGGATTTAATTGTATAACTAATATTTAATATTGTTTTTTATTAAAACAATTAATGTTACGTTTTTATTCTATTTTAAACCCAACACCAGCGACGATTTTTTTTGCCTTTTTTATTCATTTTTAGTTTTTATTTTGTAATGTAAATGAAAATAATTCAGTGTTTTATATATCTTTTTTTTACTTGCTCGACAAAGAATTCGGATCGCATTACTGATAAAAATAAAAAAAAAAGTAAAGTCTAATATTCAAATTCTAAACTACCATTTTTTAGGTAGAATTTTATAATCTGTTTATTTTCTACTTAAAATTAGAACAAAGTTTAAATTAAAAAAATTGTAATAATTATGTAAAACATTTTTAAATTTCTAAAGAGGTTGCGCTATTTGATTTTTTTTATGAAACAAGGTATTTCTCAAATCTCCTGCTTACCGTATAAGGAGTATTCTCGTAATTATATAATTTCCCTCCTCAAAATGTTTCTCCGGATTCGCCCCTGGTATATATGTAAGTTTAAAGCGCGTATTATTTTCCACATTTCCGTGAACGCGATTTTTATTCCCATAAATTCCCCATAAACATAGTCATTTCATCGCTGCGATTATTTATGTGAAACGACTCCATGTTTATGGGGAATTTATGGAAATAAAAATCGTATGCATTGGAAAAGAAATCGTCAGAAAGAGGAGAACTCAAAATTTCCGGCGAATTTTAATACCGAATTTTCTTTCTTTCCACTTTGAAGCGCGATAATAATTTTCACTTTCTTTGTAGTTTTTAAAACTTTTTCAAATTAACTCTGTTTCATAATCGATTACTTAGTCTTAGCGTCGCAAATGGCCCCGGCTGCCGAGCCACTTTAAATAAATGTATTTAGTATCATAACTTGAACCGGGACCGACTAGGCAGAATTGATTATCTGAGATTAGATTTAAGCTGCTCAACGGCAACGATAAGGGCAAAATTCTGCGCAATTACTTCAAATACGTTCAAAAGGAAAACATTAAACAACGTTAACAATAAATCAAGAAAAAAGAGCAGGTGAAGATGTAATCACAACTAACCATAATGTACTATTATCAGCCTGCTATTGTTGATGATATTGTTTTCCGAAATATTATTACGAGTAAATTCAATTAGTCCCATTATGTTATCGTCACTTTTACTAGAATATCGTGAGCACTATCTTAATTTACCCGGTTTTACCATTTTCTTTATTCCGTATATTTCTGTTATGTTTTAAAAAATCAACTCTTCACCATTATCGATTTGGTTAAAATTTAGATTGAAATTTAAAAGAGCGACGTATCAATTAATTTAAGTGACCTGATTAAGTCTAACGCGCTTTAGTCCAAGCGGTAAATGTAACCTGTCACATTTCAATATCTCTAGTCCTCCAGTTCGTATCATCCTCTCACCAGATTACTTTCTTGTGGGTGCCCCGAGCCAGACTGGGCTTGTGGTTAATGCTTTAATTGACACTACTACTAAATCAGCTCTGTTGTACCCGATGTCTTGATCTCCTCCTCCTGACGTAACAATGTCTCTAGAAATTTATGTGCAATCCCGGTGGAAGCGAGATTGGCTCTTGCAACAGACTTGCTTCCTTTCTAGGGAAATAAAACATCGTATTTATTCCTGGTTTTCCCTAGAATCAATTTTATTACTATTACAAGGCGACGCACCAGACATATTACTCTCTAACACACAACTAGATTTTACTTAACTTCGAACTTTTTGTTGCGGGTCCTTTTCCCCTCTGCTTCCTCTACAAAACACCTGCTCCTGAAGTGTCGTTTTTTTTTTTTTTTTGTTCTTTAACGCTCTCATTTCCCCGTAGATGCAATCATCGCTGATTAACTCATCTTCGGATATCGCAGACACTATCCGATTTTTCTACCAACTGATTTGTTCCGCGTCATTGAGCAATCCGTACCGTGATAGTATCATAATAGCCCGCCACCCGATAACTATATATGACACTCAAAAAAATAAAAAAGGAAATAACATGCCAGACCCCCTTGCCAAAATGAAGCAAATACACAACCTTTAAGTGTTAAGATAAAAAATTGCACTGCGTCTGCTGTTTATTTAATTTTCTCCGGCCAACTTTGTTGTCAGCTATCGTAAGGAATTATGAAAGTTTCATCCCTGAATGGAACTTCGATTCTGTCACATACAGAAACACAATCGAGTCTATCATTTCTATTTCACGTATTACGAATAATAAATTTATATCAGTACTTTTTGGTTAATTTACCAGTTTTATTTGAAAATGGCAGCCCTCTATAATGACGCAAATTTAACAACGAATTTATTCTTATTTTGAAAGATTTTAATAAACTTTATCAACTTTATTATTACTTAAGCGTAAACTATACTTATTTAAATTAAAACAATATTAAATATCGACTGCTTTTATATTATATAAAATTTAAATTGAGCTTCGATAGTTTTAAAGAAAAAAAATTATATATATAAATATATGTATATATATAATTATTGTTTTCATATAAAAAATTTGGAAAAATTGTCCCCTTTCGTGACGTAATGCAATCGAAATTTCTTTTAGTAATGAAGCGTCCGTTAAATAATTAGACAATGGCGCTCCATCGACTATCCTTGTTGCTGCAATTGCGATGGGACACTTTTTTTCTCTTTTCCGTGTGGTCGTGCAATAATATGTCTAATTAGTTGTTTTTACACCGCTAGGTGTGTCTTATATATTAGATTATTATTTGTCACATCTACTTCGGATGTAAAATTTACCATTTTGATTAGTATCATTTTAAAAAACATAACGAAAAACAATAAAGAACAAAAATTCTTCTGTTCATCTTCGTGAATTGTTTTGCCCTAAGATGTATCGAGCTTGGAACGTTTAAACTACATAAGCATTCAATTTAATAATGGTGTTTAATTAATTCACTTACAGGATAAAATTCAAACTTATAATATACAATATTTTTTTTTTTTTTTGTTTTTTACGGGTTGGTCAACATGGACATTGGCCAAAGAACAATGGAACAGAAAGGTAAGAGAGACTCAGATTCAAGACACGATCAAAGATAGCCGACAGAAAGGAATCAAGAGCTAGAATAACCGAAGGAAAAGGAAGAGAGAGAATGAATGAAGCACATTATTGAGCGAGAATACCGGTTTGTAAGAGGAAGGAATGAAAGGAAGCTTGTTCAGTTGAA
This sequence comes from Icerya purchasi, assembly GCA_039619475.1. Classification (NCBI taxonomy): domain Eukaryota; kingdom Metazoa; phylum Arthropoda; class Insecta; order Hemiptera; family Monophlebidae; genus Icerya; species Icerya purchasi. Next base: position 149,378,413 of record CM077115.1, read on the forward strand.
AGCAACGAACAACTGAATATAATTGAGAAAAGAACAGAAGAAAACCGCACCAACTCCATTGAGCCCCTTGGAGCCATCCGTGAATATCAAAAAATGATTTGGGAAAAAACAGCTTACTGTCGAAATTCTGATTTAACAACGTGATGAAGAAAAGGTTTGGGAGGAATAGGTGAATGAAAGCAATATAAAATAATTAAATATATACTAATTCTATAATCCCGTTAGAAAATAATTTATTTTTGCTAAACTACTTCCTTTTGTTCTTTTCGTTCGACTTGTCGATATTACCAAAGCCAGCGTGCACGAGAAATTTTTCGATATTCTTCCTAGCCTAGCCAAATACCGCTGTCTAATACGCTAATTGACTCGCTATAGAAAAAAAAAAAAAAAAATATCGTCTAACGAAAATTAATAATATTTTACAGAAGCGATAAACTGTTAGGCCGGAATTTCTACCGAATCTAATCTTTCCCTAACCGCTGTTCAATCTTCACTGACGGCTTCGAGGGAACTAATGAAGTTGGCGCAGCTTTTTTTTGTCTTTCTTTAAATGACTTTCTTTTAAACTTCTCTTCTTTTGTACAATCTTTTGTGCTGAATCCATTGCTATTCAGCGCCGCGCCCTTTTTTTTATCAGATCTTCACTTGCGTCTCGCAATATTCATATTCTCTCGGATGTTCAAAGCGTACTGCAGGCCATTGCATCTCCTCCAGCCGACTACGTTATCCTCATTCGCTGCTTGATTCATGATTCCTTCCTGTCTTAATCCCCAAACTGATCTCTTTTGCATTCCTGGTTATGCCGGAATCGAGGGAAATGAGTTGGCTGACACTCTCATTAGCTCGGTTATCTTTCTCCTTTCTGGCAGATTTCTTTCCGTCTTCTCAAATATTAAGCCTTCTGTCTATAGCTGCTCATTCCAAATTTTGGTTTAACTCTTACGCCTTCTCATGGACTTCTTTGTCTATTTAACCTTCCCTTCCTCACTTCGTTGGTTTCTTGAATTTCCTTCTATGCGTCGCTCTAATCTTTCTACGATTTGCCGCCTGCATTTCGGTTTTGCTCCTTTTTTCGCTTTTCCGTTTTTCTCTCGCGCCGTCTCCTTATTATCTCCATTGCACCCTTCTTATATCTGTTTTATATGTGACCTCGATAATATTTCATTATTCGTCACTTTCAACTAAACATTCTATTCCTATCTTTTATCACACGGTTTCCCGCTCCATACAGTGTTTCGTTCACTCTCTCCCTTTCTTCTCCTTGTGTTATCCAAACTCTTGATTCTTTTTTGTCGGCTATCTCCGATCATTTAAAGATCCGAGTCTCCTTGCCCGCTTCTATTCTTGAGGCAATGTCCATGTTAACGAACTCATTTTAAAAAAATAATAAATAAATAAGAATCGTACCGCAAATTGCATCAATTAAGAAATGTCCAGCGGCAACAACCTTTCGTTCAGGTGAAATTACTCAGTTCGAATCCCATACCGAAAATATCATAAATTTCAATATTATTAGATGAGCTCAAATATTTTTTTCTTTTTAATTAATTAATTAACGGCAAAAATTTAATCCGCGATTTGATTTTTTTAATTTTTTTTGTGTCATATTTTTTAAAGGAAAACTTACCGGTTCTCTATGGAAAATTTAACAAAGCACTCGCCTATTAAAAATCAACAAAATAAAAGTAGAAGGAGAATGAATCTATTAAGAGTTCGATATTTGCATTCTCCTACCGAACTCAGTTACCTTAATAAAATTAAGAAAAACCAAAAAAAAAAACCAAAAAAAAAAACGAAACATATAATAGTCCACGATCTTTACTGTGAAAAAGTTCGTGCAAAGACAGCGCGAACTATCTATTTCTCCGTTTCGCGAGAAAAACAAGCGAGGATTCGGTCTCGATTTTCGAAAAAAGGAAAAAGCGTGGAGACCTAGATTAAAATTCGCGACGGCTACGGCCAGGATTTGGAAAACATTAATGAAAAATGATGCGTGAAACGACACTGAGTGTGGGGGCCTAGTCGCACGGACGGGATCCGATTTTCAGACACAGCGGCTGATTCAACTGCACACTGTCTGGAACATTTATTTCGTCGCATGTTAAGCTTCGGGACAGCATGATGTTTTCCTCTTTCATTTGGTCGTTCGAATGAACGCTCTATTAAAAACCCGTAAAAACAACCTACATCCGTGTGTACTTGTGTACTCGTCGGCGGGTACACGGCCACGATTTATTTCTCATTCGCGGTGGTGTGTGCGTGCGCGCGTACGACCCGTTGTCCGGATTCGTATTTTAATGGAAAGGGACGTGTGTACCTGTTGTACTCGGGGTCGGCATATCGGTGTGGTCTATTTTTCTTTTTCCGTTCTTTGCAAAGTACGCGACAGTCATTCATTTGGTGGAGGAGACCTTTTAAGCGGCGGCGGCGACAAATTAAACATGCTCGCACATACATACTTTCATATTAGTAGGCGCGTATAGCCTCTGTCGCCAGTTCTGTTTACATCGTTAGGCCTCTCTCGCAGATACCTTACCTGATATAATTTATTTTTAGTTGCCGTTAAAGGTTTTTCTCAATAATTCTTCTATTACGCTACGCCGCTATTGGGCTAGCCCCGTTTTTCATATAAATATAGTTATTCGGCCGACGCGTGCTTCGTTCTTGGTTTTTTTTTTCGTTTTTCTTAAGAAATTACCACACAAATTAGTACGAAGAATAAAAACATGTTTCCGGAAAATCTCTGACGATGGAATGTGTTGTTATTGACGAGGGGAAAAAAAAAAAAGTATTATAGCTCCGGCAAAAAATTAATCATTTTTATTCCGGATCGCCGAGTTCAGATTATGTTCCGAATCCCTCCTATTTTCGATACTCTATCTTTTCGAGAAGTTCGGCTTCTCGTTAGAATTCTCACGTAAATCTCGAACTGAGTATATATTAAATTGTTTAGCTAATGCGAGTATAACAAATTTAAATATATAATAAACGATTAAACTAACTTAGAATAGCTGATCGTCAAACTTATAAAACAATATAAAATATATGATCAAAACAAAATTCTAAATCATACTGAGGTCGAATATATGGAAAACGGAAGCATCCGTATATAGCTCAAATTAACAATTTTATAGTCGATATAATAAGCGGGTAGAAGTCGATTACACACATATATTAAAGGTGAAGAAATATTTACAACATTAAAAGCGGTAAAATGTTTATACCATAAATAAACAAATTTGAATGAACATGTTAAGAAACGAAATAAAATATACATTAATTGTAAGACAAATAAATATGAGACAATATAAAAATTGTAAAAAGAATATTACAATTCTAAATTTTAAATTGTTAAATTTTTACATTAAAGAGGTGGTCATTATTATTTGGGATTTGGTGTCATTTAGTTTATTAAATTTATGTTTGTTTATATAATAATTTTCAGCTATGTTCACTACATTTCTTTTATTATATATGTATAGCTGAGACTGTTACCGTTTTTTTTTTTTCTAATGAATTTGGTTTATGTTTAATTTTTATTAAATGTTCAGCATAAGTTGATCTTTCTATTATTTCATTGTTATTAAATGATTTCGTAATATGTTCGCGGTATCTACATTTAATTTTTCTACCTGTTTTGGGGCCGATGTACACTTTCCCACAACCAGTGCAGTTTATTTTATATATATATATACCATTGTGTTCGTTTGTTATGCTTGCATTTGTTACAACTTAATATATTTTCATATTTTAACAAACAATATGTTAAGAATTCTATATCAAATTGAGAATATTTTCAGCGATTGTGTTTGCGAGAATATTTATTTTTATATATATTTATATATTATATATACGTATATGTGTGTTTGGGCATCACTCGGCGACCCGGTTAAAAAACAAACCCCCTGGAACCCCCCCCCCCATTATACTAGTTCATCTATACTACTTATAAACGAGTGTTGTTTCCGGTGATTATGTCGTTCTTAACTTTTTTAAACTAGTAATAGCCTTTGCAAAAATCGTTAAACCGAAAACTGTTTACAATACACCAGTGCGAATATCACCATAACGTTGCGAAGAAACATTACAAAAGAGAGCAGAAGCGCTTCCGTTTTCACCTTTTATATTACTACCGGCGGAAGAGTGAAATAATCATTAATGTACGTAGATAACTGTTGAATCTATAGTATTCTATAATTTTTATAGAAGAACCGATTTTAATCGACTATGCCATTTTTAAACACTATATTTGTAACTGATGTGCACGAAAATGTGTTTCATGATTAGCAATATTGTTGTCACACTCCGAGGAGGATAATCTAAAAAAAAAAAAAAAAAAGGCTACGTTATGAAATTATAAAATAAAATAAATAAATACCCCTTATTGACAAACAAAATTAGCGTTAAATAAATTAAAATAAATACCTCAATTTCGTTTTCGAGCATTATCAGCTAACAATATAAAGTACACTGAAATAAAACTAAAAAGATTTTGATATTGGTTCTATCTGAGTATACTCTATACTGTTAGCTGACGATTGGCTTTGCTCGAAAATGTTTCCAAAAATTGAGGTATTTTAATTTTAATTTATTTAAATATAAATTATTTAATACCAATGTTTTTTTGTTAATAAGGGGTATTTATTAATATTTATTTTATAGATATTAACAAATACGTTATGAAATTGCTTCGAAAACAATAAATTAGTTGTTTTTTTTCTTTAAGGAATGACATCATAGTAATAATAATAATAATAATAAGAAGAAGAAGAAGAAGAAGAAGAAGAAGAAGAAGAAGAAGAAGAATAAACATTTTCTTTCCATCAAAAATTACAGAGGAGGTTTGAGGCATATCCACTGACAAAGTCCGAAAGAACGAGTTGGTATGATAACTCATACACTGTTCTGTAAAATGAAAACGAATTCATTGTCCGACTTTTGCCTTAAACCGGATTTGAAATATACGCAAATTACACTCATCTTTTTTAACCCAACTTTCATCTTGTTGCCAGAGGTAAATATCCTTTATTCGAGGTTATAAACATTTCTACCTTGTCGTCGTTGATGTAGCCTTGTATAATAATAATCCGTTTAAATTAGAGCCTTTGAAACTATCTGAATATCACCTGGGGAAGCATATATTCCGTTAGGAGGAATTAGATCTGCCATCTCTATTACGTACTATCAGATGACATGGACTATTAAATTTTCTACTAGATCACATATCTGAGAGACGGGTCTTTTGCAACACTGTTTTTTGCCAGATGTTCCGATATTATCAACAGTCCACAGTTTTACCATATATATATAAGTTTTTCGCGTTCTTAAACTCTGATCATAGGAATATTTAATGTTCACTATGGAAGAAGAAAGTAACGGTACTCTAGCTCTTTTAGACGTTTTAGTACACAGGAATGTTGCCGGTATGATAAGTACTTCTTGGTTTCGTAAAAGCAGAACACTGACATCCAAGGGCGTCGCCAGCCGATGAGCCATGGAGGGGCAAGATGAGTTGCCTGCCGCCAGGGGGGGGGGAGATTATAGAAAGAGGATATGAGTTATAGGGAAAGAATAAAATTTATAAGTCGTAAAGGCTTAATATTTTATTAAACAAGAATAAAATCTTAATTAAAACATAAGTCCATGCTTACGCGCCTATGAATACTCATCAATGCCAGTTGATTAAAAAGTTTCAAGGCTGCAGGGGTGGGGGGGCAGCTGCCCCTCCCTGCCCCCCGCTGGCGACACCCGTGCTGACATCTACACAAGGATTCTCATTATTGCTCAAGCCAGAAATCGGGTATTTTTAAGGCTCTTACGGTCAGGGCAAAAAAAAAAAAAAAAGAATCGAATACAACTCTAATTTTCAGAAAGAATTAACACATTTGAAATTATTATGATAGGCCTGAAAAGCTAATGTATATATAAAAAGATTTAGTAGATCCATCGAAGGAAAGGAAACGGAAAAAGAAGAAAGAACATGGTTAACCAGTATCACCCTCCCTTATGTTAAAGCAGTGACCGAAAAAGTTGGTCGGATTTTTTGAAAGAGTAACATCTAATCGGTATTTACTACGTGCGGAAAACTTAGTAACAGCTTGGGTAACACTAAGGATAAACTTCCTTAGTTCCACACGTGTGGCATATGTACTTATGTAGAGTACCAAAACTGGATGAATTGTTAATGTTTGAATAAAGGAGCATATAAGAATTTATAAAAGCGAACGGAACAGAGTCCAATTTGTTTCAAATAGATTCCGCGGAATAAAATGAAAAGTCCTAAAATAAGTAGAAGATTCAGAGGGGTTATTAGAATAGGAACATGATCACTACCGTAGGGACCCATAAGGGCAATTCTTCAGTTTAAAACCAATAACGGCCGAAGAAGAAACCTAATCGAGAGAGCTAGAGATGGGTGAACACTCTCAAAAAATGTAAGTAGGGGAGAGAGATTATTAAGGATGATCAAATCATCGGAAATGGTAGAGTTCTCGTTTCATTTCCACGGTTTCCTCTACAAATTGTAAATCGCGAATTTTTCCTATTTCCATCAATTATTTAACTGCAAAAAAATTTAAAAGTCAAACTATTAAAACAATGCTCTGTGTTTGAATTGTTGTAGAACTAACGCGGTGAATATTTCCATGTGCAATATTCTAGACCTACGTGTACATATATATATATCATATACATACACGACAAAACTAGTGTTTTACATTATTATAAATGATTACTAATCGAGATTACACATTGGAGATGTGTGTAACGTTTTAACGTGAAAATAATTCTCTAAAGTAACGCGAATCCTAACAAAATATCTTAAGAATAAATATTGCAAATATTCACCCCGGTGTCCCGTTTTTCATATTAGAAAATAGAAACGAAAATATTACTAATTACTAAAATGAACGTAGAGTAGGTTTTTTCTTTTTTCTAGATGAAGAGGAGGGGTTATGCATGAAAATGTTTCTAGCACATTTTGAATATTTTTATTCTTAAGATATTTATTGTAATGGTTCATTATTTCATCTTTTATAACCAATTAACTAAATATGTGTATACTACTCTATATTTAAAAGTAATTCTACTCTCTGTAATTTTCAATCTTTTTTTTTTTTAACGATTTAAATCGCATTCGATAAGGTCCTTCTTTCGGAGCTATAGTTCGTATAGTACATATATGTTTTTTTAAGTAAATAATTGAAAGCAACTAAAATCCAAAAACCGGTGTGTGTGTATACTGCAGAGGAGAGCACACATTTATTTATACCTCGATCAAAATCGTTATTCAAAACGCTTTATCCACTAAAACCAAACAGCGTGAAATATCGACGATTATATTCATATAATATTCAACGAAATTTTTGAATAAGCATAAAATTTCCTGTGTGAGACGTTTTAAAAGCAAAATTATTTATAAAATAATTTATAAAACAACATTATCATCAGCGCTACGATATTACTTAATATTTCTAATCAATTTTATCGACTAAAGTTTGAGTAATATAGCTAGGACACGTGAAAAATTGCTTTCTATTCTCAGCTCGCTCGTTAATGAAAGCCTATTTTTCGTTTTTTTTTTTTTATGCATTATATTTTATATCTTTTAGTCTGCTAGAAGAATTTTATCTCAACAAAAACCGTCATTAACTTTAACGGGCACAAAAATCGATACTCCAACAACTCATCGGAGTCACTGACTTTAGTATTTCGTGAACATTAATTCAAAAACCCCCAATGCCCCCTAGTATACGACTCACTTTATTTGAAATTTCTTCATCACTCAATCGTCAGCATATAGCTTTAGCTTGATATTATTGGCTGCGCTAACTCCCTTTGAATAGCTAAACGTTTAAGGTTGTTCCTTAGTAACAATCGAAAATGTTGCATTAGTATAAACAAAATAGACGTAAATTTGTAGCCAACTGTCATTGCATAACAAGTGCGAACGTGAAAAATTAAAACGCGATTTATTACGCTAAGACATTATTATTACTATTTGTACGTTCCCGAATTTACGTGTACTATTTATCTTTTTATTTTTACTTTTTGCAGTTTTTTTTATATTAACGCGTTAAAATAATTAAGCAGTCAGTATTAAGGACTTTTGCGCTTCATATAATTCTAATATTTAAATTAACCTCCGAATTATTCCCGATGTTGGTGAGTTACAAAAAGTTTTACATGATATGATATAAAGTAATTATTCGGATGGTTTATTCAAAATCGCTTACCCTCGTTAGTGTGAACACGAACGTTCGGTAATATATTAATAGATTCACTTATGATATATGCCCACGAAGAACGGGTAAAAATTATAAAAGATCTCTATGACGGTCAACTTTATCATGTTAAATATGTACACAATACCGCTTTCAGAGCTTTAACTTCTTCTCATTAGGAATACTAAATAGTTCAGAAACGTAACAACTTTAAAAATACTATTGGTCACTAAATTTGGAATTAATAGAAAATAATGTTCAAAGTAGGTTTCTGGCTACATGTTTTATAAAATTATCCGTATATTTATCTACAATTTGAACATTACGAGGATTTATTAATAAGATATAATTTCATCGCACTAGCCAAAAGAAGGAAAATAACCAAGTTGTTGTTATCCCTTTTTGATTTGAGCAATAAAATCGAATTAAGCAGCCTGATTTGTTAATAAGTTCCCAGAATCAATTGTAAACATAAGGAATGCTTTTATTTAAGCCAAAATAAAACTGAGCAAAAGAATTTATAGTTTTAAATTGATATATTTCATTTTATTCAATAAACATAAAAAATTATTACAAGATATTCCTTCGAATGCATTAACATAACAGAAGTATTTTTATCTTCATTAATTATTACTTGTTATTATTTCTGTAATCTATCGAGAGCATAAAGTATAAAAAAAAAGAATCATACATACTGCACATAATTATTCTATATATCAAAATATACCCTGCTGATCGCGCGTTTACATGTGGGTAGAAAATAAATAATTATTTCTCATAGAACTTTTGTAAACATTATAAGTTTATGTATTACTTCTGTGATATTTTCAACAAATAAACATTGATTTAATTACTATTATTATTATTATTATTATTATTATTATCAATGTTTATTGCATTTATTTGATACTTTTTATACTATGTATTCGTAGCACTTTTAATATACGTAAAGTATTGACTTTTTCATATATTACATATCGCATAATGTAATTCATGGCTCGCTGCAATTCGGCGTTGAGCCTGTTGCAAGGACATACAAAACTGTACATAAGTAAATAAATAAAATAAATTTTTCGGCTTTGAGCCTGTTGCGGGGACATACAAAACTGTACTTAAATAAATAAATAAAGTAAATTTAATAAGTACAAGTTTTGAATAGAATTTTTAAAAGGAAAAATAAAAATATACGAAAGCACCTAATTTGATCGAATAGAAAAAAGCAAAAAAAAAAATTTTATATAATCTTAAGTTGACTAATATTATGATGTATAGGATAAGCAAGAATAGTTGTAATTTTGTATTATGAATAAACGTTAATAAGAGTGTCGGATACTCACACAACGGACATACTTGCCCTGTGATACCCACAACTTATTTGAAAAAAAAAAATAACAAATAACAAATAAAAAATTAAATTATTTACTTTATTTTTATTCATTAAAAATTTCTTTATAAAATCACCAATGTTAAACAAAACCTAACAGGGATTATCTGTTCGCGAGCTATCTGCTCTTAAAGAACAGGTTTTATTAACTTCTCTCGAAGAAAAAGGTCCGTTCTTTGCTCTTTCGATTTGCAGCTGTTTAAATTTAAAAAAGAATAAAATCGGTTTCGACGATGGCAAAGCGAAGAGAGAAACAAGTTTATCAAGTTTATTTTTACATTACATTTATATCGTGTTAGTGAGTAATGGCTTGAATAATCTCGCTAATACTGATGTATCTTTTAAATTAGCGGTTGATAAAAGATTAGAACTGTACGATGAAGAGCATAGGAATGTTAAGATTTTGAACGGTAAACATTTATTTGCAACGAAATCTGTAACGTTTTTTGCGTCGCATTTATAAGTCACGTATTTCCATTTTGCGAAAATTAAAACTGACCCTTCAATAATAATGATAGAAAACGTATTGAGGCGCGAGAAATGATTTAGTTTTAATGACTAAATTTTTCTAACGCCGAATGTATTAGAACAAAATGCTGTAACAAAATCTGCAGTAATGCTTTTTTTTTTGTTGTTGTTGTTATTTCACATTCACAATCATTTTGCAAAGAATAACATAGAGTCTGAAATCGGCTTTTCTATAAAAAATTCTAAAAAACTATCATCCGGGAGAGTCTAGGGGATCTCAAGATCTAAGAATGGAGTTTTACATGTAGATGTACGGAAATTTTTCAAAGTATATATTAAAAATAATTAAATTTAAAAAACTTAATAGAAGATAAGTATAAATAATTAAATATAAAACTCAACAATAAATGTCCCAATGAAGTATAAGAAATACTTTGTTAGTGTTCTGCGAATCTGATCATGGAATATTCTTTAAAACTTTTCCAGGTATTTACACCATCACCTGAATAATTTCTTAAGTTTTGCGATGGTTATTAATTAATTATTTAATTAACACAAACAAGATGTTCAGAAATTTAATTAAAATTGGCCAGTAAAGAAAATCAAAAGAACATTACTAACAGTTAAGTAAAAAATTCCGTTCAGTTCCTCAACGTGCAGAACCCAAAAAAGAGATTTTAACTGTGAACCGGAACGGGTTTCAATTGAAAAACGAGCGGAAAGTAAATCGAAAAAGAAGGATTAAAAATTAAAAATAAGAAAATTCGTGAACGCGCGGAAGAGCAAATTTCTCAACCATCAAACTGTAATAAATCTTTAAGGGGAAAATAATAAAACAAAACACGAATTGCAAAAATTAACGATGGAAACAAAAACATCGATGTATTTAAGCGGGGACATAATTTTTCCTCTCGTAGTGAAATAAATCGCTTGTCGTACAGTGTATTCGAAAAGGTAATTCGTTTTTTTTTTATTTTTCTTTTCGGGATATCAAAAAAAAATTAAAGAAAACTCGGATAGATTACAAGCACGTCGGCGTCTAAGAAAGTATTTATATTTACTCCCCCTCCGGTTAGCAGAGAGTTCGAATTGGTTGAACAAAGAGTAACACACACGTACAGCGACCATTATATGAAAGATATATGGCGTCGCGTGAGCGAGGAAATCTAATGAAAATCCAAGATGGCTGACTTCGGTGAACACCCTCGCTACTTTACACCGCTGGCGATATCATTAACCACCGACATGAAATGTGTCGATGATAATCGGACACATCGTCTTCGAAGATAAACATTATTCCGGATCTTACGTAATAATTACACCATTAGAGAACTCTATAATGGGTAGTATTATTATCGTCATCCTTTAATTCTCATTAATGCTTTCGTAGGTTCGCTAATCTCGAAGCTGCCCAGATGAAAAAACAAGCGTGTCCAAACGCCTGAAATACATATATCCTCTCTCTTTTGTTAATTTAATAAAATCGCGAGATAAATAACAAAAAAAAAAAAAGGTAATAATTAAGCGAAAACATGAAAGCCGAAAATTGTGTTTTAAAAAATTTCGAATTAAAAAGTTTAAACAAAAAAAAAATTCTAAGCGAAAGATCAACAGCAGCACCGGGGCTAAAATTCATTTCGTGTCATTCTCGATATTTAATAAAAATTGCCGAAATCGTTCTCCCAATTATTTTTTACATCCGTTTAAGAGTCGGACCTTTGTTTTCCTCGGAACTTCCATAACCGGTCTACCCGCCTCTTTGCTTAAGTCATATGACCCTAAATTTATCGGATTTATCATCCATGAATTTAAATCTGCATTTTTACAATGGTGGTCCAAAACTTGTGGCGTACGTAAAAGTAAATAATAAATCAACGATAATCGCCGTTTGCTGCATAATCCACGCAATTATACAATAACTTCGAATATATCTAAAAGAAAAAAAAAAATTGTTTACACGGAGAACTTTATCTTTTTATTAATTATTAATTCACAATTAGTTTCATTCCGAACAAAATATATATGTTTATATACACACACATTATATATAATATCTATATCTATATATATATATATATATATGTGTGCGTGTGTGTATTAGAAAATACGTAATAGAAATTAAATTTTAAAATAGCGCACCCGGTGAATAATGTCTAACTAACCTAACACCCCCCCCCCCGCTCCCAGATGAATAATCGAAATTCAATTGAGGATAAGTGTTTCTATTAACCGAAGTGGGAGGATAAAATATTGCTTAGTCAGCGAGTTTCGGCGAGTTTAATGAAGGCCTATTCTTAAGACTGGTTAATAATATTAAAGGACTCTTCGTTAACCATTTTCAACTGGCGTCTGCCACCTGTGTTTCTCATTCGATTCGAATTATCTTAAATTAAACGGCCCAATCAATTATAATCGCAAACGGGCTACATAAATTCGTTTCCTCGACTAATCGGATCAAAAGTTATTTCTTATTAAAAACAGAAATCAGTGTTTTTCGGTAGATGAAAAATACCTTTTATTTAAATGAAATAGAAAAAAATAAATAAATAATAATGAGCAACTTCAAATGTAATATTAAAACACCGGACAAATTTGTTCAAGGGAAACTTTTTTTTTTTTTGTTTTTTTAATTTTGACGGATCGCCATTTTAAAAGTCCAAAAATTAAAAAATTAATCGAAAAAATGAACAAAAATTCGTTATTCCCTGTGAGTTCAAAAAAAAAAAAAAACAGTAAACCGAAAAATTAAAGGTCTTAACCATTGACAATATATAATTTCTCTCTACATAATAATGTGCTACTGCCAATTTACTATAGCAATTTCGATTAAATATAAACATATGGGTATTCTTCCAATTATTACAACTGAACGCAATAATGATATTGTTGCCGAACGATGAATTTTCAAGAGTTCTCACTCGCTAAAAATATCAGCCCGAGGGCCAATGAAAAAGAAATAAATTTCTGAATTAGCTTGATTTGCTAATAACAAATCACGAAATAATCCAGAAACCTTTTTTTGTATTTCTTTTTGATATTCGTTTTACGATTTTTATTTGGCCAGTGAAAAGTTGACCCCATTTTTTCTTAATTTTAATTTTTATGTATTAAAAAAAAAAAAAAAAAACCTATTTTATAGATTTTTACTATTAGTGTGCGTGTACGCTACTGAATCTTGTATAAAATACATCAAATTTTCATATAGAAAAGACATATCGGAACGCAATTATGAAAACATTATTTTTTGTAATTTCCGTTTTGTATAAATAAAATCGAAATTTGACCTATTAATATCTGATCCATGGTGTTTCGTTTCGCACGAGAAGAAAAAGGCGTTGGAACGGATTTTTCATTAACTATTATAATAATGATTGTTAATGCGTCTGTGATTGTATCTACGAATTACTACTCCCAAATTAGCACGCTGTTTAAAAAATACGTCATGATAATTAAAGAACTCTGAACTGCCATAAGTTAGATGACAAAAATTAAAACGATAAATAACCGAGCTAATAACAAAACTCGAAATAATCCAGAAACCTTTTTTTGTATTTCTTTTTGATATTCGCTTTACAATTTTTATTTGGCCAGTGAAAAGTTGATTTCCTTTTTTTTCTTAATTTTAATTTTTATGTATTTAAAAATAAACCTATTACAGTTTTTTACTATTAGTGTACGTTACTGAATTTTGTATAAAATACATATATAAAATTTTTATATAGAAAAGACATACTGGAACGCAATTTTCTCAGATATGTTCATTATTTTAAAATGAAAAATTAAATTATTAGAAATTATTGCCTACTTTATCCAACACAGAATTACACAGATATCGTCCAAAAAAATCGCTAAAAACTTTACCACAAAATGTGTGTGTGTGTTGTGTACTTTAACAAACCAACGAGTTGTTGCAAACATGTGTATACAATTTTGTATTGTAGTATAAAATTTCACATTGGAATTTTTCACTGATAATGGTGGAGGCAAGAGCTATCTCTATTCATTCGACAATTAAACCTTCCTCTTTTTCTGCCCCGATCCTCATGACAGGTCGGCAAAGTGTATTTGTAAAATATAAAATTACAAAAATTTATCATTTGCTTATTCTTATGTAAGAAACCGTTGTTACGTTAATTGCGCAACAAACTTAAAATTAAATTTTTAAAAGTCGTTTATATCCGTTAGCGTGTCGTACTGTTAACGAAGTTCTTTTGACTCGGACCTTTTATTTTTACCAATTTCCAAAAAAAAATGGTTGTTTTTTTTTTTTTGTATGTTTGTTCGCGCTTAGCTCACATTCGTATGGACCGATTTTACTGACTCTTTTTGTCCATTAGAAAGAGTACTCTCCATTCGATGGTGGTACTATGTGAGTATGCTGATGAAAATCAGTGAACATGAACTGAATATTCGTCAAAAAATGTGAAAAAATGTGGTCTCTTTAGATAATTTTTTTTTCTTCATATTTTTCATCAGTGTATAACACTTAAAATACTATCAATTTGTCAAATTATGATAGAAATGTAGCTTTCAATAAAGAAAGCATATATGTATTTCGATGTTTTTACCGTATAAATGCAGTTTAAAAGGAAAAAAATCGATTTTTTTGTTTAAGTATAAAATACGGAGAATGATATGATAAAAAAGTTGATTTTTAGCTAGGAAACAATTCAAATATAATGCTACAAATTGTAAAGTAAAATGTTAAAAAAAAAAAAAATACCGACATCATTCAAAATTTGTTATAAAAATTTAATAAAAATGCACTAAAAAGTAAAAAATAATTATTCGATAAAAAATATATTCCAGAGTGATATACCTTAAGGTGATATCATGATAATTCTTATACAACGTTAATACATTAATTCGAGTGAGCCCAATTTACCTGTTAATAAAGTCCTACCTAGCAGAAAGACATTTTCGTGTTAATGTAAATGGTGATTGTTCACGAATGTATCCTATAATGTCAGAAGTACCACAAGGCAGTGTACTGGGACCCGTATTGTATCAGATTTATACACACGACTTGTTAGAAAATAATGATACAACCACAGCTATGTTTGCTGATGACACGGCTATTTTATCAACTCACCGAGATAACATCACAGCCACCGAATAGCTCCAAAACCATCTACTACATAAGTGTGGAGAAATGGCTTAAAACAATGGAGAGTTGCAGTTAACGAATCAAAGTCAAAACGGGTTTTGTTTACCTTCAACAAAGGGCAAAATTTGCCGATCCAGCTGAATGGACAGACAATTCCCATGCGCTGTGAAATATCTCGGGTTACATCTTGACCAACGGCTCACCTTCAAGAATCATATTATTACAAAACGAAAGCAACTAGATATCAAATGTCGCAACATGTATCGGTTGATGAACAAAAATTCATCTTTATCGGTTGAAAATAAAGTGCTACTATACAGGGCAATCTTAGAACCTGTGTGGACATACGGTATTCAAATCTGGGGAACGACGATCATTTCAAATCTTAACATTATACAAAGATTTCAGTGTCCTACGAGATATTTTGGCGGCACCATGGTTTGTCCGCAATGACGATATACACAAAGAGACCTCTGCATTCAAGTAGTAATTACGACCTTTGCTAGAAGATACTTTCATCGACTTGGAAACCACATCAATCCGCTAGCAGCTAATATTTCACAGAATAGCGTACGATTCAGACGATTGAAACGACATAATTGAACTGGAATTTCGTTCGTAGACATTAATTTGTATAGCTCAACATAATCCAATAAATAAATACAAATAAGGAATAGCGACCACCGTTGGGGAGAAGCGTTCCACCATGGTTTACATAAAATAACATTGCTACTTATTGTTCAACTGAACAGATTCTATGCAGATAAAAAGGAAAAAGAAAAAAAATTAAAATTATAATATCTGGAAACAATTTAATGAAATTTAATGCAATTTTTAATTATTACTGTAATGTGAAATATGAATCCTATCCTAATTAAAGTATTAATGTTGTATAAGAATTGCGATAATATCACCACTTAATGTATGTATATCACTCTGAAAGATATTTTTTATCGAATTATTATTTTTTACTTTTCAGTGCATTTTTATTAAATCATTACTTTTTACTTTTTAGTGTGTTTTTATTACATTTTTATAATAAATCTTAAAGTCGGTATTTTTAAAAAGAGAACATTTTATATTTTATTTAAAACAATTTAATTAAATTAACCGTATAAATTTTATGATAAGAGCAAAAATCGCATATATGTTTTTTTTTTATCAACCTGGCTTTCGCCTTTTGGATAACTTTAAAAATGTTATATATATATATATATATACACGTATACACACGTATATGTAAATTTATGATTTAAGAGTTTTTAGTCATTTAAATAAATCGATTTGTCGAGGTCTTATCGCTGTGAAAATTCCACGGAACGAGCGATTTTAAAAGGATGGTAACCAATATCAGGATTTATTAAAAGATAAGCGTCAAAAATAATAAAAATTTATTTACCGGATTGAAATAATATTTCAATTCCCGAACATAATTGTGCATATGATACACTTGTAATGACATTTCTGGTTTGTGAATATTTATTTTTATTGAGTACCGAGTATTGCAACATAAAAACGAAATGTATACTAAACAATGTAGCTTTCGTGTAAATGTTTGACTGTTTGAGAAATGTATTAATCATTAATGCGCATGGGTTTGCGCAATTTCAGATCCCAGCAAGGCTCGATTAATGCATATATTATTAAATGGGAAATTATTGTACATACATAATTCTAACGGCTCGAACGATTTTGATAAAATTCACGAATTAGTATAGATGGTTTTGAGGGGTCTGGAAATAATCGATTGGTCTAGAAAATGAAAAAAGTGTTCGTATTAGTGACCCAACTTGTATTTAGGGTTGAATGAAAAGTAAATTTAACAATTCGCCTATTTACCGTGTTGAACATGAAATTTCGCGATGAAATAAATTTGTTCATGGACACGATTTTAAATATTACGTAAAATAAAATCTACTTTTAATATTGAAAAAATAGAGTTATACAATTATAACTTTCGTATAACGTGCCTATTACTGTGTAAAGATTTGCAAAATTCATGAATGTCTGCAAATGTGGAATATGAGTGAAGCTTGGTCACCGGTTACCGTTATTAATGAATGATCGATTTCTTAAGAAAATATTACCAATAACTAAATCTGTCGGTGCGTTTTAATTTTAATTACAAAAATGGTTTTTGGCGCGCAGTGATGTTACACGCAGCATCACTTTATCCCGTTCGAGAAGAGTCTAAACGCGACAGGTCGTGGGAATCGCAGTTTTCTGGTGATCCCATCGTTAAGGACTCGAGTTAAGATAAAAGCGGCCGCGCGAACTGGTGCGCTCTTTACCAGATCACACGACCTTTGATCGGATGCGCCGAACAGAAATAACCGAATCTTCTCATCATCCCGTTACAGCGGCGCAGCGGCGGAAGATGTAGCGGTCATCGAGAAGACTGGACCAACACTCTCGCGATAGATAACGATTTCAGCCTGTGCGTCTACTGAATAGGAGGATTTGCCGGTTGATGAGCCGGGTATACACCTTACAATCACAGGTATCCGGTCTGTGGATATCAGCGAGACGACGCCGTTTCGAAAGGGCCAATGTCGGTTGACCTAAACAGACAACAAGAATATCTGGTTTCCGGACGATGATAGGGTGCTTTATCTCGTTCAAACAAAACCAATTCACTTATTAACCTGATCCGCAAACGGGTTTACTGGATAAGAGGTGCCACTCCCGCCGTTTAAATATTTTAATTTGCACAGTGTTGCATAATAGTCTCGCACCGACTGTCCGAAAACCGGAATTGTCCCGAACCACTTGTATAGTACCTTTTTTTATTCTTTTTCAGAACAAGTTCCAATCCAAAAAAGTGTAACGGACTTTTATTATCGTACAACGTTTTTACAAGAAAGGCCGACATTTCTGCGTGTTAATGATCAACATTATAGGTGTTGTCAATTTTTTTCGTTCAAATGAAATTTTACGCTGTCCTATATTAGACAAGAAAAAAAATTTCTTAAGATCAATTTTTTTTTTTTTTTAACTTTCCTAATTTTTATCTCCCTATTCTCGTTTATTTCCGCTACGCTGTGAATTTTAAGCTTCACAACATCCGACGCCCTTCCTAAGGTATCTTTTACCTCTTCCTCAATTTTTAGATACGGAAATTTAACACAAAACATTGCGAATAATAAAAGTATTCGAAATAAAGTTATTTCGAAAAATTAAAGTATTCGGTTTTTCGATTTTTTTTTTTTTTTTTGTTTTTTAAAGTAAGCGAAATATTTTGTTTACGGAGAGGAATAATTCGCTTCGGATAATTGCGCGTTGATAATAATATTTACATTTATTAGAAAGAATGGAATCATTATTTAAAGTGTTCATGGATAGTACCGGAGCAGTTAGATTAGTGCAAAGGAATTCCGTATTGTAAAGTAAATATAATTTATAGTATTGATAATAATAATAATATACATTTAAAAAAGAAAAAAGAAAGATAGGTTGAGAGAGAAGAAAAGGAAATTAAACAAATAATGTAAATAAAATAAAGCATTACTAGATCCCAGCTACGATATACTACATTTTTCATTGCTTACTTCCTAATTTTTCAGTCGTGATCGAGTGCTCGTGCCACTTCGGTCACGATATTCCCAGTTTATACTTCTACTTACCTTTATTTCGGCATTCGTGTGATGCACAATGGGCCATGGTTGTTGCAACGGTCTGCTATTAGAAGCAAATTTCGCAATTGATTTTTATGTTTTGATTATGGCATGACGGATTCTTTAATAACAGCATAGTAATAATAATAATAATAATAATCAAATCAAATCAAATTTTATTTATAAAATGATAAATATTGAAGATGTATACCATTAATATAATGAACCGCATTTGCGCACAGGTAGCGCGAGTAGCGGAATATAAATGGAGCACATGACTTAAATCGGTGTAGACATAACCAAGATTTGCTGTTTTATTTTATTCTTAATTTTCTTTTTATTATTATTATTATTTTTGTTTTGAAATATATGTATATATAAATAGTAATGATAATGATGAGAAAATAAAATGGTGGAATGAAAAAGCTGAAATT
This sequence comes from Icerya purchasi, assembly GCA_039619475.1. Taxonomy (NCBI): domain Eukaryota; kingdom Metazoa; phylum Arthropoda; class Insecta; order Hemiptera; family Monophlebidae; genus Icerya; species Icerya purchasi. The sequence goes on from CM077115.1 coordinate 149,397,642, forward strand.
AACACAAGAAAAAAGGGGGTAGTTAATGTAAATAAAAGGATTGGTTGATGGCCAAATGGGGTTTCGCGCGGGCCGGGAAAAAATTAAATAAATAAAATGTAAAATTATTTTGTAATATTTAAATTCGCGGATAAAACCACAATATACATACTAACTTGACCGAGTATCTCACATATATCAACTCACCTGGTGCTGAAATTTATTTCGCAGCTACAAAAATATCTTTCTTTTTAGATTACTCTTTTTCTTCATTACATTGGGCTTGTCAGCGGAGACGACTACCCGTCAAAAAAGATATTTCTTAATATCGTCTGTTATTTAAATATTTTCTGACAATAAATTTCCCATTCTCATCAGAAACACCCAAAAATCTAGCTATTTCACATCATACCGTTATACTAGTATTTATCAGTGTTATTACCATTATTATAATTATTATTATTATTTATGCTTAAACTAATATACAGGCACTTAATATGTAGTCGCCTCAGTCTGTAATAAGATTAACGTTTTCCTATTAGCTTACTAGTTCCACTTTCGTCCAGCATATTATACTGCTACCTATATCAGTTTTTCCCTTTACCTTCCTCTTAATTAATTTAATTATGTTTCCCCATCTTCATTATACTCGTACACACAGTAATTGTTATACCTTATAACTCTGTACAACAGATTACATTATTAATTTTTCTTTTCAAACGAATTATCTAGAATGCGTTTTCTTTTTATTTTTTTATAAAATTGTATGATTATATAAATAAGTGTTTACTTATTTTATTTAATTGTTTTTTTTCTTGGTAATATTCATTTATTTATTTATTTATTATTTTTTCAGTACTTTTTATTGTTAATCTGTAATCCATTACTCGCGCAACTTTGCGCATTAATGGAAATTGGATGATAATAATAATAATGAAATAAATGATTTGATTTGATTTGATTAGTACTTCGCAGCCTTATTATTTTACAATCGGAACAATCATCTTTATGTCTCGAATCCTATCCAAGGATGTAGCAGTCACAGAGTTATGCGCGCAGTATATAGGATGTTCCTGATAGTGTTAATTTTTGAAGCTGTGCTATTGTCACTGTATTCAATCCCCTTATATTCCATTATTTCTTTAGGTCCGGTAGAATTGTTCCAAGGTTTATTTTGCTTTCTTTTATTATTATTATCATTATTGTTATTGTTAATCAGTAAATATAGCAATCAATTAGAGAGAGTTTCATTCCTTTTGGTTTTTTTTTTATCATCATCAGGGATTACCGCTTGGAAACAATAGGAAAGAGAAGTCAACCAATTAGATCTTAATTAGATTGGAAGAAGCCGATATAGAAGAATCAATAGCCAGAACAACAAGCAGAGTACAAAAGAAGCACAATGAAGAACAGGAAGCCGATACTTTAATTAAAAATTTCAATAGAAAACACAAAGTTCATCGGATAGGGAATTCGAAAAAGATGTGTTATTAGAATCATAGAGATAATTGTATAATTAGGATGCAGAAAAAAATAAGGAGAAAGATGACAAAAACATTTACGCGATTATAAGCAAATGTTAGAGATAACACAAAGACTGTGTTGAATGTAGAAATAGAAGAAACGATTTTGTGTAAAGGAAAAAGAACAATAAATGTCGAATCCAAATCTGAAGGGAAATTTTTCACACATAAGGAAGGAAGATTAAAACCGGGAATTTTTCTTAAAATAGTCGCATCTAGCGGCGTGGCCAAAAATTGTTTGCCCATTTAGTTATCATCGACAAAGTGATTTTAAACTTTTGGAGAAAATTGCTTCTAGGCGCATGTGCTTTTTTTTTTTTAATTTCGTTCGAACATCGATCGATAAATATCGAGTTATGAAGTGTGCGCTTTATTGTTCAGTAACTGAAAAAATATTCAACATCCAAATTCATCTTGCATCATTTGTCTCAAAGTTCATTTTCCTTCTTAGGTACACGTAATCTGGCACGGAAAAGTTTCAAAAAAAAAAAAAAAAAAAAAAAATCACCGAGATAGAGGCTAATAATAACGGGAAAAAGAAATAAAAGGGATGTAAGTTGAAGTTAGAAAGAGGACAAACGGTAAAAGCGCGTCTGCGAGACATTACCATTAAGTAAAGGTCAATGTTAATGGAAGAGGCTTCGATCTCATTTGGCAAATTTGTCGATTCGAGTAAAGGACAATCGTTTTACAGTGATTTCTAGATAGTTTGCGTATCATCAGTTCGAAAAATATTTTTGTTCAATAAAAATAATAAAAAGTAAAGTGGGTTCCATATTTCTTTAATAGAGAATCTGTGAAGTTTAAATTTTCATAACATAATTAATGATCTGATGAATTTGAAGAGAATCTGTACCAGTTCGTTTCTTCTAGAACGCACCTTTACTTTCTCAGATTTCATAACCGATACCCAGTTTATACCTAGAAGCTACTTGGATACGAAACGAGAACTTCAGTAGTCGAGCATCTTAACTATTAGGCTATCGCGAGATAATAATAATTTTGATATATTAACGGTTGTGTTAATACTTTCGCAGAGAATGTGTATAGAAATTTTTTTTGAATTTTAGAAATTCTCACAATTTCCAAGTTTAAATTGAAAAGGGAGCGAATGAATATCGAAATTATTTCGTTTTTTTTCTAGACTAAAACGGGGGTAAAATGAATAAGGACTTTAACGAGTCTACATTGTTCTTTGACTTTTATACCGTCGCTTTCAGCAAATACTGATGTTACTATAATAAAGAAACTGAATATAATTTTTCTTTTTTTTTCTTCTTTTTATTGAAGTGAAAAAAGAAACGAAACTATAATAAATAAAATGATCGGCGCTTAATTATTAGAATGTACGTAGAAAAATTATGACCGCAAAAAGGAAAACATAGAGTATAGAAGTATAGAATAGGAAGAGGATCATTAAAATTCCAGCGTCGTTTTTTAGCGTACTTTCTAAGCTCTATGTATGCGTCTATTTCCAGGTCCTTTGTCGCATCCTCTTTTGCCTTTAAGACTTTAATCCACTGCGAAATTAAATTTTTATTCTAGGCAATCTTAGAACCCCCCCCCCCAGAATTAAGATTATCAATACGAGAATCAAACAAGCGCGGACTTTGCGAATTTTAACGTTAAAATAACAAAATATCTCTATATTCGTTTATTTATGTAGTTTAATTAAAATTTCCCATTAATTTTGTTCTATTAGACATTATCGTGCAGCAATTTACTATGCGATATTGCCAAATTTCCCACTACTGAAAATATCTGTTAATATTAATACATATACATATAATAATTTTTTTTTTTTTTTGTGGCTCCGGTAATTTAGCCAATTTTTTCAATCGCAGTGTAATATTTTTATATTTCGAACTTCAATTTATATATCAACTCGATTGTTTTTTAAAAATTTAGTATAATTCTAGAGCTGCTTTTGATATTGGTTCGCTGATTATTTGATTAACACGAATTGGCAGCGTACTATATGTTCTCGAACCATTTCTTTAAATTCCCGTCCGTTTGTTTTTCAATGTGCAATTCCAGATACCGTCAATAGATCTTTCTTGTTCTCCACATTCTAATCACACGTTATTTTTCATCGCGAGTATATTCTAAAGAACTTTAACTTCAGCTTTTATTTCTTAAAATTTTGCGATTACTTCGAAACTAATTACGAAATTCCGCATTTTCAACCATTTTTTTTATTAATTTAAGCCATTTAATAATTTTACATTTGAAATATGTATGTACAATTTTCGCTCGTACAATAAGATAGATAAATGGTAAAACCGACGCGGATAAAATTCAAGCCACCGTTTCAAATCTGAATACTCCCGACAGATTAAAACGTTTCAACAATACACTCGGAAACGAGTAAATATTTATTGTACTCTCGATATATATTGTACCCTAAAGTAAACAATGCTCACGAACCTTCTTGCAGCCAAAGACAACATTTGTCAAATAAACTTTATGCAAAAAATTCTTACAGGCGTTTAGGCTAAATTTTTTTTTTTTTTATTATTTTTTTTTATGTATTTGCATTACATCCAAGGATTCCGCAAACCATGCAGCTTGTCGGCAGAGTCCTGCAAATTAACACATGTCCCCATTCTTTATTAGTTAATATATTCAATAAATACTATAACGAATCCGAAGCATACGCACAGTCATGGCCGCATCTAGACCAAAATTTCAGGGGGGGTTACGAAAATATTTTTATAATTATAATATGTATGTGCGTGTGTGTGTTATCATGAAATATATTTATTTATAAATGGTACACTAAAGTCTTGTAGTCAATTATTGTATATGCAATATTTTTGAACAAAAACGCATAAAAAAATAGTCGTTTCTATAGAATTCATAAAAATTTTAATTTTATTTTCTTTTGTCAAAAATTAAAAAGAAATAAATTTATTCTAAATTTCTGTCCATTTAATTTAAGCAGTTATGATTTCGCAGACATTTCGGGGGGTGAATCAACCCGGAAACCCCCCCTCAGATACGGCCCTGCGCACAGTTATCGGCGATTCTTATAATATACATATATTAATATATATATATATATATATATATATTTGACACCAATAAATTACTCCTATTCACACACTCAGCATATCTTAAGAGTGTCTTACTCAATCCCTGAACGTTGACGATCACTATCATTACAGCGTTTTCTTCTTCGCTTTTCTAATCAATTCATTGAGATTCTTGAGTCCAGTCCAGTCCTTAATATTGTCCAACCATTCCGTTTTTCTCTTTTACCTTGAATTGTCCCTTCTATGACCGAACGTAAGATGACATATTTTCTTTTCCCTCTGATTAGGTGTCCGAGATATTCAATTTTGCGTCGTTTAATTGTTTTACCTTTCAGTATTGGCTCGTTTCAGTACTTCTTCGTTTGTAATCTTTGCTGTCCAAGGTATTTTCAACATTCTTCCAAGTGTCCACATTTCTAGTGCTGCATACCTATCCAGTTACTTTTTGTTAAGGGCTGCTGCCTCTAACCCGGCATATTATTTAAATAAAGATAATTTTCTCATTTCCATCCGTGTATTCCCTTTTTTCTACTATATATCGTTATTTGACAACTTATGCTACACACTCGATGAGAGGTAACCGTAATTAATTATTTAATTTTAGACTTGTAAACTATTTTTTTAATTCTAATTAGGACGCTTTTCCGTTTGAACCGTTTAATAGTTTATGTCTATATGTTTGTTGTACGCTAAACCTCAACGAAAAATTATGAAAATGAAACGGACAAAGAACGACAGATCAACTTTACGTAGTACGGAATTGGAAGAAAAAAAAATCGGATAGATATCGCAATTATAGTCGAATAAACGTATTCGCAATGGGAAAAAAAAAAGCTGACATTGAAACAAAAGGAAAGAAAGTTTAATTTTTACACGTGTAAAATATTCCGCGATCGGTCCTCACGGGCTGCTGTGCAATTCGTCCGAGAATGTTATTATGTGAAAAAGGCGCGCAGAGCGGTGCTGACCAGCCGCCTCTCAGCTAATTAATATAATAAAAAGAGCAAAGGATAAGGAAAGCTTCAAAAGAGTTCCGCAAGCTGGGAACAGTTTACAGCGACCCGTTAAGGAATTAAGGACGGACGCGGGCTGCTGCTGCTGCTCGGAGAGCAGTGCCGAAGCTGGAGCCGAAGCTGGAGCCGGAGCTTTCTGTCTTAAAAAGCTCTTACCGTCACGTCTCCAACCGACCTGAAGAAACTGCGAACCGGTCGCGCCGAGAAACGTGACGTAGACGTAATGTAGGCGCACGCGCCAGTCCCCGAAAAGAGGACTCTGGGGAAAGAGTTTTCGAATTAAAGCACACCGAAACTAGCTCGAGAAATGGAGAATTCGGGCTGCTTCCGCGCACGTATCCGCACAGCAAGCTCGATCAATATTGGTGGGCGCGAATTTCTTTTAAAGCGCGCACACGCGAAAACCGACCTACAGGCAGTCCGTGTCTTCCAGGCGCGCCCGCGCTCGTGCGCCTGTACACGCGAAATTCTTCTTTGCAACTGCTCTCCTACTCCTTAACTCTTCTTTTCCTTAAAGTCTCTCTACTACACCCTCGTCATCTTCTTATCGCTTGCCTCGCGCCGGTTCCCTCGCGCGCGGCTGGCCTGCTCCGGCGTTGACGATGCGCTCGGAAAATCGCCTCTGCCGGACAGTTGTTCACCATCTCCGTCTTAAACTTGAGAGGGCGCGACAGAACCCTCACCAGCGAATCGGCGGCGGGCACGAGGATGACGGGGAAACTTGGAAGCCGAAGCGAGGAAAACTAGCAGTAATACGGTTACATTACAAAGCAGCCAGTGCCTTTAATCCGTCGCTGCGAACTAATTCCATTATCACGCATCCGTAAACCAGAAGTGCACCCCGGCTGACCCGCTGGCCCACGCATTTCTTTAACGAGAGCAGCGCCTTTCACTTTCTTTTCCTTAAACATTTTTTACATATGGCGTTCGCTGCAAAAAGTTTCAACTTTAATTGCAGCGGCCTTCCCGTTGCGAGCCCTACAACCGTCCGGGAAACCTACGCGCTTTACCATTAACTTCCATTTAAGCTGTCACTGTGAATAATAGCGAAACGGGTCGTCTCTTTTCCTTTCGATTTACAACGAACCTCGAAATTATGAAAACAGCAACTTTTACCATTCTAATTCTCGGAATACTAATGATTTTTAATCCGTTAAAAAAAAAAAAAAAATATCGCAAATATTTTGTTAGATCTAAAATCCAAAAACACTTATCCCCCCGTGCTAATTTATACTATTATGGTTTTTTGAAATTTTAAAACGGCCAGTTCAACGATTGCTCGTTAGCAATTCTTTATCTGGCAATCCAAAAACATTATATACTTAATGTAAATTATTCTTGAACATTAACCGAACAGTTCACGTCTTAAAATCTAAAAATGCCAATTTACCCCTTTACTTTTTACCTTCACTTAGTTCAAAAACGCCCACTAAACCGGTCTATCTTTAATTTGTTCTATAGTATTTTCACGGACACCAGTTTTTAAAATTAGCCTTCTTCTTTTAGTTTTTTTGAAGGAAATCAACGTTCAACAAAACAAGAATCTTTGCTAATATCGTTCAACATTAACAGCGAAGTGGAAAATGCTAAATTTTTCACCGGTAAAATTTAGTTCTCAAAAAAACAGAAACTTTTAATTCGTATACGTTTGATTCGAACATTTCGGAAAGGCTAACTTGGCGTTAGTTCTGAAATTAAACGAGACGATAATTAACAATTTTAGCCTGCATCCAGCTCTTTATTATCATGAATTAGCTTTAAACGAAAAACGAGGGAAAGAAAAAATGCTCTTCACGAAAAAGCGCCGTCTGTCCAGAAAAAATCGGTGAAAAATTATAGTAATTACAAATTATACAAAGTTCCGAATAATTTCGTAAATAGAAATAAAAACGTCCGTCAAAATCAATAAAATGTATCGGAATTTTTAAGCAAAGCCTTCCGTTTCCGGTGTGTAAATTTTTACTCAACTATCATCATCATCATCTTCTCCTCAACCCAAGGGTTGGTGTGGGTAACATGGCCACGTGTTAGATCTTCTCGTGCTCTAGCTAACTCTTTAACTTCCGCGTATGACCTCCTTCCTTTTATTTCGTCCATGAATCTCCTTCGAGGCCTTCCTCTTTGAGTCTTCCCTATTGTTTTTCCTTCTAATAAGTTGGTAACCCACATTGAGTTTTCTTCTTCTTTCTATTGTCCTTAGTATTTCTCGTTTTTCCTTTACTCTGGATAGTACAATGCGGTTCGAAATTTTATCCGTCCATTTTATTTTTAGCATGCGTCGCCAATACCACATTTCAAATGCTTCCAATTTGTACTTGTCTTTCTTTAGCAGCGTCATCAGATTTAATTCGAAGTTACACTTATGTATATACATACCTCTGTGTATAATTCGATCCTATTTGTGACTATAATTTTCTTTAAACAGCCGCTACATCTAAAACGAGTACCTTTCATCTAATGTACTTTAATAAATTCGTAATTGCTTATTGTTTCTTATTAAATTGTGTATAGTTTAAGGAAGCGGCTTTTTAACTATTTTTAAAGGCCAGTTTTGAAATCCATAAAATTTTCGAGGAGTAAATGTGTGTGGAATAAAATCGTGACAGCAAATGTTGTTTTTTTTTTTTTTTTTTTTTGTTTTTCTCTCTCACCACTCCGGTCTTAGAACGACAATTGGCGCTAAAGTTTAGTTATCTAAACCTTGACTTATTTTACGTTAATACTTCCTCATGTTTCTTCTCATTAGAGCAAGACTTTTTTTTTTACTCTGTTTTGCTTCCACGAATTCAGTATGATTTGAACGGTGGTAGCCCCTGCTGGCTAAATGTTCAGGCCAAAAAAAAAAAAAAAAAAAAAAAAAAAAACGTCTAACTAATACGCCAATAACTTGTAATAAAATCAAAAATTACGTTACACAAATTAACAAAAAATTTTTAATCACAGTAAAAGGAAAACAACTTTCACGACTTGAACACGTTCTATCGCATCGTTCAAACGACCTGTGCTCATTCAGATTAAATTATACGCTGGTTTCAGCGAATAATATTACCTCCTTCTGTGGAACGTTCCTGTAACTTGCTCAGGATCATCATCCAAGTAATGCATCTTTACACTAGTACCTCTTAAGTCTTCTCCACATATTCCTAAGGAGAGATGAAGAGGACATTCGAAATTTTCACTAGTTCCGGTTAACTAAAGAACTTGTTACACCGATAGTTTTACACGAATAGGATGTTTAAATCGCGATGGAGTGTTCTGTTTCACACGAAATAAGGGACAGTGCGATTTTTCTGAGTATTTTGAACTGCAGCTGTTGAACTCTGTTGATGTTTTTCTTGGACGTTGCGCCCTATACCTCGAATCTCCGTACTGGTGCTAGTGCAGATAAGCAGATTAATCTTTTACAAGATATGCTCACAGTAAACTTCTTTCCCATACGGCAGTTTAAGATTTTAAGTTTTGAGCGAATTTTTTGCCTTGTGTGCGTGACGTGCGTCCACTATGTTACATGTTGGCACAATTTTTGCTTTATATAATAAATGTATGTATATATATATATATATATATATATATATATATATATATATAGAGAGAGAGAGAGAGAGAGAGAGAGAGAGAGAGAGAGAGAGATACCAGCGACATATCCTGATTCTTTCCCTGGTACTTCTCTCTAAGGCACTGTAAAAGGAAATTAATATTTAAATTTCGATAATGAAACCTATGTGAACAACAGAATTATTATCTTCAAAGGTGTCTTACGGCAAGATTCGAAGGATTAAGTTTACATATTCACACATATATATATATATATATATATGTAAGTAAAGTAAAGTAAAGTAAGTCCCATACTATTAACGGAGCGTCAGGAATTGTGAAGTTAAGCTTTTCATAATTGCACTAAACCTGATGGATCTGATGAGAATACTGGGGCCAGTTCCTTTCTCTCAGCCTCCTTTACTTTCCCAGATTTCTCTGGTAGCCATTTATTTCAAATTAGGTATAAACTCGAGAGCGACTTGGATTCGGGACGAGATAAGTCTCGAGCCCGTGACCTCTGATTTGGTAGCCAAGCACCTTAACCACTATAAAATCTGGAACTCTTTTATCATCATTCCTATTTCTAAAAACAGTTCTTCGTTACGCTCGATTTCCTTACCATCCTGTATTAGAAAACTATTTGAAGGTTGAACAGACGCCTTAGTGGCTAGAACATTATAGTGTTTTTCCGTGCAATATGTTTAACATTTGACTTAGCATTGGTTCTCCTAATTGTATTTTAGATTTTTTGTTTCTAATGTGTTCAAATCCTTTATTCAAAAGCATTACCCTTTAGCTTTATCGATGTTTTCTGTACTTTTGATAATGCGCATCTATGGCAATTCTAAAAAAAAAAAAAGTATCAAAAATTAACATTTCAATTCAGTTTTCTTCTCTTATTGTTGATCTCACGATGAATAATTCTATCCACTTCTGCTCTTCGTTTCTCTGCGTCACAAAGGTGATCTCCTCTAGGGACGTTCCCTCAGTACTTCTCTTTTCAATATATACACTATTAACACTGATCTTCTTCTATTAAATTCCTCCTTTTTATTCTTCTTCTTTTTTCGATATTTTAACTGCCAATTAAACTTTTAATTCTTTCATTAAATTGAATCATCCTCTATCCCAGATTCCCTTTTTTTTTACTTCTCCTACTAAGTCTTCTAATGATTTTACGCTTTGTCTTTTTCACCTGCTTTAATTAATCTATTCTTAACCAATACATAATTGCTTCCGCTGTCTTGGAGTCGTCCTTAACAGTCGGGGCCGACATTATCTGATTATATTAAATATCTTTTCTCTTCCAGCATTAAAACGTTAAACTTACTGCGGTGATTCTTACATTCTGATCTCGTATAAATCCATCATTATTTCGACTGCTGTTGTTTTCTTGTTTACGGCTGTGCCTCCAAATCCCTTTGTCTAAATTAGATGTAATCAGAAATTCGCGCTTTCAGCTTTGTTTTGGTGATCTTAAATCCTTATGATTTTTGCATGCTATGCCTGTTTCTTCGCAGATCGTACTTCGGTTATCGTTCATTCGCGTCCTCTATTCTTATTTATTTCTACTTTTCCATTTACAATAACTAGTGTCTTACACCTGGGCAAACCTTAATCCCTTTTAGCCTTATGCAATCTCATCCAATCATTCCCATATTTTTTCTTCAATTTTGTCGACCTCTGCCACTCTCCAAGAGTATTTGTTCTACCTTCACATTCCAAATTCCTTTCTCGAGCAATATTCGTTAGCAGTACTATCAATTCCATATTTAATTTACGAAGAAACATTGTCACTGTTGCCTCCAGAAATCCTGATGATGTTGGAGATTCTTTTATTCTTTCTGATCTTAACCCGTATCTGAATAATTTCGTCTTCCTTCTTTCTATTCTACCCTTATCAACGAATTAATGCTACCATTGTTTCCATTTCCTCTAATCGTTCCTCTAATCGTCTCTTTTTCAGTTATTTAATTATTCCTGACTCCATGTAGCTCCTTAAACGGACTGCCCCCATTCTTACGCTTTTTAACAATTTTGCATAAACGTTATTTCATCCAGCTTCTTTTTCTTCTCGTTACTCCATCAGCGTCAATTTTGGGTTCCTAGCTGCATAGGTATTAAGGATAATAAAACGGTGAATTCGTTGGCTTCAGGTGTGACTTCCTTTTGTTTCATTCTTAAAAAAGTTCCACTTTTTAATCCAATTTCCCCCTATGTAAAAAATTCGTCTTAAATTTTGGTCAAATATTTTTACGCTTTATATTTTCGTAGCGTAAATTTAATCTTCCTTCTCTTTCCTGGTTCTCCTTCCAGTTTCGCTTTTACATTCTGTTTTCATTTCCATTATTCTCCTGCGTGTTAACCATTCTTTTCTTTCCTTTGTTTCCTTTCCAAATTGCCCTTTTCATCTGAATAAAATAATGATATCGGTAATGCTGCTAATATTTTCTTTGAATGTTTACCCTTTTCTGTTAAGCACTGTGCTCTATATATCCTCATCTGCTAAAACTCAAGCTCCCTACTTCTTATTGTCCATCTTACATTTCGTCTTTCCCCTTTTCATGCATTAGTCGAGCTATTGGTTTTCTTATATTCGTGCTGCAGACTATCACAATTCCTCTCCCTTCTCACTCAACCGACTGCATCATTCTCCTTATTCGTTCCTTAATTCATGATCTTTTCCTTTCCCACTTTATCCAAACGCATTTCCTTTGGATTCCTGACCATTCCGGAATCAAGGGAAATGAGTTGGTTGACTCATTCGCTCAATTATTATATCTTCCTCTTCTGGTAGGTTTCTTCCTGCCTTCTCAGCTTCTAATATTACCCTTCTGTCTATAGCTGCTCATTCCAAACTGTGGTCTAACTCCTACGTCTCCTCATTCTCCAACCCGAACCCCTTTTTCTAGTCTATCCAACCTTCCCTTCCACGCTTTCCATGGTTTATTAACTTTCCTTCTATACGCCGTTCCAATCGCTCTGCAATTTGCCGCTTGCGTTTTGGGCATAGTTTGCTCTCTTTCTCATTGTTCCGTCATTCTCTCGTGCCTTCTCCTTATTATCCATTGCACCCTCCGGCGATCAATGTATTTCTGATCCCGATCGTATAATGTTTTCGGTTGTTCCTAATTATCAACTGAACAAGCTTCTTTTTATTCCTTCCTCTTACAAACCGGTATTCCCGCTCCATACTCTACTTCATTAATTCTCTCCCTTCCTTCTCTTCCGGTTATTCTAGCTCTTGATTCCTTTCTGTCGGCTATCTCTGATCGTGTAAGGATCTGAGTCTCTCTTTCCTCTCTGTTCCACTGTTCTTGAGCCAATGTCCATATTGACGAATCCATTTAAAAAAAAAAAAAAAATATATATATATATATGTTTTCAATACCTGTCTGAATCAAAATTTAATTAACGGCTCTTTACTCGATTTTTTGTTTCTGAGTGTATGACGTGTTCAAAAAAAAAAAATTATAATAAAAAAAACATAACATATATTCATATAAAAACTCGATTACTTCAGATCTCACTATTGGGAACCCACGCTGGGCTTTCTACAAATAGTTCTACAATACTTATAGAAGAATAAACTTCAATTGACTATGTTATTTTTTAAAAAAATAACAATTCACGTTTTGCATGGCAATTCCTACTATGACTTCTGTAACAGAGAAATGTTACATATTTTATAACGGTTTTTCATGACGTTTTTTTCATATTATGCCTGGCGCAAAAAATACATTACCTTTTATATACGTATGGATATGATATATGTATATTATGTATGTATGTATATGATACAAAGCCCAATTACTATAAATTACAGATGAACTTTTATTGCTCATAGCACCGAGAGGTCTGACCGGTTCCCGCATTCTTGGCTGGGTATTAATAGGTGCACGACGCGATACGGACAGCGCTGCTTACATATGAAAATTATTGCGAATTGCGGAAAAGCTTTTTTCTTTTTTTTTTTTTTTAAGGGTGCGCTAACGAAGAGCAACAGCTCAATCAACCAAGGAATCTTAGTAATAGCTCAAAAGGAGCATAACATATTATATTTTAATCTGGTGCGAGATTGATTGAATGAAAACTGACAAGGAAGGAAATAAGAGAACATAAGAGTCATTGTATGCAGTAGGAAGACCAAGATCTAAAAGCTGAGAATAGAAAAGAAAACGTTCTGATGAAAGAAAGGAACATTCGAAAAAGACATGGTTGACACCACACAGAAAAAAAGAATCTTCTAGGTGAAGAGGGCACCGCGGAGAAAAGACGAGGGGAAAACGAAAAAGTGACGAAAGAAGAAAGGGATGACCGAAACGAAGACGACGTATGGCAGTGATCAGGGGACGGCAAAGAAAAGGAAACATGTCTAACCATCTGGTCAAAGAAGGTAAGGGCTGAACGAAAAGATAAAAGGAATTCGGATTTGAGAAAAGAGAAAAATAAATATCCTTCCATCATGTAATATGGAACTGTTTGGAAATATGATTAATATTGTGAGCGGGAAATTTATGAAGAGGATGTCCGTTGGAAGCTCCTGAGCGAGCCAAGGAATCAGCCACCTCATTACCCTCAATTTCAGCATGGCTAGGAATCCACAATAAATCAATCCTGGATCGAACGGAACAGGAATTATTCGTGAATTAGATCGCGAATAAGGAAAATGAACGGTTGTTCAAAAGAGGGCAACGGTAAGGGAGAAGAAATCACCTGCAAGACACTTTCGGAGTTAGCTATTAAAAGAAATTTATCCGAGAAGATAGAAGAGGAAGAGATAAAAAGAATTGCATGAAGTATGGCAGCAGATTCAGCAATAAATATAGAACAACTAGAAGGAAGGATTTTGGAGAAGCTAATGTATGTTAAAAATTTTTAATAAAAGTAAAAAAATAAAAATAACGCGAAACTCTAACTTTTATCGATGCTATTAAGTCGGTAGTTTTGAAATCTCTACTCGTTGTCAGATCGAAATACATGAAAATATTAACGTAAAGCTAAAGGGTACACTTACACCAAATGGGCCGACTTGAAAATAACTTGGGGAGGGCAAGCTAATATTTTTTTTTTGGGTTCCATGAACATAACCTATTGAGGAAATTGTTTTCTTACATATAAAAATTATACATATTTTTTTCAATGCAAATATGTGCGAATTTTACTCTTAATGGGGTTCAGACTCTCTGAACCATTTTCCCTTCTTTTCTACGCTACTAGTATAATGTATATTTAAAACTGCATGTAAAAATTGAATAATTTCATGAAAATAATTATAAAAAATTGTATATTACAAAAAGTAATATGTAAAATTAGGCTGAAAGAGTATGTTTTGTTTTTTTTTAATTTAATACAAAACTTATTCCGATATCGAAATGTACGTTACTAAAATTTTAATTTTAAAGCAGAAGTATATATGAATTTCAAAGTAAAACTACATAAGTGGCACAAAGAAATAATATTAATATTAATCTATAATAAATTGCAAAAAAATAAAAAACTACTTAAAATACATAATGTATACGTGCATATATCAAATATCTCTTTTTGATAATGATTACCAAAATATACAACGTATATTTATGCCACAAAGAAAATTTATGTTCAAAACAAAACATTCTAGTAAATAATTTTTAAGAATAAAATCTTTTGCTATATCATTAAAATTTATTTCTACGGCGATTAAATTATGAATATTAATTAAAGCCGCAGAATTTAAACGAATTTGATAGCTCTCGAAAATGAACATTAAAGCGGTAAAGTCCCTTTAATTAATAAATGTTGTCACTGAGAGGGCCGTTGACCCCCTTTCCCCCCGGAATCCGTGCCTATGATTGAAACGATAATAACGAATGGTCAACGTCGAGATGTATCGAACACAGAAATCTAGTCTCCCGTAACAACAGATGATTTCGTAGCCAACGCCGTGTCCACGGGGGGGGGGGTCAAACCCCCGCCATAAGAACTGAAATAGTTATTATAAATACAAAAAAATCTGAAAAAAATAACAAATTAAAAATAAATATTGATGATTTTTTAGAGTGTCCTTACCTACTTTTAAAAGAAAAAAGAAAAAATATGCTCCATATTTTTAGGTACTTCATTAATATTTTATGCAAAAAATGTTTTATTACGAGTATAATTAATAACATATGTAATTTTAATTAAGGTTCATATGCGGGGTAATATTCATTTAGGTAAATTATTAATACAGAAATCAAAATGATGGAAATTATTAATAGTACGAATATTAGTGAAAAATGTATTATAAAATAAATATGCAAAGAAAATTTTCAACCCCCCCCTTTCCAAAATTCTGGGCACGGGCCTGTTCGCAACGTCACGATTTATGTATATTCCAATGCTCTTTTATTATTAGTAGAAAATTGTTCGACTTCATTCACCTTTTGATCTATTCTTTTTCAGCAAACATAACTTAATTCGTTGAATAATTCTTTCCAGTTCAGACTGATATATCGTTAATCATTTTCCGATTGTAAAATGTGTAAAAATTGAATTTGAACATACGGGAACTATATTAGATTTTTGTAGTGATCTTTTCTCGCATTTTCATTGCAGCGCATGGATAGTTAAGGAATTTTTCAATTTTTTTAGTGCAGATACTGAAAATCTTTTCAACTGTACCGTTCGGTCTCGGCTAACTGCGTGATCTTCTTAGCCTAGAGCAAGAACAGTCTGTTCAAAAGAAAGACAAAATCAAACGAATAACGCTCCGGTCCGATAAAGAAATAAATCGATAAAAGCGGCCGAACAATTAGACAGATTCAATTTGAAAACGATCATCCGAAACCGGATTAAAAAACCTAACGAGGATTTCGGTAACTACAATAATTCGTCGTTGTACAGTATTCTGCATTTAGTACGCGTTATAAGAGAAAACGTTTTCCGCCTAGATGGCAGCACAGTCGCGTCGCGATTCGGTCCAAGAAAAGCCGGGAACATTTGTAGTAATATTAAATCGCTGCAGATGGCAGCCCATTACGACGGGTCATTTTCATAACGAACTTTTCGCATTGACTAAATGAAGAACTGTGTTGCTGGTAAGTTCCACTCTATGCAAATTAAGTTGTCCGCGCCGCAGATTGCAGCATTTCTTACCGCGTAATGTCTCGTAGCGGATCATTTTAGTGAAAAATAACGCTTATTTACAATATAGAAAAGAAAAACAAAAAACGAGACTACACATACTACCAGTGGCGGATCCACGGGGGAAGAAAATAGGGAAAAACCACAGCCTCTATGAAAACATTTGTTATAACAGAGAAACTTAATTTATGCTATAAAAGATTTGTATGAATTTTACACCTATGGATTTTAATAATTAATATTTAATACTATTTTCTAGTAAAACTATTAATGTTCCTTTTTTATTCTAAATTAAACACAACCGACATCGATCTTTCGCCATTTTTATTTATTTTTAATTTTTATTTTGTAATTTTAATTAAAAATAGTTCGATGAGAAATATATATATATATATATTTAAACTTGCTCATGAACGAAGAATTCGGATCGGATTACCAACAAAAATAAAAAAGAAGTAAAGTCTACTAAAAATACTATCTTTCTTACTACAATTTCTAAACTACCATATTTAAGTTAGAATTTTATAATTTCGTTTTATTTTTCACCCCTAAATATAAGACAAAAGTTAAATTAAAAATTGTAATAATTATGTATTTTTAAAACATTTTTATGAATTTCCATAAAGGTCGCTATTTTATTTACTTTATAAAAAAAAACGGTATTTCTTAAATCTACTACCTACTGTCGAAGATTTTACATAATTATATAATCCCCCCCAAAAAATGTCCTTCTGGATCCGCCCTTGCTTACTACAGTGAACTACCCGGAAAAATATTTCAAAATTAGTAAAATAATCTAGACGCACCTTTGCTGGTTTTTATAATTACTTTAGCGACTGATAGTCGTAATGGTCATTTTCGTTTATTTCCCGCCTTCGAAATCAACTCTATCGTACAGTGCGAAGAATTTTTAGATCTTTCTGCTATTGATAAATGGGAAAAGACTATCCATGCGATTTATTGACTTTAATGTCGACTGTACACTGTACGTTCCTCCCGGAAAATTAAAATATTCCGGTCACATAAGCAGACATCCAGAGAAACATCATTTACTCCAACTTGTCCTCTGAAGGGCACCACTATCGAGGGACGTCGGAAGCCAGGGTGAAGAAAGATGTCATAGAGAGTAGACATACGCTTTGGTGGAACACCCAGAATCGCCTGCAAAATTAGCAGAGGCATCCAAGGACAAGGCAGATTAGCAGTGATAATGATACTTCGATTGAAGGTGGCGCATAAAAAAAGAAGAAGAAGAAATGATTTTTCTTTAAAAATAACTATTCCCAAAGTGTGTTTTTTTTTAGCCTTTGCAATTTTTCATTGTTATTTCTATAGGCAATGGTGGAATCGTATAGAATAGTTTCAATAAGATTAGCAAAAAAAATTTTTTCGTGTCCTATTTAAGCATAATAATAAGTATTATCCGCTTTCAAAAAATTTTAATTTTGCTGTTAGCTGATCTGCAATTTCCATTCCAAGTACCTGTATTATTTTCAATTAGGTCATAGTTTAAATTTGCCCCTTAATTACTTCAGTGCTCTGGTTAATTTTAGTTTTCAATATTAATGTTATTTCCGACAGTATCTGTTATTATTATGACACCATTAAAGCGCGGTTCCATCTTTATATATAAATTTATATCTATCTTCAGTAAGTGGATTAATATAATTGCGATAATGAGAAAACAAATTTAAAACACTATCCCTTGTGCTACCCCAACATTATTATTACGGCCGTTGATGAATTACATAATTTTTACATGAAATTTTCCGATATAAGCTACAATTTTACAAACCCCGAATTCAATAATCAATCCCCCTCTGTGCCCATGTAGTACCGAATATAGTTTTTCAGTGTGCTTAATACTACCGTTTCGAAGCTGAATGTTATAGTCGTTATTTAATAACATAGTTTTTGCTTAACTATATGTGCTTGCGCTCAATGTCGGTGCAAATATTGGTTAATAGAAATATATCACTAAATTTCCTCAATCGTATTAGTATTAATTTTTCAGAAATTTCTTTAATATTTCTTAAAAAGTTTATTTCAGTTACTAAAAAAAAACAAAAAAACAAAACAAAAACCTTTTTGCAATGTCAGTATAGAAATTTGAAACTTTCCATCTCGATTACGATCAATTTATAACAGCTTTTTTACTCCCGTTTATTTTGATTATTTTGTTTTTCTTTGTTTTTTTTTTTTACATACCATGACCTTTAATCCCTTTTTTCCTTCGAATTTTCCTTTTATCTTTTTTTGTTTTTTTTTGTTTTTTTTTTAATTTTTGAAAAAAATAGCGTCAGTCTAGCAAACTTAAAAGATTATGATGAAAAAATCACTGTACAGTCTAGGGATTCTTAGTTTCAACGGTTTTTCGAGATAAAAATATAAACACTCTGAAGAGGTAAAAGAGAAAAACATTCAAATAGGATATTACTGAAATCACATACCAAATGACAGTTGTGCGAGTGAAATAGACGACAATAAAGAGATGTAGCGTGAGAGAATCTATGAAGAGCGGCAGGCAATAAAGAGTGTCCAGTAGGTAGACGACAAATCACGGAAATCACTGGGCGTCGAGGAAATGGGAAATTATAAAAAGCCAAGAACAAGGCTGAATAGATAGATACAACGAAGAGCGATTAGACAAAGACAGACGGGAGTAACTATCAGATACCATAACCGTCAATGGCAAGCAGAAGAGAGAAGGAGAGTTACAAACTTTTCGATAAATCGGGACCATTTCGTGCTACGGTTCAAGAGAATCGACTAATTCATTTCCAGCGATACCGACGTGGGATCGATTCGGATAGCTGGAAAAGAGATCTTTGGGTAGTAAAGGAATATCACCAAAGTAAAAAAAAGGGAAGGCAGAGAATAATTTTAGAGTCAGATATTATTTCCTTGTAAATGTGACATATTGTCCTTCTAATAATTTTTACTATGATTTCGCTGTTCTCACACATCGAGTTTATGTTCGACTTCTAAAATCGTTTCTAATATTTATTCGCTACTGCGTTCGCGTTGTAGTTGCTATTTTTCCAGCTGAAAATGCTCCTTGCCCAAAAACGTTTTTGAAGATAAATTTCATTTATCGCTTTAGTTTGCTCTTATGTATATACATTATTTCAAATAAGGCGACGACAAGCTTTAAATATACGTTGCCAAATGGTTTTGGACCGAGCGAGAAAAAAAGTAAATAAAATATTCGTTGTCAATATGTATCGGTACTAAAAACACTATGCGGTTTTGCTTTTACCATGTCTTTGCCCATCACTTCGGAAATTAGCAGACTTCAAACTGTTAGATGAATACATAGATAGATATAACTCGGTCCTTTGTGCCCCGCCACTTGACCTGGCCCGGGGTCAGCCCGAGACCGCCAGCTCTGTCACTTCTATGCTTTGTATAGAACGAAGCAAATTGACAACGTCGAGTAATCAACTTTGTCGGTACTTTGTCTTCTTAAATAAGAACGAGGTTGTCATTTCCTAGCAATCCATTTTGTCCGCTACTGTTCGTCTTCTTATATGTAACGTTTTGGAACCAGAAAATTGATAAGAGTAGGGCCAAGAATGACGTTGTCATTAATGTACCTTGGCTCATTAACGAAGGAGAATACCGGATAAAGAAATAACACAACGTATAACCATTGCACGAAATACCACCTGCAGTCATACTAATAAAAATCTGAAACGATAAAAACATCACATAAAAAACACTAAAGTAAATCACTAAAGTAAATCACTAAAAAAAAAACACTTATAGTTCCAACTGCCACGTGTTGAGATATTACAGGAAAAAATAAATAATTTTGAACTGCAAACCTATATAGAAGAATACTGAGGATATTATGATCAGAGCGTCGAACAAATGTTTCAATTTTTGAAATTAACTGCAAGCTTACCGGCTATAAATTTAAATCTTACAAGAACGAAATAATACAGCATGTAGCATAGAAAACGTTCAAGGGGAAGATACAGCAGTTGGTGGATAGAAGGTAAATTACTCTGCATACTGTGTAGACGAAACGATACGGTTGACGCAAAATTGAAAAAAGTTTCTCACGCATAATGACACTCTATACTCTATGATATCAAGAATCAGAAGGGGAATGGAGCTTTTCCTTAAAATCTTCAGTCACCTAGTGCTTAAAGATATCCTAGTAATTTTTTGTTTTTTAAATTTTCTAATGAACTTATACCCTACTAAGCCAACGTCAGTCGATGAGGTGTCATCGCCGGGAAAAATCATCTTTGTAGGGGCCTCAGTTCTCATAGTATAAGAATTAATTCAAACATTTTTGACTTAATAAAAAATGGAAAATTTTTAAAATCGAGTTATGATTTGAAAGGAGATAAAAATACGAATTCAATATATACATATCTATCTCTCTATATATATAATATGTATGTATATATCTATATGTGTATATATATATATATATATATATATATATATATATATATATATAGATATGTATGTATTGATATATGTATGTATATGTATGTAGGTATTGAAATAACCGTATTTTTTCACCGATTTAAACTTTTCGGACTCGCTACTTTTTCAATAAATGAATGAGCTTTAAATTCGTCTTTAAAAAAAAGAGAACTTCATCTCAAATGTGTAGACTTAACTTTTCCGCATGACCTCTCTCGTACCCAGTGTTCATTTTTGCCAGAGTAGATGTGCGACAGCTTAAGTCTTAAGTTTCAAATAAGTTATCTTCAACAAGCACCGTATTTAAAGGTTATTTATAAATACCGGCTTCGCTAGTTTTTAAAATTATCGTCCCCTTTGGCAGTTCCAAAGGGGACTGCGGTAAATGATTTTTTTTTGCGGGGGGAGGGCTTCTTTCGCTTCGTTTACATTTCAAAGTAGTTAAGTGGTTCTCAGTAATATTTACATCTTAGAAGTATGTCAGCTCTATAGGACAGTTACGATTATCTGGAAATCTTTATTTTTAATTTTCCTACCACACCGGCGATGTCGTATAATAAATATGAGCGCCAAAACGCTATGAATTTTTTTTTTTTTATTATTATTTCGTTTTCACCATTTCCATTTAATAGCAGTAAATTTTCTGCACAGAGTAGTCTGAAATTTGTCGGATTCCGGACTCGAGCCGTTATCCAGCTGGTATGTGAAATTGAATAATAGCCGGGAAGCGGTCTGAAGATAAAAGCTGATCATCGCGAAAAGAGAAAAAAACTAAAATTGATTCTCACTTTGGATTCATTAGACCCCGCTCCACCCTTAAAAGCACATTATGAAAAGAGCTCATTCGACAATACCCAGTGTACACTGCTTTCATCAAGGATTCATACTTCACATTTTTTATAAATCTCTTCCATTCTGGAAATTAAAATATCTTTTTTGAGAAAAAACATATCTAATTACGAGTTGAAACGTTATAAAATAAAAAATAAAGAGCAAAAATATAATAATAATCAGTACGTTTTTATAATACAGAAAAAATCGCACACATAGTGATGGAGAAGAGTGCACGTATGAAATCCTATTGTCGGCTAATAGTTAGAATGTACACCATGATGCACCGATGCTGAGCGACCGTCTTTTTTGAGGATGGTTTTGTGATCGGTGCTAGGATTGGAAGGAAAGAAATGACTGAAAAATTGCCTACGTAATTCTTAACCCAGGAGAGTACACTACATTTTTTCACCATGGTTATGCCTCGTTGGGTTATATAAGATAGCAAAGGTGTTGGCTAAATGGCTTGATAGTTAATTAAAGCCGGGCCATAAAAAAAAAAAAAAAAAGATAGCAAAGGTAAATGATGAAATGATGTGTTGTAATTTTTTTTTTTTTTTTTTTTGTATGGAATTGACTCAACAACAGGATAAGCTAAGTTAAAGTAAAAAGTAAGTAAAGTGAGTTCCATACCCTTGACAGGGCGTTGGGATTGTGAAGTTAAGGTTCACAATGTACTAAGCCCAACGGCACTAATGAGAGTAGGGGTGCCAGTTCCTTTCTCTCGGCCGCCTTTACTTTCCCAGATTTCTCTGGTACCCAATTATTTCAGGCTGGGTAGGCTTCGGAGCGATTTGGATCCGGGACGAGACAAGTCTCGAACCCGCGACCTCTGACCTGGTAGCCAAGCACCTTAACCACTAGGCTACCACGCTACCGAGCTAAGTTATAAAACGCTAAATGGCTAGGCGGTCAGAGATGGACGCATCAAAGGACAGCAGTACAGGCAGCACAGAAGATGAAGGAAAAGAGAGGATAAAGGAAACGTTATAGGGAGTAGCTAGTGTCAAGAACTGGTCGTATAAAAGGGAGCGTTAATTAAGAATAGCAGGATTTTGCGGAGTATCATTACATCTATAACATTGTTTGTGTGTGTGTGTGTTTTGTAAAAATGTATTAAATGCATTATACAACCCGTTAACATCTGAAATATATGATAATTTGGAATAAATTTGGTATTTTCTTGCGTTTTATGATAATAAATATTTCAAGTATTTATTTCTAAATCCCGTGATTCATTAAATATTTTTTCACCAAAACTCACTTAAATATCTTTTGACACCTTTATAATTTTGGTTTCTACGTTATTCGTTGAATATTTTTCTTTGCAGGCATTATTATTTTAATATTTCTAAATTCTAAGATTGCTTTTAAAATATAATTTTTTTTTTTTTCTATTTCGTATTCTAAAGGCAACGTCCCAGATAAAACAGACTATTGTAATCAATACATCCGTAACGTATTTTGTAAATTTAAAATCGTGGCATTGCGTTAAAAGGATATTTCACTAGGGTTAGGAATTTCCGTATGTTCAAACTTATCGTACATAAGAGATTTAGACACTGCTCCTCCAAAAATGTTCTAAATATCTCCGAACTGCTCCATTTGTCAACTGTAATGTATGGCTGTTTTTCATATTGTAAAACTTCTTTTTCAACACTGATGTTGATAAATCTAAAAAAAAAAAAAAAAAAGTTGATTCGGTCTGCCTCCGGCTTAACAGTCGTAAGTATGAAAGTGGAATTTGATTTGTTGCCTCGCCGTCGCCTATGTCGATCGGCGGTAGGAGAAGAGAAATTTATACAGCCTAAATAGAACCCTATTCTTAAACTGATTTAAAAGGGGAAAAAATCACCACTCCGATTAATGAATTATCGAAAAAAAAAAAAAAGAAAAAGAAAAGAACGTATTTATATCGCTATTTAACGCTGCTCTTTCCCAGATGCTATTTTCGAACGGATTAAAGTAATCTTCGCACTTAAATAGTATTTTCCGTTAAACCTTTTTGACAGCTTCTCGAAATACTTCTGAAGCGACATACTAAATGTATCGTATAGAACAAAAATACGCACCATCCAGCTCATCGGAAATTTCGATGTAGAAATTGTAACCATTTCAGTTAAATTTTTTCACGCATTTACAATTAAACGCGGAGACCGGCAAGGATGCCCTCTATCCCCCGCCTTTAGGAAATAACAAAGCATCGAATATTTGAAAACGACGGAATCAAGACAAATGGTTGCAATATCAGTCACATCAGCTTTAATGATGATGCTTAGTCACAGGATTTACTATTCAGGAATGCGCCAGGGAAATTTTCTACCTCATCCTGCGAAACTTGCAAACAACTGGAGACAAAACTAAAAGTGATATTTATGTGTACATACGAGTATAGGGAGAAAAAAAAGGGTAATTTCACTTATTAGATTAAGTAAAATCTCAGGCACGCATCATTAAACCGGTAAACATTCTGTCTCTCAAGAAATCATCTTAAGGGAACCGTAATGAGTAAATATTACTTCTTCATTCGGTGCGATGTTATCCTCGTACGGATGTATTGCAATATTATAAAGTAGAAAGTAATGGGTCAACGATTTTCCGACGTTATCCAAACCGAAAAAATACGAAGGCGCGCAGTAACAGTGAATATTATTTTAACAAATCTCGATTATTTCAAGTTTTTTCCAGAATTCGCAATTGTTGCTCCTATTCAGTTTGTTACGTTTGTATCGTTTTTTTTTTTTTGTTCTTTTTGATAAGTTTGAGTTTCTTGCGCACTATAGCAAAACAGAATCACAAACTATTTTCATTTGGAGCCTAAAAAAAGAGTTCAGTGGCGTTTCATATCCATAATCTTATTATACCATATTTAACCATCGTACTTCTTTCCATTTCCTCTACTTTCTGACCTCATGAAAATGCCCTTGTCCCATACGCTATTTCACCGCTGCACTGTTCCTTCTTTTCCCATTCGATCCGTATTGATTTGCTACGTCCTCAGCCATAAACGCCCATCACCGAAAATGATTCTCTCCGACTCAAATTGTTGCTGCTACTTTTCGTTCTTTTCAACAAAAAAAAAAAAAAAAAAAAAAAGAAAAAAAAGTACACATTCTAACTTCAAAGATGTGTAAAAGATTTCACAAGATTTCGGTTATCGGACCACTTACACCTCTTCCGAATTTCATCTAAAATTTTCCTTCTATTCCTGTGGTGGTTCGTCTTTCATTTCCCGGACAGTTGTTGTTTTTATTATTCACGGACGTTTTATATAATTCGATATTCCTTTCGTTTTCTCCTTAGCTTTCTCCCGATGTTGCCTTCTCTTTCTGACTGATACAATTGTTTAAGCACTTTAACTGTGTCTTCTTCGGATGTCCTTCCTGCGAATGTTTTTTCAGTACTTCTGCTTATTAAAAAAATAAGCTTCCCCCTTCTTATTACGGCCCCCCTAAAAAATCCTATTTTCTCTGTTAATCATTCCAACTACTGTTGCCTCCTTATTATTAAACCTTCAATTATCTTTTTTCGGAAGCGATTTTAATCGTTTTATTCGAAAAATACGCAATCCGAGAGATTTTCGGTTCCACATTTTTTCTAATTACTTATAATCACCATTTAGTCAGAAACACCGACACCACTCGCTCTACCATCTTCAACCGGATTTTTCAAATTAGCCGTGACAATAACTGATTGAGTTGGACGAAAAAATTTAAGCTACCATCTGGATAGTCGGAATTTCCAAATCACCGCTTATTATACGTATAAAAATAACACGAAGAGATTATAATGCCCTATAGTTTTTGTTCGCTGAAGAAAGAAAATCGTTTTCTTTTTCATTATTCCTTAGTTCTTTTCTCCGCGACCGGATTGATATGGTTATATACTCTGCAATCGGGGAACCACGTCGATAAGGCTTGCAAATCCCCTAAGGAAGAGGATTGCGCGACTAGAAATTTTTTCCAAAATCCTTTTGGATTTTTAAAGAATTTAGCTTCCCAAAATCACGAACGTTAATACAAAAGTTGCCAGCCCGAGAAGTTCCGTAATTATAAAAAATTGCCACTTTTTAACGGGTATAAAAAAAAGGGGAAAAAAAAAAGAACCAGGCTGAGTAGAAGTATTTTTATTTTCTTTTTTCATCTTTTCGCGAGGGACCGTATATTAATTTTTATGCAGAGTTGACGCAGTGTGACAAATTAACCATCGATGAATTTTAATTGAATAACTTCCAGATGGTGTGTCGGATAGATCCTACCTATGCGTGTTCACTTATCCTTACCATTCCCGTAATAATAAGCGTAAACTAATTCAGTTTTGTATTTATATTAACTTAATAATGATGGCCAAATGGTTTATTGCCAGGCCAAAAAAAAAAAAAAAATAAATAAAAAAAAAACTATCGGAAACTGAGAACTGTGATGTCAACAGGTTAAAACTCTTAGAGCAAACATGTCCTTTACGAAATATAAACAAGCTCGGTGACACTGAGGAAGGTCCGTAAATAAAAAAGCCTTTAACATTAATATGAATTAATAAATGCTAGCTTATTAACAACTGCGCAGGAAGAACTAAGCAGAAGACTTCGTTAGGATAACATAAAAAGAAAGATGGGCAGTATAGCCGTATTTCGGTAGTGTCTAGTCGAGCGGTTCCAACATTATAAAAATCTCATTTTGTCGTCCTCAATTATTCTTCATTCTACAGGAGTTCTACTAAATCTCTCTTCCACATGATTCCTTCTGAACTCCTATACCTCTTTCATTCTATCGCCTTTTTTTGTATGTGCAAAGGGCTGTGCTCAGCGTCTGTCCTTTCCGTTCACTCTCGGTCCGCTCTGAAAACTCTTCTTTTCCGAATTCACTTTTACAACAGTCGGGTTGTTTTTATTTCCTAAGTAACTGCTCTTGAGAATAGAGAGCTCAAACGTTAGAAAAGAAAAACGAAATCGAACGCGCAAAATGGTCCACGGAGCAGCAGCCAAAGCACCGAATCTGCGGCCGTCACGAAAAAGGACAATTTTTGAAAAATCAGGGAAGAAAAGTTCTTTAAAGATGACTGGAGTGGCAAACAGGGCGCACGGTGAAGGTTCAAAGGGACCGGGATCAATTCCGGGCGAAAAGAATGCGCAAACTCGACAAATATGTCTCCTCTGGCCTCAACTCACCGAACAGCAATGTAGTTGCGTCGTACAACTATGACAATGTCACCAGTCTCTTAATTTTCGAACACATTTTGATAACTGATATGATTTTGGAAATGAACAATTTGTAAAATTGTTTGTTTTTTTTTTTTTACTTTGAATTTTTTAATTAAAGGTAGTAAATTAAAAAAAAAAAAAAAAAAAAAAAAAGCTTCTAAATATATATTCTTTTAAATTATTAGAATTACGTGAATCAGCAAAAAGCACGGTTCTGTAAAGTTTATTATCTCTTGTGCTTATTAAAATAATAAGAGCCATACATACCGGCTAGGCATTCCGTAAAATGCTCGGATTTCATACACTGCCACAGAGAGGATAAAATGTAGATTAGATTACTTGTAAAACGTACACATTTACGTGAAAAAAAAAAAAAAAAATATATGAAGTAGGTTTTGTTTAATTGCCGAGCTAATTTTTAAACTTTACCTCTACAATGGGTATCAATATTTCGGTGTCATTCGTACATAAATGATGTGGTAACACATTAGATAGGTAGCGGACTTTAAAAAAATAAATAAATAAATAAATATTTCCATTTAATTAAAACGCGCGTTATTATGCTTGAATTGTGAAATTAATAAAAAAATATATACTAAAATGTTTTATCATTAAAACTGTGTCAGCTCTTTTCTATCTACCCCGTCCTATAAGTGCGTGCCTACAACATGATGTGTATAAAAACAGCTGCTAAATCGTAAGTAGTGTAAAAGTCGGTGTGTTCTGCTGTGTCGCATTATTATTAATCCCCCTCCACACAATGACAAAAACAGACATTTTTGGTCAAAAATCTCGAACATTATACTTAAAACCGGTATAATAATTTCGATGGCGTTAATTGGTTCCCACGCCGTTTGATTAATTGAGGCTGGAAAGGCACAACGCCACTCGTTTGAGTAGGAAAGTAGTATAAATTAGAAAAAAATGAGGATCAATAATACATGATGCGTGTACACATACACAGAGACAGAATCGTCAACATATCGTGCAATGCCGCGCGCTAACGCCAGTCCGAAATAAAAATGACATTTAAAAAATATCGGTATCAAGCATCTATCGGAAAATAATTATTTCAAGAATAATGACGAAGACCGAAAAAGAAAAACTATAGCGCGAACCGGAAAAAGGATGAGAGCGAGTCCGTCAGCATCAGTCCCCTCCGATGTCCAACAATTTTCTATCCTTTTCCTACGCGATCCTTTATTACGTTTTGTTGTCTTACAGCCTTCCGTCACGCCTTAAGAGATGCAGTCGATTGTTCCTTAACTGTTGATTCGTCCGCAAGTTTTAGCAGCTTCAAAGTATTTTCCGAGAGCAATTTCACATATTCCCTCTTTTTCAAAATCAGTCATCGTCTTTTTAAAGGGCGGTTGTTTCTGTTATTTCCCTCCACCACAACGTCATCATCAATTCCATCTTTATTACGGACATCCCTCCGTATTTGACGTTCATTTTCGCGCTATATTCCTTCCTGTAATTCCCTTTTTCCTCGAATGCTCCGCATTCGTAATAATTCGCCGCAACATGTATTTTCTATTTGCCGCACGATGCCGGTTGGAAGATTACTCTTCTAAAAAAGTAGAATTCAAGTGCAATACGGTATTCCTGAACAATTGCTGATTACGTAGTACCTTTTGATAATAAACATCAAAGACACTACGCGTCTCCATCGGTCTGAAATAAGGAGGCGATTTTATATTGGATAAAGGAAAAAAATGTCCTTAACCGCTCTTTCAGTATTTGAATGCGGTACGTATAAAGTACGGCAAAAATCGTTATACAGTTTAAGTTGATGGCTATACACGTCCATCGTTTTCATTGCCTGTATTCAAATATTGAAATTATTTCTGAGACTTCATTCTATCTCCCCTTGCTGAGCATTTATTATTATTCATACGTTCACCCATTGATATTCTTGCGCCCCTCTAATACACATTGAGTTGCTGCTACGGGTACCAATTCGGAAATCTTTTGGCTTCGGCTGCTGATCCTCCCGCTTCCTTTATAATAAGATCCCATCTTTTAATCCGCTTCGATTGTACAGCATTAGATTTCAGTGTCAGATTTATACGCTTCCCGTTTCTCTAATAATTATATTTATATTTCATCCGTATGTTCAACCTAGTCTGCCAATACGTGATTCCTTTTGTGTTCCCTTTAATTGCTGTCTCTGGTATTCGCGTTTTGGCCATATTCTGTTATCTTTTTCTCCCGTTTTGCTTCCCTTTCCCCCATTGTTCAGTTGTGCGAAACGACTATCCTGTGTTTATTAGGCGTGTTCACGTCTTTCCGCGAAGTGCTCTGCACTCTAGTTTGCCGAGACATGCTCCTTATAGCGTTTCTTATTTCCATTCTCCCATCCCTACGCATTATCCCCGCTACATACATCGATTACTTCTGACCAGCAACACTCGATATCCTATTGAAATGTAATTAATTTCGTTCCTAATCGTTTGCGAGCAAACGTAGCCCGAAAAATAATTTACAAGAAAAAACAAAAACAAAAGAAAAAGACTTTTATAAATCTTCCTTATTTATATAATATCTCTCTCACGGTCGTGTCTTAAATACGATTTTTTTGTACACAACGTAAAGAGAAAAAAGAAAGCTTACGAGATGAAGGTAGACATGCGTATAATAATTACCTTGTTAAATCTCATTCGGACGATGACGGTGAAAAATTACACAATACTTATTCGTTTCGCAATTTCTAAATGTACTTCCCGGACTGAATTACAGCCAGCCATCAAAATAAAGAAAACAAAGTGCACGTTGAACAGGTAATGCGAGAGAAAGACATAGCAAGGAAAAAGATTGAGGACAGTCAATAGATTTGAAAAGATGATTTTCGGGGCGCAGTTGAGTGAATCGCCAAACTTCTGACGGACAAATTAATATGAACAAGAAGATGATTGAAATAATTGGCTGCGGTCCGGTTTAAATCGGCTTTTCCGCTTAAAGTGGTCGTATATAATAATACTCGTAGAAGTGAAATATTAAAAACACAAATATCTAGTTAAAGTAAAAATCTCGATTACCTAGCTATTGCTTTTCGTTGTTCTTTCTTCGCTGATACCAAAATATGACTCAAATCCTATTTTTCTTCATTTTCTAATTCTAGCTCCTTCTACTATTCAGCCATTTTTTGTTTCCCAAATCCATGGGGCTTCCCGGACACTTCTCTCTAAGACGCTGCATTGACCAAAATCTAACATGAAGCACTTCTGATACAATGATAGTAAATTAAAAGCGGGAATTTTAGAGAAAAAAAAGCGGGAGGATAAATCTGAGCCAAGGAATCTGCCATTTCGTTACCCTCTATCCGAATTATAACTGGGGACCACCCAGAGCATATCAATGCGGATAGCATGAAGTGAGAAAAGAGTATGAATGAGAAAGGGAATACGGAGAATAAAAAGGTCAGAGGAGTGAGAGGAGAAACGTGAGGAAATAGCTTTCAGAGCACACATGGAGTCGGAGATAATTAAATATTTAGAAGAAGATAGATTATGGAACGTAGAATGGCCATCAGCTCGGCCGTAAAGATAGTACAAAAAGAAGGGAGACGGAAAGATTCGGATAAATTAATGCTCGAAAGGATGAAAGAAGCTCCAACTCCATTAGGTCGAACCATCCGTAAAAATAGCCATATGGGAAGGAAAACGGGATTCGATATAACTATGTAATTCCTGTATAACTGTTGCGTGGGAAAGGGATTTGGAGGAAAAAGGAAAGTAGAATACATACATTGGGAGGATTGTAATTGGATGGGGCCTGTTGTGAACATTATTGTAGTAAGAAAAATTGTAATATTATTAAAAATAAACGGCCTCGCCCAAAGTTTTGGGAATGAAGAAAGAAAAAAAAAAAACAAAATTTGGTTGAAAGCGTAGTGTAAAGAATAATTAAATAATATAGTTTTTTTTTTCTCGTTTGGCCTGACTTTAAATACCATTTGGCCACTAACTAATCATTAGATAAAAACCTTTTCAGTAAATATCAGTTTAGACTTTTTTTGGCCGTCGTCGCTGGGAATCGAACTGGTGACCACCATCTTAATAATAAAGAGTTCACGAGGCTATCGCGACGGCATTTATTTATTTATTTTAATAATAATAATAATAATAATAATAATAATAATTACTATTAGTATCGTAAAAAGTCCACGAATGCGCTATGCAGTACGAATAGTGGAAACTGAACTGTTATTATTAGGGTAAATATTACTAATCGTTCTGTTATTCTTTACGGCATTTTGTCCCGATTTACTTTTTTTGTTTATTTTCAGATTTAGGATGCTAATGTGAGAATAACTATTGTTTAAACGGAAATAGTTTATTTCGGTTTTTATTAATTTTCCCAATTACATGCAATTAAATCTATTAAAACAGTAAAAACTTTCAAATAGGAAATAAGCAAGCTATCGTATGAAAAATCTAGTTTTGGATAAATTATCCATAACCGTGACGACACACTAATTTACAATCATTATCATCTGTATTAAGAGGTTGCTCTTGCCGTTGTAAACCACTGTCATTTTCCATTTCTTCCATCTTGAGCGCCATGTTTTTAATTTGTTTACATGTCATTGTAACCCGAGGTCTACATCGCTTTCTCTTCCTTTCTAATTTTCCCTCAATTATTCTAGTCATGAAGATGTTGTAACCTAGTATATGCCCAAAAAATCGGACTATTATTCATTGTATTACATTTGTCAGCTTCTTTTCTTCATCGACCATTCCTGGCATCTCTGAATTTCTTTTTCTCCGTGTTCGTGAGTGATGTTCATCATGCAGCGCCCATTTCAAAGGCCCCGGCAAACGATCCGTAAGATTCTTTTTGTTATCACCCATGTTTCCGAGCCGTATAACAAGATACTCCCCATATGTACGTCTTCACTAGTGTCTTTTCCTTATGTTTAATTTGACTTCTTTATTGAATAGTTCTCCTTTTTTTTTCATAAAAGCTTGTTTGGTTATTAGTGTTTTTATTTTTACTTTAATATCGCGTTTGATCTTTATGCGTTCCTTTACCCTTGGATATTTAAATTGTTCTAATGATTCTAAAATGTTATCATCTAATTTTATCTGTGTATTTTCTTTTTATCGTTTGCATTTTTACTTATATTTATTTTTAAATTTATTCGCTTCGAGAGTTTTTGTAGTGTTGCTATTTGGTGTTGTAATTATTGTTCATTCTGTAC
This sequence comes from Icerya purchasi, assembly GCA_039619475.1. Taxonomy (NCBI): domain Eukaryota; kingdom Metazoa; phylum Arthropoda; class Insecta; order Hemiptera; family Monophlebidae; genus Icerya; species Icerya purchasi. Next base: position 149,429,513 of record CM077115.1, read on the forward strand.
TATTAATAATACCGTCTACGAATCTTATGCGGTGTCTCCAATTTTTTTTACGCCTTTCGTGTTTTCCGTCCTTTTTCATAATTGGCTCCTTCATTATCAAGTTAAAAAGCATAGCTGATAATGGACATATCATGAAATGTGCAAAAATTTCTAAGGAAAAAACTCGAAAAATTTTAACTTTTACAATGTGTTTAAGAATAAGGTGTGATATAAATATTTCGAATAAACGATTTAATTACGAGTATGTTAAGAAATGCCTTGTGTATAACACATTATTATGAAGAAAAACAAAAAAAAAAGAAAAGTTAACAACAGAAATGTTTCCGAAATTTTTGGATTTATTTTAAATATTATCTTTTCATACGGTAGGGGTTGACATAGTTAGGGAATAAATAATAGTGACAATAATAATAATAATAATAATAGTAGTAATGAAATAAGTAAATCAGAACAGAAGGAAAGAAAAGGACAGCATCGCTGGATGGATATGAAGCAATAACAACTACCCCGTTCTAGGCCTTTGAAGTTCAAAGCAGCATCGTTCTCGAAAGGAGAAAAATAAAAAAAAAAAAACTCGCGAAGAAGACAGTCCGGTTTACAAAATAGCCACACTGCCTATACTAAGGACAGGGTGAGCGAGCGAGAAAGAGCCCGGGCGATAAACAAACTCGTCGGAATCTCGTTGGAAAGCAGCGGTGTTCGCGACGTAATCGCAGATGTAAGTACCTACTAAATCATGCAATTACTTCATACGCGCGCCGGTTTCCCGTTTGTCCGATTATTATTCCGATCTGGGTCCATTCTGCACGTCGACAACAGCATCCAGAGCTGCTGCACAGATAAAGAGGTTTCAAAAACCGATCCGGCGCGATGTTAAAACACACACATATAATGGCTCGGCTGTGAAAAATGAATTTGAAAGCGCATCTGTTGTCACTGGAACATCCCTTTGTTTAGTACTATCTGGAAACTAGATAGACGCGCCGAAACCAGTCCAAGTCCGATTCTTTCAATCCGAGCGAATTCTTCGTCTTCTTTTATCACACGTTCGAATACACACAGCTGCTGGCTCCGAGTGTCCGGTAGGTCTGTGTCGTTTATTATGTAAATCCGGTCCAGCAGCTCTAATTGTATTCAAAAAGCGATTTCAAATTCCGTGCCGACATCATGAAAACTAGACACCGAGCTAACTGGACCACGCGACACTCGGGCCGTCTAACATCAAGATGAAGCTACTAAAATGTACAGTTGTGTCGTTAATCTACACTTAGATAAACTCTTTTCGGAAGTGACAAATAATGTAAGTAAAATTTGCGATATTTTTGTTTTATCCGCGCTATTGAGACAATTACGATAATACGTTTACCTTCCGGGCGTCGTTACCGCAGTTGTTCACGTTTGTTAAGGACAGTCCAATCTAAAACTGATTCTCCGCATATATCGTCGCAATTGAATTTTACACACCATGGTGTGCGTTATAAAAATACAATGGCAATCGCGCTGTTAGTTCATCAGTTTTTAGACAAACTATAAAATTGCGATTTGATTATTAATATCATTACTATTATTATTATTATTATTATTATCATTATTATTATTATTATTATTATTATTCATTTCCATACTATATAAGGTTCAAATACTACTTTTCCTTGCGCGAAATAGAAATGAATTTAAAGTGTTGTTATTTAAGAAAAGTATGATTAAAAGTCGGACTAAGGAAGGATTCGTCGAATTACACAAAATATCATTCGAGAATACAGGCTTCATATTTATAGCTCCATCTCTATATACTCGCGGAGTTAATACTTAAAAAGTTATAAAAAAAGGGGACGGAGATGTTCAGTTGACCATTTCTTAAAAACTGAAATTTAACGATACTAATATTTTGTCTTTACTCAGGAAACCGTATTAAAGTAATGATGTGTATTCATCCTGTTATGATTTTATTGTCAACTTAGAATAATACTTCGAATATTTGTTTAAAATACTTATATACCAGGAATAACAAAAACTTTTGTTACTGGATTTAGATCTCGTTTTGTCCGTTCACTTCTGATTATATTAAGTATATTAATTATATTAATACGCGTATGAATTCTCTTTCAATTTCATTTATTGATTTTTATTGTGAGGTACATAAGCAAGTTATGAAGAACTACAAGATCTAATTTAGTATATAAATTTCGTTTCATTTTTGTCTTACATTTAATTGAGTTTGTTTTGTTTCTTAAATCAGTCAATTATTACGTATGTAATAAATTTATAGATATCTTTTTTAAAAAAAGGAAATGAAATTTTATTGTATTTTATAATGATTCCGCTGCTCGCGCAAATTTGCGCATTTGTGCAGATTGTATATAATAATAATAACAATAATAATAATATACTATTTATTTATTATGTTATTTATTTAGTTATTATTATTAATATTTACATATAAATATAATACAAAAAAATTAATTAAAAGCGGAGGCCACTTTAGACGCTAAACCGTTTTATCTAGTGACGATTTAACGTCGAAGCTAGTCTTGGTTTTTAGTTTATTCTTTTTTTGATTATATTTTATGTTTTAAATTATGAATTGACATATTATGTGTGACAAACATTTTATAATAATAATAATAATAATAATAATAATAATAATAATAATAATAATAGTACATTCCGACTTGAAGCCAAGTTTCTATGAACAATCAATTTTCATGTTTAGGTCTCACACATGAGATCAGACTGCATAGCTGACAAACTATGTTTTATTTTCTATTAACAGTATTATTAACGACAGGATTTTTTTATTTTACTGAACAATTCCTTTTCGTCAACCCTGGAAAATTTTTGATTGAATTATTTTGGTCACCAGTGGGCCCATTTTTTGCGAACACTTTCTCAGTTGTGTCTTCGGCTTAATTTTCACGATCATTGACAATAACGTCTTTTTTTTTTTTTTTTTCTTGTTTGAGTTTTTCCCTGGGCTTGTCAGCAACGGACGATTACCCATCAACACGTGTACATAGCAGCAATTAGGAGTAACAAGGAATGGAATCTGACTCTTTAAAATACGGAGCCTACCGGACGTTTTCCATTAGGCAGAACGCTGTGTATTATTATTTTTGTAATTTCACATATGCGCATTTTTATTAACGAATGTACATAAAGCATTCATTTTTTTTTTCCCCCGCGTAATTATATATAAGCTATTGTGAAAAGGTATAATAATTTTAAAAATACATTTTTAAGAATACGGAAAATACTACAGTATGATATCAGGGGCGGATCCCCAGAGAAATATTTTGGGAAGGGAAATTATATAATTACGTAATAGCTTATACGGTAGGCAGTATATTTGAGAAATACCTTGTTTCATAAAAAAAATCAATCTTTAGAAATTTAAAAATGTTTTAAAAATACATAATTATTACAATTTTTAATTTAAATTTTGTTTTATTTTCAGGAATGAAAAATAAAAAAAATATAAAATTCTACCTAAGAAATGGTAGTTCAGAATTTGAATAGTAAATTAGACTTTACTTCTTTTTTATTTTTATCAGTAATCCGATCCGAATTCTTTATCGAGCTACTGTAAGAAAACATATATATTTCTCACTGAACTATTTTTATTTACATTGCAAAATAAAAATGAATAAAAACGGCAAAAAATATCGTCGACAGTATTGGGGTTAAAATAGAATAAAAACGTAACAGTAATAGTTTTACTAGAAAACAGTATTAAATATTAGTTACTTAATTAAATCCGTAGGTATAACATTTATACAAATCTTTTATAGTGTCAACTGAGAGTTTCTCTGTTGTAACAAATTTTTTCATCGAGATTTTGGTTGTTTTTTTTTTTTGTGGGGGAGATGTACCCTTTCCTCTTTCACCCCGTGGATCCGCCACGGATAATATTGTAGAATAATAGAATGAGAAAGAAAATGGCCCGTTAAAACGCTTTTTTTTCGGAGGGGGAGGGCGATTTTTATAAAAATCTAGAAGCCCTATATTTATGAAAATTAATTCCTTTTTTCCCGGTTACAATGTCTTCAATTTTTTTTCAACACGCACTAGTTTCTTCTTTCTTATTATTTATTTATTTACGTGCTATATACTGAGGCTAGAGACACGGCAATAAATTACAAAATTACGAAAAAATACTAATTTTGAGCAAGGTAGATTTTATATTGATTGGCGGTAAAATGGGGGGGGGGGAATTTATTTCATAAGACTTTATCAAATTTAGATGATGGAATGTTGCAAATCATTTTTTTTTCTTTTATTACATGTAAAATTCTTCAACTATTATTAATATTATCTCACATAATTACGGCGCATCATACTGCTACCGCATAAAAAATCATTCATTTCGAAAGTAGAACAAAATAATTAAACAACATTCGAATAGTTCCGATGATTTGTTAAATAAACACGTATCTCACAGAAAGCTTTATTGATACGAACAAGCAATAAAGCCGCTTACAAATGTGTGACAGTAAATGCATGTTTTTTTGTTTTGTTTTTTTTTGGGGGGGGGGCGTCGAAATATACGCGTGTTAAAATGTAGAAAATTTTTATCATCGCACGAATATGCTCCAAAAAATTGTTTTCTTTTTATCATAATTTCCTTTTTAATTTTCGAATAAGTTCAAAGAATTACTAATGAAAGCTACGCAAACAGAACTAAACTAATGAATTGAAAAACTAATTAGAAAAATGTTAACCTTAAATATTCAGCTTGAATCAGCAAAATGCAGGCCTGGATTTAGGGGATGGCTAGAAGGCCTGCAGGCCCGGGCCCCGCCTTATAAAGGGGCCCCCCAAGAGGCTCCCACTACCGACATGGATGGTTAAACGTGCAATATAATAGATGTTTTCCAAACATTTATATTGCATATAGAATATTTGTAACTATACCGATTACAAATTGTAAGGCGGAAAGTTCTTTTTCCATATTAAAAGGAATAACAAAATATGTACAGATTAACACCATGCTAAATGATAGATTATCGGCATTATCAAGATTAACGATCGAAACCGATTTTCTCCGTTCAATAGATTTTAACGATATTATATACAAGAATTTGCAGAAAAAAAAACAAGAAAAAAATTCACTTTTTTAAAATTATATATACATACATATATAGGTATATATATATATATATATTATTTTTTTTTTATTTTTTTTTATTTTTTGGCATCGAAAATTCTACTCGTTGTCTATATGATATTTTGTTTTGTTTACATTAATATAATTATACGTCAATTCGTGAATACGAAATAATATAATTAAATTAAATTAACGAGAAAATTAAGGTTATTCTGTAAAACTGATAATTTTGTCACTACTTCCGAAAAGGGCCCTTAATATTTCCGTAGCCCATTATGCACTTAATCCGGGCCTGGCATAATGCTTTAATATCGTGTTCTCGTTGTCAGTATAAAATTTCGAACTCTCGTTAACGAGAATTTTTAAATTATCCGCGCATCAAAACGAATTTTTAAAAAAAGAAATAAAAAAGTCACAAAAAGGAAATGGTCAAGAAAAATAGACGGAAATTCAAAAACTCCCTTCAGCAACCGTCAAGATGATTCTCAATGATTTCAAATTCTCTCCCGGCAAAACGTGTGTCCACTTGATCTCAATTTTGTAATTGTACCATTTTAATCCGAAATTATTCGTCAGCCGGATTTCCAGCGAATTAACTTAGCGCCAACATATTTCAATCGATTGACGTAGTTACCCTGACTGATTTGTGTAATACCTATGTGTGTTGTTTAATAATGAAAATCCTAAATTACATTCGGACGAGGTCTAGCGAAACGAATTAATATTTTCGTAATATGCAGAAATCCGGGATATCGTTCACCATTTGCCGCTAAAATTTTTTTCAATGGTTTCACTAGCCTCTCCCACTTGTAGGCATGTTGCGACTTGGAGAAATTGCCATTTCGCAGAGTATCACTTTTGTCGCAGAAAAAGAAGCTTTATTATTAGTTCGTTTATCATTTATTTATTTATTACTAATCAATTGATTATTTTTTATTTGTATTTATTTTTTAGAATAATTTTTTATTATTTCAATATGGAAAATAATATGTTTTTCTATTTAAAACGGTTCTTTTGCCTCTCAACTAAAAACTTATGCTTAATCGGAATTTCATTTCTTTCGATTAAAAAAAGGCAAAATGTTAGTGCGCCAATTAAGGGGAACAATTTTTTTTGTTAATTGAAAATATATTTTTTTTTTTTTTGTATTTGAAATACTAATTTTGTTATTCGAAAAATAGTAATTTTCTTCGAAAGAGAAAAATGTTATCACATCGCGCATTGGCCCCTGACGACTTCGATCTACCGTCAGTTTTAATTTGTTCGTATAATATTACACAACTTCTAAGTGTACTTTTTTTGCATTACACTATTGTTTAACTATGCTGAAAAATCGTTTTGATATATTTTACACATTAGTATGCTTTGCATATATAAAAATTATTGTTGTTTTTTTTTTTTTGACACGCTCGCTATGAGGTCACTAAACCCCGGCACAAGTAAAATTACTGTATACCTTCCATATGCAGCAGCGGGATATTCTTCCGGAATGAAACGCAATTAACTAACCTGTTACAAAAATAAGGTATTAGTTGAAAAATTTATCTACCGTTTTTTTCGCGAAAAATTCAACGTTAAAGTTTTTGCCTTTTAAAATTTACGCGAGCTTAATTATTTAAAAATTTAATAATTTTCTAATGGTATTCACCAAATAAGGCAAAAATTTTGTCCAGAATAACTCGTAAAACTTCTTCCGATATATCGAAATACAATTAACGCGAAAAATCAGAAACTAAGATTGTTTTATTTAAATGCTGAACGGCTATTTCTAGTTTTTACCATCTCTTAGATAAAGAGAACAGGTTGGGAAAAGTAAGAGGAAGGCAATGAAAAGAAAGATGGAAACGCAAGGGACTCTAGTGGCGGTGACAGCAGAGAGGAACGGAACAAGTTGAAAAACCGCGAAGATAGAAAATAAATGCACTAGATTGAACGAACAGGTAGAAGAAGAAAATGTGTTGGAAAGTGATGAAATATCTAACCAAAGTCTGAAATGAAATTTTTTACACGGCTATGATGGCAGATTAGAAGCAGGGATTCTCGCGATAATAATTTGAATTTGTAGTGTGTAAAAATACTTCAAGGTATAATTTTGTAAAAATAGGGAAATTTTTTAATTTTGAAAAATTTTATTAGTCCGATAATTTGGGCCAATTTTTTTTTTTTTCATATACGACAAATATCTATAAGTGCAAGCCGTATCAGATGTTTAGCCTGTTGCCCGTTGAAAGGTTACCCCATATGTTTCATTTCATTTAAATTTACGTGCCATGAACAACGACTACCGGCTAAAGGCACGGCTAAAAATATAGACGTATATGTTAACTATGGCCTAATCTCGTTAATAAAACGGACACTTGGAATGGAAATTGCAGAGTAGTTAACTGTAAATTAAAATTTTTTTAAAAGCGGATAATACTTATTATGCTTAGCCCATATGTTTTCGTACAATACAGGATCTTTTACTTGTTCGAAAAAATGGATCAGAGAATTTGCATTTAATTTTCTATAAGAATGGAATAAAATGCAATGACGATTGAGTTAATGTTAAAACAGGTGGTGGTGGTGGGGGGGGGGCAAAAGTGAGCATATGAGCATTTCCGAGATGGCCGTGAAAAAGTTAAAAAAGTGATGAGCGCCATTCCAGAACAACCGTATGTTTATATTTTTTGTGATCAAAATTTGAGTTTTTATGATTTTACCAAAAACGAAATTATATCGCGTTTAACACACCGGTCGAACGATATATCACATCCACGTTTTAAAATGAAATTCAGTACAGAAAGTTCGGAGGTAGTCCTTTAATTTATTTTCACGTTTGCGTGTAATGAACTTTTTCGATGATTTAGCCGGATTCCAATGATTCTCTTCAGGGTTCATTCGAAAGTGCAGATGGTACAAGTATATACGTTTAATGGTCGTCAAAATATAAATGTTTTTTTTTCTCAAAAAAAGGGGGATCCATCTCTTTGTATTAACCGTAATAAACGCCATTGACGCTTACGATATTATCAGATTGTTATAAATACAGCTTCGAATAAAGAAAACGAACATAAAAGCCCCATAGCAACCCATCGCTGAGGGTAATATTACAACATTATTCGACCATGTAGAGTTTCTGCTTTGTTCATTAGATATTGTACCACTCACTGGTGGTCTCCCATATAAATGTATCTATAAATTGTTTTATTATATCGTGCTGTGCAGTAATTGGCATAGGCTGTTGCACCGGTGGATTTTATAAATAAATAAATTAATTAATTAATAACTAATAACTAAGTGTTTTAAAATTAAAAGAACGGTGAACGAGAGTGATTAAAAATATTATTAGCGTTATTTACCTTACGGAAATAAATTTGAAACCCCCAAAGAGCAATTTACAAGCTCATCGTTGATAGAATTTGAACTTCAATACAGAAAGTACTGAATAATTTTATGTCGCCCTATTATCACACTCAAAGATGTTTACACGAAAAATTGCGACATTAAAAAATAATAATAATACCGATACTTACAAATTTATTCTAAAACTTTCAATAAAAATTCCGTTTAAAAGGACAAAAATAATTAATACTCCGTTAAGAAACAAACATGTTTTACGGTAAAATACACACCTTAAAGCAGCAGGGGTACATCGTGATTTAGTCTATGAAAAAATCGATTTTTTTTTTTTTTTGCATATTCTGATAGTTTAGACATTTAAGAATATGTTCCTAAAAAGATTTTTCAAAATTAAAATTATTTACTGAGTTATAGGTATTTTCGTGCCGCGGCAACTAAATCGGCTATGCGGTAGAAATTCTTCGACTACCTGAGGATAAATCAGACTCTTTTATACATTATATATATTTGAGTTGTAAATAATATTGTCCATTTTTTGTTATTACTTTATTAAAAATATTATAAAAAACGTGTACTACAGAAATTATATTTTAAAAATATTAAAAATTGCCGACATATTTCGGAGTGACGTACTCCATAATCGTGGCATTAATAAAAAAAAAAATGCCGTGATTATGGAGTGCGTCAATCCGAAACATGTCGGCTATTTTTAATATTTTTAAAATATAATTTCTGTAGTGCACTTTTTTTATAATATTATATATATATTGTTAGAAAATTGATTAACTGAAGGCCATTTTGTTGAAATTTTTTCTTGTTTAGTGTCCAATTCAGGTCAGCATCGTTTCAATCTTCAAGCAACGTGTAGATTTACGTACCCTACAGTCCAAAAATATAAAATTTTGAGTGAATATTTTATTTATTATGTGTAAAATGGATGAAAAAAGAGGAACAAAGGAAATGCTGTGTGTTCAGATAGACAATAAATAAAACAACATTTAGACTGTCAGGCGGGATTCGGATTGAATGCTCTGAAATCCGAGCTTCTGATGCTTCAAAGGAAGCTAGGACTGTTCGTCTAGTTTTAGAACTTCAGAAAAAGGTACAATTTGAAGTAGAAGAAGGGGTGATCCATTGTATGAAGCAGAAATCGCCGATTAAGAAAATCTAAGTATAACGTACCACCGTTCTATGACAATTAGACTCTACCTCAGAACTTTACTTGAATCTTTCGAAACTTGAACCGCGTCTTTTTCTCGGAACTACTTTTTTCAACACGGTTGACATGACCTCCCGAGTTCTAATAAACCGATTTACTTGAAATTGGGTATGGATTTTCTTTATATATCACTCTATAGCCTCAACCAGAATGAAGTCAAAGTTTTGATTTTTACTATTTTTAAAAAATTTAGAAAAGTCAAAAAACAGGTAAAAATCTACCTTTTTTTTTTCAAACAGTCATCATTTTACGAGATTTTTTTTTTTTTACTTCTCTGAGGAGGGGCTATAACTACATCCTTGCTAATTAAGAATCTTTTCTTCTTTTTTGTTTCAGATGACTAGAAGAGTTGGAATCAACCAGGACAAACCCTGTTTTTTACCCCTCCACTTCATTAGCCTGTAACTTTGTAAATTTTGATTTTTTTTTTTTTTTTGATAATTTTTTTGTGTATTCTTAAAGCATGAGTAAATAAATGGTAAAAAAATGGATAGTTAAAGTATTTATTATTTTTTTTTTTTCATTGAGCTTGAAAAAACCTCCTAAATTCGTGCTTCTAGACTAGACCTAATGCTTATATTAGAGTGTCGGTAATTCTCAAATTGGATTACGTTTCCAATACTCGGCTTAAACGAATGGCTACACTTATTTTTAAAAACACGATATTTTTTCAATTATTCCAGCTTGCAAATCATTTAGTGCACTGAGACTGCAATAAGTATCAATGTTACTTAAGAACAACCGCGTTATGCGAGAATATTTTATTAGAACATGTATAACTTTTTAACGCGCCTTTATTAAATGTTTTTGGGGTAAGAAAAATCGTTACATTTTTTTTTGAACAATTTTAATTACGCTGTTTCCGTTTATAAATCATAACACCGAAAAAGATCAGAATGAACGTTAAAGAGGTAATGGAATAAACATTAATGATAATAATAAACATTAATGATAATATTAATAATAAATGATAATATTAATAGTAAATGATGATAGTAATAATGGTAGAACATAATTCCTTATTTGAATAGGTGGAAGATAAGCAAACCGTCAAAGCTAAACTAGAAATATACGACGCTGTGCGGACGCAGTAAAATTATACGAAATCGTTTTGAGAACGATGACAGCTCTTTCGTAATTCCTTTTCTTAGAGAATCGTCTGAATGGCCGCGCGCCCGTCTTTGTCTAACTTCCACAGTCAGCCGCTCGTAAGTTACCATTCTTCGAATTCGTACACCCTTACCCTGCTACGTCTGCACCCTAATTTTTATGTAGCGCGAAACGAATAGGGGTCGCGGATAATAATAATGCGGTGAGAATGCGCGTACTGCTTCTCTAACGTATAAGAAAGAAGCAGTATTGTTTAAAAATGGGGCTGAAAAAGAAACTGGAAAAAAAAAAAAAAGGAAACAGACGAACTTTATCCCGGAAGGAAGTAAGGAAGTTGTCTCATCTTATTCCAACTATAATAGGGTTGTTCTATACGTATTAGTCGACGCACGTAGTGGTTTAAGGAGGGCTGTACACCATATACGTCTGGACCAATCAATAATCTCTTTTCTATCGGTAGCCATATTTGCCTGGTAATAAAAATACCATATATCTATATATTCCAACAGAAGGACCTCTTGAACAGCAGATGGGAAGTACACCGCGCCGGTGAATTCAGAGACAGGACGCGTGTTTCTAACCTCGCGTTCTTTCCGCTCGTGGTTAAGATGGCAAACTGCAAACAAATCGGAAAATGATACCTCACCTTTTCATATTCGTGCGATATTGCAAAGGCGATCGTGATACGCGGTACGTTTCTTGTTTAATCACGTTTACATTTTTAATAAACCGGCCGCACAATTCCCGATCGTAGTTTGGCGGGAAGATTGGAAGGCAAATACCTGATTTAGTTGGACTACTAAAGACTTGGTGGAAGAAAAAAAAAAAAAACTCGCCACGTCATCCCCTTGTTAAATTAAAAAATCGTTCACGTCTATTTCAGAGTTGTAAAGCAAACGGAGAATAGACTGGATGATGGGCACCACACACTGTGCTATTTTCAAAATGGACACTGAAATCAGGCTGTTCCGATAAACGGATCTACCTGATAAACGGGCTCTCGGTGTAACTATAGTTTCTCAGCTTTTGAGGCTGTTATGGCATTTCGAATTGTTTATTTCAAAAAAAAAAATGATCAATACGTCGCCGTGAGACATTGTCATACTTCACTGCACAACGGTCTTTGTTCAGGTTTCTTTTTATTTTCTCTGGAAATTTCTGTAATTTCATTTTAGATTTTCGGTCAATATTCGAGTCAGTGATTTGTAAAAGGTCACATTGTCCCTAAATATTTTTAGCGTAATTATTTCTATCGCGCATCATTTATTTATTTATTTATTTATTTACTTATTTTTATGCGGGCAACTGTGATAAATAACGCAATTCTTTATTGAAAGAAGAAGTTCAAAATTTTTATTCCTGTACTGCGACAAAAAAAAAACCAAAACAGAAATTTAAATAAAAAGGATTTGCGATATTACAGAACACTAATCGAGTTTCTACAATTCTGCAGATTCCTGATGTCGCTGCTTGCGAAAGAATTTTTTCGAAATTAGAACTGATGAAAGAAATTATTATAAGAAGCACACAGTCTTTCCTGCGCGCAGAATAAAAAAAAAACAAAAAAACAGCATATTCATAAAAGGTTTTTTTTTTTTCTTTTTTAGATTATCTCACTTTAACACTTTAATTGTCGATTTTAAAATTGCCATGATCAAATCCTAGCCGGGATGTTAGCCGACTACTGTTGAAAATGCGAAATTCTTCGATAATTTTTGAAAAAGAGAAAGAGCTTCATCATTTTTATGTGTTCATTTTTCGCTGAAGAAATTTAAAAACAATTAAGAACAAAGGCCGAGACTAATTTCTGTATAAGCGATCGATCATTTACATTTTATAAATTGGGCGATTTTTCTCCACAAATAAATTCGCCCAATTTATTATGCGATAAAAATTATCATATTAGAATCGTCACGGATACAAAAACTTATTAAAAACTGTTTGTTGAATACATATATGTTCTATGAATATTACCATCGAACATTCAACAAATATTACTAAATATTCGGTGAGAATTTTTCCATTAATCATTTAATTCATCTCGGGATATTCGCCGAGTAGAGAGGGTATTTAATTTGTTTTTGACTTAATAAGCGGGTCTATATTATTTCGAATAGTAAAGGCTACGAGTGGAAATTTAATGCAGATTTTAGAGTTAAAAATAATGAAATAAACATTTAAAACGCATATAGAGAGAGTTATATTAGGAACGTTTTCGGAAATATCCAGAAAAAATGCGATATATTTGACGTAAATGTCCTAAATCGCAATTTGCGTTCACAGACTATGCGTGCTGCATTTGTTTTTATTTATGTTTCTTTCTTTTTCCAGCTGAAAAATTCTTTCTAACATATTCGTAAGATAATAAAATTATTCATTTTATTTCGTTTTCGGAATGCTTAGACTCGATCGCCGATGGATTCGGTTTTGTACTATCAGTCTCAGTGTCGAAACTAATTTCTCCGATTACTTTTTTTAATAAAAGGTTCGTAAAACATGTATCCCGAGCGAAGTTGGGATTGTTCCCAATGAGTTAACTAACGCAATAGAAACGCAGTATATTTCCTTTGGTTACACTGAAAAAATGTTTACCGACGACTCAAAATCCGATCGAAATCTCGATCATCGGCCTTTATTATCGACAACCCCGTACAGAGGTTCAAACTCTCGCCGATTAAATCTATTTTTTCAGCTGAGCTCCATTGCTAGGGTTACGATTATATGTATTCGATGAATTTAGTAGTAGAAATATGCAATAGTTTTTTTTTGTTTGGCCCTACAAAATTTCCCATTCAAGTTACCAATAGATCAATAGATATGAGGGGTAAATGTTCGACAATTATAAAATTGTGTGGGTTCCTCGCCATGCACAGGGAAGGTAGAACTTATATACTTATCGAAGCCGGCTGATGTTCAGAGAGGAATCCATAGTGGGTACTGAATTTCGCTGAATATTCCCCAACCTCGGATCTAAATGCTAAAATTACACATCACATCTTATTACTGGATAATAGCAGCCTACGCGAAAAGAGGACATGTACTTCAATACTGTTCAAAGCCATCAACATTCACGTGTGGTGGTGTGAGCCTATTTCACAATTCCTCCTCATCTTCTCCATAGACATGTCACCCCACGGTGTGTAGGCTGAAAATGTATGCGCGCAAATAATAATCAGGGGGACAATGTGTGTAACTATCATACCTCAGTTTTAATAGAAAATATTAATTAAAAAATCTAAAGATAACAAAAGTAGTCTTTTCAATAAACCCATGTCGCCCCCTATATCGTATTCCTTGCATTACTTACGGGCGCGAAGAGAAAATCCTATTTTTAATTTATTCTTTGCAAAATAAATAACACCGTTATATAAATAACTTGTATACATACGCACGAGAATTATTCAATTTTGTGAACTTGGGTTTTTATTTACTTTTCCACGCAGGTTTTTGATTTATCCGGTTTATGACTCATTTTATCAGTCACTAATATAACTCTCGATAGTATGTTCAGAGTTATCTTTACTTTTTTTCTTCGTCTCCACAATATATACAATATTTAATTTAAATTTAGTTTATTCTTTTATTTGTATTTCCTTAAACACACTCGGATGTCTGATATTGTTGCATCGCGACAAAAGTAATATTAATCTTATTCGAATCGCTTTAATGAATGGTTTGGTGAATGAATCCTGTCCTTGTTTGTTCATTAATTAATTACCGGGAAAAAAAAAAAATGGAATATCTAGAAATAAAAAAATGAGACAAATCCCGAGAACAAAACTTAAATTTCGCTAAATAATAACGAAACATAATTGACTCATTAGCATGCTTAGCCGCAGTAAATAGTGGTTTCATAGGCAGATTTCCTTCCCAAAGTCTTTACTCTCTCTCTCTCTTTTCGTTCTCATCGTGACTTTTAGACTGATCTCTATTTTCTCCATCCCTGACTCCTTTTACCTTGTCTTACAGCCTAGATCCTCTTCTCCTTGGTTTAACAATTTTCCTAGTATCAGCCGTTCTGTTACTTCTTTCATAGTTCGCCTTCGTTTTTTAATCAAAGTCTGCTCCCGGCTTCACGTTTCCGCTTTGCTCTTGTTCAATCTCTCCTTTGTATCTCTTTCATCCTTCTACCTTAAATATCACCTATGACCCGAATGTTGCTTTATTTGCTCAGAACGTGCGATCTTTTATTCCAATTTGCCCTTGGCCTCCCTATTCATTACAGTGCCCTCTACATTCTTGCTTTTCCATCTCCTTCTATTGTTCTCTTGTTAGCCACCTTCATTTCTTCTGTTTCTAATCGGTTTTCGATATAATCGTCACTCCATATGTCTTTCTATTCTTCTAATCTTTTGTGATGGATGAATGTCCCCTATGCCGACGTGCTTATAAAATAACAAAAAAAAACGAAACGCGATATAAAAAAATCCCTCGCAGACAACTGAGAGAGTAGTCTAAGAATAATACCGAAACATATGTTGAAATAGCGACGGGTAATTCCTGGAGCCACCGTAATAAAACGGGTTTGTAAAAAAAACTTTTATCTTATTCGAATTATAGCAACCACCAACAAACATTATCATATCTATATGATTTCGGATATATAGAAAAAATAATTCAACATATTTATGTTAAAATTCGGAAAATTATTATGGAATTTTATTTTTAAATCGGTTATAGCGACATATTACAGTGACAAATGTTGTTGGACGATGTTTTTTTGTTTGTTTTTTTTTTTTTTAGCTCGCTAACCAAGCGTATTAATCCATTACGCTTAATTAATTATTTAGATTCGTATGCAGTCAGCTTTAGCCTCAATGAAGAAACCAAGGGCCGGGACAATATATGACGAAGGAAAGCAAAGAACAGATGCAGCGTAATGTGAAGAGCAGGAATACCAAGTCCCGCAAAAGCTGAAATTCAGACGATAGAGCGGAACATAAGGATATAGTTGAAATTGCATTCGTGGTTATTATTGGATGTAACGGACAATAAGAAAAGTCGGAAAGTGAAATTCGGCAGCGAGATGAAAGAAGCAAGCCATGATGGAAGCGCAACCGACATAAAGCAAAACCCCAACCGCCGATGGTTAAAACTATAAAATCAGTGTTTAAAGAAATCGATTATTACGACCGAAATTTCGATACGTAAGTAAAAAAATATCGACGACTTATTATTATTTTAGTTTCGAAAGTTTTTATAGATAAATTCGGGAAAAAACCGTCTTTTGTTTTCTATTCCATGAAAAAGAAATAAATAAAAACAGTTTTCTACTAAACGGAAACAATTCTATAATGAACCGGCTATCGCTAGTCATCTTTTGGTATTATTATCGGCAACTCTGCAAACGATAAAATTTTCGTTTCGTTTTGTCAAGTGCGGTCATCCATCAGTCGGATTTAGGTTTTTCTTGCGCGGCTAATTATGCCCTGCTTTTCGGTGAACTTTTCTCATTTTTCTACTATTGAAACCAAAAATAGGATGCATGAGGAGAGACTCATATCCAATTTTGACCTGAATTCGCATATTAAGCGGTCTCCGTTATATCTTGTTATTTTTCCCATTAATTGTGTGAAAATCATGAACGCGTTTTATTTGCGACTGCGTTATTCGAGCGCATTGCGGGAAAGAATGTGTCTCGTGAAGTTGAGAATAAATTTTTTGACATCTGTGACGTTTTCCGCTGTACGGAAAACACAAGCAAAATTTTTTTCTTTTTACAAAGCCGGTCGACGATCCAGAAACAATTAGGCAATAAATCAGATAAACTTTATCCAGTCAGATTTTGTTGAAGCAATGTCGATATAGCTGAATATCCAGTGAAGGAATGATAAAGGAATCCTCTATGTCTCATCCTACTGGGAATACAGAAACAGGAGAACCCTCAAGGAACGCGGGAGAATTATTATTTTTGAAAATTTTATTTCCTTTTTTTTTTTTAAATGTCATTTTTGAGGTTTTGATTTTTTAACCAGTCAATATCATTTATTTAGAAAAACAATTTACAGTCGACATCGTGTTTAAAAATTTCTATTTTTCATATATTTAACATCTCGGAAACTTACGATCATCAGAAACAAAAGAGTTCAGTTTATTTCTGATAATGGTGGAGTTTCCCCAAAACGTTAAGTACAAAAATGAAAATTTTTGAACACGGTGTCTTGCCGTAAATTGTTGTCCTAATTATAATACCACGGAAGCTTCAAACGTTTAATCATTTTTGTTTATTATTATTATCTGTGACGAAAAATACATGCAGCATTACGCCGGGTATAGTCTATAATACATTTAAGAAATCAAAAAAAGTTTTCCAACATTTATTTAGAAAGATATACTACTACCTATATATTTAAAAATATCCATATATTATAAAACTGCAAGATGAAAAATGGTCAAAAAAGTCCGTAGCTGGTTCTGCAATAAGTAGAAAGTTGTTTTTCTAATCGACGTATGTTAGTTTTTTAATCGATATATGTTAGTTTTTTAATCGATATATGTTAGTTTTTTAATCGATATACATATGTTAGTTTTTTAATCGATATATGTTAGTTTTTTAATCGATATATGTAAGTTTTTTAATCGACGTATGTTAGTTTTTTAACCCGTAAGAGGCCGCGCCCAGTCTAAAAGACCGGGTTTTTAAATAACTCAGCTATTCCTAGAATAACAGATAAGCATGAGAACTAATCAGTTTTAACTAGAATAAAAACCATTGTACTTAACCAGGATAGAGTATCAGTTTACACACACGGTCTATTCGAGCGGCGCGACCGACATCGTTTCGATTTATTTCAGTTTGATTCTGTCTTATGTTCCTAAAAAATATAAAGTAGTTCTCTTGTTATCATTACTCCATGAAAATTGCCGAAGAATCAGGTGCAGCTAATAAACCAGAGATGCTAACATTTTATAACTTAGATACTGTAGATGAGTTGAAAAATACATATACTTAGTGTCTCGAGGAAAAGTTATACAGGGAACTTCAGATCCGTAGTATTTCACACGAAGAGCAGAATAAAGAACAGATAAATATTAATGCTGAAGAAAACAATTGACAAAGAATCAACGAAATATTTCTGAGAGATATCGTGACTGGCGCAAAAATACAAAAAACTAAAACGCAGTGTAACAGCTGCAAGTGTTTGTATGCAAAGAGCATACCAGTTCCAGCATGTTTTAAATGCGCTAATGAAAACAAAGAAAAGTCTAGTAGTGAGTGTTAACAATTTGATATTACATGTACCGTATTCTATTATTATCTATACTCCTTTCTAGAATTTTTTATATATGTTGAGAATTAGGCTATTTTTTATAAAATGTTACAAACTTATATACTTGTTTGAATTAAAATCCTGTTTATCCATGCTAAAATAATAAAACAAAAACAAAACAACATAAAAAGGAATAAAAATAGAATAAAAGAACTAATGAACACGAAATATTTCTATCAAAAACATAAAAAAGTAGTTTTTATAAAACCCGGTCAAAAAGACCGGCGCGACCTCTTGCGTTACAAAACATGGCGCGACCCCTTACGGGTTAACCGACGTATGTTAGTTTTTTAAGCGACGTATGTTAGATTAAAAAAAAAAAAAAAAATACAAAAACATCAATATATCAAATTTTGAACTAAACTGCAGACCGAAAAATTGGAAAAAAGAGAGTCTAGTCTTTTCTTCTCTTTTTTTAATCAATAGACTTATTAAAGCACCGAAAAAAATTCGAAAAACTTCTAGAAGTTTAAAAATAAAAATGTTTTAGTGTGATTTAAATTATTATCAACGTTAATCACTGATGGGAAATAAATTCGAAGATACCGGATATTAATCTCGCCTACATCATTTACCTAAAGCGGTTTTAGAAAGTGTCACTTAACGAATCGGACCGGAAAACTTATAATTTAATTACAATAATGGATTTAGCCCGTGCCCTGAATTTTGAAAAGGGGGGGGAGGGTGAATATTTTCTTTATATATTTATTATATAAATAACAATACATTTTTCACTAATATTCATACTATTAATAATTTCTATAATTTTGATTTATATATATTTTTTTTTTTTTTGAGCGTCGAAAATTCAACCCATCCACAAATTTATATATTAATACTATACATAAATAAATTACCCCGTATATGAACATTAATAAAAATTACGCATGTTATTGATTATACTCGTAATAAAAAAATTTTCCATAAAATATTAATAGAGTACCTAAAAATATGGAGCATCTTTTTTCTTTTTTCCTTTAAAGGTAAGGACACCCTAAAAAATCATCAATATTTATTTTAAATTTTTTGATTTTTTTCAGATTTCTGTGTATTTATAATAACTATTTAAATTCTCATGGGGGGGGGGACCACCAAACTTTCCCCCGTGGACACGGCCTTCGATGGAATTATACAGAGAATAAAAGCAAATAAATAAATGAAAAGGAAAAGGAAACAGAGATAAAATAGCTGGTTAATAGGAAAAGCGAGGAATTGTAACAAAAAAAAAAGTAAATTTTACTTTTTTGTAATTAAAAGATTTATATTTAACACTTACAATTTAAAAATAATAATAATCCCACTGCTCGCGTAGCAATGTGCATTTGTGGTATATATTATAGAAGTTAAATGGAATGATGGACGACAGTTCAAATGGGTTTCGAACGACAAACTATATAGCAAAATTGAACCATTGTCCATATCAATAAGGAAAAGAAGGTTATTATTTTACGGGCGTATTACCAGAATGTAAGGGGACAGGTTAACCACCAAGAAAATTTATGAATTCATGAAAACGAAAAAAATAAGACCTGCATGGTTCAATGAATGTGAAATGGATATGAAATTAATGTTACTGAAACACAGATGTTTAATAAGGGGAATGTTTTCATAAAACAGTTGCCGACGTCAATCTTTAAAACCGGAAGAGGTCGCTTTCGATAAGCCATAAAAATGCCTCGATGGGAGGGGGTCTCAAGAAATACTGGAAAGATGTTAAGGAAGGAAGAAGGAAAAGATGTAAAATGAAAACTTAGTTGTTTAGCGTAGTCCATAGAGGCTGAAATCGGGGGAAAAAAAAAAGAAAAAAAATGCTTAATTATGTTGTTATATTTATAAACTTACACAATAAACTAATTTGAAACTGAAACTGAAAAATCATAAAAATATATTAAATTGTAACAAATGCAAGTGTATAACAAACAAATGTTAAATGTATAAGCGATTACACTAACTTAGAAACGCTTTCAGGCATAGAGCCGACATCAGCTAAAATTTATAAAACAACACAAAGTATGTGATCAGAACAAATTCTAAATCATCTGATCACATACTTTGTGTTGTTTTATAAATTTTAGCTAATGATCGTCTGTGCTGGAAAACGTTTCTGAGTTAGTATAGTCGCTTATATATTTTAAAATTTGTTTGTTGTTGCATTTGTTGCAATTTAATATATTTTTATATTTTAAGGAACAATATGATGTTAAAGGATTCTATAATAAAAATAAAAATAAAAATAAATAAAAAAAAATCGAGAAATGTACTAATTGAATTGAATAATCCTCCGTATAAATAAATCGACAGACCGACAAATTGCCTTCTTTATAGGTAACATGTATAAAGCGTATTTACAATGAACGTACGAGACAACGATGACATACGAATATGTTTTATTATCTCCCAGATGCTCTAGTATTTAATCCGCTTCCATCGAGCAATGGCCTTCTCGAACAGATGATTCTCGGAAAAGGGACGGAGGTAACTTTGATAACAACGCACCCTCTCCCTATTATGAAGATAAGTCTCATTCTTTCTCCGCATGCAACACGGAGGAACCTTATCAGTTATGAAATCGCAGCATGCAAATGTAGCAGAGCGGAATTTCTGTTTGTGCGAGCCTATATAGGCTCTGGAAATAACTTGTGTCTCGCGCTACAAAGTCCGTCTTCGTCTACACTCACTACGTATATACCGGCATATATACGGATATATAGTTCCCTTTGTGCAACGGAATAATGTAAGTTTTGGTCATTCGCAAGAGAAAAGAGAGATTTCTTCAACTGCCCCGAAAACCGATCTTTCACCCCCCCCCCCCCCCTTGCCTTCCGGATAAGACTGGAGCAATTTGTCCGGTCGCCGTTAAAAGCTCCTTATTCAAAACATTATCATTATCCGAGCATGTGTCTGTGTCGTCGGCATGCACAAGTGTCTTTGCGCCGTTTCGTCTGAAATATCGCCGCCACCGCTCCGGCCGCTTCTCCGCCTTGGAAAACAATCTGCCAATTCCAAACTCTATCGCCGACATTGTCTTAAATCTATTCGGCGCTCGGCGGCCTCGACTGGCATACACGCTGGCCTCTATTATCACATAAGGTGCGCGTCGACGAGTCCAAATCTTACAACGACGAAGAATTTCAGTCGGAGAAGGTCGCGATTATGAAATTACTTAGTCTTGCCGAGCTAACCTGTAACTTTATTTCCTTCAAAAGGTACTCTCTACACCCGGTAATATTTCCCCAAAGGCTCGGACGCTCGCTGCGAACGGCAAAGCCCCGGTTCTTCTTCTACTCTGGCCGCCTTTGCGATCCACATTCTTCGGCGCTACTCGCTCGGTCCGATCATCTGAGCCGCCGTGTTTCTCTTTGCGCAAACTTTCGACATTAATATTCCGCAAAACTAGCGATAGACCGGCCGCTTCAAAGGTCTTATCCTAATTAATTCTCCTTACAAACTGACCGGCGGCTACCCTTCTTTTGTCTGTTATCGTCTGTCGCCGCAACTGCCCGATAATAAAATTGAAATAAGAGCGCAAGCCACTCCATCCGGCTGCCCGTGTCCGTTTTTAATTTGCGTCCGTCGTCGACGCTCCTTTTTCCTCTGTCGACTGTTGCTTCTGGCGACCTATTCCTGCTGTCCTTACGTCGGCCAATTGTGCTGCTATTTTTACCTTTACAATGACGGTTAAACGTCCGCCTAATAACATTTGACAATGACGGTTAAATGTTCGCGTAATAACATTTGACCCGCGACCCAGACTTCTTCGATATTTTCGTTTTTTCGTTATTTTTCCTTTCGCGCTCTTTCGATTTCGTTAGGCTTCTACCGATTTTACTTTATTGTATCGAATTGAAAATTCGGCGTCATGGACATTCCCTATATCTGAAAACTCTGCTGCCGCAAAAGTCGTCACGCAGGTGCTTTCGTCACTTGGCCCGTTCCTAGTCCGATTTTGATCCGGCCCAAAGAAAAATTTATCACCCCAAGATACCCCCTATAATCTTAGGAGCCTGTCCCTTATATGCGCATCTTCATCGGACTTGCTTTACTTTACGCGTTTGAATCCACGAAGAAATTTTAATAAAACTGGAATTTTTTTATCTCGTAGACTAGCAGATATATACAGACTGAGTGGTTAAATAATAGCTGAAAAAAATGACGAAAATTTGGGACTTCGAAATCAATTTTTTTATGCGAAATATATACAAACTCGGCCTTTTTGGCCTCGCAAGGGGCTCTGCCCCTTGACTCCTCTTGCTTTCATTTCTGTCTCTTTCTCTTCTATACTTTCTATAAAATTATCGAAATTTATAACGTAATTCTTACTGGCATCAACACAAAAAAAAAATAAACATTTAACTTTCATTATATAAACTTAAGACATTTTTCGTTACATAAAATTGTGACATTTTTTAAATAACAATAACAAAAATCCTATAAAATATAACAAACGTTACATAAAATTGGGTCATATTTTCTAATGGGGAGTAGCCTAAGAATTACGTTGTAATTAATATATATATATATATATAATAATAATAATAAACACGGCCATTTTGACTCGCAAGGGGCTGCGCCCCTTAGCCCCTCTTGCTTACATTTCTGTCTCTTTCTCTTCTATACTTTGTATAAAATGATTAAAATTTACAACGTAATTCTAAGTCGGTCCATATGAATATAATAACATAATCACAAAATCCTATAAAATATAATAAACGTTACATAAAATTGGTACATTTTTTGGGACATTTTTCGTTACATAAAATTGGAACATTTTTTTTAATGGGGGATAGCCTAAGCGTCGCGATAGCCTAGTTGCTAGAGCGCTTGACTTCCGATATGGAGATCACGGGTTCGATCCCGAGCGACGACGAACTTATTAAAAGAATTAAATAAAATAAATAATCGCTAATAATCACGTGGAAGGCAATGGCAAACCACCACGTTCAACATCATATGCGCGCTAGGTCAGTACACAGCAGACCCAGACGGGACTGCACTGGTAGCGCGATAACAAGCAGCTACTATCAGTTCCGAATGTAGTCTTGCGTATGTACACCTGCGTTGTATATATAATAATTGTCTAGTACACTACCTATATCTGTACTGCTAAGATGTACGAATAGGTAGTCGCCGACGCTCAGAAGCTGAGTATGGCACTATAAAGAAGAAGAAGCCTAAGAATTACATTGTAATTAATATATATATATATATAATTTTTTCCTCGATAAATAATTATATTTTAATTAATTAAGCGTAAACTATGAAATATATATATATATATATATATTAATATTAGTTTAATTAGTTTATTATTTTGTTGTTGTACACATAAGGTGAACTCAATATCAGAAATATGTAAACAAAGATCAGTTAGTGTTTCCAAAATTGTGAAATTTTTTTTATTTGGATAAACTTGGCTTGTGTCTATCTGATAATGCTTTCGCTGATCGTGCTATCTTAGCGCGTAAGCCAGTTTAAATTTATAATCTGTTTTATCAATTCTGTATTATCTCACTATTACAAATACAATTTGATTTGATTTGATATGTATGTATTTATATATGCCCGTAACATTGGCCAGTAAAACGTTCGTAATGATATTGATACTGTACGTGCGGTGAAATTTAAGGAAATCGCCTCTTCCTTTCACACTCTATCCAAACAATTGAGCTCTTCCAAATGGGAGCTTTGGAATCAGTGACAACCGGATGTAATAGCTCGTTCGCAAAACTACCCGTATAAATTTCTTAGCCCATTTGCATCCTCGCCATATTACACACTGCAGCCGCTCTTTCATATGGTATAAATATTATTCCTTTTCGTTCTCAAATACTGATTTTCTAATTGTTCGTTTCGTATTTTCTCAACTTTTTTTCCTTGTAGCGTTTAACTTACTCTACAATCCGTCATCCGCGCTTTGAGCATAGTCTACTTCCTACTTCGCTTTTCCGTTTTTCACTTTTGCATCTTCTCCAATACGTTCTCTTCGTCTATTTGGCCCATTTTGTGTATATGGTGCTAAGTATATCTCTTATTTGAATTTCCACCGCCGTTGAACGTGTTCCTCTTTCGACTCCTCTTACTAATTAGTTTTTCTACTCGACGATGGCTCATATCGTGTCCTTCTTTTTCTGTCATTCTAGACTTTGGGTCTTTTCTGCTATCTCCGATCACGTAAATACCGCATTCTTCTTTCTTCCACCGGCTCTTAGGCTAATTTCAGCGTTAACGAAAACAAAAAAAAAAAAAAAAAATCAGATAAAACAGAAAAAACCATAGCTAGAAAAAAATCTGAAAACCCATGTAACGCTTTTTACTCGGCAACAGCGTGTCAAACAATACGTTAGGTAATAATAATAATATAGGTGATGGAACAAGGGAAGCAGCATTCGATCCGATGTAAGAGCATACTCGTTACGCCGGAACACAACTGGATTGCGAAATATGACGGGGAACCTAATAAAGGTGTGTACGGTCCTTTCTTGATACCCTGCCAGAATCTTCTGCCAGTGACACACACGGTAAACTGTTTGAAATACTGTCTCCTGAAAACAGCATCATTATAATGCTCCACGAGCGCAAGTCGTTCCGAAGAGATAATATTATATTATATCGTCGTCATGCTCTTAACATCGGTGAAATCGGAATATCCGAATGATACATTTTCACATCACTTCCTTTTTCCGTAGATCAAGAAGCGTCCGTAGGCGATAAATCTTTTTAGATGTGAAAAAACTACCGTTCGCCTAATAAACGGCTGCTCCGCGGTGGTAACTTTAAGTCAAAGATCCTCCCGCTTTTTGCCGGTTTCGTGAGTTTTCCCGTTGTTAAACGAATTTTTCGTCATTGCCCGATCCGAATTTTCAGACTTCGTTCAGGTCTTTTAAACATGTATAGTTTCAGTGTTTTAAAAAATAATCGATAATCAATAATTGATCAGCAATGAATCAACAATCAAAATCAATTTTTTTACGACAACGAAAAGCTTCTCTGGTAGGTTCGTCTTCCGAAAAATCCTCAAACCTTTTTATTCTGAAATAGCCCTAAATTATCCGTGACGCTCCAGGAGGTGTGCGCGAATAAAAATTAAATAAGTGAAATGTTTTAAAATGTTCAGTCTCTTTTGCAGAGTGGGAGATTTAAAATTTTAAGCGAGCAAAAGTCAGAAAGTCAAAGTTTTCAAATGACAGAAATACTCTAATTTCGATAGTTGCACAGAACATCGTGACTACGGCTATGTTAAGGAGCACAGATAACGATGTGGCGCTGCCACGTGTTAATTTAACGTGCGTGAACGTAACGTATGATTTTATATATTGCGATATACGTATATATATCGGTGGAAACAGACTATTTGCCGTTCACATGGTATATTTTTGTGTTTTGCGATTCCGTTTTGCAATTTTTACTGAAACAGACATAGGATTTTCGCGTTAATTTGCGTGATATTATGGTTTGCGAAACTCTGCCAAAATCGTGTTCCGTCAGTATTAATTTCATCAAAATAATATGTGCTATGAGTGTGAATCGAAGATCATTTCTCCTAACGCCCCCCCCCCAAAAAAAAAACAAAAAAAAAACGGTTTAGCATAAATCAGTAATCAAAAGGTGTTATCTTTGACTTATAAAAAACTGATGACGTACCGAGTTATTTGCGTAATGAAATAATGGTAAATCGCAGTTGTTTTCAAAGCCCAACTCGAAGACGCCCTTCGAAATTTGTAAAAATCTCAAAACATTCGTCTTACGATGATTAAACATGAAAAGAAGAGATTCTCTCGGCAAAGTGTTGAATCTGAAATGCAACAGTTGTTGAATCGGAAGTTGAAGATGTTGCTTAGCGATTATTATACATAGATGAATGTACATTGTGATAATTTTTTAAAACTTATATTTTACTACATATTTCGACATTATTGTCCCTTTAAGTCGCTGAAAGAAATTCGCTTGTTTTACTTTGTTTGCTGTTTTTACTCGAAAAACGAAACTGATTTCGACACCAACGCGGACTATTTTCAAAAACATTTCGATAGGCGGGGTAAAAAAAAAAAAAAAAAAAAAAATAAATTTTGTGCACGTATATATCTCCATTGCGACGTATCGTTGCTACTGTGCGTTGTCATAGCAATCTTGTATCCGGATGTGTTAATCAGAGTTTTATTAACATACTAAGAACCGTACTTTTTTCAATTTTCTTTTTTTTTTTTTTTTTTACTTAAGATAATGTCATTTTTAATCAAAAAATCGGCTACTCGACATTAAAATTACCCGGAAAAAGATTATGAAAGTTTATGTGAACTAATTGTGAATACTCGAACATAGTTCGGTAGTTACGAAAGCATTTAGTCTAAAAAACATGTGCGCGAAAGACAGCTGGGGCAATTTAGAGAAAAAAGGGAAAAACGAGCGATATAGCTACGAACAAGCGTCGCGTAGTCCAGCTCGGTTCGTAGTAAAACTCCACATGCACTAATAGGATATACCGCAGCAGCCAACAGATCTCAGTGCTGGCTCTGATAGCATTTGTAATTATTATTTTTCTGGCGAGAAATTTAATAAGAAAAATTAGCAATCGTTAAGGATTCGTAAGAGGGAGGAATTTATGTTAGATCTTTTTTTTTTCTTTCAAGTCGATACCGCTTACGATCAGAAGTCGGTCTGAAAGGGTACGGTAAACGAGCCGAACCTGCAGTCATGGCGTTTTCTATCGACACTTTGCGAATCATTATTCCACACCGAGTTTCAGCTGTTAATCGCAAATACTATCCGAGTTATTTAAGAAAACCCTCTTTTGTAGTTTCTTTTTTTTTTTTCTTTCTTTTTATATACTAGTCAAAATCTAAAATTAACAAATGGTGCGATTTTTTACCGCAAATACTACGAAGCAAAAGACACGAAAAAATTAAATATTTCTACGATATTTAAAAACGTAATAATTTTTCTACAAAACTAAAATATTTTTCTTTTTAACACCGCGTTCTTTCAAATATGAAATCACTGAACTTCATAAACAGTAAACACGTTTTATACTCGGGAATTTTTTGCAAATTTTTTTTTCATTCGGTGCAGCATTGTGAAAAAAATTACGATGTTTTTAGAAAACTTTCAATTCACGGACTTTTTAGTTTTTTTATTAAAAAAAAAATATATTCAAATGAATTGATAATATTATCTCCGGCGGCTTCTGGTATATCTGATGGTAGTTTTGACTAGCCGCTGAGTTTGGTAGTATTTTTGCTAATCACCGTCAGGCCCGCTAAACCTAAAAGCAGCTTCGCTGCACTGTTTTCGATTTAATTGTAGCAAAAAATATTATTGTAAATTTACCCGCTACGTTTGAGATCACCATATTTCGGATCATAAACCTATTTTTACAATTATCGATAATATAAAATCAGTCTTAAATATATATATAAATAATGTGAGTAATTTAAACAAATATAGTAGATCTCAGATAACATTAATTTTAATCTACCAATTAAAGTAACTCTGATATTGACAGCGGATTGAATTATTTTACTACAATAAGTTAATTAATCTGTTTATACCAAAAAAAAAAAAAAAAAAAAAATTACGTGTCAAACTCTCCCGCAAATTTGCGTTCCGCGTTTTATACGAAATATAATTAAATTCAAAAACTTTATTCGAAGAATTTATCTAAAAAGTATCGATTCCACTCTTATACTAATCACTGGTAATAAAATTTTTCAATAAAGTTTTTACTTACCAAAATCAAAAATGATAAATTTCAAAAATTTCTCGCTAAATACATCGGATAAAAGTTTATGTAAAAGTGTGTTGTCATTATAGTAAGAGTTATGATGATTTTTGATTCTGACTTCAACACGTATGTTTATAAGGGAGTCACATGCAAAGGCAGAGTCGTTAGTCGAGTGTTACTGAAATATTCGTGAAGCGAGCACGCGTCTCACGTCTGCGCATACCGTAATAGACTAGTTATTAGTAAAACGTTTATTAACTTATCCTGTTTTCGTCAGCTTTACATGTTCCTCATTTCCCCTTCTGATGAGTTTTGTCCTACTTCGTCGTCGGAAATATATATTAAAAAATCTAAAGTTAAAATTTCTCACGATGATGATAATATTTCGGCAATAACCTTTTAAACAAGATTCCACACTGGAGTTAACGCATATAACGCTACAATGTGGTTCGACTATATTCGACACTTTTGAAGTAAGTAGCCGAAATCATTGCACTAAACCAGGCAAAGACTCTTTTCGGGTGAACAATATACTCAGATCGTTTAGCAATTTCAGCAAAATTGCGGGGAAAAAATTATGCTGCATCGATTATATACATCAGTCGATATTGCTGGAATCGCTGATCACGTCACTCGTAACTTTTTAATATAAATAAACGTACTGGGTTTTAATCGCATTTGACATTGCAAATTGCATTTGCCCCACAATTTGGCATGACCGTCTAATACTCAAAATTCTATCAATTTTGTCAAAATATTTAATTAAATAAGAAAAACTCTTTGAAATTAAACAATTAGTGGTTTTCATTAGAAAATTCCGATACTGGTTTAAACACAATTTATGCGTAAAGCACCGGGTAATTGTAACAAACTGTGTATCACCTCAATCGAGGACGTGCTATGTGTTCATAGGTGCTGCCGTTACAAGTACTGGAGGGAGAATGTCTCGCTCAATCGGATTTATGCATTATACCCGGCATTCATCTGCCGATCGCTTAATATCACTGTAAAATGACTCGGCGTCTTCGAATACTCCCCTCGTGCGAATTCCTTGACTTTGTATTATTGACGAAATGCCGTTGATGCCAAAATGAAATGGTAGACAAACTGCCACGATAATTGGATAACTACTATGTTTTGGTCGTACGCTCATGTCGAGTCGTATCGATATTTCATAATCTCTAATACCAACGTATCATTGGTTGAAATATTTTTATTGGAGAATCCATCATACATCATCAACACCGTTTTCTATTCTATTGATTTCTCATTCCTACAAACTAAATAAACCTTTTCTACTACGGGGGATTTTCTTTACCACTTATAAATAAATATTCATCGGCACCTTTTTTTCGCTGCGTGAATGGGGATGTACTTTGCGAATAAGGGTGTGCCTTTTGTGGATTCGAGTACGTCAATTATAAGACATATCCGCATGAGGAGTCTTTTTTTTTCTTCCCAATAGCGGAAAAATTCATTTCGCCGTTGTTCTTTTTTTTTTTTTTATATTCCATTTAGCGATCGACTTCCATCTTGTCTAGATTTAATGTTGAAAGAAAATTAATTCTCGAACGGGCAGTGAGGAACAATTAAATTTGTCGCTTTCTTTATTTTTCTTCTTTTTTTTTTCGCGAAATGTCAAATCGTAATTACTAAAACCACTTTGATAGAGGTGTTTCGATAAAAATTTTAAAAATATGTATTATTAAGAAAAGAAAAAAAAAAGTAATTTGTTAAATAATAATAACAATCATTTTGTTAAAGTACAAAGTGCGGCAGCATAATTTCCCTCATTTTAATATGCGCCACATTTTTTCTACTAAATTTTGTTAAAGAGAAATAATAACAGAAATTCGATATAAAACTGCAAGGGAAGAAGCATACATATTGCCCCAATGAGGGATCTAGAGTATGTTATTTCGATTTTCTGTTATTTCTCTTTAACAAAATTTAGTAAGTGGCGCATATTAAAAAAAGGGAAGTTATGCTGCCGCACCCTCTATTAATGATTCAACTGATTACCGTTTATGTGTGTGTGTGTAAACAATTGATTAAATTTTTTTTGAAATCAGCGTAAAAATTAAGAAAATGAATTATAAACGTGTAAGGTATAAATCTAATTTAGTAACATAAAAGCAATCGGTAATTATGAAATGTTAATTAATGATGGTGTCGAAACTGCGATATATGTTGGCGAATACAAATATTTAATAAAATTTCTGGTCATATTATTACTAACAGTTGTTTGTGATATTATTAAATTAGTACAAGATGGCTCAACGGTTACAAGAATCTAATGATAATAGCAAGTTCTACATATAACTAACCTATAAATACTCTTTTTTTTTTCTAATAATAAATATTCTTTTTTTTTTTGCTAATAATAAATATTCTTTTTTTTTCTAATAATAAATATGTTTTTTTTTTTTATAATTTTATTAAACCATTTTGAGCAACGTCTCTCTCTCTCTCTCTCTCTCTCTTTGAATCGTGTACCCCCAGAAGGCCCATCGTGACACAGAAATGCTGTTATCGTTGGATAAGCAGTTTACGCCATCTATGTCTATTGTATGATTCATGGACACATTCACTGAAACTTTTCTCGGTAAATTCTCGAGTCCCATCTGACCATCTTAGAGGTACACGGCCACGACCGTAAAAAAATAAATTTTAATTTTCGACAGTGGCGTGATAACGTTTCACAACCAGGGAGGGCAAAAACATAAATCACCCCCCATATATTTTTGTCACTACTGATAATATTTTATATGAATAAAAAGGATATTTAATTATGAAGTGAAATAAAAACGCTTTTCTTTTTTACTTTAAGTGATTTTTTCTTATTGAATTTTTGTTTCTTCGGTTGTTCGGTGGCCACTTTTTGTATATAATATTTAATATGGTTAAAAAATTGAATTTTTCATTTAATTTTCTTGGATTTTTATTAAATAACTGCTATATTATATACCGGTATGATATATATTTTTCTGAGTAGTTTTTTTTTATCTATGGACTGCCCCTGTTACCCCAAATTTGGCACCCCACTGATTCTCGATTATTTAGTAAATTTAAATAAAAGGAAAGTGCGTCGGACAATACGAAAGAATGATTCTTTAATTAAGGGTTTTTTTTTATAATAAAGTTTCGCTTTTAATTAATTTTTTAAAAAAATAATTTTTTTTTTCTAATTTTTAGTACAAATTGCTTTGAATTCGGCAATGAAACTTGCATAATGAAACGAAATTAAATATAACAGAGTAACCGATAGGCAATTTTAATTATTTCAAAGTTTCATTTCCTTAAAAATTATTAATGCATTGCTCCTTCCGCTCGTGATTTCATCTCGACGTTCGTGAAAACTTAGCACTTTTTTAATCGACTTCAAAAAAAGAGGAGGTGTTCAATTCGACTGTATTTTTTTTTTTTTATTATTATTTTTTTTTATGTGTGTTACCGCAGAACTATCTCCTAGGCGAACCGATTTTGATGATTCTCCTTTTATTTAAATGGTGGTGCTTGTCATGTGGTCCCATTTAAATTTGATCAAGATCTGATCGGTAGTTTTTGAGTTATACTTAATAATGCGGGAGTTGAAGCTTTTTGGATGCTTTTCATTCATAATTAGTTTCAACGTCAAGTTAGATTTATTGACTTAAAATATTATAAATTTGCCAAATTACTATGGAAATGTGTAGCTTTTGTTGTTTTCACACCGTGGAAATGCAATTCGAAATAAAGAAATCGATTTTTTTTTTTAGTATGAAATATGAAGAATAAGATGAAAAAAAATTGATTTTTAACAGGAAAATAATTCAAGTATAACGCTAAAAATTATAAAATAAAATGCTTTTTTACAAAAAATAAATATCGATACTTGAAGGTTTATTATAAAAATGCACAAAAAAGTAAAAAATAATTACTCCCGATAAAAAATATATATCAGAGTGATATAACACCTTAAGGGGTCATATTGTAATTCTTATACAACATTAAAACCTTAATTAGAGTCAGCATCAAATTCATATTATAATAATAATTAAAAACTGCGTTGAATGTTCATTAAATTGTTCCTAGATATTGTAACATGAATTTGATGCTGACTCTAATTAAGGTTTTAATGTTGTATAAGAATTACGATAATATCACCGTAAGTTATATCACTGTGATATATATTTTTTATCGGGAGTAATTATTTTTTACTTTTTAGTGCATTTTTATTAAATTTTTATAATAAACCTTCAAGTATCGATATTTATTTTTTGTAAAAAAGCATTTTTAAAATTAATATTCGGGCTCGTCAATGGTGAATATTCTAGCTCGAATGATAATTTTCATTTATTTTTTGCAGCGTGCGGCAGCGGAATGAGCCACTCCGATAATACCAGGCGCTGCGAGTAGCTGAATTGTGTCTGCGTTAATTCATCGCTGGATAAAAAAGATTCAAACTAAAGATGTTTAATTAAATATACCGATTCGAATCCGGATTCAAATCTTACCTACATTCAAACTCATCGTTCCAGAATCACCATATCATCGCCGAGAAGATAAGACAATGATTTATTTTCGACCGGAATATAATTATTAATTTAAACATTTGTAATTATTTTTTAATATTTAACGAATCGGTCAATTAAAAATTTGATCAGTTTCTAATCGGCAATTGGAGCATCCCCGTTAAGCGAAGAGATCTAAAAGTTTCGGAGTCGAAGTTACTTTTTCTTATTCGAATCTGTTAGTAGATTCAGATTCAAATTATCGAATCACAAAATTAATTTACATTACCCACCTCTTTGAAAACAAGCTGGAAAAATCTTTTTTTTAACATTTATTTTTCACACCGCTTTACTGCTTGCATTTAACAAGTATCATTAGGGGAAACAAAAAAGAGAATCAATTACCAAATATACTCTATATGATGATTACGGAGGAGAGAAATTTCATCGAATAAAAAGAAAAAGGGGGGAGTTTGAACCTTTTGGCTATCGACTTCTTTGCTGATTTCCGACACTTATAAAACATCCTTCATTTCTTCAATCTCCGGAAGTATTCGATATTCTGAGTGACCATAAAGAGCTTTCATTCCGAAAAGAAAAAGTTTTCTAACGCGCATTTAATCTTCTACGAATGTTGTAGTCTTTTTTATTTACCAAAAATATTACGCTATTAGGAGCAGGATCGAGCAGGATCTTTTAGGGGGGTAAAAAGATTTGGAGCGAGATTATAAATCTGTGGTATAAGACATTTGGCAAGGTCAATAAAACTGAACTGAATGTAGAAACTGCCTCGAATGAGGCAAATGGGGCGGCAATGTGACAGATATAATAAGAACAGAGAGTTGAAAGGAATTTTAAGGGAAATTTTAATAAATGAGCCGCATCTTTAACATGTATGAAAACCGCTAATGTCGAAATATAAGAAAGAACGAGTAAATATTTAGATCTAAAAATTAGAAAAGAGCTTCGCATTTTGTAAGGCACATTCTGCGGGGTGAGAAATATGAAATGCTGCTGCTCATCTTGGAAAGACGTATCGAGGGTAGGAAGTATTCGATCGCCGGTTGCAAAACTTGAAAACCTGAAGCGTGGGTTACGTGAAATAAAACTGTTTACCCGGAACCGAACTATGTGAACGGCCTAAACACACCGCCAAGTGTACAGTAGAAAAATAGGAAAGAATTTAATTTGAGCAGATTTCGTAGACATCTCGATCGGGCTAATGAACCGGAGGAATCGACATAGTACTTCCGTTGCCCCATATCTGCTTAGTTTTTGTCATTCGGGAAATTAAAATAAAAAAAGGGTCCCTTCTTTGTGGGCATCATGCGAAATTGTTCGTCTATATTGTGAATTTTCCGAAAATAAGTATAAAAGAAATAAACTATTAAAAAAAACATTCGAAGCAGAAGACACGGAAAGAGGAAAAAGGCAAACGACACATTACTTTCCATGGATGTAAATTTCGAATGGTTTAGTGGAAAAATCAAAGTCCGAGTAGGAGAAAAGCATCACTTTTACGCGTAGTAGCGGGAAAGCCATGATGTACCGATGAAAATTTAAACAAAGATTTTCTCCGGTTTTACATTTCTTTCTGTAATTGCCCTTCCGACGACGTCTACAGCTTCGCAGCAGCACCGCATATCTTTATCTTGCGCCATTGTGTGTGATACCTCGCCACCAGTTTACAGACTACCTCGGACGCGAACACACACACGAGAGCATTTTATGCCAGACGCGGGAAGGTAGGAATGGTTACAAACGCGAGACCGTTCTTCTTATGTGCTGGCTCGACGGCGGTACACCGCTAGCCGATGATTCGGCATGCTCCTTTACAGAGCAGTCTTTAAATTAATTGGCCAACTCGAACGGCGGTCCGCCCGTACCAGAGTGGCTCTTGAAACTTCCATACTTTCCGCGGGTCTCACGAAGCGGCATATCTGAGCTTCACTTTTTTCGTCTCTTTACAATATTGCACGTCATTTCCCGTTTTTAATGCCGCTTCCGATTCTTTCTCCGAGCCCCCGGTCGGTCGGCCGCCTATTTACGCCGCCAGCTCGCGTCCCGGAGATTTTTTTAGTCCTTTCAAAGGCCGCATGCGAGAGCCGGTGCAAAGGGGCGCGTAATAAAGTTAGTGAAATACAATAATTCTGCAACTGGAAACTCTAAAATACATTTCATAACTTTCTGAATAACCGCAAACTTTCCGCGAAATTATTCGGCACCGCCGCCGCCGCGACCATGCTTCACGACCGACATCGTCTTACACAACTCCATCGCCCGCAATTCGCTTATTCGCTTCGACCGCTCCTCCGCTCGTCTCGACATCATTCAATTCGCAAACTACACCGCATTATTATTATTACCATCATCGCTGTGTCCTTACAATGCGCGCCTATTCACTTTTACCTCTCTGTCTCTCTCTCTCTCTCTCTCTCTCTCTCTCTGTGCCCGGCTCTCTAGCTCCTTAAGCGCAACTTTTTAACTTCCATAAATCAAACAAGTCGCTTTCCGCGCTAAGAAAACTTTTTCCGTATCCAGAGTCGACAGTGCAATTCCGATAGCTAAGCGGCGTCTTTATTTTCATTTCTCTCTCCGGCCACGGCTGCACCCCGTCTTGGTCGTCTCTCCCGGAACGCGTGCAAACTTCTTCCGCCCCGAAGAAAATCGCTTGTCGGCATTTTTTTTTTTATCCCGCTTTTTTTCCCCTTTCCTTTTTTACGGCGAACTTACGAGGGAGAGAGCGAGTGAGAGAGAAAGAAGGGAACACTGAAAATTTCTCTCCCGCGGAGGAAACGTCTAGAACTGCGTCATCAAATTTATTTCCGTCCCATTAAATATGCGCTCGAATAATATTAATAGGCAAGCTGATGTTCGAGTCTAATTCAGACTAAGGAACTAAATAAATAACGAAAAAGAAAAAAAAAAGAAAAAAAGCGAGAAAATCGAGCAAACCAAAAATCAAAAACAGTCGAAAACCGAGATAGAAATGTATGTAAATCACATATTGAAAAAGATTAAAAAATAACCAGAATTTCATGCAGCGCTGAAAGATGGTCAGTATTTTCGTAACTTGGGCGCGAATTATTTTTTCCACGGTATCTATACACCGAGTAGTTTTCTTTAACGCGCCAGCCATGAGGTGAACACTTTGTCCTCCGTTACTCTTTAAATTACGTATAATAATTATAGGCTATTAACTTGCTAAGCGTCTTTCACTCTCATCTTTTTCTCTCATTTTTTCCAATAAAAAATATTGTTTTTTTTTTTCTAATAATAAATATTGTTTTTTTTTTTCTAATAATAAATATGTTTTTTTTTTTTATAATTTTATTAAACCATTTTGAGCAACGTCTCTCTCTCTCTCTTTGAATCGTGTACCCCCAGTCATCTTCTTCTCTCATTTTTTCTTACCTTTCAATTTCTCGGAATTTCATGCCTAAGAAAATTCCTATCCTGTCCCTTATTTCTCTCCGTCTTAGTTCATTTTAATGGTCTGCCTTATTTCTCCTTTAACTTCAGCGATCTCTGCCATCCTCCCAGAGAATTTATTTCACCTACACACTTGCAAAATCTCTCCCTCCAGCTGTAATTATTAAACAGGAATTCCATAGTATTGCCAATTTTCTCTCTTTCCTTCCCACGTAAACATTTTCACTGACTGTTCTGCCTGATGGTGTTTGATGCTTTTTTTATTCTTCCAAATTATAACTTCTCTGAATCCTTCTGCCTTCCTTCTTTCTGTTCCATATTTACAGCCGAGCTGATGATGGCTATTTTACGTTCCATTATTTTTATCTCCTCCAATAGACCTTCTTCCCAGTTTCTGATCATATCCGATTCCATGAGTCAAGCCATCTCCTCTCCTCTTCCTAATCATTTCTGTGATTTTACTATTCTCCGCATACGTTCTCTCTTTCGGACTCTCTCTTCTCTCAGTGGGATGATCCATATTGAATTGCTGTGGGTTCCTGGCCATTCTGGCATCTCAGGTAATGCGAGATGGCTGATTCTTTGGCTCGGGTTGCTGCTTCTTCTTCATTCTTCTTCAAAAATATCCCATCCTCTAGTCTCTTGCCTTTGTGTAAATATTTCCATCTCAGATTTTGGTCGGATACGTGCTCTTCCTCCTTTTCTGATTGTCGCTCTTTCTAATTTGCCCGTTCAGCCTAATTTCCAATCCTTGGTTCCTTCTGTTTCCCTCACTTCTTCGTTCTGTTGTTGTCGCCATTATGCGTTTACGCTTTAACCATTTCTTGCTGCCTTCCTCACTCTTTCGCTTCTCATTAGCCCCTTGGCCCATGTTGTCCTCTCCATTCAAACGATGCGGTTATTTGTGACGCCGATCACATGTTCTTTGAGTGCTCTGCTATTTCGGTGGAGCGTTCGGCTCTGTATTCCGACTTGCTTAGGCTAGGGCTTCCTGTTCCTTTTTGTGCTCGTTATATCCTGTCTTTTCCTTCTACACTTATTATCCCTTCCATTGTTTCCGTCTTATTAACGATATCTGATCGTCTCACTATATAACTTTCGTTTTCCTTTAATTGTTTCTGGGTGAAGGTCCTTGGTTGACGAGCCCAATTTAAAAAAAAAAAATCATGTTAAATAATTTGCTTCCGCTTTTTTTTTCTCTCTTCCTCTATTTCCTCTCATTTTCTCATCCACTACTACAATTTTGTCACCTTTCATATTCGATGGCCTATTTATCTTCTCGCTCTCCATTCTGGTCGATTTGGTCTAGGTTTTTTTTGCGGACATTGCGAGTAACGAAATATTCTTAGGCTCGTCATCTCTCCCCCCCCCCGTTGTTATTTCAATAAAATTCCTTCTTATGCTCTTTGCAGGTAATATTCCATATCGCATTCTATTCAAATGTTTACTTTCTTTCTATCAGTCCGTTCAGCCAGATCTTCCTAGCCAACTCCTTGGTTCCATGACTTTCCTACACTCTGCCGTCTTCACTGTGTTCGTTCACGCCGTAATCATACTCCGTCATCTCTCTCGCGTTTTCCTTTTATCACCACACGGTTTTCTTCACGCTGATGATCACGAAGCTATCTGCGATCTCAACCATATTTGTCCATCTATCTCGATTGAACGTGGCTTCCCGGCGGCCCCTCTTATACACCCCGCAACTTTCCGCCCTGTGTCCGTTATGCCAGTTCTTCATTTTATCAATTTCTGACCGAATCAGTACTTAACTAATAATTCCTTTTTTCCTTATTATTGTTTCTGGATGCCTTTATCAACGTATCCAAAAAAAAAAAAAAAAAAAAAGTGCTACTTCCCGATAATGCGACCTAATCCAAAACTGTGATATCCAATTGATTATTTTTTGTTTGATTACTAGCACATATAGCCGCACTTAGACGTAATGCACCTTCATCAAATGAGACGACAGGCGTATTAGGAGAAAGGAAAAGTCTAGCAGCGACCCAAATGTATAGTGGAGTTATTATTGAAAAGTGTTTCTGGAACATCACTTAAAAAGGCGGCTATTTTCAATAATTTTTGTAATAAAATAATAGCAAACACATTAATAATATGAGATGGCGGACGATTTTTGCTAGAACCATCGGACCATCCCCGGTTGGCAAGTTAGCGGCACGGAGTAAAAATCGCTACAAATAAAATAATCGCCAGACTAGCCCGTTTCGCTAGCTCCCGCGTCCTTTATTCGCAAAATCTTGCCAAGTAAAGTTTTCTTCCTCTTTTCTCGCTGCTAGGGGTTCTCGCGGTTTTTAATTATTTCCGAGACTACTCGATTAATTTTTTTTTTTTTTTTTTTTTTTTATTAGCCTTATGATATAACGTTACACAATATACATTGAAGAGTAAATAAACTATTGTATAATTTAATTTAGCCCTGAAAACGAGCAAAGGCCTCCCTCAACCGAGCCCACTCTAGTCTGCCATAAGCCACCTGATGGTATTGTTTGTGCTTTAACATTTTAGCGAAACTATCTTCCTACCTGTTTTCCGGTCTTCCTCTTTTTCTGTTCGCGTATATTGTCCAATCTGTTATTTTTTTAGTCCATCTTGTGGAATCCATTCTTGCAATATGTCCTGCCCAATCCCATATTTTCCTTCTTATTGCCCGTGTGAAATTGTCTTTAACTTTTAATTTGTCTTTGATTTTTTTTGAGTTTATTTTGTCTCTTAATTTAACTCCAATCATAGATCTCTCCAAAGCGTTTTGACATATTTCAATTTTATTCATAATATTATTTGTTATTGTCCATGTCTGACCTCCATATGTTAAGGTAGGCAGGACGCACGCGTTTAGAATTTCCCTTTTTAGTTCATTTTTGTGTAAGGTCCCCTTAAAAATATGTTTCAGCGACCAGTATTTTTTCCAAGTGAGTGCGATTCTACGCTCTACTTCTTTTTTTGTTTTATTTTTTAGAGATATTAGTTGTCCTAAATAAATTATACTCTCTGCCTTTTCGATTTCTGTGTTGTCTATTGTAATTCTTGTTTTATTTTCGTCTGTAGATAGTATTTTTGTTTTATCTAAATTTATAATTAAGCCAGCCTTCTTTCCCGCCTTGTTTAAATCATTTAGCATGTTCTGTAGTTCGTTTATATCGTCGGACATAATCACTACGTCGTCTGCGAATCTAAGATTATTTAACTTTATCCCATTTATGCTTATACCTTTCTCCTCCCAGTCCAACTCTCGAAAAACTTCTTCTAAAGCAGTGTTAAATAATAAAGGAGATAATGGGTCTCCCTGTTTTACCCCTTTTCCTATATTAAAATATTCGCCTTTTATGTCTGTTACTATTCTTCTTGCCTTCATATCCGTGTACATATCCCTTATAAGTTCCCTGTAATTTCCGGACACTCCTTGATTTTTTAATGCTCTGTCTAAATATTTGTGCTCTAACGAGTCGAACGCTTTTTTATAGTCTATGAATGCTAAATTTATCCCTATTTTATATTCCTTACATTTCTCTAAAAGTTGATTTATCACATGTAAGTGGTCGATTCTATAGATTGTTCAAAATTTAGTATTTGTTTTAACCTATTAGCTACAACCTTAAAAAATATTTTAGACACCATGGAGCTTAAACTTTTTTTTTTTTTTTTTTTTTTTTTTTTTTTGGGTTTGTCATAAAGACATTGGCCCAAGAAGAGGGAGAAGAATGAGAAGCGGAATCAGATGTTTATGCGATCAGATATGGAAGATAGGGAAGACTCAAGTGCTGGAATGACCGAGGGTGATGGCAAGGAGAGGACAAAAGCTGCGCAATACGGAGTTGGAAGACCAATTGACAAAAGAGAAGAGTAAAAGGAAGAACGTTCGGAAGCGATATAGGTGCACTCAAACAAAATGTGATTATTGGGCGATAGTTTTCTATTTTATCTTTTTTTCCTTTCTTGTATATTAAGATAATCTCTGCTTGTTTCCATGATTTAGGGATTTTTCTATTCTTTAAAACTAAATTAAACAGAACATTAAGTAATTCTATCATTCTTTTACCCGCTAATTTAATATGTTCGTTCGTTATTCCATCCGGACCAGGTGTTTTGTTCATTTTTAAGCCCTTGATCACTTCCTCTATTTCTATTTCTAAAAAAGTAGGTTCCTCTAATGTACTTTGTTTTACATAGTCATTAATATTAACGACTGTTTCGCTTTTGTACAGTTGAGACAAATAATCCGTGGCTATATTTATAATGTCTATCCTGCTATTCTTTTTTATTCCATTTCCGTCAATGAGGCAAGTTTGCCATTTTTGTCCTAGGCATAAATTTTTCTTTATAGCTTTCATGTTTCTTGTTGACCCGATTATTTCTTTTATCATTTTTTCTTCCTTCTGTTTATTAAATACCCTTAATTCATATTTTATTAATTTGCATACTACATTTAGCTCTATTTTTTCTAAACCTGCTTTATACTTCTTATTTAATAAACGCTGTCTTTCCTTAATTTTCTCTTTTATATGAATCGGTATTCTATATTCCCTAGTTTTATCTACTTTTAAGCTGTTTAGGTGTAGTGCCGATTTTTTAATTAATTTATTAATAATCAAGTCCAAATCGTCTATGTCATTTAGATAGGCTTTTAAATTCTTTGCCATTAATAAATCGTTAAACGTATTACCGTAATTTACTTTGTTATTTTCTGTAATCTTAGGTTCTACTGTTTTATTGCTTATTATTCGTTTTGGTGGTTTAAAATCGATTTTACAACTTATTGGTCTATGATCCGAGTGAAATAGAAAATTATATAGTACTTTGCAGTTGCTTATGTTTTTATAACAGTCAGTTATAATATAGTCCAA
This sequence comes from Icerya purchasi, assembly GCA_039619475.1. Lineage (NCBI taxonomy): Eukaryota > Metazoa > Arthropoda > Insecta > Hemiptera > Monophlebidae > Icerya > Icerya purchasi. The sequence continues at coordinate 149,470,061 of CM077115.1, forward strand.
TTGATTATTATAATTCCCGTTCGGAGCAATCCATGTCCATAATCTACCTTTACGTTTTTTATAGAAACTATTCACAATTTTAAAATTTTTTTGCAAACAGAAATTTACTAATTTATCCCCTCTTAAGTTTCTATTCCCGTAGTTATATGGCACCATTACCTTGTTTTCCCCTGGTTTTCTTTCTCCTATCTGGCTATTAAAATCTACCATTAATATAATTTGTTGTCTATTATTGCATTTTTGGTCTCTTAGGATTTCGTTAATATTTGTATACATTTCATCACATTCGGATTCTTCAGAGATTGCTGTCGGAAAGTAAACCTGCACCATTGTTAATATTTGGTTATTGCTAATCCTAATTTTAGCAGTTGCTAACCTATCTGTGTGTGCTATAAATTCTATTAGGTTACACCTCCACTTTTTGTTTATTAAAAAACCAACACTGCTTAGTCCTTTTTCGTTTCCTTTCCAGCACAGTAACTTTCCTGACTTTAGTTGTAGAATATGCTCTCCCGGTCTTCTAATCTCCGCTAAACCTAATATATCTAACTTACTTTTATCAAATGCATCTTCTAATTCTATTAATTTATCATTACTCACTAATGTTCTTACATTTAGGCTGCCTATATCTAAACTTCTTCTAATTTTATTTCTATTATAATTAATATAACCAATACGCTTACTTAAATTAACTGTTTTAGGCTGGTTTGAGGGGACGGGTCTTATACGCCCTTGCTGACCAGGCATTGCTGGGCGCTCACTCGATTAATACCGAAATATAATAAAAACCAACTTTAATAACAAACGAATATAAAAGTGTAAAAATAATTTATAACAATAAATTAAATAAATACCTTATTTAGTAACGTTTTCGGGTATAACCCATCATCAGCTAAAACTAACTTAATTAAAACACAAGACTTGATTAAGTTAATTTCAGCTGATGATATACCCGAAAACGTTACTAAATAAGGTATTTATTTAATTTATTGTTTTTTTGTTTTTTTTTTGCAACGCCAGTCAAAGATATGACTACTATTGGCACTGCTGACGACCCTATACTAAAAAGAAAAACAGAAATTTAAGAATATTGTCTCTTCTCCCAGCGGATCAGAGACAACAGCGAAACACATACAATAAGTACAGCGAGACTTACAATAACTATTAACCAATGCTATCTTATATAAATAAACGCATAAGAAAAATTTATGTAGATTAATACGTAACGCTAATCGATTATGCGGAATGCTACATGACGAACGTTGTAAACTTTCCCTAGTCATCCGTTTGCCAAAACGTCTCTACACCATATCCTTCTCAGTATCCGGTGTGTGCAACCCGGAAGGCTCATCCGCCTCATGCTGGCTATATTCGGGTTATCGTTAACTGCCAACTTATTGTAGAACTTGATATATAGTTTTTTGTGCACATCTTTGACATACGGAACGTTTAGATCCTCATGGAGGGTTTTATTTGACACGTAATACGGAGTGTTAACCATCTGCCTTAATATTCGTGACTGCAACTGCTGAAGTTCCGTATACTTCAAGCCCATATCTCTAGCATAGGGCTACAACCGCCATGTAAACTAGTCTTTTACACCTTAGGGTGACCTTAGATTTTCTATTAAAAATAAACCCTAGCGCCTTGATTCTAGCAATGGTTTTTTGTCTGCAGTTTACAACTTGAGCTCCCCAAGTAAGTCGACGATCCAGCACCAATCCAAGGTATTTAACGATGTTGCAATTAACCAACGCTTGCCCATTTAAGTATAAAGAAGAACAGTTCCCTCTATTCAGCGTGAAGGTGACCTGCTGACTTTTTAAATGATTAATTTTAATTTTCCATTTACTCGCTCAGTCCTGAATTTTATTCAAGTGTTCTTGGAAGCGCAAGTCGGGTCTTCATGCGCTCCCAGTATATAGTTGGTTTTTATTATACCATTTATAACAAGCGGGCATGTATTCACCTACATTTAATATTAAAACAATTTCCAAATTTTCAAGCACAACGCAAATAAAAATCTGATGAGCGAATGTATCGAAACAACGTTAAAAATAATATTGCTACCCTTCTCTAGATGAGGCTACAAAAACATTTACCCGGAGAATTGCAACAGATACGCCATACGCCACCGGTTTTTTTAGTAAACTGGGAAGTTATATTTTTATCTTATATACGAGTATAATACAGAATTTTATAAAATTCGCATTTACTATATTATACTCTTTATTGTAAATGTAAACTAAATTCAAACAAAAAACTATTCCCCGGTTTGGATGATAATAGTTCGTTTTAACTGAGAGGTAACTATTGTTTCTTTGGATCACCGAAGTGGTTTTTTTTTTTTTCTTTTTTGAAAAATATGTATTTATAATTTTTTACATACAAAAATTTTCGTCAAGCTAAAACGCTTGTCGATGAATTATCCTATTTGACATTTTACCATCTTAAATTAACTTATACATACACATAATCGTGTAATATTTACTTAATCTATCTATTTTACTTATCAATACTTAATAATCTATTTCTATTTTCTATATTCAAAGTTTGTTTTTTTTTTCTAGTTTTTTTGTTGCACTTTGTCTTTTTATTTTATGTTTATTATTTTTTTTTTATCATTTACGAAATTTTTATTACAATATTCCTGAACAACGTAATGCAAAAATTTGTGCAATGTTTTACTAATATTTCGAATCTCGTATTCACATAATCTCTATCACTAATCCAAATGCAGAAATGAACTTATTACACGTAATATTTTATACGTAATTCTAATGTACTCCTCGGCAAAAACTCGAAAAATTTAATGCAATTCACTTCCGAAAGAACAAGTTGTTCTTATAATATTCGTATACACGCATTTTTATTTTTTTCTCTTTTTCACCGTACCACCCCAGCTGTAGAGAAATAAACAGCGTTATCACTAAATACTTTTATAAGAAAAGTGGAGAAATCTAAATCCATCCGATGAAAGTTTTATCACTGATAAATTTGTCCAGCGAGAACTACAACGCACCGGCGGAATGTCTAGAAAAAAAAAATTGGTACAATCTAAATGTACTTATTGGGGTTGAGAAGATTTTTAAAGAAAAGCATAGTAACAGCAATATTTCAGATAATATAGCATGAATACCATTTATATTCCTATGTTTTAAATACAAAAATTACCAAGTAAATTTTAATGAAAAAATGAAAATTATTGATTAATAAAATAATTAATTATTTTCAATATACATGTACCAGCACCACTTGAGTTGTAAAACTCTAACCTATTTTGCAGTCTGTATTGAATTTACACGAGAATTTTTCATTGTGATAATTAGTTGTCAAAAATTCAAGTTGCTCCATTTTGAAAGTACGTTTTACTTGTTTATTTCCAAATAAGAAATGAAATTTAGAAATTTAAAATTAAAATTATTTTCAAAATGTCAATTACCTCTCTATTCTCACCTAAACTCAAGAAATAATTTAAAAAAAAAAAAAAACGAATTAAATAAAAGGGAAATCGGTAAGTTTTACCGTAAGTTACATAAATATTTAAGAAAACAAATTCTCGCGGGAAATATTAAATATAAAAAATGCGGTCAAGAAGTATTTTGACTTTTTGAAACACGTGCATAAAATACTTTAAAAGTAAGAAAAAGTAATCGTTCTTTATTGGAAGGGAAAAAAAATCAACATTACACAAAACAGTATTGACCGGTACGTCAGAAAATTATTCGATAGTTCTCCACCATCCAACCATACAGATAAGAGTACTAAAAGATATGATATTACATCGGTTTATAATTTCACAAGTTACGCAACACCTTTTGAATATATCAAAAAAATTCCCCAATGGAGTTGGTAATTATTGAAACTGAAGGAGTAATTTTTAGTATTAAATTCGCGTTCCCATAAAACAGAAAATACGTCAAACGAAGAATTGAATTCATTAACTTCCGATATCATTTTCAAACTTTTTTTCATATTATTAAGTTGACGAGAGAGTTGACAGTGAATATTATTTAGTGCGTTAACGTCTTTTCGTGCGTTTATCTTTGGTATATATAAGGTTTTTGTTGAACGAATTCCTTCTGACCAATTAGATAGAATATCAATTAGTGCCCTGAAAGTCGCAGAAATATTAAGAAGAAATTCTCTATCAAAAAATTTATTTGAAATTAAAAAGGTAAGTCGGAATCGGGTGATTGTTCAATACACCTCTCCAAGTTCCGCTAATGAACTTGTTGATCATCCTTGTTTCACGTCGATTGGCTATAACACTTATATCCCATCCTACTTAGTTTCTCGATCTGCTGTCATTAAAAACGTCGATATCGAGTACACAGAGGAAGAAATTTTTGATATGATCGATTGTGAGCCCTTCTTGATTAATCGTATTCAAAGATTAAAGAGGAGAGCCATCGTGGATAAGGAAGTTAAATTCGTTCCAAGCACTTCTGTGCTTATTGTATTTGAAGGCCAAACCCTGCCAGCCTATGTATTTTTGTGGAACGTACGTTTCAGCTGTGAACCCTTTATTAGGCGAACCCGTCAATGTTTCCGTTGCTTAAGGTATGGGCACATCTCCAGTCAATGTAAGGGACGTGCCAGATGCCTGAAATGTGGAAGTTCCGACCACGTCGAAGATCAATGTGCCAGTTCAGTCCAAGCTTGTGTCTATTGCAAGGAATCTCACAAGTCAACTGATCCCTCTTGTCCAGAGAAAAAGCGGCAGATTGCCATTAACGAGATAATGGCAACTCATAATCTAAATTTCCAGGAAGCCTCGTTGGAAGTTCCGCAAACGTACAAGCAGTCAAGTTTATATTCGAACCGAACTAATAACCGATTTTCTCTGCTCACACATTACGACGAATTTCCGGCAATTACTCCGAAGAAGCATGAAGAAGACAATGTTAATATACCCGCATATAAACCTAGACCCATGTCTAGAAAGACAGGTCTCTACGACCCAAATCAGTTATTGCCGCGCGCATTAAAAAGAACAGTGCCCTTTATGTCCTCTGACGAGGAAAAAAAGTTTAATGATAGAAAATTAATTCTAAAAAATAGGCTTTCAATGAACAGAAGATGGAATAACTCCGAATCTTCTGTTACAACTAGTTCAGATAGCACTAAACCGATGGCTTCTGGTACAACGAAGGATACTATCGGTAATAAATCTAAAAATAATAATCATAATAGTAATGGAAGCATTGGTAACATTAGTAATAAAAATAATACAATTAGCAAGAAAAGCACAAATATAAAAGTCAAAAAATTACTACCGTTAAAGAATATAAAATCATTATAATTAATAGAAAATAATTTATTAATAATACAAATAATAAAGGTTTTTTTTTTTTAAATTAATTAATTTTTTATTTATTTATTTATTATTATTGTTTTTTTTTTTATTTTATTTTTCAGGAATTAGCATAATTTTATGTTTAATTTACTACAGCTATTTATTTAGTTGTTTCAGCATTACTTTAGCCACTTAGTTGTTCTCTCCAAAATGCTTCGAATATTGCAGTGGAATGCCCGGAGTATTCTCGCTAATAAGTGTGACTTGGAGGTATTTCTGTTTAATCACGATGTGGATATCATCTTAATATCAGAAACGTGGCTTACTAACGATAAATACTTTCATATTAATAATTACAGTTGCTACCGAGATGATAGAGAGGATGGGTACGGTGGGGTAGCTGTTCTCGTCAAGAGGACGTTTACTCACCGTCCAATTAATCTAAACCTAACTGATTCCAACAACAATACGAAATCCAATGCAGTTTCAGTTTTCGTTACTTATGGGAGCTGCTCTGTAATTTTTATTTCTTATTATTCCCCTCCAAACCATTTATTTGACCCGGAAACCATCCTCGGAGCCTTAGATAATTTGGGCGAAACACGCATCGTTCTGGGTGGGGATTTTAATGCTTTAAATAGATATTGGGGATGTAGTCGGAATGACAGAAAAGGTTGGGCAGTGATGAATATTATCTCTAATTCATCACTTTGTCTCCTTAACGATGGTTCGGCTACAAAATTCGGGAATCCCCAATTTTAAAACAATCCAGTGGATTTAACGTTAGTTTCAAATGATATTTTCCTGGACTGCTCTTGGAGAGTGCTCCCCATTTCATTGGGTAGCGATCATTTCCCTATCGTTATTGACATCGGTTCAGAGTCTTCCAACTCCACCGCTGCTGACCCATCTTACTTAGATGATAATATTTCACGATGGAAACTTGCAAAGACCGATTGGAGTAGATTTCAAAATGCACTGGACTTAGGCATTCGTGAAGTCAATACCATGGTCGAGCCTATGGATAAATATAATCTATTTCAGCAGGCCGTTTTAACGTCTTTACAAGAATCAACCCCGCGAGCGACCCTATATAAGGGGAAAAAACAATCTAAGCCCTGGTGGAATAGTGAGTGTGAATTAAAAATCAGAAGCCGTAATGAGTCTTTGAGGAAATTTCGATTAGAAGGCTCCATGCAATCATACATGGAATATAAAAAAGTTGCTGCTGAAACACGTAAACTTTTAAAATTAAGCAAAAAAGCTTCCTGGAAGAATTTATGTAGCAAATTTAATAGGAACACACCTTTAAAGGAGGTTTGGTTTTTGGCCAAACGCTTCAAGGACAATAGAACACCGAGTAATGTCATAGGTAATGCGGACTGGTTTCAGGAGTTTGTTAGCTTGGTGTCCCCTCCGTACGTGCCTACGGCGGATGAGTTAAATGAAATCAATCAGGCGCCACAAACTCATACGGCGGCGAATCATTTTTTGCTACAACCTATCTCCTATACCGAACTATTTGTCCCATTAAATAAGAAGAAAGATTCAGCACCTGGCATAAATGGCGTAACATATTCGGTCCTAAAGAACATGTCTGAAAACGCCAAAATTATTCTTGTCGGCATCTTTAATGATCTGCTGCAACGGGGTTTGGTTCCGGATGACTGGGGGCGGTTTCTTGTATGTCCTATCCTGAAACCCGGGAAATCTCCTGCTCAAGCATCTTCTTACCGGCCAATTTCCTTGGCTTCCTGCCTAAGAAAAGCATTTGAACTGGTTATAAAGAATCGTTTAATATGGTGGCTTGAAAGTAACAACGTCTTCCCGCACAATATGTTTGGGTTTCGTCCAGGTTTAGGGACTTTGGATTGTATTGCTAGCTTTTTAAATGACGTTTACCAGTCGTTCATTAATAGGGAGTTTCTTCTGGCCACATTTTTGGATGTTAAGGGAGCTTTTGACAATGTTTCCATTCCCATCCTGTTTAAGCAATTAACCGACTTAGGAATACCAAATCTCATGGTAATAACTCTGTGTAAATTATTTTCGAAAAGATTGCTCTATTTCCTAAACCCAGTTTCTAAACGAACAGAGCTCCGTACAGTTTATCGGGGACTTGCTCAAGGATCGGTGTTGAGTCCTTTATTGTTCAACATTTATATCAGATCAATCCTATGTACTCAGCTACCCTCTGCATCAAATATTTTATCATATGCAGACGATGTTGTTGTATATAGTAGAGATAAAAATCTTTCTTATTGTATACAGAATAATCAATTTTCAGTAAACGTTTCTCATGATGCTTTTCAAAAGATTAGTTTGGACTTGTCTCCATCCAAATCTTGTATTACATTATTTACTCTTAGGCCTTACTCTCAACCGGATATAATAATTAAAATGCATAATCAAAACATTACGTTCTCTAAACAGGTGAGATATCTGGGCATGTATCTAGACTCCAGATTAACTTGGGCATTCCATATACAGACGTTGCTCCAACAGTTACCCAGGACTTTTAATCCACTGAAGGCGATTAGCAACACTTCCTGGGGAGGCGACCCAGTAACCTTAGGTCTTCTGTATAAAGCTATTGTTAGGTCTAAACTCGATTACGGTGCGATTTTTTATGGATCGGCTTCAAAGTCGCTTCTGGGTAAGTTAGATGTTCTGCAGAATCTGGGATTGAGGCTTATAACAGGGAATGTTATCGGCTCCTACTATAAGTCTTCAGATGGAATCCAAAATTCCTCCCCTACAGGTAAGAAAATCTCTTTTGGCAGATCGGTTTTTAATTAAATATTGCAACTTCCTCCAGCCATTAATTTTTAAAAAATTCATTAAAATTTCAAACGAATGGAGATTTGTACAGCGTAAGAAATCGCTTTTAATTAAAAATGTCAATAGGTATAGCTCATATTGCCCCGCCCTTATTCCCGTTTTGCCATCTAGGTATTTTATGTTCCCGTTTATTATCAATGCAGTTAAAATAGACGTAAATTTAGACCTCCTAAACAACTTAAAGAAGGAATTCCTTCCCCTCCATGTATTTAATTCTTGCTTTTTGCAATTAATGGAATCCGAATACCCTTCTTTCCTAAGAATATTTACGGATGGCGCCAAATTCTCAGGGTCTAGGAAGGCGACGGGCACGGCATTCATAACGGAAGAGAAATTAGTATTTAAGTTTAAGCTTCCACCTGAGGCTTCTGTTTTTACTGCTGAGCTGCTCGCCATTGACAAGGCCTGTGATTTTATTCTAAACGCTGCAGACGATAGAGGAAAATCGGTAATATGCTCAGACAGTCTAAGCAGCCTTTTGGCCCTTAGGAACAGTCACTTTAAGCATCAGAACCACCCGTTGATATTCGAAATCAAATTAAAACTTGCTAACATTCGGGACAATGGGGGTACAGTAAAGTTTTGTTGAATCCCTAGTCACTGTGGGATCATATTGAACGAAGTGGTGGATCAGGCAGCTAAAGACGCTGCCTGGGATGGGATAATATACCCCTACATCCCGTCAACGGATCTTTTAGAGAAGGTTAAAAGAGATAACTTAACCGAATGGGAAAATATTATCAAGAGTGCGCCTAGTACAGGCAGGTCTTACGAATTGGTCCAATCGACTCTTCCAGCCAGACCCTGGTATTTCAACATTTCTAATGTTCCGGATAGTTTAGTGCGAAAGTTTGTGACTACTATCTGCAGACTTCGTACAGGGCATAACAGGGTGCGACTAAATTATGGGGTTGAAACCCCTCTACACTCCAATTGTAATGAGCATTTTAGTACAGGTTATCGTGAGGAAATTAATCACCTATTGTTTAATTGCGAGGCGCTAGACAGAGACCGAGTCTTCCTTTTGGAGGATTTAAAGGCCTGCGGTTCATTTCCACCTTATTGTATTTTTCCCTTACTCGCTTCAGGTAATCGTGTGTTGTTAATAATATTCAAGTTTATTAAAAGAAGTAAAATCATTATTTAATTTTTTTTTTTTTGTTTTTTCTTTGTTTTTGATTTTGTGGCCCAGCTTCAGTTAACCATCCATGAGTTCTGATGTGGCTAGTAAATGTCATCTTCCGATGTCTTACAACTTGTTAATTACTCGGTTCTAAACCTATATCCTTGACCTGCTGCTGTCCAGTCGCATCCCAGTGCCTATTGCACTTGGAGTGTGATGTGATCAGTGTCAATTTTATATTCTTTCCTTCTTGACACTCGTGGGCTATGTCAATCATTGCGGCCATGTGTGTTCAGGTTGTATTGTGAGAGTGTAAATATCAATGTTAATTCCTTATCCTTCTTGACACTCGTGGGCTATGTAAATCATTGCGGCCATGTGTGGTCAAGTTGTATTATGAGAGTGTAATTTTCAATGTTAATTCCATATCCTTCTTGACACTTGTGGGCTATGTCATATCATGGCGGCCATGTGTGTTTGAATTGTATTGTGGATGTCTAATTATTAGTGTTAATATTGCCACACACTATTCTGTTAGTCTAGGTTATTTGTAAAGGTGTTGGTGGTCAAATGGTTTCTTGCCGGGCCAAAAAAAAAAAAAAAAAAAAAAAAAAAAAAGTTGACGAACAAAAATACTGAAGAATGATAAAAATAATGTTGTTGACATTACACGATCAATACTCAAATAAATTTAACATTATTTATAATCTCCACTTTTGTATTCATAAGTATAGTAATAATTATGCAGTTTTATTAATAATTACAAAATGAGCCTAAATATGTGAACCTGGAAAAATGAATGAACAAAATAACGCTAAAATGAACTAATTAATTTCATTAATAAATTAATAAATGCATGTCAGAGTTGTTTTTATCGGAATAATGATTGTAAAATATATTTAAAAAATATGTAATTTTGAATAAAGAAACAAAAATTCCAGTTTAAATTAAACATTTAGCAACGACGCAGAAATATCGACTTTTATCGAAATTTTTCCATCGGCACATTTTTGTTGAACGGAATATAGTCTATCATTAGCGTGAAAAGCAACTAAAACGCTGGAAGTGAGGTAGAAAAATAGAAGAAATTGGTCTTGCGCCATCGTTGCAAAATACGATAGAAAATTGTTAAACTACACCGATTGCTTATAACAATTATCGACCTCTTTAACTTTTTAATGCTGTCTTCAACAGGCCCGTGCCCAGAATTTTGGAAGGGGGGGGGGGGGGGAGGTTGAAAATTTTCTTTGCATATTTATTTTATAATACATTTTTCACTAATATTCGTACTATTAATAATTTCCATCATTTTGATTTATATATTAATAATTTACATAAATGAATTACCCCGTATATGAACATTAATAAAAATAACATATGTTATTAATTATACTCGTAATAAAAATTTTTTTGCATAGTACCTAAAAATATGGAGCATATTTTTTCTTTTTTTTTTTAAAAGTAGGTAAGGACACTCTAAAAAATCATCAATATTTATTTTTAATTTGTTATTTTTTTCAGATTTTTTTGTATTTATAATAACTATTTCAGTTCTCATGGGGGGTTAACCCCCCCCCCCCCCCCGTGGACACAGCCTTGGTCTTCAGAAATTGAATTCATTTTCACATGCTATTTTGTCCTATACGGTTCTTGCGGTAACATTTTGCTACTGTGCTCTTGTAAAATTTGCGGTTTAAATCGATTTATAACGGTTTTTACGAGATTATTGAATTTTACATATGTTTAATTTTAAAAAATTGATTATCCATTTTTATATATTATCGACCTTAAATTATTCAATTTTCGATATATCGAAGTTTCAATTCAGACATCTCAACATATAGTGTTTTGTATACATCTTTGCTTTAGTGTTATCACCGTGATTATAAAGGTGAATCTCCGGTGTTAATTTAAATTTGATATATACAATTGTTTCTATGTTGTTTATTTACTTAATTAATTATTTACAAAGTATTTTTTTTTTTTAAATAGCCATGATTTTGGATTTGGTAGTTATTTACAAAAATCTGAACACTTGTATTTCATATTTCACTCATAGGCAGTTAATGTAAACGCTTATAATACAAAGTTGGTTTCCATTCGTGAATAATTTGATTATTCTGGTTCTTTTTTTGAATTTTTTTATTTTTTGAATTTTCATCGATTTAATATATTGCTTTAAAAGAGTAAGTAAACTAAAATATTTATGGTTTTAATATTATAATATTTCATACCGGTTTGTATATTATGTTTAAACATTCATTATTATTTTTAATTAAATATTTTTTAAATAAATTTTTCGTTGTTTCCCCTTTACTTTTATTCCAGTATTTCCATATAACGCAATTTAAACTAATACATATTTTCTGCCTTATTCTTATTTCAGTAAATCGCTTCTTTTAATTTTTTATGATTCTGAGAATTTTTAAAATCATATAATGAAATTTATTTCATCTTTACATAAATGATTACTCTGTAAATGCATTGTACAGGTGGCTGCAGCAAATTTCCTTTTGAAGTACAGAATTTTAAAAAAAATCTTTGTCGACACACACATTATATAGATTTTTATTGCTCAATGTGTTAAGAACAGTACTTTAAACCGATATATATTTTTTTTAAAGATCGATTCAACTTCGGGTTTAGCGTAATTCAAAACTAACTCAATGGAGCCACGAGAAAAATCAGAAAAACGTGTACATTTATTTTTAAAAACCTGAAAAAATAAACTGAAAAAAATTTCGGTTTCATTCTGATTTTCGTTCCAAGCTAGATTACGGTTTTTTTTTTTATTTTCGGTATTCAGTTCAGTTCTGGCTCGAAGCCCTTGTTAATGATATTAAAAAGTGTATTAATTTTATTCATAATTTAAATGAAATGTAAGATTTTAACATCTTATCAAATACTGCGTTTTGTTATTTATTCATAGTTTTTTAACTTGCGCAATACATTCTAACTCTACTTGATTAGTAACTTTATTTTATATGAAAACTGAATTTAGCAAATTTTACATTAAAATTAATGTTTGTGTCATTTTTAAACATCCAAAAGTATAAGTGAAACATTTATATTATTTTTACGTAAATACAATTTTATTCTGCATAATAATAACCGACAATTTAGAATATTTTTGGTTTCATTACGATAGGACGAAAATCTAAAGTTCCTCGCGAAGAATTAAATGCAGTGCTTGAGAAATATTTTCTTTATTTTTAAGGGCCCAAAAAAATTGGTCACCCTATACTTCACAGTATACAAAGAATTAAGTACTGAAAAGAATCAGGTGTGGTCTTCCCATAACTGTTATATAGCTAAACACAAAGACCGAATGGGGGGAAGATAGGCTAACGCAAACGAAAATAGACCATATTTACACCAAAAATTGATGTTAATGCTGATTTCAGAGGTGAAAAAAGTGATGGACGAGATTTAATTCAGACAATTGAAGAAATTACGTTTATTGAACCATTTGTTGGCTCAGTTTATGAAGTAGCTTTTTTCCCATTTAAAATCATGTATAGAACATCTGCACAATTGGACACATAAAAAATATATAAAAATTAGTAAAAATTTTTAATCAATAAGTATTGATGCAACAGGCAATCTTGTGCAACCATTACAACTACCGCATCAAATGAAATCCTCTGATATTTTTCTATATAATATTGTGATAAATTTTGAAAAAACGACGTTGCCCATTTATCAAATGTTATCAGAGGCACATAACATCAAAACAATTGATTACTATCTGTTGTCGTCATTTTTTTTTATTCCCATCTTGTTCCGACTTAGCTATCTCTTTCCACTTTTCGCTTTCACTTCCTTGTAGCTGTTATTTTATTCTTTTAATACCTTTTCTTCTTTTTTATTTTTAATTTTACGTAATGAGGTCCGTTTATATTTAACAATTATTTCTATTTTATTTTGCCGCAATATTTATATTTTCTTTTTATTTGTTAATTGCATGCTAGCGCCTAGAGTTAAAAGGTCGCCGTATTTAAGGATAGCGTCGGTATTTTTTTTTAAGGACCGCATGGCTATCGCGGTCGGCATCAGGTAGTTTTTTTAGTTTGTGAGAGGCGGGTGTAGCGAAATGGCGTGGGCCATTGTGTGTTTTGTTTTGCGGAAGAAACATGTCTCCTTTAAGTGTACGAAGCTATAAAGCGCGTGTATCGTTTTATATATATTTTCGTCGTTCGTAAAAAAACCGTGTTTATGTAAAATTAATAAAGAGGAGAATTTGGTAGATTTGTTCGTTTATTTTCTGTGATCATCTGTTGTGTTTTGTTTATTTTTGTGTAAAATACGTTAGTTTAAAATTTCGGCCGACAACACTAGCTAAAAACAGTCGTTACGAAAAGGAGCTCCTCAAGGGCTATATTGTCAGTTCTGTATCAAAACGTTTTAATGATATATGTTTAAACTGTATCGCCAACTGGCCGCATCACACTGCAGACTACTATCATGGTCGCACGTGATGTTCATTGGTTTGCACAATCCCAGGAAATGAATTGTGCATTTTGATACTGCATATGCAAGAGCTGACTAAAATTCCTGATCCACACGAACTGAAAATTACCGTTCGAGCGTTGGTGTACTGATAATTACGCATATTGGTGGCTTTGTAGATTGTGAACACAACTTTGATATTGTACTTGTTTTTAGCTTCAAGTTCGTCGTTTTCACTAATTTTGTATAGGTTGATCGTTACTTCATTGATTCTTTTAAAGGTTCTGATATCGTCTCAGCGATCTGATTGGTAATTCGATACTGTTAAAATTGTATAGTTTTTGTAATATTCCATATTACCGCATGCTAAAGAGATTTTTTGTAAATTTTGCTTGCAAAACGAACAAAAAATTGCTCCTATTTTTAAGGTTGTTGGGGACTTTTAAGTATATTACCGTTCGGTGGTTGAGTATTTCTTTCTGGCAATTCTACTCCAGACGGACTTTTATCCAGCAGTGGAAATAATGTAATTTGGGTAAGTGGCAGTAGTGGTTGTGCGCCTTGCATATCTTCAGTTGTTGACCGGGTCCAATCTAAGGCGAACACGAATTGTGTAGACGTACCTGATTGTAGAGGAGACAATGGTGGCGTTGTATGCACCTCCAGTACTTTTAACAATTCGGCATCCACGCTCGAATATTTAAAAAAGTGGCGAATAAATTCGGCTAGGGCCGGTTGCTTCCACGCGAGCTTTTTTCCTTTGACTCGTGGTATAACTTTAAATGGAACAATCATAACATCACCACTCAGTAACGACTAATAACTCTGGGGAAGATCCACTTCCTCTTTTATACTCGCCAGATGCCTTTCTGCTTTATAATACATCAATTACCACAATCATGTGATATCAGTGACGGATCCACGGTGGGAGGATAGGGGACTCCCCCCCCCCAAAGAACCGAAGCCTCCATGAAAAAATTAGTTATAATAGAGAAGCTTACATCCAATGTGTGTACAGTGATTTAAACGGTTGTTTTGTTCGTGTTCAGTTTATCAAAGCGTTATCAGTGATATAATACCGACACGGCGGTACATGGATAAATTGGATAAAATAAGGAATATATTTATTTTCTTAATCGCTTACGACATCGATAAGAGTAGAATAACAAAGTCATAAGTAACAACAACATTACGATGGCCCGGCAGGGGCCATCTCAACAACTTAAAAAAACTTTAAATTATAGTGAGATTTTACAACATCAAAAATTTTCAGCCAGAAAGCAAGCTATTATAATTCATGCTATGAACGACACAAAAATTAAAGATTACATAATTATAGTCGAACAATTTGTCGGAGCGAATAATATTCCATTCGCTTCCAGAATATCGAATAACAGAATCTGTATTTATTTAAAAACTGAAGAATTGGTAGATAAATTAACAAAGGAGCACAGTAAGCTATTGAAATCGGCAATACAGAAATGAAAATACAGAAACTTATAAATCAAGCGAGAAGAATCGTTTTATCAAATGTATCCCCTCACATACGAAATTCGGTGTTAGAAAACGAATTAAATAAACTAAACATAAAAATTATTTCAACAATAACTTTTATTAGGACAGGTTTGCATATGGATTTTAATAATCAATATTTAATACTATTATCTAGTAAAACTATTAATGTTCCTTTTTTATTCTATTTTAAACACAACTGTTGTTGATCTTTTGCCATTTTTATTTATTTTTAATTTTTATTTTATAATGTAAATAAAAATAGTTTAACGAGAAATATATATATTTTTTTTACTTACTCATGAACAATGAATTCGGATCGGATTACTAACAAAAATAAAAATTAAGTCAAGTCTAATAAAAATAATATCTTTCTTGCTATTTCTAAACTACCACTTTAGCTAGAATTTTATAATTTCGTTTTATTTTTCACCCCTAAATATAAGACAAAAGTTAAATTAAATTATAATAATTATGTATTTTTAAAACATTTTTAAATTTCTATAAAAGTCGCTATTGGATTTTCTTTATGAAACAAGAGGTATTTCTCAAATCTATGGTCTACTGTAAAAGATTTTACATAATTATATAATCCCCCTCCTCCAAATGTCCTTCTGGATCCACTCCTTGTTTACATATAATTTTTCGGCGTCCTCTTCCCTCTTTTTTCTTCCCACTTTATCAGTTTTAATTTGTTTTTTACTTTATTTTCTGTAACGATCCTTCTGCTTACTTCACTTGATTCCACTCCATTTTCCCCCCTTCCCATTGTTACTTTACACTTTATCATAATGTGATCCAATATTTTAATGTCTGTATTTTAATGATTAAATTCAATATTTCTTTTCTTCTTTTTGGTGCATATATGGTCTGTTTTTGTTTGCATGAACCTTTCCTCCCTCCATTTTTCCTTTGTATTCCTTTCAATTTACTTTCATACCCCGTTTCTGCCATTGTATTTGTGTATTTTGTAGCCATAAAATTGTCTTTTCTGGTATCATTATTTATATCTCCTCTATAAATTGTCACATCATTGTCTAAGTATTTTTTATCCTTCCAGTGTATTTCGAGTAAGTGTTTACTTTTAAAAATATATATATTTATTTTATTAATTTATTTTGGGGATCAGTGAATGGTATGCCGGTGAGTTTATTTAGTGATGTACATTCCCATAGTTGGCAGTATTCTTGCTCACTAAATGCATTGTGCAAAAGATCATTTTGGTGCACTGCTAAGAGTACTGAAGTAGCTTCATCGAACTTTACAGTGTGACACTGATCCCACTATGCGCATGTTAACCTCACTAAGGTATTGCAAGTAAATGTTAAGATGCACACTAAAATTATCTATTGTTTATATTTCTAGTAACTTACCAAATTCTGTTCTTTAAACAGTAATATTTCTTTTTATAATACTTCAGCTTCCTTTTGTTATGTCATTCAAAGTCCAACAACATTTATATATAGATTTCCACTATTAATTGTAACTATAAGTTGGAATATCCTTGATGCAGAATGTTCTAATATATTTCATACCCAACAATAAACAAACAATTATTTTTTCTTCTTTGAACTATTATTATACGTACTTTAAGTAACTTATTTTTCCCATGTTGTAGTGATTTAAATTTATTTATCGATTAATGTAAAATTGTAACTTAATTTCAGATTATGGATGGAATATTCTAATATCCGAATGGTCTGATATGACGTCTGATTGAAATCAGTATAAAAGGGTTGATCTATGGCAAGCAGTAGTATGTCATTAACTACGGGTGATCTCAATACTATGTGCAGTAAACATGAAATAATAGGAAAGACAATTAAATGTCAAGTAAACTTTGAACAAACTACTGAACATGAAAATGTTCATTATTGCACTAACTGTGGTGTGCACCAAATAGGCAAATCAGTTACAAATGAATATGTCAACAAAGAAAGCAATATAAATTTAAAACCACATGTTCATTGCTACATAAATTTTGAACAAACTTCAGCACAGAAATACATGCATTATTGTATCAGCTGTAATGAAAATTCATCTGATAAACAGATTTATTATTGTAACATTTGTCAAAAGGAATTTACAAAAAGATCTTTTCTACTATGTCATTTAAGGATGCATGCAAAGAAAGAGATGTATGCTGATAATTATAATCAAAAATCTTTTCCAGCAAGTGCTCATTCAATAATTTCTTTAAAAATATTCAGCAGAAAACCATCAAATGAATGTAATGATTCTTCAAAACACTTGTCTTTCAAGTCTGAATTAAAGTATTATTCAGAAATGTTTACAAATGAACTACTCCATACTTCTGACCACTGCCAGCAAAAGTTATCCCAAGATATAGCAGAAGTACATTACTTGAAAACACATACAACTAAACGCCGATTAATTTGCAAGTACTGTCAGAAACAATTTTCAACTGAATTAAAGTTGAATTGTCATTTAAATACACATACTGCCAAATGCAATTTTACTTGTAAACACTGCCAGAAAAAGTTTTTGCACAAATCAGATCTAAATAGGCATTTAAAAATACATCTAGATGAACACAATTTTATTTGTGAACACTGCCAGAAACAGTTTTTGTGCAAATCAGATCTAAATAGGCATTTAAAAATACATTTAAGTGAACGGCCTTTTACTTGTGAACACTGCCAGAAACAGTTTTTATGGAAAAAATGTTTAATGAATCATTTTAAAAAATATCTAGGCGGATGCAATTTTGTTTGTGAACACTGCCAGAAACGGTTTTCAGAGAAATCAGATCTCAATCAGCATTTAAAAATACATGTAGGTGAACGCAATTTTGTTTGTGAACACTGCCAGAAAAAGTTTTTGCATAAATCACATCTAAATAGGCATTTAAAAATACATCTAAGTGAATGGCCGTTTACTTGTGAACACTGCCAGAAACAATTTTTATGGAAAAAATGTTTAATGAATCATTTAAAAAAATATCTAGGCGGAAGCAATTTTGTTTGTGAACACTGCCAGAAAAAGTTTTTGGATAAATCACATCTAAATTGGCATTTAAAAATACATCTAGGTAAACGCAATTTTGTTTGTGAACACTGCCAGAAAAAATTTTTGTACAAATCAGATCTAAATAGGCATTTAAAAATACATGTAGGTGAACGCAATTTTGTTTGTGAACACTGCCAAAAAAAGTTTTTGGGTAAATCACATCTAAATTGGCATTTAAAAATACATCTAGGTAAACGCAATTTTGTTTGTGAACACTGCCAGAAACGGTTTTGGGAGAAATCAAATCTCAATCAGCATTTAAAAATACATGTAGGTGAACGCAATTTTGTTTGTGAACACTGCCAGAAAAAGTTTTTGCATAAATCACATCTAAATAGGCATTTAAAAATACATCTAAGTGAACGGCCGTTTACTTGTGAACACTGCCAGAAACAATTTTTATGGAAAAAATGTTTAATGAATCATTTAAAAAAATATCTAGGCGGAAGCAATTTTGTTTGTGAACACTGCCAGAAAAAGTTTTTGGATAAATCACATCTAAATTGGCATTTAAAAATACATCTAGGTAAACGCAATTTTGTTTGTGAACACTGCCAGAAAAAATTTTTGTACAAATCAGATCTAAATAGGCATTTAAAAATACATGTAGGTGAATGCAATTTTGTTTGTGAACACTGCCAAAAAAAGTTTTTGGGTAAATCACATCTAAATTGGCATTTAAAAATACATCTAGGTAAACGCAATTTTGTTTGTGAACACTACCAGAAACGGTTTTGGGAGAAATCAAATCTCAATCAGCATTTAAAAATATATGTAGGTGAACACAATTTTGTTTGTGGACAGTGCCAGAAGCAGTTTTTATGCAAAAAAAGTTTAATGAATCATTTAAAAATGCATGTAGGTGAATGAAATTTTTTATGTTAACCCTTCCAAAAACAGTTCCAATAGAAATCCAATTTATTATTCCATTTAAAAACACAACGTCATTTTATTTGTGAACAGTGCTATATACAGTTCTTGCAGAAATTGTATTTAAAACAGCATTTAAAAGGACACATAGACAACAGACAAACATAATTTTACTTGTGAACACTGTCAGAAATAGTTTTTGCGGAATTCACATTTAAACAGGTGTATAAAAATACACATAGGTGAATACAATTTTACTTATAAACACTGTCAAAAAACGGTTCTTTTGTAAATCATATTTAACAGAGCATTTAAAAGTTCATATAGCACAGCACCCTTTTAATTGTGAACATTGTTAGAAATAGTATTTTTGGAGATCCAATTTAAAACATTATTTAATAATGCACAAGAGATGTAATTTTATTTGTGAATACTGCCAGAAGCAGTTTTTATGGAAATCATATATATAGAGAAGCATTTAAAAATGTACATAAGTAATACCCTTTAATTTTTGAACACTGCCAAAAATAGTTTTGGGGAAATCACAATGAAATAATCATTTAAAAGCATGTACAGGAAAACATACTTTTATTTATTTTTGTATTGTTACACAGAAAGATATATAAGTGAACACAAATTTGCTTGTGAACACTGCCAAAAACAGTTATAGGTGAGTGAACCTCTTTTTATTTATGAACGCTGCTGCAATAAGTTTCTGTGTAAATCACATTTTTAACAGCATTTAAAACACATGCAAGTAAATATCTATTTGATAAGAAATAATTTAAAAGCAAATTACATTTTAAATTTTTTTTATAATATGGATGAGCAGATGTCTTTTTTTTTTTGTGAAATTTTTTTTAATATAATAATCATAACAAATTAACTTTAGTTTTAAATAATTAATGGAATGTTTTTATTTATTATTTACTGATATATAACTACAATAACTTGTAAATATAGCTACTTTGAAAAGTTATGTTAATCTTATTATAATAATTTTAAAAAAAGAAGAAAAAAACAACTATCAGTAACACAATGCAACTATGCATTGTCCACTAGTAACACTACAGGCCAGACTACATTAGGTAGTACACTGTTCATTTATTTTACATTACCGCCTCTCGACATTTATTATTTAAGAGTTAAATATACAAATTCTATAATGAAATGTATTGAAGTGCTCTTGTTCACATAAATTACTTTGACACAAGCTTTAGCCAAGTGAAGTATCATAATTTACTTGTTGGAGGAGAACAATGTCACCAATTTTAAGTTTTTTTGGTTTAGGATACATAAATTGAATTTAGTTAAAATGATTCCACAATCCTCGTACAACAGATCCTCATTTCCAATACAATTTTTGGAATGCTGCCAATTGGAAAAGATTTTTCAAACATTTTTTAAGGTCATGCCATCAGATTAAACTGTTTGTTTTGGCATACTAGATTCCTAATCATTCCAGAATAAAATAAATAATCAAGCCTAATAGTTGATTATAGTACAATGGTTCTATAACTTTGAGCCAGCAAGCTTATAATGTACTCTTTCTGCTTTAGTGTTTACTGAATATAATTAAATCACAATTGATTTTTTTTTTTTTTTTTTTTTTTTGTGAAAGCAACATCCTGTACCATATTTAACCGCTGTGGCTATTACAGTACGAAGATGCACAGTTTGTTTTTATAGATATCTGATTATTCTGCTAGTTCTGATAAATTGTGTTATGGATAAAATTGCATCAAGGGAATTCTCAAGGATGTTGGTGACTGTTTTGTTATTAATTGAAGATGGCCGGTGAGGTGATAATGCTGGACAGTCGCATAGTATATGAGGAATTGAGGGAGCAACATCTTGGCCACAGAAAGGACAATTCATAGGAGAGGGGGTTCTTTGCAAAATAAAATTATGCGACATGGCCGTATGGCCTGTGCTCAAGCGGCTAAGTGCACAAAAATCTCTGCAGGAAATGCTTTTTTCCAGCCACCATGGTTCGGTTGAGGGTTTAATTAACCTCGAGAAAGTCTGACACGAGGACCAATGGGTTTTCCATAAGGACGTGAGATTATTAAAGATTATGTTCGAGAGATAAGGTGGAGGTGGGCTGTTACTAGGCGAGGGGCAATATATTTCTGCTCGGGCGGATGTATCGACGCGTTCATTTCCAGAAATCCCTGCATGGCTGGGCGCCCACAGAAAGGATACGGAGCACTGTCTCTTAATAAGTTCATATAATACCTGCTGGGTTCGAATTGCTACAGGATGTTTGGTGAGGGGATTAGAAATTGTCAATAAAGCTGCAGATGAATCAGATACCAGCAGGGCTTTCTGTGATGTAGGCTCTGTAGAAAGAAAATATTCCAAACAGAAAAATACTGCGTATATTTCAGCATCTAGTACCGAGCAATTGTCATTCAGTCGAATGCTTCGAATCATGTCGCAGACTTCAAAGGAACAGGCGGTTGGGGATGAAGTAGCCTCTGGGGTAGCCTTGGCAGCATCCGTGTAGAAAAGGAGGTGGTCGGGGTATTTTTGCATTGTTGCTGTTGTCAACTGAACGATATTCGGATGCAGGGGTTTATTATACTTCGTCAGGGAAAAGTTAACATCCATGTTTAAAGGGGCCCACGCCGGAATCATGATGTTAGGAGCTAGGTTAGGGAAAGGGATTACGCTCACATTGTGTTGCGATAGGAGAGCCAGGATTTCTGGGAGAGGGTCATTAGGGAACTCTGGGGTGTTGAGGAGGTCATTTGTGTCGATAGGACAGGCACGTTTACTAGAGAAAAGAGCGAGGGTCTCACGGTGGTAATAATAGGTTCGGAAATACTTTAGTGGGAGAGTGCCTAACAAGGCACACAAACTTACAGACGGTGAAGTTCTATGTGTGCCAAGTATCGTGCGGAGCGCCTTGTGGTGTATTGAACCAAGGGATTTAAGTAAAGAGGGACTGGCTGACGCACACGCCTGGGACCCGTAGTTTATTCTGGAAATGACTAAGGATTTGTATATGGAGAGGAGAGTTTTCGGAGGTACATTATACTTTGTGTTTGATACATATTTAAGAATAGATAGGAATTTATGACATTTAACTTTAAGATTGGATATGTGGGATCGCCAAGTTAGCTTTTGATCGAACAGTAGTCCCAGGAAAGTAGCAGTAGGGTGGAAATGAAGTGAGGAATTTTCTAGATTGAGGCGGATGCTGGAAGAGTTTTGACATCCCCTATAGAAATCAACACAGATAGACTTAGATGGAGAAAACACAAGACCATTATTGTTACACCAGGATTGTAGTTTTGAAATAGTTTTTTGTACGATTTTTTGAGCATTTGCTGGAAAACTGGAAGACAGGGAAATGTTTAAGTCGTCAAAGTAGAGCCGGGCGTTTACAGGCGGAGCAATACAATCATTTATATCATTGATATAAAAAATAAACAAGGTTGCACTAAGGGCAGATCCTTGTGGTAAGCCATTCTCAGTTTGAATGGTGCTCGATGTTGACGAACCAATCTTAACATGGAACGTTTTGTTTGTTAAAAAATTATTCAGATACTTGGCCATGTTTCCACTTATACCAGCTGTTGTCAGCTTGGATAAGAGGCCGTATCGCCATACTCTGTCGAACGCCTTTTCTATATCGAAAAAGACGGAGTATACATGTTGGCGTCTGTGAAATGCTGTTAATATTTGCCTTTGTACGCTCAGCAGATGATTAACTGTAGTACGCTTCTTACGCCCTCCGGCTTGTGACGAGGATAGGAGATTATTCTGTTCAAGGAAGAAAAGGAGACGCCGATTAACCATTTTTTCCAACGTTTTTGAGAGGACACTTATGAGGGATATAGGCCTGTAGTTTTGTGGAAAAAGAGGATCTTTATTTTGCTTCAGAATAGGAATAACAACTGCTAATTTCCATGGCTCAGGGATCGATCCGGAGAACCATATTTGGTTATAGATATGTAAGAGGAAGTTTTTCGCTGACGGAGGTAAGTGTTTTAACATATAAGGTTGGATGGAATCGGGCCCAGGCGCGCTGTTTGCAGTATGGTACTGGAGTTGATAGTCTAGTTCAGAAATGGTGAAATGGCAATTGTAGGAAAGTGAGGAGACAGAGATGATAGTGGAATATTTCTTTAAAGAGAAAGCAGACGAATATGACGATGAGGATGACTCCATTGCAAAATGATTCGCAAAAGCATTTGCGACTTCCAACGGGTCAGATAACATGGAACCATTCTGGTTTATCGAAAAGGAAGGGGTCGCACGATTAATACCGTTCAGTGCCTTAATTTTGTGCCAAATATTGTGACTAGAAGTATTTATGGAGATTGAATGCATAAATTGCTGCCAAGATTCCTGTTTTTTGCGCCTAATGAGGCTCCTCGCAGCTGCACGGCGTTTTTTAAATTCGATCAAATCAGGATATAAGCCTGTTGATTTAAACTTCCTAAGGGCATGTTTACGTTGGCGTATGGCTGTTCCTATTTCGGGGCACCACCATGGGACCCGTCGGGATCTGTTTGTTGGGACAGACCTAGGAATAGATGCTAGAGCAGCATTCGTAATAGCGTCGATAAAGGAGTTGATGTTCTCTGATAAAGATTCGGATGGCTCGCTGGGAACGTTTCCTTTAACTGAAAACATATCCCAATCCGCCTTGTGGAATAGAAATTGAGGCTTAGGTGGGGGGTTTGGGTAGGGAGGGCTTTGGACGGGCATATGAGTATAGGAAAATGGTCGCTAGAGCATAAGTCCTGTAGCACAAAAGTGCTCAGGTGAGGGAAGATGGAAGTGGAAACAAGTTGTAGGTCGATTGTTGAGAAAGTATTATGGGACAGATTGAAATGGATGTAACCTGGGGAGGGAAGCAGTGTCAGATCGTTATCTAGGACCAGTTTATTTATGACAGAGCCATGTCTATTTTCCAGTGTTGCTCCCCACAAAGGCGAGTTGGCATTAAAATCACCGAGTAATATTAGTGGCGGGTTGACCTGTGATAGTACTGACTGAAACATATCTGCAGTGATTATATAATTCGGAGGCACATAACAGTTACATAGAGTTATCGGGGTGGCAGATATCTGAGGAAGATGGACGACCACTGCAATCATTTGTAAGGGGGTACTAAAATTCAACTGTGTTGCTGGGACAGAGGAGTGGACCATAATGGTAACCCCTCCGTTTGCTCTGAACCCTTGATCATTGCTGAAAGTGAAAAGGGAATAGTTTTGCAGGGCTGGGTTATCTGTGGGCTTCAAATGAGTTTCCTGTAGACATACCACAGCAGGAGAGTGATTTGAAATAAGTAGCTTTAATTCAGCAAGTTGAGGGTAGAATCCTCGACAGTTCCACTGCAGGATAATGTTACGAACCATGACCACTATTAGCTTTTCAAATATGTTTAGTCTGCTGTTTGATCTGAATCCGACTGTCTAGCAAGTTTGTTGATTAGCTTAGTGAAACGTGTCTTCATTGATCGGTTTTGAAGTAAGGAGTAATTTTATCTGAGAGCATGTGAATAAATCCATCTATGTCTTCAGTGAAGTTGGCTACTATACTCGCCGGGTCGTGTTGTCCTTGAATCGTTTCCATTAAGGCTACGAAGTCATTGAAAGACAATGGATAGTCTTTATTGTTGATGTTGCTTTCTGCGGGCTTTAGGAGTTCAACAGTAGGCAATTTTTGTTTTTTCAGTTTTGATGGTGGAGGTTTGAAATCTACGTTTGCTCCATTGTCTCTGGTTTCTACCGCATTTGGATTTTCTCTGTTTTCTGGTTCTGTCTGCATTTGTAGAGGGAAAAGAATAGCTCTTGTGCTATTTGTAAAGTCGGGCTCCGTAGTCTTCTGAGAAGCATCAGGGGTTTGTGGGTGGGGTCGCTTAGTTGCTGCTGGGGTTTCTTCGGTGCTGACTGTTGTGTTATTTTCAAAGATAGAGGCTTGAGTGTTTTCCTCAGCGATGGCGGTTATGTTTTGCGGGGCTGGAGCGGCTTTAGTGTCTGTAGCGGGGGAAACACTATCTTCTACAGATGGGGCAATGGACGGCATGTTCTGCACACCCGTTTGGATAAATATTCGATGTTCACGTTCATTATGAACTATTAAGAAAGAGTCGGGTAAGGGTGGGAGATTGGCGCTATCAACATACGGCTGCCTCCTCCAGCTGATTATATGGTCAAACTCTGGATCATTGGGTTTAACACGGAGCAGAGAAATTGCCGAGACTAATTTTAAATTTAATATTCCCATAAGATAGGCTTTGACAACAGAGTTTGGGATGGTTGGAGATACGTTAGATAATATAATTTTTTGAGTAGGGTTTTTTAACCTTTGACCGGTGATTGTATTATTATTTACGATAATAACGGCTCCGTTATGAAAGAGGTTTTCTGTGATGTTTTTCGATTTCAAAAAAATGAGGACTCGATTGTTGCTAATTTTGGAGCCTGCAATTATGTTTTTTGGACCTCCTACTAGGTTTTTAAGGGCGTTAAAATAGTCTAAAGGATTCGCATTTTCGACGTATGGAAATAATACGCCTTGATCTTCTGTAGGAAAATCGAAATCTGTTATAGGAGGAGTAGGTTTTCGAGATTTTAGTTTGTTGGAAAAAGAGATTGAGTTGGTCACGATGTTTGTGCTTGGGAATGTTTTATTTATTCCTGTTAAGTTTATTGTAGTAGCGGTTGGAGTGTGTGAAATAGGTGTATCGAGCTTGTTTTTTAAGTTTACAGGCTTACTTGTTTCATTTGGCGTTAAATTTGTTTTTGAAAAGGCGGAAGAGTTTTGCGGGTTAGAAATATTTAGAGAAACGATCTTACTTGTGTTTGATGAAGAAGCCGCGTTTTTATTTTTCTTGTTATCGGATGCTGCAGGTGTAACTGTCCGGCCGGTTGGTACAAGAAGAGATGCTGCTGTTGTCTTTGTAGATGTCTGCGACGTTGATAAGCTCGCTTCACCGGGCATCGTTAATTGTTTCCGGGTTGGCGGGGGGGTCCGCTGCATACTGATAGCGATGCGTGGAGTTTATAATAATACGAAATCCGATAACGGGTTGTTTTTATGCTTCGGAGAAACGTACTTGAAGATCTCCATTCCTGTTGCCATTCTTCTCCAGTTTGCTGCATAAATAAATGAGCCAATGTAGGAGGAAGAGGGGGGTTGCGTGGCATTGGAGAGAACAATGTCGCCTGAGCTGCTCGATTGACACGCTCATTGCCTGGAATCTCAACATGAGCCGGCACCCATAGCAAGGACATTTCGGAGTTTAAATGTGATAACCTGTATAATAGGAAATGGACCTTCCTTACCAAAGGGCTGTTGGATTTAATCCCCGAGATGAGTTGAAGGGAGTTTAGAGAGTCAGTTATGAGTAGGGCCTTTTAGAACTGGGGGTTGCTATCGGTATAGTGTTGGATGCAAAAGACCATCGCGTATATTTCAGCGTCCAGTGCTGTACAGCAATCGTGCAGTCTAACTGACTCTGCTGCCCCTGAGACTTCGAAGGAGCATGCCGCCGGTGACTGATAACCTATTGCCTTCGCTCCATCTGTGTAGAGGCATGCATGGTCTGTGTAGCTCGCTATGATATTTGTTGCTATTTATGCTATGTTTGGGGAGTATTGTGCTTTGTTAAATTTTGTCAGCGAAATGTTGATGTTTGTGATTGGTTGACTCCAAGGTGGTGCGGTTGTTGCGAAGTCTGGCAGAGTTCTTGGGATTGAAAAGATTTGGAAACGACCCATAACCGAAAAAAGTTCGGGCACTGGGTCATTACTAAACCTCATATTAGGAGATATTGTCGGAGTTTTGGTACTACTAAGGAGGGTGCTCAATTCTTTAAAGTTATAGTACTTCCTATAGTAGAACAGCGGGGGACAACCTGCCAGTGCATACAGACTTATAACTGGAGAAGAGGGATGAGCAGAAAGGATAGACCGGAGGGCAGCAGAATGTATAGGATCTAAGGATCTTAGCACACTTTTAGCGGCTGAGGAGTACACCTGGCACCCGTAATTGATTCGTGAAAGGATAATCGATCTGTAAATTGTAAGGAGTAATTTTCGGTTTATATTGTACTTGTAATTTGATAGATATTTCAGGATAGACAAGGATTTTAGGCATTTGGTTTTGAGCTCAGCTATGTGAGAGCGCCAGGAAAGTTTTTTATCAAATATTAGGCCTAGAAACTTGACTGATGGACGATTTGGGATAGGAAAACCATTTAGACTCAGGAATACGCTGGGAAGTGGGTTTTGGCGTCCCCTGTGGAAATCAACACATATTGTTTTTGTTAAGGAAAAGGTCAGACCGTTATCATTGGACCAGTTCTGTAAATTTTCGATGGATTTTTGGAGGATATTTTGAGCGTTTATAGGATGGTTGGACGATAAGGATATATTCAGTTCATCAACGTAGAGCCAGGACGTTACTGGGGCGGCAAGGCAGTCAGTTATATCATTGATATAATATATGAACAAGGTTGCGTTTAAAGCAGAGCCTTGTAGTGCACCATTTTCCAACAGCATCAGTTCAGACGTTAACGAACCAGTCGTAACTTGGATCGTTCTATTGTCTAAGAAGCTGTGTAGGTATTTACCCAATTTTCCGGCGATTCTCGCCGTTCGCAGTTTTAGTAGTAAGCCATGACGCCACAGGTGGTCAAATGCTTTTTCTAAATCGAAAAATACTGCTTAGAGGTGCTGTTGGCGATGAAACGCCGATAAAATCTGCCTTTGCAGGCTAAGTAGCTGGCTGACTGTCGATCTTGCCTCTCGCCCGCCGACTTGGTTAGGAGATAGAAGACATTTTTGTTCTAGGAAAAACACGAGGCGCCTATTAACCATCTTCTCCAGCGTTTTGGAAATGACACTAAGCAATGAAATAGGACGGTAACTTTCGGGAAGAGTAGGATCTTTATTTTCTTTTAGTATTGGAATGATATTGGCTGATTTCCATTGTGCCGGAATGTTTCCCGAATTCCAGATTTGGTTGAATATATGTATGAGAAAATGTTTGCCGGAAATTGGGAGATTCTTTAGCATGTACGGGTGGATACAGTCGGGGCCAGGAGCAGTGTTGAATGTGTGGTAGTTGAGTTGGAAATTTAATTCTGAGATGGTAAAGTTACTGTTGTATGTTTCGTTGGATTCGGACGGGAAGTGCACTGGCTGTTGCTCTGCTTGGTGTTTCATGCTACGGAAGGCGGGAGGGTACTTTTCTAACGACGATGCTGCGGCAAAGTAGCTGGCAAACGCTTTGGCGACGTCCGCTTCATCCGTTGTCTGGCTGCCATTGATTCTGAGTTGAACGCGTTTTGGGGCGCTGTTGATTCCGCTGATGGATTTTATTTTGTTCCACATGGTCCTATTTGATGTTGACGAAGAGATCGATGCGATAAACTGTTCTCAGCATTCTTGTTTTTTGCCGCGAATAAGAGCACGGGCAAGAGCTCGGGACTTCTTGAAGGCTATTAAGTCAGGTAGCGACCGAGACGTTTTATACTTTCTGAGTGCTCGTTTGCGCTGTTGGATTGCAGTATGAATCTCTTTGCACCACCATGGTACTCTCTTAGCTTGGGAATTGTGAGATATGGGTATCGATAAGCAAGCGGTGTGTAGAATGGCATTAAGAAACGTGCTTAAATTGTCTGATAGGGACTCGCTAGGAGCTGGGATTTTAATTCCGGCCTTGTATGCCGCCCAGTCCGCCTTGTGGAACAAAAATCGTGGGGGTCTTGGAATTAGCGGTGATGGATGGTATCCCGCGAACTGTAGGAATACTGGGAAATGATCACTGGAGCAAAGGTCGTCATGGATAAAAGACTTAAGTTTCGGGAGGAGTAATGGGGATACTAGTGCTAAGTCAATAGTCGAGAAGGTGTTATGGGAGAGGTTGAAATGTGTGTGGTCAGGTGGACCAGGGTACACAAATCGTACTCTATTAATATATCAGTGATGATTGATCCATGTCTGTTGGTTGACGTCACTCCCCATAGTGGGGAGTGAGCGTTGAAATCTCCAAGTATGACCATTGGGCTTACTATTTGGGATATGGCGTTTTGAAGGTCTACCGAATGTACCATAGTGTTGGGGGGAAGGTAGCAGTTGCAGATCGTTAATGAAAGTCTCGGAGGACCGTGTAAGAATACAGATATCGCTACCATCTGAAGGGGTGTGTCTATTCTGGCTGATACAGCTGAGACCGACGTATGTACTAGGATTGCTACTCCTCTGCTTGCTCGGTTGCCACCAATATTATCGCATCGGAATAGGCTGTAGTCCTTTATTCTTGGTTTGTCTCCAGGCCGCAAGTGCGTCT
Source organism: Icerya purchasi (assembly GCA_039619475.1). Taxonomy (NCBI): domain Eukaryota; kingdom Metazoa; phylum Arthropoda; class Insecta; order Hemiptera; family Monophlebidae; genus Icerya; species Icerya purchasi. The sequence continues at coordinate 149,499,505 of CM077115.1, forward strand.
CCTGCAAGCAGGCTACCGACGGAGAATATGTGGCTTACATATACATTCGTCACTCAAAATAGTCATACATACATATATGTAATGGTAGCGTTCGCAAACAATATCGTCTTTATGAATTCCAAAACAGTAAGTTAAACGAAAAAGGTATAACAATAACAACACAGAATATGTATATAATCAGTAGCTGCATGATTGAACTATCTAGATGAGAGAAATTCGGACGCAATTTGATTTTATTCTTTGCACCACTCCTTCAGCCATTTTACTACCTCCTTTTTCCACACACCTATACTGTTTTCGTTTATAATATGATTGGGGATTATTCTCATTAGTTTAATTAAAACCGAATCATCTATGTTATCAAATTCGTAGATTTGCCCCTCTGGGGTATATGTAATATATATTATTTTCATTTCTTGTTATTCGAGTAACCTACAATGCCTCTGTAAAGGTGCACGGTCAGATCCTCCCCACGCTCCGGTCGCCGTCAAAATATAAACGTCGCGATAACACAGCCACACCCACACACATACACACAGTCACTTGATATATATATATATATATATATATATATATATATATATATTTAAGTTTTTCGAGTCTAAATATTAAAGAAATAGCCGAAGTATGTTTTTTTTTATGCTTTTGATCATTTCTTCCAACCCTTCATAATCTGGTATTTTTTGTCCGGTTCTAAAAATAAATCCCTCAATGTCTTCACTAACACACCGTCAATTCCCATGCATGCATGTTGCAATGTCTATGTAATCAATCGTGCGACAATGTTATTGAGTCTGCTGAAACAGGGTCGTACCCTTCGTACCTTTTTATGGAAGCAGATTTACATGTACACACCCACACAAACATACACATATTCATCTCCCCTTGGCAACTTCAATTAGACACATCTATAACCAACTTTCACCAAAGGAAAGTAGTTTATCTGGTGCAACCCTCTCTTTTCAAAGGCATGCATCGAGCTAAAAGGTTGAATGGATCTGTTCAGGCAGTCAGTATTAGTGTTATGTTAAACATGTGGATTTTGTCGAAGCTGTGTTCTTCACGCATTATTAAAAAAATTGCAAGAACGTTAAAGACATTAATTTCCTACGTTTTTTCTCTCTTTATTTTTTGTCTTTTTTCTCTCTTATTGCTCGTTAGTTTTTTTTTAGTGAAAATATTACAATAATAATCAAACATGAATAACAATACCGAATCTAATGAGATTAATGTCACTGATTTTATTCAAAATTTTTTCATAAATGATAATGATAATGCTACGTTTCAGGATGATTTTTCAAATATACATACACCGTTTGTCCGAAAAGTAAGGGGACTAATGCTATAAAAAATCGACAAATTCAGATAGGAAAATTTATTCTCGGCTAGTTTCTACATAATCCTCCCCCACCACAATGCACCTTTCAGATCGTTTGTACAACCATTGGAAGCTTCTGGAGAACGCTTCTTTTGGAATCCTTCCCAATGCACGTGTCACAGCTGCTTTAATCGATAGAATGTCGTCAAAAGGTATTCCTTTCATGGCAGATTTCAATTTAGGGAACAGGAAGAAGTCACACGGGGCCAGGTCCGGTGAGTAAGGCGGGTGGTGCAACACTGGGATACATTTTTTGGTCAAAAACTGGATCACTGATCCGGCGGTATGAGCTGGAGCGTTGTCATGGAACAGGAAAAAATCTCGGGACTCCCATCTTTCTGGTTGTACGCGTTGAATCCGTTTGCAAAGGCGATTCGGAGTTCCCAAATAGTAGTTGGCAGTCACGGTGGTGCCTGGAGGCACGAATTCCTTATGTACGATACCTTGAGAATCGAAAAATGTGATGAGCATGGTCTTGGTTTTCGATTATGTCGCGCGAACCTTCGTCGGCCGTGGCTCTCCACTGCTCACCCATTCACTCGATTGCTTCTTGGTGGTAGGGCCATACTGATAAACCCATGACTCATCACCGGTAATAATTTTATCGAGCAGCGAAGCGTCTTCATCGATCAAATCAATGAAATTCTGCGACGAGTTCAGGCGCTGTTCTTTTTGCTCCGGCGTTAAAGAATGAGGAACGAATTTAGAACAGATCTTCCGCTTGTGTAAAACGTTTCGAATCAGCTCGTGAACGGTTGATTTGGGTATTCCCGACTCATCTTCGAGCATTCGGCATGATAAGTGGCGGTCTGCGGCGAGAAGGGTTCGGATTTTGTCGGTTTTATCATCGGTACTCGTCGTCGACGGCAGCCCACTTCTTATCTCGTCTTGCACCGACTCTCTCCCCTCCTTAAATTGTTTATACCACTCGAATACCTTCGAAAGGGCTAGACATTCATTACCATACACTTTTTTTAAATCGTTAAACGTTTGGGTAGCAGTTTTACCGAGTTTAAAATAAAATTTAATTACCGATCGTTGTTCCATTACGAAAAACGTGACACGTTGAAAGAACACACAAATTACAAGACCGTATCTCACCAAGAAATAATCACACTACTGACCAACAAAAAATCATACGCTATGTCAAAACATAGTACTACGTCACTGTAATAGTTTCCCTCAGATAGCGCCACTCGTTTCTTCAGAAAAAAATCAGTCCCCTTACTTTTCGGACAAACGGTGTATGTCGCCAGCAGCAGCAGAAACATCAATACAAATGCCAACGCAGCTATCATTCTCAGATTTTGTTCCATTGGCTACATCAACACCTTTAGCATCGCCGGTAACGATTTTTAGACTCCGCCGTTAACACAATTATCTTTTCTACAAGATCAAACAGAGTATAGTCCAAAAACGATTGAATTACCCCTAAAGAAATAGCTAACTAAAAAGCAGTTGTCTATGTTAAAAATCCTAATGATTCTTAAAATAAAAATAGTTTTGTATGTCATTTTAGAAAAATTTACAACAAAACCGTTATCGATGTGACAGTACATTCTACAGAAAGTATACGATTTTAGCTTTATTTACTTACCTGATCTGTTCGCTATCAGACATTGAAACGTTTGAAAGAATAAACGCCGTATCAATCAACTTATACAAGCTGATAGAAACCGACTATACAGAACAAAGCACATGCAAGTATAAAATAAAAGCTGCGTAGGCCTTCCAAAAAAATCATAGTTTGTTAAATCATAAACATCATATGAACATATTGTATTGAGGATCTAATGGAAATTATCAATTCGTATGGATAAAAAAATTCAATCAATTGTTGAGGATCCGGACGCCAAAAGCAAAATTTGTTTGCTGGTCATATCTTGAATCCACGAATATCGATTATAAACATAATAATACTAACAGGTGTGACGCGGTCAGCTGGCGTAATATGCACTGTATGTAAATAAAAACGTATTTTTCTTATTAATACATATATTTTATTTTTCAAAAATCTTTTTTCATTATTTCATACAAATTATATCACACGTATACTTTATTACAATATAATATAATAAATATTTTCATATATTTTTACATTTTGTTTTATTCTTCATAAACTTAAAATTTCGATTTTACTATCGTTGTCAATATATTCCCAACTTCCGATTGTATTAAATCCTCTCGTTCTTTATGTTGAATAGTTGAATCAATATTATGTAAACGGTCGTTTAAATTATCAGTTTTTGCAGCTAGTTGAACAGTATCTACAGCACGATGTACTTTTTCCTTTTTAATATTTCTTCAAGAACTTTATCACTACCTTAAAATGTTTTTTCTACTTCTTCAAGCTGTTTATCCATTATTTCCATGTTGTCAAAATTAATCAAAAATCTATAATCAAAGATAGAATGTAACTATAATACTCTCTATCTCTTCGGGTCATTTTTTACCATTTGTACATAATATTTTTTTATTTTATTTAGAAATAGAAAAAAAATAAAGAGGAATTTGTTAGATTTGTTTGTTTTCTTTTTTTTCAATCATCTTTTGCGCGTTGCTGTCAAAGAGCCTGTCCTGTCCAGCTCGTCTTGGGGCGTCTAAAGCTCAAGTTTCAAAAAGAATACTTTTTCTCCCTGGCATGTGACATATCGATGGAAAGATTGATAGTTGTCGGGAACGAAACCGCCATTCATTTCCTTAACAAAACTTACAAAATTGCTGAAAAGTTCAAAAAATCACTAAAAATGACGCGTGTCTTTTCTTCTCTGTGGCGCGAAAAATCAGTTTTTTTTGTTTTAAACTTAAATTATAGTTATCTTTAACTTTCATGCAGAACCCTCGGCACATGAAACAACATCATGCTTGACTGAACTTATTTTTATTTAACTAATTCTGTCGGAAGAATGGCTTAATTATTTTATAAAAGTATTTTTTAAATTTTTAATATTATTATTGTATATTCAAAAAGTGTAAATTAATATATAATAGCAGTATATTTGACTAGAATCTAAATAAGTTATATATGAGCCGAATGTTAATTTTTTAAAACCTTGGTAAATCGTATTGAAAATGTGAAATAAAATTTTTAAGTTCCATAGAACTTGCACTTCTTTTGCGCATAATCATATTTTTCTTCAGCATTTAATGCAGTTTTAGAATCAATTTTCATTAATCCCCATATCGTTCGATTACAAATGTACCTTATGATTTTGGATTATAAATAAACTAAAAATAATCTATTCTGTAGCTAATTTAAATAACTATATTTTCCAGTCATTCCTGTAAACCTCTAAACCCTAAATATGTACGACGTTAAAGTATTATCACCGTTATACACCGTCCAGCAGTGTGTTCTGCATAACGGGACCACCTGTATAATATATATATATAAATACGACCGGCTTGGCTGCGCGGCCTGCCTTCACCGTTTTTGCTTTACTTTTTCCATTAAAGGAAGAAAATAATATACAATTTTTTTATTGGGGGAGAAGTATCCGTTATAGCACACGGTAGTGTGTGTACACACACCGGTACCATAATTCGGAATCGATCGTACGTCTTTCGTCATTTTGTAATAACGAACCTCTAAACCGTACAGTTTCATTTTCTACCAGAATTCATTATAATTTTAATTTTGTATAATTACAGCAAAATACTATTTATTCCTACGCTTAGTTCCGATCGGAAAAATAGCTTATATACGAGGTGTGATCAAAAAGTAACGGTAATTTTTAATTTTTTCAAAAAGTACACTTACCTAATCTTCAATTTTTATTTTCGCAAATTGCTTAAAACTTGCAGATGGTACACTCCTTATTAACTGAGCGACCGGTCGGTAAAAATTCGTAATGAACTATTCCATTCCAGTCCAAGAAAACGGTATTAGAAGGACCTTCACATTTGACCGAACTTGACGTGCTTTTTGGTCTTGGCTCTTCAGAAAACTTCCACTGAGACGACTGAACCTTCGTTTCGATGTCGTAGTCATATACCCACGTTTCATCACCAGTTATAACTCGTTTGAGCAAGTCTCAATCATCAGCGATGTTAGTAAAATTATTCAGCAATGGTTACTCGATGTTGTTTTTGTTGAAAATTCATTAGTTTCGGAACAAATTTTACTGCCACTCGTTTCATACTCAAAATACATTCGTAAAAATTGCTTCGCATGAGCCATATAAAATTCTTATCTCTTCAGCGACCTTTCTAATAGTAATTTTTCCATTAGCAAGCGAAATATATTTAATTTTTGCCACGTTTTCGTCACTCATGGACGTGTTACCGAGACGTCGCATCTTTTCTGCGTCTTCTCGACCTTCCCGGAAGAGTTTATACCATTCATAAACTCATGTTTGTGACATAGTACATGTTTCGCTGCACTTAATTCCGTTTTTAAAACAAAATTTCACACAAATTCTCTGATCCGAAATTTTGCCACAAAAAAAAAATCGCCAAACACACTAAAACACCTATTGCTTTTCGTTTAGTAAACATAAACCAAGCATCGCAGCTGCATAATATTTGACACGTGCGTTACTGACAGTGCAGCCAATACACAAAATACGACTCAGCTCAATAAACAAGATGCAGCGCGTGCAATTACAAAATTCCCGTTTCGTACATACAGACGGAGAAATTAGATGTCGCATTGAGCAAGCGCGTTCTGCCTTTATGAAAATGAAGAAGACACTCACAGCTCATGACTTGGACCTTGATTTAAGATTCAGAACTCTGAAATGCTATGTGTATGGTGCCGAAACGTGAACATTGACGTCCAGAACGCTACACCGATTAGAAGCCTTTGAGTTTTGGTATTATAGACGCTTACTCAGGATACCGTGGACCATAAAGAAGACAAACGCTGAGGTATTGCAGACAATGAGAAAAGAAAAGGAGCTGATTGACACTGTCAAAAGAAGAAAAATAGAATACTTCGGTCATGTGATGCGTGGGTCGAAGTACACATTACTGCAGAATGTATTGATGGGAAAGGTGGAAGAGGTAAAAGAAGAGTTGGACGAACAAGATTATCTTGGTTCAAGAACCTACAGACATGGACAGGTTGCAGTGTTGAAGAACTGTTCCGCACAGCAAAGGATAGGGGTGCCTACAAAGAATTAATCATGCAATCAGATGAGCCTAAGATCGAGAACGGTGATGGCACCGAAAGAAGAAGAAGAAATATATATGTATAACTCTATAATACACGAACTGAGTGAAACAAATATGAATAAAATTTACATAAATGTAAAAATATATGTACATTATAACAAGCAGGCAAATTATAATATAAACACAGTTAACCCTTTCGTTCACAATGTTGCCAATTGGTAACATTTATTTTAATTTCATATATTATGAGACTTTTATAATATTATACGTTGTGACATTATGTTGCCATTTGGTAACAAGCCACTTTATCGATTATTAACAAAAACAATGTTGAAAGCCAAAAAATATATTGTTTATTTGCAGTTGAAGTTACCGATTTTTGTCGGCACGAGATTTGTCTTTTTTAGGTCCTAGTTTTACGTTCTTTTTATATGTTATTTTTAAAAAACGAAGCTTATACGATTTTTAACTTAAAAAGACATATGTAGATTTTTGTTATATATTTATATTTACTTAATGTACTGTATGTTGTGAGTATGATTTTTTTGAAATTCATTGTTGCCAATTGGTTACATTATGACTCTATGATGGTAAATTTTCCCCAGAATGTCAGTGTTCAAAGAGAAGGCCCCATCTCACGATGATTTACAAGATAATTCACCACTAACAAAAAAAATATTAAAGGAAACACGCCCTTGTTCAAGAATTATTCAGGATCAAATGGAGCACTGGGTAGTACATACCAATTCATGTGGGAGATGTAAAAATCAAAACTGCAGTGGAATCGGCAGGTGGATGTGTGAAAAATATAATATCCACCTTTGTTTAGATAATAAAAAAAAAAACAGTTTTCGGGACATTCACAAATAATTTTTGTGTAATGAAAATGCGCGTGTGGGTGTAAATATATGCGTGTGTAAATTAGTATTAAATACATTTGTAAAAATAAACACTTATTCAGTTATACCTTGTTTTTGTACAGTAATTATGTAAATGAAGGTGATTGGATGCATTTATTTGATATTTAATGCAAATTTATTTGATTGTTCAGATTATATTATTTTTCATTTAGCATTATATTGTAGAATATGTAATTATAATGCATTTATATGTTATTTTTACTAAACCTTTCAATGCATTTTGTACTGGAATAAGTTCCTTTTCGTCATTCTGTTACCAATTGGTAACAACCTATATCTCAAAAACTAAGGGTTGGAGAGGGATGAAATATGCATAAAACATCTCTTACATGTCCAGCCATTAAAATTATTTTGAAAAAAAATTTTTTCAAACACAGGAAAAAATGCGTGAACGAAAGGGTTAATATACTTTTGTAAATTTTGGTCTATTTGACCATACGGAACGTATATTTCTCGAATTTATTACTTCAAGCACCTACCTTTTCTAGGCTAACTTTATTTAACAGTTTAATTTTGACAATTTTCTAGACTAAAAGAAACATCTGAAACGAGAAGTATTTTTCAAAGTGTCTAAAAACATTTTGGATCTTTTGCATGTATTATTTTAATTACCATGTTAAAAATTTTACTAAATGCGGAAGCCTTCGAGCATTAAGTAATTTAATAATTAAATTAAGTTCACCAATTATCATTAACGTATCTTTTAATTTGATTTACCCTTTTTAGAAGAAAAGGAGTATTCAAGAAGCCACACATTTGTCATTTTGTTTAATAAATATTCCACGTATTTTTATATTTTCTACTCGTGTAAATTCGAGTTTTTCTTTTGTTCCTATATTCGCCGGTAATTCTTGTACAATTCTATTTTTTATTTTGTAAAATTCTAGGATCTTTTATATCTCTCAGTAATGGAGGTTGTTATTGCGATCACCCCAAAAATCGAAACTGGATATTTTTGTATCTCTATATTTTCAACTATAAAGGATTTTTAAAAAAGTCTTTACAAAGCCCGCGCGTATTCACACGACAACGTAGAATTTTTTTACTCATTTTCGTTTGAACAAACGGTGTAATTTACTTTTAGTTTAGATTATATCAATTAATACAATAAAGATAATAAATGCCTATTTCCCTCAGACATAAAATAAAAGATCGTCTACTTCTTTTTTGGAAACACAATCCCATAATTTGGGCATGATATATCATGATTATGGGGCTATTATGCCCCTGAAACATGCCGATGATTTCTTTTTAATTTGATAAATATTTCTCGGACAAATAGACATTTATTTGTTTCCCTATATTAATTAAAAAGTTCTTCTTTGGGAAAAAATGCACATTGGAAGATTTCTTGTGTTATGTAATCAGTGTTATTATTTATAAGGTGGCTGCTGAAATATTTTAAATTCCCGGTTTCTCCGGTCTGAATGTTTCCAATGTCTCGGTCTTCGAAATTGTACAAAAGCTTGCTTATGCAATAACAAATCCAACTAATTGGAGGAGCGTTGACAATGGAGTATCAGCAGAAACAAAAAAAATTACAAATTAAATTTTTTTTGGTTTTTTGAAATTGTTATATTCAATTTAAAATATTTTACCATAATAATGACCGCGCAGTACTCAAGCAATTTTCGCAGATTCAAAGAGACATTTTGGGCAGGGAAATTGTATAATTACGTAATATCTTTACCTTATTTCATTAAAAAAAAAAAAATCAAATAACGCGACCTTCTTAGAAATTTAAAAATGTTCTAAAAATATGTAATTAATACAGTTTTTAATTAAAATTTTGTTTTATTTTTAAGTGAAAAACGAAATTAAAAATTGTAGCTAAAATGGTAGTTTAGAATTTAAGTAGTAAATTACTAGAAAGTATAGAACGATACTATTTTGATTAGACACTTTACTTCTTTTTTATTTTTATTATTAATCCGATTTCTCGTCCGTGTGAGCAAGTTTAAATACATATATATATTTCCCATTGAACTATTTTTAATTAAAATTGCAAAATAAAAATTAAAAATACACGAAAATAACAAAATATCCGATGACAGTTGCATTTAAAACAGAATAAAAACGGAATATTAATAATTTTATCAAGTATAAAATATTAGTTATATAATTAAATCCATAGGTTAACGTTTATACAAATCGTTTATAGTACGAAATTAAGAGTTTCTCTGTTGTAACAAATTTTTCCATCGAGTTTTTGGTTCTTTGAAGGGGAGATGGATGTCCCCTCCATTTCCCTCCCCGTAGATCCGCCACCGATTTACACTAACAATTACTTCTCTTTGTCTATCGGCTCGTTTATAGTGTTTCTTCCCAATTCCGTTTGCTTATACTTTTTATTTAATTTATCGCCCACACTACTGCTGACTATATTTCTTGTTCATTTTAACCATTTTAATTACTAATAATTCTCATACAGATTACCACTTGTCTCTATTACTTTTCTTTTTGTTGCACTTTATATAAAGTTAGTAGGTTATCGATGTAGACTTACACGTTACATTTTAACCTTTAGACGTTTAACTTAACACATATTGCCATTTGAAATATTTATTTTCCTACGCTTTTTGAATAAAATTTTCATTTTTTGCGGTCCAGTTTACGGTTCATATCCGAAACAAAAGACAGTCATGCTGAAGATAAACAATCAAGTCGAAAGGAATGAATGTACCGCGACATTGTATTTTCTTGAATTGAGCAAAGTCCTCTTTTAATGTATCTTAAAATTTTGAAAATCTTAATGCAGAACAAAATTAAGATTTATACGTTAGCGTGTATTATTTAACATGAAAACATGTAAATTTACTAATTGCAATTGTAAAATTTTTGATTTTTGTTTTTAGTGCTTTTTTAAAAAAAAATTCACGACTAATATTAAACCGGTATACGGAATTTTCATAAAAATGAATAAATCACATTAGCACTATGAGACTAAAAATTTTCTTTATTAATAAGTTACTTGTGTATAAGTAGAATTGATTGCAAGTATTAAATGAACATTACGGAAATAATAAATCAGTATTTAATTTTAAAAAAAAAACAAAACAAAACTATAACCTAATGAAATAAGCAATTTTGTTTACATATATTTACATACATATATACATATATATATATTATATTATAGTTATGTATAAAGGCGTCCTAATTTGGTTTCCTATAGTTTTCTTTAAACCATAGACGAACATAAATTACCCTTTTTTTTTTTTTTATTTGAACTGGAAATTGTTTAGCGTATATTACACAATTTTATAAAATTAAATAATGAAAATGTTTGCAAAATTTGTATACACCTCTCGTAACGAACATATAATACTATCCGCGGTAAGTTTGGGCCAAGTTTTCTGCTAACCAATTCCAGTATCTATATCGCAATACATCGTATTCGGTTGACAGTGCATTTAATAGCTAAAACACGATTTTACGAAAATACGTTAAAATACTTTTTTATAACTGCGCTTATATAAGCATTAGTAAAGACCGGATTTATATGCAAAATAAACTTTCTTATATGTTGTGGATAAAGCAATTTTTTCAGCAGTTCTTCATATTTTAGAACATTGAAAGTTTAAAAATACATTGCATATTTTGCACATATTTCATAGTTTTTGCAAAGTTTTTATTATATATTTCATAATTTCCTCATTTGTATTTTTTTTTTTTTTTTTTAAATTACGTATCACATTTTCTAAAAGAACGATCCTTTAATTATTATTATTACTATTATTTTCCTCTTCATTTGGTTTGCCAATAAAGCACATCATTGACGGATATTAATCAGGAGGACATAAAGAATATAGAAAAAAAGAGCAAAATCGTAAAGGTCATTTTCCGGTTAAACATTTGGTTTTTTAGGCAAGCAGTAAAAATCAAAATTCAAAACTCATCGAACAAACTGACAAGTGGTTCCGTGTTTTTCTACATTTATAATATTACACGAACAATGCAAGGTCTGCAAGTACTTCCACTAATACATAGCGAGAGAAAGAGATTTCTTATTGAACAAATTTTTTCAGATGTAACATATAATGTTCTCGCGAGTTCCCAGTTTTTAATTATTTCTAGATACTCGATTAACACTGAATAATTTTTAAATTTTTAAATCGACCATAGCGTGCGTGCGTGCGTGCTCATATGTAGATGTGTGATATTTTTGAATAATTAATGAAGTTTTTGATGTTACATATAATTTTCATATTTTCAGAATCGTTTTTGAAAATATTTTGCATATAAATCCGAACTCTAGTCATTACAATAACGTATAAGTAGGGGCGTAGTGTCAATGGAAGCGATGGAAGCGCTACTTCCTCTAACAAATTAGTACGTAATTGTTTTTTTTTTTAGAATATCCGCGAAAGGAATATAAGCCTCAGAAAGAAAATTAAATAACTTGTTGAATTTAAGTGCCAAAATTAAAAGTTACTAGAAAAAAGGAGCATCTTCAAGAGCGAGTGACCGAAACAACTACACACTTATTACTTCACGTTACTACTGCCTAGTAGTGATGTGTAGTTCGTGAACGAACTGATTCATTAAAAAGAGCTGAAAGAACTGATTCATGAAAGAAAACTGAAAGAACTGATTCATGAAAAAGAACTGAAAGAACTGATTCATGAAAAAGAACTGAAAGAACTGATTCATGAAAAAGAACTGATTCACAAAACTTAAAAGAACTGATTCATGAAAAAGAACTGATTCACAAAACTTAAAAGAACTGATTCATGAAAAAGAACTGATTCACAAAACTTAAAAGAACTGATTCGGTATGAACTGTTTCGGGTGAAACGCGAATGAACAGAATGAGCCGGGACGAATAGCCCGGACAGGCAAAATAAAAATGATTACAAAAATCATTATTTCGTTCGGTTCGAAAGATATAGCCTGGACAGACAAAATAAAAACAATTACACAGTCGTTTAGTATAGTAAGATTTGTTTACATGTAGATCTAAAAGATTTTCGGAAACAATCAGTTCTTTGGGAACCTGATCTTTGAATCAATTCTTTATAGTGAACTGATCCGCAAAAAGAACTCTAAGACCCATCACCATTGCCTAGAGTTGTCTCTGAACGATCTGCTGCGTATCGATGACAGAAAAAGATTGCACACGCATATTCAATTTGGAAGCGCCAAGTTGTGTCGCTTCAAAATCGTGTAATTTGCGCGAATTTTTATCTGTGCGATTCCAGAGTAACGTGTATCGAGAGTGAAAAAAAAATGCGCGCGCATGTTCAGTCTGGAAGTGTTGAGTCAAATCGTTTTACGGTCACATACACCGACGATCAACAGCACGATTTTTGTGCATGTCAGTATGTGGTTATGAGCATAGGCTAGTGCGGTATTTGCAGTACACTTTCTTTGGATCGTTTTTTTACATGCTGTCGTTTACTAACAGCGGAACTAGAAGCGATGATCGGTCGCACTTTTCAGTCCGTAATATCACTCTACGATAGAAGTTATACCGACAGTCGGTTATCTTATTTCCGCAAATGCAAATGTAGCAGTCTGTTAAAATGCAAACACTTTCGAAACTGAGGCTACATACAGTTGTATTATTGAAAAAGTCTGCTGATTAGTTTTAGTTCATTAAGTTTTCAAGAAAAAAATTAATAGTATTCAAAATGATAAGCCAACGCTCCTAATTTAGAAAATTCGATTACAAAATCAAAGGATATGTAAAATATTCTCTTCCATAATTTATCAAACTTCTGTATATATGTCAAAATATTTAACCACCATTTTCAAACAAATTTATGCGCAACAATGCCCCATGGTTATTGTGAGAAGATAAAAATTGTTCTGTTGGGCTTGCCTTTTATTTAAGCGAGAAAAAAAAATGTTTAGAATGCAAATGGCTTTGACTTGAATCAGTTTTTGGGGAAGACTGAAAGCTATCATTAAAAATGATATTTTTAAAAATGATCTATGTTACGCAAACACAAATGTGTAACCTCTATTAAGGTTTAATGATGTAACAAAATTAAAAATTTTTAAATCTCTTATATAGAAAAAATGTTTTCAATTTTCAATAAAATTTTCTGGAAGAAGACTTTTTAAATTTAAAACAGAATTACGAAACTTTTTCGATCTTGCAAGTTTGAAAAGTGTGTACTTTCAAGATTCTAACATATATAAAGACACACTGCAGTACACCTTATACTTTACCGCTTCAGATCTAACAGATGTTTTTTCCAGAAGTGTGTACAGGTTTTCTCACTTAATAACCACAATTCCGACAACCAGTTCGTTTACAGAAACATCCTTCTCAGCAGTAAAATGAATAAAAACGTATTTAAAAAATACACATGGTCGGGAGTAGTCTCATTAGCTTTCTTTAGCATTGAAACAGAATTATTATCGAAACATTAGGGGAAACGATCATCTTTTCGTGATGATGAAATAGACACTTTCGCAAACAAGAACCGAAAAATTGAATTCATTTACGGAAAAAAAAAAAAAAGACATTTTGTTCCTCTTTTAACCGAATTTTACGCATGCTTATTTTTATGTAAAAAAAATATTTGTTTGTGGCGCTTTCTCAGTTCGGAAATTCACGCCACGCCGCTGCGTATAAGATCATAATAGATCTTCGTTTAACGTTTACTACGAAATTACAATTAAAAAGTCGAAATCAAATATTAAATAAATCGTAAAAAACACAACACTCAAATGAACAAAAAACATTTAAAAATAATATAATTAAAACAGTTGATATTTACTGAATCTATTACGATAAAACAAAATTATGTAACTTTCGAATTCCACTTTTCACGTATATACGACAATAAAGAAATATTCTCGAAAAATTTAAATCTATCTGAGCCCTTATACATTGCATATTTGTAAGAAATATTTAACAGCGGATAAATTTAATTTAGGAGCATGTTCAATCACGCATTTAATTACATCGAATAAATGCGCACAAATATAAATTAAAAATTTCATAACAACATTCGTAAAGCAATAAAAAAATTGATATAATTAGATAGAGTATAACTTTAAGTTGACTAGCAAATTGCGACCCATTGAACCGATGAGATCATCACAGGTCAACCGGCTTTTAGTTATAACCCAGACAAGTTTTATGTTCCATCTAGAGGCTATAATGTCACAAGACTACCTTTAATTGTTACAATGGAATCAAGACAGCGTAAAAGATTCTAATTACACAGATGATGTTCTAAATTTATAGGTAAAATAAAAAGCAATTACGCAGCTGAACATGGTTAGCCGAAAAAATTTCTAGCGTTACTTACGAGAACAATTTTATTATAAATTCTAATTTAAAAAAAAAAAAAAAAAAAAAAACATATATATAAATATGTATAATTTTAACATCAACAGATACATGTTTTTCATCATCTATAAAGGATAACGAAAAATGTCTCAGAGAATATACTACTTCATAAGATATTTTTTGCAGATTTATTAAAAATGATTACGATAGATTTTACCAAACTTTTAATAATGAGTTTATTTTCGTTAAGAAAATGGTAGAAAATTTTAACTTTTCAACTATACACCACAAAGTAAAGAAAAGGGCAAAAGAGAATCAAACGCCATCCACAAAACTTTAAAAGTTCATCACACCATTGTAAAGTAATTTTTTATATCCCTATATGTATACTGGTATCATTAACACGGTACATCATTGCTGATCTGTGAAATTCGTCATCTTTCACCTGCTTTTTCCACTCAATTACCATTCATGTTCTTCCATATCATATTTAATTTCTCTTTAATATTCCTAAAATTCATTACAATTTTAATTATTCAGTATAAAAAGGTGTTTTAAAACGAACCTACGAATTCGGTCACTTAACGCCCCTCGCTCATAAATTTAAGTTGAGAGAGGTTCTGTCCAGGACATAGGCTTTTAGTTTTAAAGTAATTTTAAGGTAATGTATGACGTAACACATGGCAGCTATGCATGAGAATGTAGATGAATGATCGTTAAGTGCTCACATATTAAATTTGTTATAAAGGCGCATGAAGCTCCAAGGTAAACGGTATGAATGTGATATGTTAAGTATAAGTATGCAATAATATGTACTAACATGTCTGTATATGTATATTTTAATTGTATTGTTTACAAACTAAACCTGTGAACTTGTGATCAATTTATATGTTTCAAACTAAGTTAACTTTTATAAAAAGGTAAAACTTTGGATTGTAAAACATAAATTTAGGTGATGTACAACTATATTTCATTTCCACTATTCGCAGTTATGTTTAAAAATATTTGTCTCTTTTGTATATGATAATGAAAATTGATTTGATTTGATTTCTAAAGCTGAACTGTTACTCTACACAGTGAACATTTACGGCTACAAATATTTTTTTAAAAAGATATTTTTCAACAGTTTTATAATTCCGTACTTACAATCTAGTGCATGCCCCCGCCCCCTGTTATTGTTATTGCAATACTATCGTAAATTTATTACAGTTTTAAATATCATTTAATTCATAGAGTATTTCCATAACTTTCCTACGCATACGATAATATAAATCTTATAAGTTATGCGGATGACATTTTATTGATTTCAGGAATAAATAATATAGAAGACATTCCTCAAATAAATCAGAAAATTAACAATATTAACAACGAACTCATTAATCTTGGGCTACATTTAAATCCGGAAAAAACTAACTCGATATTAATAACAAGAAAACATAAAAAACACGAAATTAAAAGTAAAATAGAAAAAGAATTAAAATTGAATAATAAGCCTCTTAAATTTAGCAAGGAAATGAAATATTTGGGTATATACATAGATGAAAATCTCAATTTCAGCAAACATGTTGGCTACATCATGGATAAAATTAAAAAATATTACACAAAACTAGTAGGTATATATAACAGAAGCTTTGGTTTAAAATTTGTGGATAGGAAAATTCTTTACTCAGCGTTGTTCAGATCTATAACGGAATATGGTTCCTTGATTTATTTTCCTAACATTTCGGTAAAAAACAAAAAGAAAATTAAAATGGAACAAAGGAAAATCATCTTAAATATAACATCTGCATATAGAACGGTTTCCTATACATCTTCGTATGTCATATCAGGAATTATGCCAGTGGATTTACAGTTGGAAATGATTAACGAGATAAAGATAACCAAAAACAACCATAGTGATAGGACAAGGGTAATACAGAAAGTAAAAGAAGTAAAGTCGAAATACCTGGAGGAATGGCAAAACACTTATGAGCAAGAATTAACAGGGAGACGAACGTATGGATTATTAACCAGAATCGAGGATAGATTGAAGAACAAATTACTCAATCCAGATTTCTTTCTAACCCAATTTTTGTCGGGACATGGTAATTTCGCTGAGTATCTAGAGAAAATAGGCATAACAAATGATGATAAATGCAGAGAATGCAATATCGAAACAGATTCACCGGATCATACTTTTCTATATTGTTCCAAATTCGAGCACATAAGAGCTGAATACAACATCGGAGAAAACTACAACTGGTTCAAGAATAAAAATAATACCATGAAGACCTTAAAATATATAACCGCTATATTAAAGAAAAAAAAAAGAATATGATGTTATAATCTAAGTCGATAGCTTTTTCTCTTTAAATATCTTGTAATGTAGAAGAGATACGGATAAACCATTGGTCAAACGGTCTCCATCTATAAGAATTTACACTTTGTAATCGTATTTTTTTTTATATTTATTTATTAAGGTTTTGTAATTTCAAGAATTATTTGAAAAGGAGATAATTTATATAATAATAATAATAATAATAATAAAAAAAAAAAAAAACAGTTAGAACCCAAACTTTAAAGGAAAAAAAAAAAACTTTCCTACGCATACTAGCCAAGTGCACGATATTTTCATTATTGTTAGCAAAATCTTCAATCATACCCCACGTTTACGTATATAAAGAGTATCCCATCAAAAACATAAATGTAAAAATAGGAGCCAAGATCAATATTAAGAATATGCGTGGTTGTCAACTTCGCCGACAAAAAAGAATTGAGATCTAAATGGGTGCCAAGTTCTGCAGATAATCCCCTGAAATTTATTTATAAGAACATACAATATTCTAAAATTAAAACGCAATTTGTTGTTTTTTTCATAGACAACACAATGTTTGCTACTTAAAAATATATAATATCTCAAATATTTGAGCAGTCGAATTATTTACACAAAGCAGATAATAATTTAGGATAAATTCGAACGATTTCACTTTGCTAGTTTTTACCAGTAAACCTAATTTTTAGAAGAGTATAAGATATGTTGACCTTACAATATAAAAACAGTAACTTCGTATATAACATAAGGAAGATAAGTTGATTAGCCAAATATAAAATAACACTTGTATATATGAAAACTAGCCAAGCGAAATCGTTCGAATTTATCCTAAATTATCTGCTTTGTGTAAATAATTCGACTGCTCAAATATTTAAGATATTATATATTTTTAAATAGCAAACATTGTGTTGTCTATGAAAAAAACAACAAATTGCGTTTTAATTTTAGAATATTGTATGTTCTTATAAATAAATTTCAGGGGATTATCTGCAGAACTTGGCATCCATTTAGATCTCAATCCTTTTGTCGACGAAGTCGACCACCACGTATGTTCTTAATGTTGAACTTGGCTCCCATTTTTACATTTGTTTTTGATGGGATATCATTACTTTTTTTGTAAAGAAATTATTATTATTTATTATTTATTATTTATTATTTATTCAAATTCAAATTCAAATCGTTTATTCTTCAAAATAGGCTTACAAAGTGAACTCTTTTTGAAAGTCAAGTTATCGAGTGAGTCTGTCCCCTAACTCTAAAACTTCCACCACTTCGGACCTGTATGGCTGAAGGGAAGAAGTGGCAAGAAACCCTTACCAGGGCCCTACAAATATGTCATGTTATTTTTTATCTCTTTTTTTACAAGTATGTCAAAATCCAGTATACACTATATCATGTTAATTTCCTGTGCTGTGCTGGAATCGCACTGCTCCATAATATACGTTTATCATTAAGATAGTCATCTCGATTTTATAATAAACTTTGTCAAGCATGTTTCACAGCAATTTCAATAAATTTATTTTCCGGTAGGTCAACTATCTCGATTAGAATTTTACTATAAAAACGTACACAAAGCCTTAAAGTGCGCTAGCTGTTAATAAAAATCAATTGCTTGGAAGAAATATTTCAAATCGTAAAAATTCACTGTTTTCTGATTTTTTTCTTCTACCCAGATGGACGCCAAATTTCAACTTTCTAGGTCACCTGGAAGTGGGTTAGATTTTTGATTGTATATGTCAGTCAGTCATAAAAATTTAATACCTCAATAACCGTTTGAGTTGTATATATGAAATTCGGGGTTCTAGAGGGGTTTTAATAAATAAACTGAATTTCACGTGTTAATATTAAATAGATTTCGAGTTATTAAGGGGTTAACTCCAAATGGTTCGTGTAATTATAACACACGGCTGCTGCGTGTTTAGATTTATATTAATGTGAAACAAATATACACAGTATGAAGACCGAATTCTGAAGTGACATTTCAATAACCAAGCGGAAAATAAAAACAAAACACAAAGAGAATACAGAATATTCCCCTATCAAGAGACTATTCCTTATTGGCCGAAATCAGGCGGCAAAAATATTTAGTATAGATTTTAATATTTATAACTATGCATAACAAAAGTAAAACAGTTTCAATTTTATTTAATGAAATAAATTGCAATCGACAAATGGAACTTGGAAATATATGCTGCAAGGCTGGGGAAGATCGTTAAATTGTACAGCAGGTAGAATTCATGGCAATTCTATATATGTAATGCAGATGGCATGTATAAAGTACATTTTAAAATGTTTGTAATCCCTTGCAATCGCGATACAAACATATTCTAAGTGCGTATGTCTACAACAAGTCTAACCCGCAAATCCAATTACCGCTTTTCCAAAACTCCGGCCGTTTTCTTACCACATCGTCGTCTCGTACCCGTTTCAAACTGCAAAGTAACATTCTTTATTGACAGTTCGACTACTTTTTGAGCACATCCATGGTGCACGACACCATCATAGTCGAAAAAAACTGTTAACAGCCTTCCCGATTGACTCTCGACCATTCTTAAATCGATTAAACTACTCTTTTATTTGGGTATGTTAATCATGGCTCGGTCACCAAAACCTTTTTCAATCATTGCAATTGTTTTCGTCGCCGTATGGTCAAGATTATAATTTGATGCATATTCTTTGGTCGACGCGTTCCGTTATTTTTGTGAAATGAGAAATGCGACGCATTCAACGTTAGACGTACACGTGCGAACACGAAAATTCTACTAAAACCGGTCCAGCGAGTTTCGCGATGGAAGGGATAACTGGCGAAAATTCTTTCTCTAAATGACACGAGAGCAATTTATTTTCGAATTATAAACAAAGGACGGATACTTTCTGAGCAAACCTTCCATATGAATTTATAGAAGCACACTATGATACACAAATGATATTTAATGTCTATAATTATATACATTGTTTTTTTATTTTATTTATTTATTTAAAAATAATTTGCGGGTCCCACAAGGCAATTGCCCGTCTGTGGGTTCCCAACATATTTATTCATATGCGTCTTATATATATATATATATATACATATTACTTAGTTCAAGTTAACTTCTATTTTTACTATTCTACGTCTAATTTTAATTCAAAACATTTATACCCACCGCACATCATACCACAATATTTTCACATAAGCCTAAGTAATGCAGCTAGAACATGAGCATCAAACATCAGGTTTTTTTTTTTATTAAATCATTCATAATTATTTACTTTTTCTATCAATTACTCGTCTTATCGCTGTTCCTTTCCTACGACTAACCATTTCTCATTCTTTGCACCCCGCAATTGACCATATTTTTATTCTGTTTGATATTTTATTACGTAAATATTAAAAATATTTTTGGTTTTTTAAGTAATTCTATAAAGGTTTGTTTAAGAATCATAACGGAGGGTTTCTAATCGTTATGCAATCTCCCCCGGATGATATAGCTCCGTTTAATTTTTTTTCTTTTTTTAAGAGCATGAAAACTTTTTTCGAACAATCCAGCATAACTTCTGCGATAAAAAATAACTTTTCGTAATTAAATATAATAAAACTGTAGTATTTCTAAGTAAATTTATATGCAGAATAAGGAACTAATCTAATACACACAAAAAAAATTATTATGTAAACATACCTGCATGTAATGTAGAATAAAAAAAAAAAAAAAAAAAAAAAACCACAAAAAGAGATAAAATGTTTCACTTTATTTAAGCGCATTTCTACTAGGATTACAAACGTGGGAACAGTAAAGTAAAATTAATATATGTAGTAAATTAGTAACTTTTGAAATATTACTGTAGAGACGAATTTTCTAAACATTAGGCAGAAGCGGAAGGTTAAAAATCAAAAATTGTATTCAAAATAGAAATAAATAAAACGGAGCAAACAATAAAAAATCGGAGTAAGTTACGTATGAAAAAATCAGTTTGCAAAAAAAAAAAAAAAGAATTTACGATGTAACCGATTTCGGGCCGAAAAGAAATGAAATGAAAATGCCGGTTGAAATTTTTGTAATCATTAAACTAGATACAATCACGTACAACAGTATATTAATCTTTGAATTTTGATTTATAAATATTTTCTATCACACCATTAGGGATCTTTTTTTTTTTCTTTTTTTTTTAATTTTGTATTACGCAAAGTATTCAAGTTTACAATGGTATGATTTTGTTGATCTTTTACAATCAATTGCTACCCGTTATTACAGCAAAATTAACGGTTTTATAGCTATCAAAAATTATAATAGTTAGTTATATTCGCATTTAATAGTAAATGCCTAAAATTAAGTTTCAAATCTGTATTTATAAAATTTTCATAAGTTAAAATAGAAGTTTTGACCATCATGGCTTCAAGACTTGCCTAATTTTAAATTTAATCCGCTACTATTAAGTTTAGCCAGACTGAAATCATCGAACTGAACACTGAAGAGATCTAAAAAAGAGTAATATGGGTGGTGGGGGGATGGGGGTTAGGGCAGCGAAAAGAAAGAAATTGTTCTCTCCTTCCTTTTTTATATTGTAAACCTTAACTTCACAACCTTCGGGATCTGCTGGAATTCGTTTTTCTTTTTATTTCTTTTTATTCATTTTTTTCATGAAAAAGAATCTTAAATTCACCCTAACGAGAAAACCATATTCTGCATTATAGTAAATTATTAATTTATACAACTACACCCACCTTTTTTGTGTATCATTGTAGTAAACATGATTCCTAAGTACATAACAATTATTGATTTATTATAAATTTTAATTTTTGAAATTAGAAAAATAATCCCACGTAAAGTACTAGTGGAAAAAGAGACAAGTACAATTTCTCGTCCGTATCGAAATAAGTAAAAAAAAACCGTTTTTAGCATCGTTTATCGAAATTCTTCATCTAACATCGAATTCAATTTTAATTAATCGAATTTTTGATATTAATATAACCTTATTATCTCGTGTCTTTTAATCAAATACCCAAGAATAAAGAAAAATTATATTATCGGGTGAAAAAAAAAACAACAAAGTTAATAAACAAAAATTCGAATTTTCGTTATTCGTAATAGAACAAATTATAAGAATACATACATATTTAAATGATACATACAAAGATCTCGATGGGAAAGATATAATCGAAAAAATTACTAAATTTTTCCGACTAGTTCTCTGTTGTTGTTAGGAAAAAGAAAAATTCAAAAACATAAAGTAGTTATACTTCGAGTTATAAACATTAAAGAATTACAACTTACTTTCAAAGCGAAATCTAATTTATCCTGTCTTGCAGGATTACTTTCAACTACTTCAACAGCAGCATCAATTAAAAACGCATACAAATGTACCGAACGGCATTCCTCTTCCAATTTTGCGGTACAAAAATCGATTATTCGCGGTTCATTTAATTTATTTTCGGTATGTTTGCATAAACTACATTTAAACAAAACAAATAATTCTCAGCGGAAATGCACACAATTTAGACAAAAAATCAGAATTTGACATTACTATATTTTAAATTTAAATAATTTAATTAATTCGATTGTAATAAAATCACCGGCGGCGAATAAATATGTCTCTTGTTTCTTTTTTCTTTTCTAAATTCGGTCGATTGTTAAACTAATCACAGTGTAATGAACAAGGGGAACAAGGAAAGGACAAGATATAAGAAAAGACGCGTAAAATAAACAATAGAATTCCGAGGCTTTAGAGCAAATGCGAATGGCAATTTGTATTTATTTTATGCGCGTAATTATTTTAAAACAATTAAATGTACAATCATAAAATGAACTAAAAAAAAACACACTATTGCAAGGCACGCATCATTTAAGCAAATACAGGATGACAACTTTTTTGTTTTTTCTATTTTTTTCTATTTTTTTTTTTTTGCCCATCTGTATTAAAAATCACCGCGTTAGTATGGGGAAATGAAGGAGAACGTTTTTAAATTAAAAGAGAAATAATATCGTTAAACTGCATCTGAAAACTAATACTACCGATAACAGAAAACGTTTCCAAAACTGTAATAACATTCATTAATTGGATGTAACATTTTACGACGATCACGAAGATTCATAATTAATTATTGAAAATGTACATAGACAACTACACCTACTTACCTCTTTAAATAATTCCAAGAACTTTCATTATGAGGTGCCGTATTAATAGCAAAAATGGTAAAAGCTATTTCCTTTTCAACGACTTCTGGTGTAAAACCGGTTGTTTTAGAAATAACGAAATGCCTATACGTCCATACAGAATTGTTCCGAATGTCCCTTTTTAAGAAATCATCTGTAAAGTCCAACTCTTTGTCAAATAATCTGCAATATGTAATAATAGAACACGACATAGTTTAGAACAACGCACAACGCGAATGAAACTTTAAAATTAAATTAATAGATTTTTATAAAATCATTACTGGAATTTTTCGACAGCCCAATGCCGATGTTGCCAAACGTGATAATTTTTAGGATCTTCATTCAATATTTCTTCGGTGATAACTAATTCTTGATCGCCTTTACCAAGCAACTCAACTATTTCTCTTCTATGTTGCCTTCGGATAAATATTTAGAAAAACAAATGAAATTAACTAAATTAAGGTAAACTGACGAATAATATAATAGTAGAAACATAAAGAGTTTTCAAAAGTACTCCTTTTTCGTTAACTTACCATACTTGATAACTTTTCGAGCATTTCTTGATAACGCTGCCGGTAAATGTTAACTCTCGATTAGGATCTTTCTTTAAAGATCGAATTATTCGCCTTCTGAAATGAACATATTCCCCGATCGTATAAATTACAAATTAAAATTACTAGGCGAATTAATATACAATTTTTTAGTGCGTCGATTTTACCAGTAGTATAGTACTGCGTCGTTTAATATGAAATAACTAACAATTGTTCTAAAAATATTGAAGGTCAACGACACCGTTTTAACTGCTGCGCTTTCACGTTTGCTCTAATTCTAGATCGTTCAATTTACAATAAGGTATACAATTCAACTTTGTTTCACACCTTCATCAAAAAACAGCTAAGGTAGAAAATACAATTAGACGGATTCCCTCCTTAATAGATAGGAAATTTCCCGCAGAATGCGATGGTTCCATTTTAAAATTCCAACTCCTCCTACTGATTTTCGTTTTTCGAAGGTGGTGGTGGTCAGTAAGTAGCATTTTTCGGTAATGAAAACTTTAGAAGCGTTTTTCTTGAAACAACGTTTTTCAAACTGGCGGAAATAAAAACTAATCAGCCGATTTTTGGTTGAAACTTACAGGATTTTTTCTTAGTAATATATTAACTTCTTTTTCTAACAGTCATAAATGATGATCACGTATCTTCGGCTAATAGAACGTTAATAGAAAATTATAAAGAGAGTACAACCTGAAATTATGTATGACCTTTGTAGATTACGAAGAAGCCTTTGATACAGTGGAAATATGAGCAGTGTTAAATTCATTATACGACTCAGGAATTGATGATTAACATTTCAATATAGTTAGGAATGTGTGTGAATTTGCATCAATGAAGGTAAAATTATGGGAAAATCACCGGAGATATACACACCACCATTGAAGAGGAACGCAAGACAGGGTGATACTCTATATATCGACAAAAAGCTATTTATTGCAACCCTGGAAAGTGTCTTTAGGACATTAAACTGGAATTCAATAGGTATCCATATATATATATATATATATATATATATATATATATATAGAGAGAGAGAGAGAGAGAGAGAGAGAAAAACTAAATCGTTTAAGTTTCACTGATGACGTAGTCCTAATAGGCAATAGTGCGGAAGTAATACATGTAATGTTGACAAAACTGAATGCACATTCCGAAAAGAGATAGGACGAAAGATAAATTTACAAAAAAACGAAGATAATGATGAATGCGACGAAAGACACGACGATAACTGTAAATGGTAAAAAAAAATCGAGCGCGTAAACAGATACGTATACTTAAGACAACAAGTTACTACGGAAAAGAAAAACATCGTGCAATTAGAAATACAAAAAAGGAAAATATCTCTCGCCTGGATGACATTCGGAAAGTTAAGCAACGTCTTCAGAAATAATGCGATATCGCGAATAGTCTGAAAAGTAAACTGTACAATCAGTGTATGTGTTGCCGGTCTTAACATATGCAGCTGAAACACCTAGTCTGGCCGAAGAAGTAGTTAGAAGAATTAGGAAGACTCAAATGGCACAGGAAAGAATCATTCTTAATATCAAACTTATAGACTACAAGACGATTACGCGGATTAGGCAATAAATAAAATGAACGGATGCGGTGCGCAACGGAATTGCCAAGTTAAAGTGGAGTTAGGCATGACATATTGCAAGGCAAGAGACGACAATAGACGGACCAAGAGGTACGTTACAATGGTGGTCGATTGATAGTCGTCGTACGCAAGGAAAGCCCATGACTAGGTGACATGAAGATATTGCGAGATGGACAGGAATTGGTTGGATTCGAGACGCACAGGATAGAATACGTTGGTGTTTGAGCAGTGTCTATAACCAGCAGAAGGTTGATAGACTTGCGATATCGTGAATATTAACTTCGATCTAAACCTAAAAAAGTTTGAATTTTGTTAATAAAAACCTAATATTTATCGCATAAATGAACGAAAAATTTCGGAAAACTAATTATTATTTATTTTTTTTAAACTTAGCCAATTGTCGATTTTTTGTTTCCTTCATTTTTTAGAGGTTTAGCGACAAATTATAATAAATATACCTTATTTTGCTAGACAGTTTCAGATCAAAACCACGACGGCCAGAATCCCCGCCGATTATTTGTAGGATTCTCTTTGCGTTAAAGTCGCCATTTTGTTTAAAAGCAAAAAAAAAAAGAAAAAAAAAAGTGTTTTTGTATACGTCAAGAGTATGTTAATAAACGGGCAAAGTTTCATTATGACCGAATAAAAACTTCGTTATATAAAAAAAAAAAAAAATGTTAAAAAATACGTTTTTTTGACTGCCTTATTTCCCCTCTTAATTAAAAACATATTGCTTCAAAATTTTAATTTAGTTAAATTGTTTTAATTCGTATATTGATTGAACTAAAGCAATAATTTGAAATGAACGAAAGAAAAGTAAAATGAACTATGGGGGCTAATCCAAACTTTCACCAAATTTAACGGATGTGTACTTCATCCGCATAAAAAACAAAAAAAAAAAAAAAAATTGTTTTATAATTGATAATTATTTTTAAAGCCTATCAAAAATATGTCTTCTAGTTACGCTGAATAATAACAGTTTTAATGAAAATTTTACTTTGTCCATCGAAAACCAACAATATTAATATCTCGTGTGACACATTGTGAGCAATTATTTATTATGCTTGTGACAAAAGTTTTACTAAACGGTTTAAAAATTGATGCCAAACACTCGAAACTCACTTAATAATACTCGTGAATACGGCACGCACTTAAAAGAAAACTTAATCGTACTCTACTTCGGTGCATTCGTTTTGCGTCAGTTAATAAATGGTTCTACATATCATAATCTACCTTAAAGCATACCGAGGCGATTGTGACATCTCAAAACACGTAAATGACATAATTTAAAGTGCATAAAACGGTAACTGTCTCTAGCCTAATATACCAAACAGCAACATTGCGTCACCATTTTTCCGATTTATAAACAAAATTTTTAATTATTTAATATTTGTAATACTAATGTGATTTTAAACGCAGACATGATATAATTGTTCAGAAAATATTATTTGTTAATTTTTTTGTATTTATTAACAAATTGAAAATTAATCATTAAGATTATAAAATACAGTTAAATCATCGAATACCATTTATAGTTACACATCTGAAGAAGAGCAGTTTTATGCAATTAAAAGAAATAAAACATCGGTTAAAAACAAAACTAATTCTTAGATACTCAACAAAACTGCTGAAACATTTTAAATTATAATGTGTATATTCACGGGTTCGAGACTGTCTCGCTCCAGATCCGAATCTCTATCAGGTCTATACCTAATCTGAAGTAATTGGGTACCAGAGAAATCTGGGAAAGTAAAGATGGCAGAACGAAAGGAACTTTCCTACTCTCCTTAGTGTGCCGTTGGGCTTCGTACCATTATGGAAAGCTTAACTTCACAATCCATGATACCTTATTGAGGATATGGGACTTACTTTACTTTACACACACACATATATATGTATATATTTCAAAATTTTGCAAAAAGTATGCGGTTTAAGTTTTTACATTATAATCTGAGTTATGTAAAAAAATCTTTAATTTTTTAAATAAATTTCAAAGTTTTAAATTACAGCATAATAATTTTAACAACAAATTAAATTTAACATTATAGTTCTAATTTTTATTAAATTAATAATTAATTATCTATTTGATAAAACCTACTTTACCATTAGTGGTGGGAATAATTCTATTTGAAGTATTGCCATACAGTTTTTTTGTAACATATTATGAAAACTGAGCCAAAACATTTGATTGTTTCAAATTATAATTGAAAAATATTGACATTTCTATAAACTACTTTAGCGAGAAATCCTCAAATACTTTTAATAATAAATAAATCTGGAGATTGTGCATTTAAATCTAATAGTAGTACAAAGTATATTTCTATGAGACAAAATGAAAATGAAACTTTAAGATATTACAAAAGCGTGAAAATAGACCAACGAGATTTAGAAAAAAAAAGTAAAAGGAATTCATAAAAATTAATTAAATCTGAAATATAAAAGAATGCAATAACGAATGTGTAAAACTGCATTATTTTTTCTTCTCTAAATGACACTAGAGTGTTTCAAAAAAGTCGATTCCGATGACACAAATTAAAAGAAAATATTTTTTTAAAGAGAAACAAAATGAACATGTGGTATTGAACAAAAAAAAAAAAAAAGAACTGTTACATCAGTTACACATTATAATTCCGTACGTGTAATAATTTACGGAACCGAACTAGTCATTCTGACATTAAAAAGTCACAGCATAAGCAATGGACATGAATTAATTCATTTTGCCACTAGCTATCTAAGTAATAATCAATCAGAAAATGAATTAATCAGCGAGAATAATTCATGTTGTTTTAAAATTTTTTATTGAAAATGAAACAATTTTAAATATTAAATAATTTCAACTAATTTTAAATTACAAAACGGTTCACAATTTCAAACATTTTTAAATAATTTTAAACTGTTTTGCATGCACCTACTAGGATCTAATCGAACTTAATGCTTTGAAAGCTTTACTTCGCAATTAATTGTAAAAACTGCAAACAACTTCATATTTTAAATAAATTTAAATTGTAAACAACTTTAAATTTCTTAAAACATTGATTAATTACCTAAAATAAATTATATTTTACATTTTTATTTGATTTTTTGGGTAAGATACAAATTAAAACTATCGCATTCGTTCGCAAACTAAATTGAAAACAAACTAAAAAACAATAACGGCGTTATTATCAACATGAACTAAAGGATAAAAATCGAACCGGAGTTAACGTTATAGTACTTTACCAAATTTTCTATACAATTTTGATAATCAGATTTAAAATAAAACGAAACGTTTAATCAGTTTACATCAATCATTTTATTTATGTCTTTCTCAATTTCCTGCAAAACACATTAAACCGCTGTGTTAAAGCAGCGATGAATTAATGCTTTTAATTAATCCATTATATCTTGATAGTTATAGTGTAATTATTTTACTTTAAATAGTATCAGAGTAATTAAAGAGTAAGACTACGATACACTGTGGCCACTTTTTTTTCAAAAAAAAAAAATCTGTTTTTCCCTGACGTAAAATTATAAACACAACCACAACTCCGTATTTAATTTCTACATATTTCGCAAAGTGATTATTGTACACTAATCAAAGGATATACAATTTTTATACTGTACGAAAAAAAAAACAAACATATTTTGTAATTTGTTTCAAAACGTATTCAAAACTCTTATAACGTATTACAAATTTTTTTTACAAACTCGTATACTTTAAAGGAAATTATAAGAAATAATTAGTAAGTCATATTAGAATGTCTCATAATGATACTTTATATGGTTCAAATGACGTCAATTGTACATTATGAGATACCATGATTGCATTCCTAAAACATACCATTAAAAGCAAGACATTTTCGCAAAATGTTTAAATCAATATCAAACATACCTATAACACCAAACTGTATAATTTGCCGGGTTCTCGAATATACAATCCGCAGTCAACTCTAAAGCATGGTCGGACAATACATCTTCAGCCATGGCACCACGAACATAATCGAACATATCGTTATCTATAAAACCATTCAAAATTTATAATTTCTACATTTAACACGCGATTTTGGTTTTATACATAAATCCTTGTCATACATCTACAATAAACGAATTATATCCATTTCGGACAAATTTCTATTAACTTACTAGCAGTATATTCGACGTACGTTTCATCATTTTTACAATAGACGATTTTTCGCATTTACAGTTGAGAAATTTAAACGAGACATCGATATCATTTTTGAAAGTATACAATGTGAAAAACACATAGCTGCTGATTCAAGTTTAACGAACAAGTTGATTAAAATTTAAAAATTCGGTTTAAGTTACACTGCAAGTTGTAAAAACGGTAATAAAAAAATATTCTAACATTAACTTAGATGAACTATGAAATTACATATCGATGATTTATATTTTTATAATGAATGTTATCGAGACCAACAGGTTATCCAATAGATCAATAATAATTTAACTATCGCATTAGGTAAAAAATATATTTAACTATATTATTAACATACATCTTTCGTTACTTTCCACCGGAACAACCACATCCGCGCTATGTTTTAATTTTATAGGTTTTACATTCGCCCATTCCGGACGATCCCTATATAACAATGGTGCACAATCTGAATCAGAACTACTTGAACTCATTTTACTTAGAAAAAAAAAAAAAAAAAAAAAAAAAAAATATTTTACAAAACTTTGTAAAGAATAATAATCAACTTGCAAAAACAACACCAATCACTAGTGCCGCTTGAAAAATAAAACGCCCGATATACAATTACAAATGGCTTTCTGACGTCAGTGATATTGTGATAGTGCAACATAAAATAGTTTGGTAAATACAAAAACTTCGAGTTCAACAAAGTGACCTAATGAGTCTTTTAAATTCCTTGTATTTATACTATATTTGTTATAATAAAAAAATTGGAAGCTAAATTAGCGCAAAATAATACTCGGCTTATTCTGAATAAGTATTAGTTTAATTTGTTAATTTGTGTTTTAAATTTTATCAAATGCAGAAAATAATTAATACACAGTTTCCATATTTTAAAGTTACCTCATTGAATGCATTGCCTTTTAAGAGTAGAACATTAAAAATTGAAATAAGTATTAATTATGAAATAAATCTACAAACTTGGATAATTAACACAACTTGCGTTCGACAATTAAAATAATTATCCGTATAATATATGTAACTCATAAATTTAAATCTTCATATTTGCAAAATTTTAAGCTCAAACTTTTAGAAATCAAAGAGTAATTAAATTTCAAACATATTTAAACAATGAAAATATAATATGTCAATAACAAAAATAAAATAAATGTTTAATTAAAGAAACAAAATGTAATGAATGTTTTCAAGATCTCTAGATTATAAACAAGAATGTTGAATATGTTGACCAAAAATTTAAAAAACCTTAAAATAATAAATGAAAATGCTAAAAAATAGATAAAATTCTGATACGGTTAATATCTGTGCTCTACTAAAATATACTATAAATAAAATAAGCAAAATTTACATTTCTAAACATTACAATTCTTAATACTATTGTTATAAAATATACTTTTTTTCAATATTCTGATGTTTTTTTTTTTTTTTTGTGGCACTAATTTACTATTATAATTCATCTATTTGTTTGTCTGGTATATTACATTCATTGAAAATATTTTGTATGTTATTTTGTTCATTACATCTAATGTAGTTATTTGAATCTGTAATATATTTAAAATGTTCAAACCCTGACAGAAACTATACATTATACAAAAATTTGGCGTATAATATCTGTTGTTAAATTTCTCTCTAATTGTTGTAAAAAATGTTTATTAATTCCGTTTTAGTCCAAACAGATCTGCTCAATTTTTTTTTTTGTATATTATTTAAATATAATATATTTATGTATCCACTTCCATGGGCGTCGCCAGGGGGGCAGGGCGGGGGAGCTGCCCCCCCTGGAGCTTTGAAACTTTTTAATCAACTGGCCATAATGAGTATTCATAGGCGCGTAATCATGAATAATTTGCCAGAAACCCACGAAAATTATGTTTTAATTAAGATTTTATTCTTGTTCAATAAAATATTAAGCCTTTACAACTTATAAATTTTATTTTTTCTATAACTCATATCCTTTTTCTATCATCTTGTCCCCCCTGGCGGCTGGCGACGCCCTTGTCCACTTTTGGTTTGTTTTTAATTGCGGGTATAATTATGTTTTTCAATTTTCAAATCTAATGGTACTGTTCCCAGTACTATTAGTCAGAGATGAATCCAGGGGTGGTTTTGGGGGAGCACCCCCCCCCCCCCCCCCAAAGATCGCAATACAAGCTATTTAAGAATGCAGCAATTTCATAGGAAATAAAATTCTTTTTATTCGCTTTATTTACAGTTACGTCAAAAGTTGCTGCCAAAACATTTCGAAA
Source organism: Icerya purchasi (assembly GCA_039619475.1). Taxonomy (NCBI): domain Eukaryota; kingdom Metazoa; phylum Arthropoda; class Insecta; order Hemiptera; family Monophlebidae; genus Icerya; species Icerya purchasi. The sequence goes on from CM077115.1 coordinate 149,531,153, forward strand.
TAGTTCAATTAATCGTATATTTTTAAATTTCAAAGTTACGAGATTTATTTTTGACGGAAAAGTGAAACTCCATAAAATCAGGATAAAAAAAAAAATGATCTTTTAAAATTTGACTTTGACGTTTGCTTGCTATTCCATGAAAAAACTGATATGCTTTCATTGCAAATGTGCGAAAGATGTAAAATACTGACGAGCTGATAAAAATATTAACTGCAGTTAGTATTTTTTATCAGCGTAAACGGGAACTATCACGGTTCACGTCGATTCACTTATCATTAATAATATCAATAAATTGTTTATTTCTTTTCAGTTTTCATTTATTCTTTTTTTTTTTTTAAAGCGACATGATCTGTAGACAACTTCATTTTGGTGTCTGTTGCGTTTTTCATGTTTTTTATTTCCAACAAGAGTATATTTAAAATAGCTTTAACCACGGCGTATTCGTTTATTATAAAAAGATAAGGAACCCGTTAGAATGTTTTTACACAATATGTGTTCTTTAATGCTACAATTAGAATTAATAATTTTAAAATAAATTAAGAAAACATGGTTGTTTATGATCAGTTATTTTACTTGAAATTTATCATTCACACTTGCTTTTTCATTATTTTCAATTACATAATAAATCATTTTTTACATATTTGGTTTTATTCAGGAATATCCCAAAAAAATTTTCTCAGTAAAAATATAAAAAAAATATGGTTGTCTGTAAACTTTTTCCCAATTAAATGTTATGTATCTTTCATTAGTTGGCATTATTCCTATATCAGCTGGTTGGTGGCCATTTGGCTTGATAGTTAAATGAAGCCGGCCATAAAAAAAAAAAAAAAAATGTCCAAATCACCGCAACAAAATTTGTACATAGATATTTCACAGAAAATAATCGCTCTTATAACTATAGATATACAAAGTGGTATAATTAAATGAAAAATAGATGCAAACATGTATGTAAAACGACGCGAATAAACTGAGTAAATATTAAAAATGTTAATTGAACTTCATTCTATCATATCTTAGTTTTTGAAACTTAATAAATTTTCCAATGTTCAATCTGAGGGAATATATAAACATTTCAATGGCCCCTGTATTGTCGCATAAATCGCACAGTAGCTGTGCTTTCACGCACTTTGCAAGGTCGCATTTACGCATAGGCTAGATAGGCTGCAGCCTATGGGCCCGCACCACAAAAAAAAAAAAATTCAAATATTTTAATTTTGAATAAATTAAACTGAAAATGTCTTTCTTTTAATACGTGGGCCTTCTTCTAATCATAAAATACATCGTCTCAGTTATATTTTCTGTGGGCTATTTCGGCTGAACTCTGCAGTTGACAGTTGATATGAGTTGAGTCAACATTCAAGAATCTCGATCGCTAGGGACGTAGCGAATGGCTATGGTGTGGAAGGGCGGAAGGCTCTGATGAGTCGAACGCTGTCTAAAAATGGGGCGTTCATGGCGCTGTTTTTCATCTAGCAATGGACATGTCTATTGCTATGTGTGTAAACTTTTCTCCCGAACACGCTTACAGTTTACACATGGTTGTTATTGTGATTGGAAAAATGCTGTTATACGTCTGGTTGAACACGAAACATCTAAAAACCACCTGAATGCTGTCATTGATTTTTCAGGACGCTCTAAAGAAGTGGGGCGTATTGATGAAGAACTGACACGGCAAGCAGAAGATATAGCAAAATACTGGCGAGAAGTTCTCAGGGGATTGATAAGTCTGATAGTTTTTATCAGTGAAAGAGGTCTAGCATTCAGAGGGGAAAATCAGACCCTCGGGTCACTGAGAAACGGGAACTACCTAAGCACAATATGACGACTTTTTAAGCAATCACATAAAAAACCACGGAAACCGTGGAAATGGTTACACTAACTACCTATCATCGATAATTTGCGACGAAGTTATGCAACTAATTGACAAACAAGTTTTCAATGAAGTTATCCCTCGAATCAAGAAGTCAAAGTACTATTCAATATCAGTAGACTCACCAGATGAAGGTCATGTTGATCAGCTTACTGTTATATTCAGATATCTAGAGGAACACATCCCGGTTGAAAGATTTGTAACATTCATGTCAAACCAGGAGCACAAAGCTATATGTTTCAAGGTTTGAACAAGGTTTTGAAAGAGAATGACATAGACATTAAAAACTACAGTGATCAGTTATATGATAATGCTTCTGCAATGAGCGGGAAGTACAATGGCCTTCAAGCGCTGGTACTAGAAGAAAATTATTTAGCAGTACGGGTTCCTTGCGCCGGGCACTTACTCAATCTTGTAGTGCAGACTGCTGCCTAGTGCTGTCTCAGTGCTGTAAGATTTTTTGACTTTTTGGAGGAATTTTATGTATATTTTACAGCCTCAATTAATAGATATAAAATTGTAACCGATTGCTTGAAAAAAGCAGAAACTGACAAACGCATTCTCGTACCAAAAAAAGGACAACAACAACACGTTGACATGCCGAGTAGATGCTACTAAAGCTCTCTTGCGAGACTATAAGGAAATAAAAAATGCACTTTTTGAAATTTCAGAGGACAAAGAAGATTCAGGAAAATCATGTGTTACTGCTCTAAATTTGCATAACAAAATGTCAGTGATGGAAACGAGGCTCTACACAGTATTTTGGGATGATATCTTGGGACAAGTAAACAAAACTAGTGAAACTCTGCAGAACCCTAGATTGGATGTGAACACAGCCGCCTCAGCACTGACATCGTTAACAATCTTCATCGGAACAAAACGGGATAGCTTTAAAGAATATAAGGTAAAAGCTTCTGAGTTAGCTGATTGCACTGTGTATGAGAGTGAAGCACAGTGCAAGCGCAAAAGAAACGTGCGTTTGGCACCTCTTGACTGTTTCCAAGCCCCAGAAGTTGAACTCACCCCATCAGAAAAATTTCGAACCCACAATTTCCTTCCTGTAATAGATCAATTTGGATCTTCATTGCGGCAGAGGTTCGAGGCATACAAAGTAGTTGATACCCGTTTTGGGTTTCTCAACAAGTTGGATACGCTTACCGATGAAGAGGTAATTGCAGCAGCTCAAAACTTAGTAGAAACATATAACAATGACTTAGACGATCAATTGGGAAATGAACTGATTCAGTTTAAGGCTTTTTCCTAGAAGTTTTAAGTAGACGATGAGAAAAATGAAAAAGAAATTAGTCAGGAGAGGTGGATATATAAACTCCTCCTAGAAAATAAAGTCAAAGAGATTGTTTTCCTAATATCGAGGTCGCTCTAGCAATGTACTTGTCACTTATGATCACAAACAGCAGTGGAGAAAGAACATTTTCAAAATTGAAGTTGATCAAAAACAGGCTTCGAACCTCCATGTTAGAAGACAGGCTCAACCTTTTGGCTTTGCTCAGCATTGAAAGTGATATTTTAAGACAACTAAGTTATGAAGATTTTATAAGTAGCTTCGTTAGTTTGAAGTGTAGGCGCAAACTAGTCACTGAGCCATTTCCAAATTATATGTAGTATTTAACAGTAAATGTGTACACACAGCTGTTTTAAAAAAATTTTGGTAAATGAGGTTTGAAATAACGTATAAGTCTACTGTACTAAATTTTTTATCAATGCATTTCTATACATTTTATTTTAAATCATTTAACATTTCACTTACCTTTTAAGTCTGATTGTTTAACAAAGTACTATATTTGAATTAAATATAAGTAAAATTTGCTATTTGTTGCATTCCATTTTTATGTATTTTTTGCATTTGCCTAACATGTTTACTTCAAATTACAATATGTTATTTTAAAAATTGAAGTACTTCTTTTGTGTATTTGGCAACATAGACAGAAAGACATCGACATTAATCTTAACTTTATGTTCATTTTCGAATATAATTGGTCATAGCAATGTTAATAAATCGTGTTGAATACCTTAATGATTTTCAATTCTTTTCATTTTTATCTCATCAATTCATTAAATTCTAAATACTGTGTAGTAAAATTTTCTATAATCAATTTAAATGATTTTTTTTAGGTTTTTAGTTAGAAAATTGCACTAAAATACGATTTTTGCAAGGTAAATTTTCAAAATATTTCCGGGGGAGGGCCCTCGAGCTCCCTATTTTAATAAGGGGTATTTTATACCCACCGATAGGGCCCGCACCACAAGTTCAGCCTAGGGGCCTACAGACCCTAAATTTGGCCCTGGCACTTTGTTGTACTCCTACATACTTTTTCGTTTTTATTCTATGATATTAGTTCTTCTTCTTTTTATTATGATTATAACTATTATGATTATTAGTATTATCTGTACCATTTTCGTTTCGCTATCGCTGCCTTATTTCTATCTCTAATTCCGATAATCTTTATATTTTTTATTCGTGTTCTTTTACTTAACGTTGTCTGCTGATTAGATATTTTACTCCGAACCGAAGTGCATTTTCCTGTCGCTGTTTTACGTCTGTCATCCCTTAACCTCTGCCTATTGCATTTCTATCCCCTATTTACTCGATCCATGTGTCCAATGATGTTTCTCGCGAGCAGCCGTGTTGTTATTCTCAAAGGTCTTTTTTTCCATTCGTCGATAAGCGAACCAATTAGTGTAGTCCTCATTTCTGCAACATGATTATCTTCTGTTTTTCATATTTCTGTTTTGTTTATTTTCTTTCGTTAATCATCCACCTTATACAACTATCTTAAGCGGCCTGCTCCCGATAACTTTGCTGGAATAGCGAAATCGAATTCGTGTTTTTTCCTAAAATCAGTCTAGTCTGTATCTCCGTTTTATTCGGTTCCAGTCCTCTCGGTTTTCATCGATCTTCGGAGTTTTTTCTGCTACGTTCGGCAGTTCAAAGTCATTCTCGTCAATCGAGTCGTTAACTGGCTAATATTTTTAGACTCGTCTCGTAACACGTAGTTGTAATTACTTTATTTAATAATAAATAAAGAGCTACGGACCATTCTTGGGCCGATAGCGAAATAAAAAGAGATTATTCAGAAAGTCAATCTTTTTGTTCTTTTATTCGTTTACGTTCGACCGGGAGTGGTCACAACGACTTGAAGCACTAGAGAAAGATAGTTCTTATTTGCATATTTTTTAGAAACTTTCATTAAAATACAGGGTGCTGCATGCTTTTCATCCTTTTTTAAAATGTGTCACTTTTTTTCTACTAGATTTTGTTAAAGAGAAATAATAACAGAAAATCGAAAAATAAAACTGCAAGATCCCCCATTGGAGCAATATGTGTATGCTTCTTCTCTTGCAGTTTTATTTCGATTTTCTGTTATTATTTCTCTTTAACAAAATCTAGTAGAAAAAAAGCGGCGCATTTTAAAAATGGAAGTTATGCTGCCGCACCCTGTATAATCGTCTACACTTATATTTTGTAGTCTCAATTCCAACGGAAAATTTTTTGACGCAGTGTTATCATAATTTCACTGTCATCTGTTATTAAATCTGTTTAAACACTCGTCGTTTCTCGCTTACGAACTGAAATATTGACGTTTTGTTTTAAGAAACCTTCTAACCAATCTTTACCAGGCAATTTCTTAGTTTTAACAAATCTATGTGGAATTTTTACAATTTCCACATACTCAAAAGCAAGTTTTCTTAATTGCAGTGGGGTTACATCATAAAACATTTTTGTCAACTGCATTAAACGCTCAGCTATATCAGATTCTTGTTCTTTGGTGAAAACAAATTTTCTTCCTAAACTAGGCGCACTAGTTTTCATAGTTTTTAGCCTTTTCCGCAATGTGCTGAATAGTAATTTGCGATTCTTGGCAGCTTTCCTTATAGATATTCCATTTTGACATCGTTAATAGCAGTTGTTAAGTCATGCGCAGTCGACTGAACTCGTTCTGTTGTCCTTTTATAATTTCTAGGCATCTGTTACATTAAAGTCAAACACTTCGTTTTAATAACTGAGAAAATTTAGATGGATTCCAACAAAACTCATACAAATTTATTATACCAAATTATTTTAATAATTTTCCGACATGTAATAATTTACTGTATTATATAAAATTGTCGTATAAAATTTTTATTGAATAAATGTTAAAAACTGTCCAAAAAAAATAATTAAAATAAATAATTGGGTAATGTCGATCATAATCGGGAAATATCAGTCATTTTGACCACACCATTACCGCCCGAAACGTATTCAAATTTAATTTTATGTACTCATTTTTTGTTTTATGAATTTTTATTTACACAATGATTAATTTATGTGAACTAAAGACTCTTACCTTCACTGAAATGAAACAACTCTTGAATATGATGAAAAATGAAAAATCCGGAGCTTTTTCCTCGTTGCAGAAAAAATTACTTAAAAAACACGTGTTACAAACGTTACCTCGCTACACGATAAAGAAACACATTGTGGCGCTAATAATAATTCTTGGATTATTTGCTGGGCTAGTAGTAAGATAGCAGCACCTGTTAGGTTCCTTCTGAAGGCTTCTTCTTTTTCCAACTTCTGCGATGATCCTGTAATATTTCTTATTCTATATACATCTATTATTCTAAATTTGATTACTGCAGCTTCCTTCACAATATAGCAGCCCTTCAGTCTCTCCTCTTTAAATTAGGCGTGGTCTCCAAAATGCAGCCCTTCGTTTGTTTTTTGACATTTTAAATCAGGTTTATTCCTACAATACTCGTTGAACCCAATGCTCCCCTATGTTCACAGATCTCTTACCCAGCTTGTTGTTTTCTTATTAAGTGTCTTCCTGTTTCATCGAATAATCTTATCCATTCGTAGCATTTCCTTGTCACAAGATTGACATTTTACCATCAACAAAATCCTTATTCTTTGTCACACTTCTGCCTCGCCTAATTAAATTCTTTGATAATCTCCTGTTTTTCAATTTCCAATTTACGAACATTATACGTTCTTCCAAACTCGTTTCTTTTATCTCCCAGTATGAAATCATTTCCTTTTTCCTCAGTAATTAATGAATTTAATCACTTAGTAATATATATTTATCCTAATCGTACCCTTGTATGGGTCAAAGATGGCACATGGAGTGGACACATCTGTCTATATTCCTGTGCTTAATCGTCGTTTTACTCGAACTACCTTCATTTTGTTCTATTTATTAAGCAGAAACATTGGTGCTATTACAAACCATTGAATTCATCACTTTGGTTTCTAACCTGAAATTGCTCCTTTGGATTTCTGATTGTAAAAGTGCTCTCTTCACACTGCTCAAAAATAACAAATCCAAATAGTGCTATGCAGAATAAAACATAAAATAGAGAATGAATTAAGCGAAGAGCAATATGGTTTTGGATTAGGAAGAATAACCATAGAAGTCATTCTAGGGCTCCACATGGTGATTGAAAAAAAGGTTAAAAGTAAATTAGTGAAAGTATTTGATAAATGTGACTGGAATATTCTAAATTAAACTTTAACAAGAGTAAACATTGATCTTAAGGACAGAAGAATAATAAAAGTTCAATAATCACGAGTAGAACTCAGAAACAGAAGCAAAAGTCAGAAAAGGAGTGAAGGATGTAGTCTATCACCGCTGCTTTTTATATACATATATATTAATTACAACGTAATTCTTAGGCTACCCCCCAATCGAAAAAGTGTCCCAATTTTATGCAACGTTTGTTATATTTTATAGAATTTTTGTAATTGTTATTTTACAAATGTCACAATATTATGTAACGAAATATGTAACGAAAAATATAACGAAAAAATGAATTAATTTTATATAATGAAAGTTAAATGTTAGGATAGGATTTTTGTGATTATGTTATTCTTTTTTGTGTTGATGCCAGTAAGAATTACGTTGTAAATTTTGATCATTTTATACAAAGTATAGAAGAGAAAGAGACAGAAATGAAAGCAAGACCAAAATGGCCGAGTTTATATATATATATATATATATATATATATATATATATATATATATATATATATATATACACACATATAAAACAAGCGTTTAAACATTGGACAAAAATTGTAATAGTAGAATCAATATAGGTTGAATAAAGATAAAATCCTTTCGATTTATCGATGACACAGCTGTAATAGCAGGAAGTGAAAAAACCTTGTCGGATGCATTGATTAATCTAAGCTTGATTCTTAAACGCTATAACATGACAATAAATAAGAAGAAAATTGTGGTAATGAAATGCAGCAAAGTAAAAAATAATAAAGAAATAAAATTAAAATTACACAACGAAATGCTACAACATGTAAAAAAACACAGATACCTTGAAGGACGATTAGTTTCCCACGAATTATTAAACATAGCCGGAAAGATATAAAGTATTAACTGATGAAAATCCTTCTATAAATTATCTTTCTGCAATCTATGCTTTTAGTATTTATTTCTTGCTCTAGTTGTACTATAGTATTTAAGTTTTCTAAACCACCTTCTCTTCAACCAGAAACACCGGTAAGCGAATATAGAGCCACTTTCTGGTTTCTTGCACATGATAAAAGAAGAAGGAGGCATCAGTTGACAAGGTGAAGAGACGATTTTAATAATTTTTTATTGAACAAAAATTTTCAAAGAGTAGCCATAGATAGGATTGAATGGGAGAGATTACAGGGGAAGAAACCTTTGCTCATCATGGGCCGAGGAAATTTAATATTTAGTTTTTTCTATATCAAATTTATACTATTCATGTTTGTTATATAGTTTAAGAATTTCCTCAATAAAGGTTTATTATTATTATTATTATTATTATTAAACCATCGTCGTGCGATTATTTTTATTTGCCGTCTTTGAATTGGGCACAGTTGGATTCGTGTTTCACTATATTGTTTCCCTACTGTGTTTTTCTCTGTTTGTCCCTTTTGCTAGAATAACGCTATCTTGTGCAACATTAATCATGTTTTTTGGTGTGCTCCTTCTTCTCATTCAGGAGAACAGCGTTCAGAGTCTATTACGCACCCTTTATTCTATCTTCTTACTCATCAGCAATTATTCCAGTTGTAGCCAAATACATTTTTTCAGTACTGTCACGTTAAGATTTAGTTTCATTCGTTAGTACTTCTTCTCCGCAATGCTTCTAATCTCCATAATTTTTATGAAGTTTTCAGAATTTACTAGATATTTTTCATCCCGTGGAAAATTGGTTTTCATATATTCCATTGTTTCTTTTTCTTGAAATAATTTTTGTTTTTTTCCTTCTTATTCATTTTTGATTTTCATTAAATACTAATTTTTCTGTTGCTTTTGATTTGCTGTCTCCTTTTTTTGTTATTTCTTCAATTGGAGTTTTCTATTTTTCTACTTATTTTTCTTTTCTTGATCTTGTATTGATATCGTTTCCTAATGTGGTTGACAGATTTTTTAAAATAATTTTCATTTAATTTCTCTTTGTACTGTATTTTTCTGCTGTACTACTATGAAGTTCATTATTTTCTATGTCATTTGTCCCTTAAAATGTATGCAATTTGTCGCGCTCTGACAAATGGGACATGTTATTGTTAGACAGGTATATTTCGTGATATTCTTACTACTGTTAATTGCTGAAATGTTAATATTATTATCTACAAATATGTACAGTCTGTTTCATAGGGGCGTGTACGGCGAAACTTAAAAATCTCTTACGAAACAAACTGTATATGAACTCCTTGAAACTGTGTACCTACGCAGGATCACTTCTTATATTCGTGTACTTTAGTAATGATATTAGTTTAATGTTTCTTGATTTTTATACAAACAAAACCAACAGTTGTGTATTGTATTTAAAAATGGAAAAACAAAAATCATTTCGTCCGTTTTTGAATTATTTTGGAAAAATTCACATTTTCACATAATATAATTAATAAAATCAGTAGTAGAGCCAATGCGATCTTTCATTGAAAATCATTATAATTTCGGCCTTAAAAATATAATTCGGCAAGTCGAGAAGAAAAGTAAAATACAAAAAGGTTAATTAATAACATTTATTAAGATTTCGAAAACACTTACACTAAAATGTACCTATTATTAAACGAGACGACAAAAGTAGTACAAAAAATAAGTTAAGAAACAGTTCATTTATACAAAAATATGAAAAAAAGAAAGAAACAAAAACAACATAAATAATTATTCATTACGTTAGAATAAACGAGTCTTAATCAAAGAATTTTGATATGTTATTTGAAAAAAAAAAAAAAGATACAATAAATGTAATTAATTTAAAATATTTCAACATGATTATCGCCAATTTATTCCACGCCTTTTCTATTACTGCATATATATATATATATATATATATGAAAGAAGAAAAAAAACCATTGCGGCTAGCTTAATGATATAAAAAAAGTTAGTCATCGGAACTGTTACAATAAACTGACATCTTTGTTCCGAATTCTGACAGAAACTTAAAATATTATTAGCAATAGTAGTAGTAATAACTGAAATAATAAAAAATTACGGTAAAAATGAAGAATGACGTAATTTAATATTGTGGCGACGGCAGTAGATGAACAGTATATATATATATATATATATATATATATATATATATATATATATATATATATATATATATATATATAAAATAGGAACAACATTTTTACGCTAGCGTTTTCTCGGCATGTGACTAGAAGAAACAGCGTCGTCATTGTTTTTATTACGTTCCTTACGACTTTAAAGCAACCGAAGACGTACAGTTTTGTAATGTCGTCTGCTTCTCTTCTCCGTTGATCTTGATATCTTCTAAAATCTGTAATCATAAACGATACTTCGTGTTATTTTCATCTGCTATTACTCACCACTGTTAGTCATAAATAACGATATCCGCGACAGACAGTCCCTCGTTACAGTCCCCGACAGTATAAAGAGGTTTTCGAAATGAATCGAATCGTTTAAAGTTATTTTTACAAATATAAAATAAATAAATTTCTTAATAACAAACAAAATTGAGTAAAAATAAATTTACTTCAATAAATTTAAACATCTCAATTTAAAGGTGCGTTTTGGAGCACTAACAGCACACATAGTATATTCTCAATTACAAAACTAAAAACGCATTACGTACTTCACGGTATTGTATATTGTTAGCTGAAGATATAGTCCGAAAACGTTTCTTTAAATTGAACTATTTACTATTTTAATTAATTAAAGTTAATTTATATTTATAAACTTTAGCAAAAGCAGGTTATGGATATATCTACGTTTAATGTTAGATTACGTTTATTCATTTTATTTTTCGTTATTTAATTAGCCGAAAGAGATAAACAAGTGTCTTTTCGTTGTTTTTTTCTTCTTTTTTTGGGGGGTGTTAAAATCTCAGATCCACCGGTAATAATACTATATCCGAAAAAATTTATTGCCAAAAACATCAATGAATTCTCTCCGCATGCTGCTAAACGGGACCATTCCATCAATTTTTCAGAATTATTCGTAAGCAATTTCTTATTTTTCCTACTCTTTAAATTCTTTCGAGAATAACCGTTACACATCCACTTCTTCCTTTCTTCTTTTACTACTTTTTCCTGCTGTCCGCTTCGGTTAAAATTTTTAATCTTACCTTTTACTTTTCTCTGGACTTTTGTTGGGCTTTTCATTGTTTTTGCACAGTAACCTCTCCCTCAAAACATCATGCGTTCCTTTTTATTACGTATGTCGATATCGTACTAACTCTGATTAAACATTCTTTTCGCGACTACCAAACATTTTCTATCTTTTGCACTCTCATTATTGTTTCCATTATCACCCTACACGCACAATGCTTGTTTACTACTTTTTCTACACACTTTTTCATTATCCTTTCATCTGAAAAACTAAGCCTATGAAGATTTACATATACTCGTATTTTAGCTAATAATTTCGTTATTTGGAAATTTTCGATGCGATATTAATTCTTGCATTATATTAAAACCGGACAAATGATCATCATGCAAATTAGCACGAATGTTTAAATAAGGACCTCGCAAAATAAAACGATACAATCGTACATAGTTTTTAACATTACAATTAAGAGTAAACATTTCACGTCAGAACGGGTATAATAGCACATTTCCGCTTTTAATACTTAACACTTCTAGTTTGAAGCGGTGAAGTGTGCTTACAATAAAAAAAACAAATCAGTAAACAAAAAATAGTAACGGTTGAGTTCTTTTATTTTTCCATTTTTAAAATTTTATACATATCTATATTTCATAAATTTCATCTTTCCACTATTTCTAGAAACACGGTGCGCCATGGTAGAATTAATAATTCCGAAACATGTCGCATATACATTTTTTAATATACCGATATATAAAATATTATATATATATATGTATATATATGTATTTGTAAATTATACTAAACATAAATATTTTTAAAAAAGAGAAAAAAAATCCTATGGAAGGAGAATTCACTTCCTTTGTTATAGTTTTTTTTGTTTTGGTTTTTTTTTTTTGTTCTGGCGGTGGGCAAAGTAATTTGAAGTATTAATTAATAATTAATTCTCGACTGAAAGGGTTTTTTTATACGGTTAAAGTGAATAAGCCTACGAAAATCTTATCATTGTTTATATATTTTAAGCCAATTCAATTTCAAGTGTCATTTTTTCATTTTTTCGGTCCAGTTCTTATTTTCTATAAATTTCTACCTTCCATGGCCCGTACAGGCTGAATTCATTTCATTTTTCTGTTTGTTTTCACTCACGCGCTGCTATGGATAATTAAATTTCTACTGAGGGTGAGCGAAGATACACGAAATCAGGCGGTACGCCGACATCATGCAACTCTTCATAACCGTGATATCTAAATTTACGTACTAATTCGAATTTAAATGCCATTCGCCGTGTACACCCGGCGAAGTCAGTGAAGCCGTTGTTAATGTCGTGAATAGGAAAGAGGCTGCATATAGAAGCGAATTCCGTGTAATTCGCGGTAACGAAATGAGATTTCCGCGAATTATTATACACATTTATATTTTAAAGGATACAGAAAAAAAAACATAATTACGTATTATTATTTATCTGATCGCTTACCGTAATAAGCTGTTCCATTCCGAAAAGAAAGCCTTCTTCGTGATTGCCTGGAGACCAGGGAAGTCTGTGCGTCAAAATGGTATTCGGAGGTGCAGGCCTAGTCTTGGCGAAATCGATTAACCAAGCGCCAAGCTTCGTGTCGTCATAAACAACGAAAATACTACTTCCGACGATTTCGTGTGTTTTAAAATAGTACGATTGTTCCAGCTTTGTATAGATTTCCTTCAGTCGGGCTATTAGCCGTTGTCTAACATCTTCTCGATTACCGAAGAACAGCAAAAGCGTTTGCGATACGTCCTCGCGGCTTTTCACCTTTTGCAGATCAGTTACCGGTTTCGAACCTCTAAACTGAATAAATATCGAAAAAAATTAACACAATTTAATAACGCGGATGATTATTATAATAACCCACTCAAACCCGGACTATATTACAAAAAAACAAATCGGTATCGTAGCACCACAACGCAGCTACACTGCCTAAAAACCGTGTTTATACATAATATATCTACACAGAAACACACAATATATATATATATATATATATATATATATATATATATATATATATATTATAGTATCATTTTGAATTTAACGACGAAGCGAAAATTAATTAAAAATATTTATGGGTAAAAATCAGCATCTATCTCAATATTGGTCTAACATTTTAAAAAATTTCTATTTTATTCGTTTTTTTTTTTTTTTTTAAAACCAATAAATCGATCTAAATCGTATTTAACGGACTTTAATAAACGCCCCCATCTGCTGTGCCATATGATAATAAATATTCTCGCGTTAGTCATGACGAGTGGTATTACGAAAATTCCTTAAAAGTAATTTATCACGCGTTCCAACGGCAAAAAACGACGACTTCAATTAAATAGGACCGAAAATATATTAAAAAACACGAAGAGAGCCGATTTGAAATTTCCCGGCCGGGCACGTAATACATTATTCATGTATTCGCGTTATCGTTAACATTATACGCGAACAACGTGTTTGTTAGCGCTCTTTTGAATAATAAAAACTCAATAGGGACTGCTTTTTTACACGTAGATGTGTAATAATAGCACGATGCTAAGAATTTTCCGTCAAACATGCTACGACAAATGATCGCCGGAGCGACCATTAATAATAACTCGGTACAGAATAATGTGGTCCTACGAATTGAAAGTACATACACATATACCTTCGACGATGGTGTTTTTGAAAATGATAATTTGAATACACTAGATCGTCTGAAATAACTTTTAAACTGTGCCGGGAGGGGGGGGGGTATGTCACGGTGAAAGAGTTACACTGGCTTTTTATTCTTCACGTTACGTTCCAAAAAAATAAATAAATAAATAAAATTAGAGCGCAATAGATTAAATTTTATTACTTTTGGAACAAGTTTTTGTTTCACACCGAATCGGTGTCAAAATTACCACCAGACAAAATTTCTTCCATACCGAAAAGTAATCGAGTATGTTTAGGCTTCTGCTATATTTATCGTTATCGTTATTTCATTATTTGACAGACATGATCTCGTTAATATATTCAACATTTTTATGGTAAAAATGATTGATCTATAATTCCCGTAAGAGCAACAGTGGAGTTGTGAGAAATTGTTCTATAAGCTCTATAAGGCGTTTATTAAGTATGTACATTGTGTAGAGTAGATTTTTTGCTTTAGGGTTTTCTTTTTTAGGTGTTGGAAAAACACGAAGCTACAGTAACATATATAAGAAAGTCTGATTAAGTGTGTGTTATTCATTACTGAATAATTGTAAAAGATAATTCAATTTTATGCAATTTTCACTAAATGCTGAAGTTAATTTCGCCGACTGACTTTTAATCACTGTTTTTTCCGACTAATTCCGTGTACGAAAGGCGATGACGGTAAATCTTTATACGTGTTTAAAGGTAATTTGCATTGTTTTAATCGAATTGGTCAGACACTAAAATTGTCCGAACTAAAACATAATAAATTGACCCTTAAATACTAGTTGGCAATATTATAGTGTATCACTACAATGATACAAACAGCCCTCGTTTACAGGCACAAAAATTTACACGGAAGCTTAAACATACGCACGCATATTAGATACATGCCGCGCGACACTGCCGAATTCCTTCCGCTAGTGTGCAAATGCATATAATACAACCACTCATGAAGAACAAGAGAAATGGAGCGCTGCATTATTTTAAAATGAATTACTGCACTTATTATTATTGTGTTTAATATCTTAATGCGTAACTCTATACAAAAATTACTGGAAAACTTAACTTCTCCTTCAGAGAAGCGGCCCTAATACACACACACACACATACATTTAATGTGGCGAACGTAACTCATTATCTTTGTTTGATAGGGCTGCTAATTTTAGTATCGATAAATTGCACTTCCTTTTATTGTTATCATCATTTTTATTTTTATTATTATTTTCATAATAATTTCAAAACATAGTCTCCCCTATGTAATAATAACATGTGTACGAAGTAGCTATCTCCCTATAAAAACTGTAGGAATTTTTGCATATTATCGAAAGGAATTACTAACTTCCAAATATGAAATTGTGTAATCAGCGTGAAAATCAGAATTGAAAATGTTGATGCACTTTCATTTCTTTTTATAAGGGAATTAAAAAAAAAAAAAAAAAAAAAAAAAACTTTTGAACAAATACGCACGTGTAGGGCCTGCCTACAAAAGTACGTAAATGTAGATTGGCCGCTGCTGCTGCTGGTAGAATTGTATATAACACGTTTGCACACATGAACAGATGGAGTTATTTATTTCCACTCCGGGCATTACATTATGTATTGATGGAAAATTGTGATCTGTTTAGATTTTGAGAACATTTTGAGTAATTTAAAAACCGAAAAAGAGCGATTTGGCTATTTCACAAAAATTAAAATCATAATGGGAGGAAATTGAGTACGATATCAAAAGATAGGTGTCTTAGTTAAACAAAAATGGAGGAATAGATTTGTAATTTTAAAAAAAACAAACAACAATAACAAAAAAACACTTTTTAAAAAACTGACTTCTGATTGCGTCAGTGTAGGTTTATAATGCATCTCTGGTTTATGTAGGAATATTGTGTCTAATAAGTACGTTCAATTTGTTTTAATTTTGAGAGCCAATAAAAAACATTGCGACCCGGTCTGTGAATTTATTACAAGGCTACTAATTGATAAAATACAAAGATAGTATTATAGATGCAAATTTAAATTTACAATACCTTCAACGCTTCTATACGAAATCCTTGATTGCTGGTTGAGCTTTGTTCTGCTCTGAATTGCATGTAGCGTAATTTTGTGACCGCTCGAGCGGCATACTCTTCCGGCGTCGGAGCGTTCGGATCAACAGCTATCATCTGAAAAATGCAAAAAACTATAGAATAACATATTACGTAGGTAACAAAAAAAAACAAAAATAAAGTGCATATTTCTGAGTTGTATCCTATTTTTGGTTTAGTACACTTCATTGACTTATTCCAGTCATATGTACTGTCACATAAAATCGCTGTTAGTTTTGTTTCTCGTCTTCCTTCTCGCATTATGCCCTCTCTATTTTCAACATCCTCTGACTGTGTTTCATAACTGGTGTGCCAACTTCTTCAGCGTAACCAGACGCGTTGTAAGCATCTGATATAATGGTTTATTTTTTCCGATTTCTAATAATATGCTAGAGTAGGGGTCGGCAAACCTTTTTTTTTCCTAGAAAGGTGCCAGATTGTAAAAATTTTAGGTTCGGCGGGTCAAGTAGCAATCGTGAATAGACAAATGGGTAATTTCCTCATAGAACAAAAAAAGCGTAATTTTTTTTATTATGAAGTGATTCTTTTGCATGTATTTTACTACCACTTACAAAAAAAAAAAAAAAAAAAAAAAAAAACGAATAAAAAATTTACATTTACATATTAAAAAAATGTTATCATAAAATAGACTAAAATTTCTAATGTGCGAATGTGTAATTTTTTTTTTCTGAGATAATATTTCATCATACTGGAAATGGTCATAACTGTTAATAATAATCTGAACTGCGATTTTACGTGTTTTATTTTTTAAAATATCTTTTCACACTGGTGAGTATTCCCAAGTACGGATATAAGTCCCCGTGCATATGATTTAATTAATTGAGATATTTATAAAATTGAGTTAGATTGTTTTCATTAATCATCATTTTTAATATATACCATCATTTTGAAAATCAAAATGACTTCCAGTTGAAGGTCTGATGGGGAAATTTCGCAATTATACACAGTCAAATGGATTTTGAAACGTGGAAATACTTTTTTGTTGTTAGTATAAGTTCAGAAAATATATGCTGGGCAAATTTTTTGGGGGGATTTTGCTAATATTAGAAATTTTTTACAGCATGGAAAATGGTCAACTTTACTTAATGTTATGCGCGTTTCGAACTACATGTGAATTTTCAGCGATATGCCGTTATAATAGAATATCATTTAGTGGACTGGATTAAAAACAAATGGCGGGCCGTAGTTTGCCGACCCCTGTGATAAAGAATTAACGAAACGTTCCAAGAAAACATGATATCCAGGTCACAATGAAAGTAATTAGAAGAAGGATGAAAAGGACAAAATGAAGTAGAAGTGGAAGGAAACCGTGAAAATGATGCTGGGAAGGAGATTGTGGTTAAAGCGAAGGCGACAAAAAAAAATTCGAAATACCATTTTGTCCACAACATCAACGAAATTCTTAGTGTTCAAGACAAGATGATTTTTGCAAAAACTAGAAAAACTACGATTATTTACGAAAACAACCGTATTAAAATCTGTTCAAATCTAAAATAATTAAATAATAGTAATAATAATAATAATAATAATAGGTAATAATAAATAAGACTTACTTTCAGGAATAGATCCTCCCTGGCGTAAGTGTTTTGGACTTCCGATTCCAAGAACGTCCTCGTACCCATCTTAATATCCATCATATTCGGATCTTGAAAACCGTGCAGCAAGTCCTGCAGTTCGATAAACGTTTCACCTCCGTATTGCACTTCACGTAGGTACCTCGGAACGATGTCCCTTAGAGCGGGCTCGTTAAATAACGCTTCGTAGACGGCCCGTTCTGTGCCACCGCTGCATTTCTTCCAAATAGTACCCGGGCCGGCCGGAGCAAAGCAGTCAGGGTGCCCGGACAACTGGAACCAGGAATTCGGTTTCTGCGGTTGCGGCTGGGCCACGGATTTCTGACTGCTGACGTCTTTTTTCTCTTCCTTGCCGGTATTTTTGACGTTAGAACTGGTAGCTGCATTGATCGTGCTGACGTTATTATGACGCAAGAGGATATCAGTAGCTGGCGCAGTTAATTCTATAGCATTCTGCAAGAAACATGAAATTATTATTATTATTATTATTGTTATTAATAATAATAATAATATTCTTGATTTAAATAAGCAGTCACTGGTATCTAATGGTAAAATAAAATGAACTTTCAAGTCTCTTTCGAATACCGCCTATTATGATATATTGCGTTTTTCTTTAATAATATGTTCTCGTTGGTTTTCTCTTAATTAGCAGATGGACGATAATAATTTAGATATCTTGCAAATATTCGCATAATACAATATACATTTTTATACTAGCATACATTTTTTTTATTTATTCTAGTACTCAAGATAAACTTTCTCCGAGAAGGGCATTAGTAGCATATTTTCAATTTAAATATTTATTACGATATTTAGTTTTATATTTATAATTACTCGTTATTTATATTATTATGATTACTGCCAGAAAAATTGTTTTAATCGTCGACTTCATTTACATTTTTAATAAACTCTTTAAACTTTTTTTCTTTTCTTTATGAAATGAAACAAAAACGAGCTTACTAATTCCAAGACGAAGAAATAACAGGAAAGGGTGGCAATATGATTTTTTCGCTAATATTGAAGTATGAGTTAATTGTTAATACAAGCATACTACTTATGCAACACTCATGTTGGGCAACGGAACTGAATTTTTTTTGGCTTGACAGATTTTTGGGAAATCATAAAATTTTTGGCTAACGTAGAATATTAAAAAAAAAATCGGCTGGTGTTTTTTTATATTTTCCAAATTCGAAAAAAAAAAACAAATTAGAACTCTACTTCTATTGGAAAGTAAGTTGACAAATGTGTATTAAAGTTCTGTATGAAATAAGAAGCCATTTTTATAAATGGCCGAGGCAGATTTTGGTGGCTAATAACTTTACAAACTGTATAAAATTTACATTTGCTCTATATTTTTATAACTAAGAGTTGCAATTAAAGAGGGGGAAAAAAACAAAAAAAAACAAAAAACAAAAAAAACAAAAAAAAACAACAAACAAAAAAAAACAAAAAAAAAAACAACAAACAAAAGTCCGGCCCGGAAATCCTGTGCGTTTGTCGAATAACTGAAACAGAAATTTATGGAGAGTAAATTTTTTTCGGTAAGTTAAAAATGGTTGTCAGAGTTATTTAGAAAAACTGTTGAACTCTAACCGGACCAGCCGTGCTCAATTTTATTGATGAGCTCATTTACCTGTAAAATGGACCGCATATAGCCGTTAGAATTACCGAAACTACAAACGACGTAACGCAGGTAGTAATTACAACGATTGCATTCGAGGACAAGAACTGTTTGGCGGTGGTCCGATTCGACGAATTATCAACTGATATTAAAACAGGTTTCATGCCCGGGGTCGAATTCGCTCACATGTATGTAGTAAGTGATAAAGTTAAAATAGTATATTAATAACATACGTTAAAAGTAATTTAGCTCGATTTTTTTTTTTTTTTTTTATTATTTATAAGTAAGATTTATATATAATTTTAATTACTTAATCCACATAATTAATATAGCGATACTCACGCACCGTCAGCATGAGTGGATTTTTTGCGCTTTCCCGTTGCAACACGCACACATAAACACTGCTCGGGCGTTGCAATAGATAAATCAAAAATAATTAAACTAATCACGTGCTATTAACCAATAAAAAAAAAAAAAAAAGAAAAAAAAACATAAACACGACCGCAATATTCCTGTTACATGTTAGCCGGTAATTGTCAATTCTAATTTCTTGTCCTCTTATGTTTGGAACCGAACTCGAAATTCTCGTAAAAAAAGGTAATTAAAATGACATTTTATGACACGTAGCGCAATCTTAACCGTTTTCTTAATTCTCTTTTTGAATTTTTTTCCCGACGCTTTAATTACAGAGCATAAAAAAAAATAAATACAATAAAAAAATTACAATACTTTCTATTTTAGAATCGTCATTGAAAAGCTGGTCGGTCATTTGCACGCTAAATAGCTACCGCTAAAACGGTAAACTTAGATTATCACAACTGTTTTGCATTATGCGAACAATTTTTTTTTCTTTTCTTTGTTAATTACCGAACAATCAGAACCGATTTTTTTTCTTGCACCATGTGACACTCTTTGACCCCCATTGCCTTCTATGATTCTGACAGAACAGTCGCTTCTAATCGCCTATACTTCTTTTTTCAGAAAAAAATATCTTACAAGCACGATAATCTAAAACGTTACATGATTTTTCGTATTACATATATACATATACATGTATATATATATATATATAATATAGATAGATAGAAAGAGAGAGAGATACACGTACATTATGTGGTGTTTAATAATTAAAATTATTCCAGCTACCGTAAAATAGTTAATTAGGTAGTAGTTTTTCACCCGGGTGGGTTCTGTTTCGAACGCTCCTGTTGCCCATTGAAATTACAGATAAATTCCTCTTTATTATAATGTCCGTAGTTGACGAGCCAAGAAAATAAAGTGTAAAAGAAAGAGTAGTAATTAAAATTTACTCTTAGATACTTGATAAAATGTATGAGTAAAGAGAGAAATGCAGAACGCCATTAATGATATACTCGTTTCATCGGGATGACATTTGCGTTTTAATGAAACAAGGACACGTCCTTTGTACAGCTCTATAGCAGAATTATTCGAACAGAGAAATTTCTATGAATTTCTTACAAAAAAAAAAAAAACCCAAAGAAAACGACTTTTCTCCGTTTAAACACAACTGCTAGATTTAAATGCAGCCGTTTAATTTTTTTTTTCTTTCTTGGAAGCGCCAACGACGGACATTTAAAAGCAAGTGAAATTTTCCTACATTTTCAATAATGGAATTCGAACCAGGCCCTACTCGAATGAAACATTACTATCAAAAAAGACGCTAAAACCGATTAATATTATTCTAAAATATGTTTTGTGTTTAATGATTTTCGTTAATTTGTGTTTTTTTTTGAAAATTAAATTTAAATAATATTTTTCCTCTTTTTTGTTTTTTTTTTTATTAAATTTAAGTAAATAAGACTTCCGTTTATGCATTTATCGTACTTATTAGAGTCGTTGAATTTTTCAATTTTCATAAATATAAAAAAAGTTACTTCTCGCTAAAAACACAGTTTGTATGCCGTGAATTTACTTTTTTTTTTTAAAAAAAAGAAGAAAATTTGGCTCGACAATTATGGACTTTCACACAAACGATCATTAATTTCAGAAACCTTCCCCATCTATAACGTCGAACGTTTTTCTGGTACAAGTTAACGCTCCATTAAAAAAAAAAAAAAAAACAAAAAACATTACTAAAAATATTGCTTATATTGCTTTTTCTAATTTTTTTCGCGGCACTTGAAAAGACGACACGTATTTTGAGGCTGTCCAAGAGGTGTCGTCGACCCCTTTCTTGACATTTTCATAGGAATCGAAGCTCAGGCAGGCTATGTACCATCCCTATTGGAACAAATGGTTACTGGAAGGAAAAATGTCCGATAAATACGGCAGGCGGGATTTAAAAGTTTTCGGATTTTCACCAATTTCGGAACACGTGACCGACTGCTATCATGTTGTAGAATTGCTTTGTTGATGTTTTTGCTAGTATAGCAGCTGTTTGCTCCGCAGTCAAACAATTGTAATCATTAACAATCTTCCAAACGATCTGTTTTCATTCGATTTCAGCAGCTCATAATAATACCCAGCAGCTGATCGCACCAAATGCGGAGCACTAAACTTGGAACTACGACTATTCTGTTGATGCACGGACAGGCTTAGCGTGCTTAAGGTGTTTCCATTTTTCATCGTTAGTCGCGATGTGATGTAAAAACCGTTTCCTTGTTTGCACGTGAAAAGACGCCGTGTTCAACAGAACTCAACTTCAACTGGCGTGAAATGACATTGTGTGCTTTTGATTTATTCCTAACGCTTTTATCGAAACTGTTGTGTGATCAGCTCTCCTAATGATTCTGCAAGTTCAACATTTCATGAAGTAATGCCTCCGATTCTTTGTGTTCAAAAACGTAATCTTTAACATTAAGACCATTATTTTCGAAGCATCTGAACCGATCTCTGCTTGGTCGTTTTTACCATAAGTCAAGA
This sequence comes from Icerya purchasi, assembly GCA_039619475.1. NCBI lineage: Eukaryota > Metazoa > Arthropoda > Insecta > Hemiptera > Monophlebidae > Icerya > Icerya purchasi. The sequence continues at coordinate 149,553,440 of CM077115.1, forward strand.
ATTCTCGGTTAATTTTTTTTTTTTTAATAAAGTGTAAAATTTCCCAAAAATACTCTTTTTCTGACGCATAATTTGATAAATTTTTACATTTCAGCGAAATGAACTGAACTTCAAGCCTGTGCTCACTGTGCACACGTCTATCATCGATGTACCCCTCACAGTTATGGTAATAACGCCATCTGTTGGATAACTGCGAGAACTTAGTCAATCCCCCGATTATTCTAGCGTGACGTAGTGTATGTCATTATCGCGTTGTTCTTCCTTCTGCATACTGATATGTTGCTCTTAGTATTTTATAAAGTACAAACTGCTTCGGTGTCTCATTAATTCTGATCGAGTAATAATTATTGGAAAATAATAAAAGAGGAAAAATGTTAAATCAATTTTTTTTTCTTCTCCTTTTGAGTTCAGTTCAAATGTCTCAGTAGTTCTGTCAGATCAAAATATCACAATACTAACCCTGTCAAAGTCAATTTTTCTCGTTCTACACGAAGTATAAAAGTGTTAGAGCTGATGGTCCGGGGATGTCCCCTGGAGCGTGGTCAAAGGGCGGAGCCCCTTAAGAGGCGCGAAGAGCCGAATTATATAATACACATATATTATATATGTATATATTTTTTCCCCGGATTTAAGTTCACTTTACTTTAACATCTTGATAACAGTTCGCCGAAACTGGTCGATGTTTTTTAATATGTTCTAATACGATTCGTATGTTTTTGTATAACCTTCTTTATGATAATTTTATTATTTATGAACGGCATAATATTGCGAATTATTTCGTGAAATATGTGAAATATTTTTCGTTGATGCTAGATAACCTCCTTTTCTTTGAATTTAGGGCAAAATTAAAAACAAAAAAACATGAAAATGGTCAGTTACCAATACGCAAAGTATGAAACTGGTTTATCATGCACGTTAATATAGGGTGGGCCAAAATAACATCCCGAATTTCAAACGCTCGTCAAAATCATACACTGTGAGTTAGCGTGGCGATTGCAACGCCATCTGGCGCTAAATAATATGCCGTTTAATATAAATATAGTTGGTTAGTAGTCATGATGTCGTGGACACGTAAACAACGCTCTTTCGTTGTCGAGTACTTTGTGAAAAACGGTGAAAGTGTAATCGCGGTACAACGCGCGTTTAAAAAACAATTTGATTTAAAACGTCATGACAATCCCCCCGACCGTAAAAGTATCCTCAAATGGGTAAAAAACTTCCGAGAATACGGTAGTGTGGTGGCGGTCAACCATCAAGGTCGCCGTCGATCGTCTAGAACCCCGACAAACATCGAAAAAGTGCGCGTAGCATTGTCGTGAAGTCCGCGCAGATCCGTTCGTCGCCAGGCTTCCCCGCCTTGAAAATTCCCCGTACATCACTCAGAACAATAATTCGAAACGACCTCAATATGCACCCATACAAGATACAACTAACCCAAGAATTGATACCAACAGATAAGCCAAGAAGGTTAGAATTTTATAATAAATTTTTGGATATGCTGGAGGAAGAAGACGTCGATTTGGATTATGTTTTTTTTAGCGACGAGGCGCATTTCGATTTAAATGGTAACGTTAATAAACAAAACATGCGGTATTATGCTACTGAGAACCCTCGAATCGTTCACCCGGTACCCTTGCACTCCCCTCGTATCACGGTATGGTGCGCAGTCAGTGCGAAAGCGATAATCGGTCCCTACTTCTTCGAGGAGGACGGAACGAATGTTACTGTGAACGGCGACTGCTACATCCAAATGTTAAACGAGTTTTTTCTACCGGAGCTCAGACGGAAAGGATTGCATTATCTAAAACGTGGTTTCAACAAGACGGGGCCACACCACATATTCGTAACGATGTTTTGCGGTTATTAAGAGAGAAGTTTCAGGACCGCTTGATTTCGCGAAACTGTGAGCTGTTTTGGCCGCCGCGCAGTCCGGATTTAACACCGACAGATTTTTACCTATGGGGCTACTTGAAAAGCAAGGTGTACGAGGGTAAACCAGCAACAACCGACGAGATGAAATTGGCCATTCAGAAGGAAATTGCGGCGATTAAAAAAACAACTCTTAAAAAAGTAATGCATAATTTTGAGGAAAGATTGCAACAATGTAAAAATCAAAATGGTCACTATTCATACGGAGTATTGTTCAAAACTAATAGTGTACAATAAATGGCGTTCTTTTTGAAGTATTTCAACGTTTGTTTAATTTCCGTAAGTATATTAGTCTTTATTTGACGAGCATTTAAAATTCGGGATGTTCTTTTGGCCCACTAGAACTAACGCCATTCCTCATTCTGGTCCAATTTCGTTAGAATTAAGGATGTTTTGAGTATTTGAGAAGGAGGGGGAGTCATAAATCTGAACATTTTACTGGCCGTTAGACAGCCAAAAGCAGCGAAATTCTAAGCGGTCAGCAAACATTAACATGCTGTGATCTGTGATTATTAAAAGATGACGACCCGAAAAAGCGTTTTGTGTGGATTTCATTTTTTTTGGAAATTTCAACTGAACCCGATAAACTCTCCTCGTTCGGGAAAATTAACAAGGCTGTAACGTAACGGAATTTAACCGACAAAAGATAAAAATGACACGGTATTTTTAACGCGCGCGCAAGAAGTTGCAGGCGAAAAGGGGGGGGGAAGAGTAAGACTAATGGAGTTCTTATTGTTGTGGCTTTTGGTACGAAGCGAAGAGAAGATCAAAGTCGCGAATGTGCCGTCAGCAGACCTCAGTCGACATTATGCAAATGTGGCTGCAATTAAAATGCGAATGTGCGGGGGCCGCCTCGATGAAGACAACAATAATAATAATTGTGATATCTCTGCAGGAAACGTTTTCTGTTGCTTGGCCAATTAATTATTTCGTTTCGACTCGTTGGTCAAATTGGCGCCACACAACTACCGCGACCACTATGACAACATGTAGGCGACTGCCGGCAACAAAACAATTTGCTTCATCGTCATCGGCAGAACGACGGAGCAACGGTGATTCTTGACGCGTTTCTCTTATCAGCGAAAGTTATATTTCCCGGTAACTTTTTTTTTTATCAATAATCGAAATGTTAACCATCCAGTACGTGTATGTTAAGAACGTTAGATGCCAAACGATTAGAATACGGGAGGGAATTTCGCAGCGGCCCCAATTATTATACGCCCCTCCACCCCCAGCGGGGTGGTCGACCACATTTAATTTCTTCAACGGATAAACAAAGCGGGGAAAAAAAATCGTCCACCTGCCCAAGTGAAGATCACGACGCCATTTTGAATTTTCCTTCTTCGGAATTTTGCGACGCGAATGGAAATGCTTAGGACATGGCGAATTACGGCAACTTATCATCGGCAGGTTGCCTGATAAAACACTGTGTCACGTGATTAAAACATCAATTTAATGGGGTCACACTCGTGGTCGATGTAACGCGATTTTAATCGCGGATTTCGGTTTTTTCTAGTCTCTAATCAGTGGCCAGGTGCGCACGTGCACGTGCACAACAATAATAATTGTCGTTCAACAAGCGTCGCACGCTGCCCTACAGCAGCAGGGAGGAGAAAAACGAATTTTCAGCGCACCCGTTATACAGAAAATATACAGAAAATAATATACAAAAAATATACAAAAATAACCTTTTCTGAAAAGGCGATAAAAAAAATTTTTTTTTTTCTTTTTGAAATTAAAATTATAGATTAAATACGCGCATCGGATATTTTTGAAATGATCAAAAAGAACCAGAAAAAAAACCCTCTCCTCCTGTTTGTTAAACAGTTTTCATAAAAAATCGAGCAAACTTTTCTATTCATACATCTATTATTAAGGATACGAAATCGCACAAGCTATGAACACTATTACGAAATCACGCGGGATAAAATACTTCCTTCTTTTTTGCGTTATGTAATTGATAATTATTAAAAAATCAGAGGATTACATTTTTACAGAAATAATACATATAATTAAACAATACGCAAAGGATGGATTTTTAAGAAAAAACAAACGTATACTTTATTATTTATTTATTTTTTAATATATATATATATATATATATATATATGTGGCAAATAAAAATTTTTAATATATCTGTGAATTAAACTCGCATTTTGATTACAGTATTCGACGCACGCTTTAAATATATATGCGTATCATTTTATAGTTATATATATATATGTAAAACATTACTTTGAATATGGTGATCTACATTGATTATCACTAGAAACTTAAAAGAAGTTGTTTTACGTGAAATATCAATTGTACAGAACCAAGTGAGTGTATGCGGATACACAAATGAATGGAGATTTTCGAACAAACAATGAAAAAGTAGAGAACTTCATTGGTGAAGCTTGTAATAATTCGGTTATCATCTCACATCAATGAACTTTGAGAATCGAACATGAGGCCAAGAAATTCTACACGATGGTCGGTTCAGAAAGGATAGGGGTTAGCTTTTGACTTTTAAGCGGAGCTGCTTCATGGGCACACATGTTTCCGACAAAAGAGTTCTTGAACAAGAAACAAATTGCAGCAGACAGGAGTTAGCGACTGAGCATTCCTTTATTGTTGTAAACGGACGATTTTTTAAAAAGCCAATCACGGTAGCGATAATTACAGTCACGTTCGAGATTTTTAAAGCATTGCTAATAACTTACCCGAGCAAGAAATTTCAGCAAGGAATGGTCATCTTTTCCGCCGTGCAATTTTTTGATGCAATTTAAATTGTGCAATCCATTACTTCGACCGTTATCGACCTCGCAAGTATTCTGCTTCTGTAACATAAACAGAAAACGATATCATGAACAGAGGATCACATTTTAACATAAAGCCGTTGTCCTTTTTTTGTCGAACATCTTTGTTCCTGATGTTTCTAACCTTTCACTTGTAAAACGGATAATTTACTTTATATAATATATATATATATATATATATATATATATATATATATATATATAAATATATACACGTATTTAACTTTTACAAAAAGTGATCTATTTAAAGGTTACAATTTTTTGGAAAAAACTGTTAATCCATTTTACTCGGGCTATGAATTATTATTTTTCCAACAACCGAATAGAGTGCTTTTAGTCTTCCTTTTTATGCGCAGGTTCGTTCGTATTTTAGCTCGATACATCATTGTATAACTGTCATATACTTTCTTTTTTTTATTTTGGATAGGCGAACGAAGTGGTAAAATTACGTTCAAAACCTAATGAATAATACTAATAATAACGAAATATCATAAATAAAACTCGTCGAAAACGTTCCAGTAAGATCGTAAGATCACATATCCTGACCGGAAAAAGCTCCGGATATTTCCGAAAGTTCGACGACCGGCCAGAAAAAAAAATCTTCACCAAATTAAGTTTACACGGCAACACGTGTCTATTTGAGATACGCGCACTTCAACCTTTTATTAGAGACACGTAGTGAAAAAAGAAAAAAAAAAGGGGGGGGGGCATGGGGGGAGAAGAGAAAAGTGCCTGTGAAACAAAGATAAATTCACTCGCCCAAATCTTTTAAACAACCTCTAAACAACACTGACACGTGCGACTGGTACAGTGTCGTTCTTAATTGTCGATGAAAAACCGATTACCGTGTATAGCAGGTAAATAAACCAGTTCTTTAACCTGGCTCGACTTTTTTCAGATTGGGCAGACGATATACTGTGTCGTAGACAACCGAGTGTAAAGGGGCTATAAGCATATTAAACAGTATCACAAAAATACGTTCAGCCGTAATGGAGAGAAAAAAACAACAAAAAAACCGTCAGTTTTCAACAACGAAAGAAATACAATTATCGTTTTTTGTACAAAAAAATTAGCAACATCAATAGATAGATGTCGGATGTTCGGGAATTTTTAATATCGTCTAGTAATTTAGGGGACAAGTTGCAAAATGCGCGAACTAATTTTGAGTTTAGAGCAATAAGAGATGTCGGAGCTAAAAAAAAAATTGGCAATCGGAATATCACAATCGACGTAGTGTTGCAACACTGTCTAACCCACTATCAAAAAAAAAGGATCATCACTTCTTCTGCATCAACTTCATCGGCCTTTTTTTCCCGGCTAAAATTATACGGAAAACGGGAAAGATCGTTAAAATCCCGCGCGGCGTGGAGGGGTTGGGTTGGACGACAACGAAATAACAATCGCGACGCAGATAATAATAAATACGCCAACAACTCGGACTCGTTCATCATCGGATGATGAATCAAGGACACAGCGTCTTTAACATCGGCCACACTTAACAAAGTCGACGTGTGAACAGACACACTTCTATTTGCACTTCATCTGACAGCGACTCTAAAAGCTTCCGGCAACCATTCATTCATTCGCATTTCGATAACGACCCCCACTTGCCCTGTACACTTCCTAACAGAAGGGAAGTCAGGCATTTCTGCCGGCTCGTTATCATGGAACAATCGCGGAATAGTGTTTATTTATTAGCCTGCGCGCAGGACTGCTACCTAGAATGAGGAAACAGTCTCAGGCGCGAACCATATAACCAACCGTTTAACTACTATCGTTATGTTCTATAACTAACTTTTCACGCTGTTGTTGTTGTTGACGGTAGTCGCCTCGTAATATTGGCACACTTCATCACACAACTGCTATACACAGTGTAACTGCCAGATTCGACATTTTCGAATTTACCCTACGGAAAAGGCTCTAACCACACATTTCTCCTACAATACCGCGAACATACCCATAGCAGTTAATCGAAGATATTCCATTATTACTACTTACTAAAAGAGTGTTGATTGCTGTTCTAAAACATTAGTTTTATCCCAATTTTTAATTAAATGCTGTCCCCGCATATTTTTTACATGCTATCAACAGTTCCCCCCGACTCCATCATAAATTTTACATTCAGCGATATACATGGAGAAGAAAACTGTTCGTCTTCTATCCCCGTGACCTTTAATTTACACCGAATGACAACACGCTGAGTAAATTTTTAATTTAGGATTTATTTAGAAATAGATACAGAGCACATAATAATCTACGCAAGGCACGCAACAGTTTTCAAATAACTAATTACAGATAGCACACGAAGAACGGAGAAAAAATTGCAAATTCACTATCACATGTGGAGGATGCCGATTAGAATCGAATAATAATACAGCGTCTAATCATATCAATAAGTGGAACGTGCGTACATATAGTAGCACACACACACAAAAAAGTGGTGACATCTACGTGAATTAGCAGATCAGTCTAGAATGAATTTCACAAAAGCAGAGTTAAGCAATAATAGATGCGTACACGACATGAAAGTTGCATTTATATTTACATCGGTATCGCTTTTTACCCTCGCGTTAAACGAAATAGAAGCAGGTATTCCATAAACCATAACATTATCGCCCGCACAAATAACGATCAGCGGTGTGGATTGTCGTAATATTTAAAGTCGCTACCTATAAGTATCGTAAATAAATAAAATATCTTCCCCACCGCGAAACAAAGACACTATTAAACTTCTGTCTTTGTTCTCAATTTCCTTCTGATACGGTGTAAATAATAAGCGTATTATTTTTAATCATAAAAAATAAGCTTATAAATTTTATTTACTTTTTTAATAAGCCCTAAATGTTAGCTATTTCTAGACCTCAGTGAATTTTATCAAAATTATCTTTCCGAAAAACCATTTCGCATATAGTAATACATATACACATATATATATACATATTTATATACACACACGCACGTGTATATATAAAAACTCAATTATTCAGACCATGGCCACACCCCCTAGACGATAATTCTTGTATAATACTTATGGAAGAATAAATTTAAACTTACTACTTCATTTTTAACGAAGAAAAACCCGTAATTTATAGTTTTCGCAACAGTTTATATTACAACTTTAGTTATACGATAGCCAATCCTTTTTTTCTTTTTTACAAAATTAACTTCCCTGACTTTTTTTCGGCATTCCTTCGGCTTTTCTGGACTTACAAAGCAATATTCATACAGAAAAAGCTACGTCATTTCCAAATATTTCGCGATATTATGGTTTTTACCATACCCCTCACAGGCCGATGATAAAATCACGCGTAAAATTCGTTACCATAATCTTCTGTTTCATCGTCCGATTACTAGAAAAATTCAACGAAATTTTCCATTAACACTATCTGAAGCAAATAAATGCAGTACACTATAGTACAGTTTTGCGATCACTTTTTTTTTTTTTAGTAATACTTTCGATTTCTAAGACGCGGGTATTTCTGTATCTTCTTCCGATTCCTCGAGCAGCAATAAATTTCTCCCCCCACTTTTCCTGCTTTCCCACAGAAGGGGCCACCCCGAATTACATACTCTGATCTCTTTCGTAAGCCTTTTTCATTTTACTCCTAGCAAAAAATAACACTGTTGTTTATACACATACATATATATGCATACATTATTTATATACTCACACTTACACACACACACACACACAATTATTACTTATTTAAGGACCTCCTTCGGAGCGGAAAATTCATTTTTAATGTAGCTTCGCGGACCAAACATATCTAAAAATGAGGAAAAAGGTTAGGTTTTATTTTGAATATGGATGAAATAAAGACAGCTCGCTTTTATATATACAAAAAGGTTTAATAAATTTTTTGCTTGTTACGTGAAATGTGCAATTTCATTATCTCCGCGTAACACACACACACACACACACACACTTACACAACAAGCGTATAATATACAACAGATCGGAAATTGGTAGACATGCCATCAGACGATTATAAAGTGCGGTAAACCGATTTGTGAAGAAACGTTTCATTATAAAATAGAAGACAACAAAACAGTTATCTCTAATACTAGCTATCGTTTTACGGAAATTCCAAGTCTCTACATAAAACACGACGCGAACATACTTTTACACGCTATTTAAACCTCCTCCTTTCAAATTCCACGACTTTCGGTTAGACTGAACACGGAGTGCATTCATCGATTACTTTCGAATAAAACCCTCCTAAAAGATGATAATCATTTTTGTCGATATATATATATATATAGAAACATTACTATAGCCAGCAGCCGTGACGTGGTTGATTAGGCAGTGGTGATTCGTTCGGGTAGGACCTGATTCGAATCTGTTGTGTACTGAAAATATATACAAAAATTTCACTCGCTCTGGGTTAATGTCCATAGTTGATGAGTGTAAAAATTTAAAAAAATATATAAATGTATATTATTACTTTTTTTTTTTTTTATTATTATTATATATAATGATTCGATAAAATTAACTGAACGTTTAAACAGTTGAAATAGTTGAACTTTACAGTTCTTTTTGGTTTTTTTTTTTTTTTTTTTGCTGTACAGAACTATCAAATTCAGTAACAATTCGTCACAGCTAATGATATACAAAAAGAAAATATGGCACGATTTTAATTTTCGAAATTTAATTAAAGTACTACTGCGTCATTTTCTTCTTTCTTCATTAAAACAATTATAAGTAACTAACACTTATGATTACGCAAAATACACGTATAACAAAAAAAGAATATTTGTAAATAATTAATTTGCAAATTTTTAATAGATCTTCTTTTTGTAATTTTATCTGCCATTTAAAGCGGGCACACTGGATGTTTAATAATTATCGTTTATAATTGTGGTTCTCTCTATAAATTAATACAGATTTAGATGCGTGCATGTATTATTAATTACTACATAGACGTATCGACTCTTAACACAAGTACGTATATTAATAATTTTTCTTGTAATGGGGGGGGATTATAGATAATTTTTTCTGTGCTTTTCATGTGTTCTTCGTTTACACACGGTGTATACAATATAAAACTATTCCACAAATTCTTAATTTTCCTAATGCGGTAACTTTTTTTTTCAAAGGGCCCTTCGAGGGAAATTTGTGTTGCGTGCGCCCTTAGTAGGACTATAGAATTGAGCTGCCCCATTGAGAGGTCATTGCCTTAATTACGCCACATGCCTATTCGGAAATAAAATCGATCAGACACACAACTTGATCGAGTTCCTTTGCATGGAACACATTGTGACCAAATTATTTGGAATATATACCACACGAAAAAAAAGAAAACAGCCCAATAAGCTCATTGTACTGAAATTTCCTATCAAAACAATTCGACGATACAACGAAAGTACATCGGTTTACTTAGCACGTGTTTTACGAAAAACCAGAACACGGGAAAAAAAAGAAAATAAAAAAAAAAAACACATTTATAAAAAAAAACCTTTAGCAGGAATTGAAAAATTACGATAAAAAAATGAAATATACAGAAAAGAAAAAAAAAAGATTATCAAAGGCGAATAATTATACTAAATTAAGCTACACAATTCTGTCATTTAATTAGAATCAAATGAGAAGCAAAAAGTAACTGTTTTTGTTTTGTTTTGTTTTTTTTCCTGTTTTACGTTTATAGAAGGAAGACCCGGTTTTTATTAAACGGTTGTTATTGTTAAGCCTACCTGCCGACGAGCGCTTTCAACCGTTTAGCCATGTTTAAAGCCTTTCCGAGGTTGAAAATGCGTTTTTTTTTGTTCCTTTTTTTTTTTTTTTTTTTTTACCACAGATACACAGACACGTTAAGGTATATTTTCGCTTTTTTCTTATCCACAATTCCATGGCTTTTTTCGAGAAGACGTGAAAATTAAATTATTGAATTAACTACATTGTTTCGATTCGTTTTGATAATTTGACTGTTTTTAATTGAAATTTGTAGAGCGAAACAGTATATGTATATTCAAAAAACAAAACAAAATAGGAAACAAATACATCTTATCAAGCGTTTATATTTATCTTTTTGATTATAACTGTTCGGTTTTTTGTTTTTTGTATTAACTACAATAAATTTACACATTACGTTCGGGAAAAACAGTAACAAGCCTCCTAAAAATGTATCAAGTCCTTTCAGTTTTTCATTTGTTAAAAACATCTAACGTACATTAAAAATTCGTTAAAAATGTCTATAGCAACCTCCGCAATTTTTTTTTTTATTATAAATAAACATTCTAAAGTAAAAAGTTGCTGCTCGTAATTATTGGATATTGTGTTATTAGGAGAAATTTTCAATTTTAAATATCAAAATTGTGTAATTATGTTCATTAAACAGTATTTTTTTCTTTTTTTTTAAATCGCTTTTAACATTACAGTCTATGATTATTATCAGCGGGTAAAACTTACATTGCTTTTGTTCCGAGTTTTTTTTTTTTTGTTTTTTTTGTTTTTTTGCGAACGATCACTGGAAAGAAAAAAGGAAAAATCCATCTACCATTCTAATACTATACAAAAAATGTGCACATACACATAAAAATATGGGGTGGTAGTGAAATTAAAAACCTTTTTGAATCATTTTGAATCATTTCGAATCATTTCGAATCATTTAAAAAAAAGAAAAGGATACTTAAGCCTAGAAAAATTGATTTTTAAATTTTAAGTAATATGTGCAAATAGAAAAAATGTAAAAACTGGTGTACTCATTATACGTACCGTTGATGCTTCTTCTTTGCAGTTCCTCACGTGTTCATGGAATTTATTTACCGAAAAAGTCACGTCGTAAGAATGCCTATGGTGGCCCGGATGTAAAGTGCTCGTTTTGCTCATGGTCATATTTGCAGATTTTAATATCGGCGCGATAATATCCTTTTTTATATATTATATATTATATATATATATATATATATATATTTAAAAAAAGTATAAAAGTAAAATCATTCGAAATCGTTAAACAATACCGTAGCCGGCAAACGTACAATGTGAATCATTATTTAACCGTGTGCACTTTTCGGATATATTAATATTTCGGTAAAAAATAGGAATTCAAAAACTGAAAGTTAGAACCGTCTAACAACGAATACGAACACAACACAGAACCTATCAACGATCATCGGGTAGTCAGTGAACAATAAACGTTACGCAGCTGCCAGAGAATAAACGCTAACAGTAAATTATTAGTTCTCCTGTAGACGGCGCTCTAAGCTCCCGTCGAGCAAGCCCAACCGTGTGACGTTCGTATCGTCAATTGTCGTCCGCTTTCGATGAAAATGTACTCATCGCCGTGTACAATTCAATTCGCATAGATTTTCCTTATTACGTACATAAATCTAGAAGAACTACACACATTAATAGCCAGTGTCCCGAATAAAATAAATTAAAAAAAAAAAAAAAAAGGTTGACCAAAAAAATCCGACTACTCGTCATGGACATTCATTACGGTTCCGAATCCAGGATGGCGGAGTGATAATAGAGGAGTCCCATTTAATTTACACTCGTATATGTGTTTTGCCTATTTTTTTTTACGCTTAATTTTGCAGATATTTCATATTACTTGTCCACCTATGCCACCGCGACCGCTGATTTTTACTACGTTTAAAGTTATTATACATTTTTAATAAGTTAACATATCAAACGGACAACGGTGACACATCACCATTATATTACATCCTCTCGCAATCTATGTATAATATAAAAAGAAAGTTCCGTTTTTATTGCTAAGTACACATGCACACAAAGATTTTGTATTTAACATATATTTTCATAAGTACACTATAAGCGATTATAAACGGATTATATATCAAATATACTTGCCTACTGGTTACATCCAGAATGGGAAAAACCAAAAAACATATCTCAAACGGAAACAAACACTAAAAAACCCGAAGAAGTACACATAAATTGTGTAAAATTTTAACCTTATGCAAATAAATCTTATAAAATATGTTACCGGGTAATGGTCTGATATGTTCTCCCGTGGTTCGGACGGTGTTACTTTGACGACCGTTATCGAGGTTTCGAAGGTAGCGAACGAATAGATTTATAAACCGAATGTACTCGGGGAACCTTTATTCGCCTCACGTTAGTTTTGTATGTTGACGACCTTTTGTGTACTTTTTTGTTTAATTAATTTTCCTTTCTGAAAAAGGGATGGACACCTGATTTAGATCGCAGGGCGTGCAAAATAATCGAATGCAAGAATCAAATGATGTTCCTTCACATGCATATACACATTGCGCGAATTCACTTTTGACTTTGAATAACGCGAATTAATAGACGGCTTTCTTATCGTGCATATTACGCTTTTTTTTCTCAATTTTTTATCTAAGTTTATTTTTTTTCCCCCCTGTTTTAAAATTTTTGTTTATTACCTTTTTTTCCATTTTGTACTCCTTTAATTTTCTTTCAGTTTCTACTATTAATTTTTGAAACAATGCTATCTAAAGCTCATAATTTTGACATATTCGTTACCACCAATTGTGTTGTACCACACTTTTTGAAGCTTTTGTCGAGATTTTCATATTCACGAGTTTTTAGAGACTTGAGAGTATTTAAAATAATACGGAAAAAGGTTGAAAAATATATTGTTAATTTCGCGACGAATAATAATTTGCAAAAACGATAGAAAATTTTGCACCTACAGTTAGAGTTTACTTCTCATTATTGCATAAGTGCATACAGAACGCGGATATAAAACTGGTAAGATAAAATCATCGCTACCCTTCTCAATTCGGTTCCTCTTCAACCAAATACAACAGCGATTATTTCTGTTTAACGATGCGGTAAAAGTATAAATTTATTAGTTTAAACTTGGACAGAATGCAATGGGTTGTTTCTCTTTACACGTATTCAAATGATGTTATAATTGAAGTTACCGTCGTGTACCTTTGATAAGCAAAATCCTTATAATTCCTATAATCCAAAGATAATTTTTAATTTCAGAATGTTAAATTACTGTAAATTATTAATCGCGTAAAAACGTATGTGATTTAGATAACAGGTATCCGGCATAAAAGTTATATAAAAAATGTGTGTCTGAAAATTTATTCTATAATAATATATGTGCGTGTCTATATAAATTACAGATAATCTTTATTTAGGATAAAACAAAAGTAAATTCTGCGCGGAAAGGAGAAAAATTTACAGAATATGATTTAAAAACTATATTTAACTGCTCAAAATCGATTCTGCTTTCTAAATTACGTGTTTTTTTTCTTTTCTTTTTTTTCGTGCTACTGTTTTCTTCTTCTTTCTTTTTCGACTTGATAAAAATCTCAGTGTAAAAATGGAATTCCAGACGACCGTAACAACAACCCAAGTCTCGCATGTAGCTAATGTTGAACCACAACAAGAGTCTGACAGAACTGATGTATAAATCGTGAAAGTATCAAAGGGATGCAGCGTATTTATATTTTTAGAAGATGGGAACTTTCTCAAGCAAGAAATCGGTGTGAATGCTTTTCATTATCATTATCGAACGAGTTACGTAATACATCTCATCCGATGTATAAGAAACAAAAGAAGCAAAACAATGATTAATTTTTAGAATAATTCGAAATCGAAATGATCCGCTACTATTGCAATCTTGTGATTGGTTAATGGGTATGGCCGCTGTAACCGTCAAAAAAAAAAAAAAAAAAAAAAAAAATTTTGTTTTCCGGCCATGTGATATATCAATGGAAAGATAGCGCATGAAACATCATGCTTGACTGAAGTTGTTTTGTTTTTTTTGCGGTAGAAGGAAAGCTAGTGACAAAAAACTGTTTCAGTATATTATTGGCCATATATTGCAGTACGAATGAAAAAATTTTTATTAAAAAATATTATAAAGTAATGGCGCTGTAGTGGTTTTCCCAAGGCACTTTCACTTTCAGTCTTTCCGCGGCATGCACACTAGAGAGAACTGGCGTAACTTTTTATCTGGAACAAAATATAAAAAGTATCCTCTTAATCTACATGAGTGTAGCGCTAGTGAAACCAACAACGATGCCGAGTACTTTTTTTCCGTCGGAATACAATTTGGGAGTTGAAACTTTCGTTGTTATTTTAGCTGTAACCCCTCCATACATACACACACAAAAAAAAACGGCTTAGTAATTCATCGCGACTCAGTTCCTCATATATCAGCTTAATGGCTTGAAAAACATCCTTTGAAATTTACGACTTATGACGGAAAGTATTTAAGGTCCCAGTTGCTTGTGCCTTCTGCCAATCACACCAATTCTCTGATCTCGTGCTGCAGATGATGCTCGTCGATGGACATTTTATGAAATAAAGTTGACCCAATGTCGTTTTCGATATTTTCTATTGAATCTGGATTGCGACGTATCGAAAGACCTATGGTAAATGGTTAACTTTGATCGACGAGTTATATCTTTGATTAGCGGTTTATCGAATATTCGATCGATCTTTCGTTCGTGTGTTGAATTTCGTTAAACATAGTTTCTAGAAACATCTATTGGTGTATTAGAGAAGTTAGAAATCCATAAGTAAGGGATTAGTTAGTACCGTCCGAGCTGGTAAGCGACTTAACGCCCATAGTCGTGTCAGAGGCGCCTAAGGCGATTGGGGAAAAGCGGGAAATTGCAAAGAAAAAAAAAAATTTCCAAACTCTTTTTGCCTTAAATTGTAGGGGGTTTAAAATATCTTTTAATGCAAAAAAAAAAAAAAGAATCGATTTTTTGAAAATTCTATACTACTGGCTATACTGCTTAAAAACCAAGGTTTGATTCATTTTTCTTCCACGGGGCAAAAAAAAACAACAAAAAACCAGAAGGAAAAAACCCTACTACTGTTCAACCGGTTCGCTACTTGTTTTCCGATTATACATTTCTAAAATTATTATCCCTCAACTTCGTGTCTATGCTCTATCATCTCGCTCATAACGTTTAAGACTACGGTGGCGCCCATCAACCCTTAGTCGGTAACAAGCGCAAGATGTGTCTCTGCAGCTTCAACTATCAACCGGCAACATTCATGTTCTACATACGACTTTTGCACAGGTACGATAGCGTATCAATAACATTGCCGAATTAAACAACTTAGGAGACTTAAATTACAGGATATGTGTTCAATTTTATTTATTTATTTTTGATCACTTATCAAAGTATACATGTTAGGAAAACTGCCGACGAAATCCAGACATTTTATATTAGCACCGAAACAAACCGTTTTAGATCTGAAAGAAATCAATATTTTCCGAATTCTGCTATTGGCAATGTATTGCATAGCTGTTTCATTTAATAACCAAGATGATATTAGACACTTTAAAGAAAATTTCTATTATGTTATCTGTTTACGGTTAATTTCAAAATACTAAAATTCCGGATGTAAAAATTATATTATTTAAACGAACACTCGATAAAAACTACGTAAGTCTAAGTGGACTTTTACGAAAACAGCTACGGAGTCCTGAAAAGGACTATTTCAACAAAATCGTTACGAAATTCGGATTTAAAAACATTAAAATACGGGATGCAAAACCAGGGTGACAACGGGAAAAAACAAACGAAACACGTGCAAAACAAACAACAAAGAACGGACTTACTACCAGTAACGCTGGTCAACAACAACTCAGGTAAAAGGACTCGATCGCGAACGGTTGACGAGCGACCATATTTAGTCCTTTTTGTGCGTAGTGCCGCAGTAAATAAAAATGGTGGTCAGATCTAAATAACTAAAAAACGTGTCTCTAGCGAGAAAATAATACTAAAAGCGAAATCGTTAAGCGGACGCGGCATTTAAAAAATATTAAAATAAATTAAAATAAATGATTAAAATTGTGCAAATCTACTATTAACATTATCTAATAATTTCATATTAAAATCGTTATCGGTGTACGTAGCGACCGGCTTAATACCAGTTGTGTTCGAGTTGCTTTTCGATAGTTCGGCTAGAGATACGATCCAAGTTCTCAGGTACCTCTGAATTCTCTTATATTTATCCTTATTTTTATTAAATTATTTTGTTTAAAAAAAAAAGCTTAATTATCGATATTGCATCGAATTAAAAAGTGTGCGAACAGTTTTGAAAACTTTAACCCTAATTAATTAAGCACAACTAAACGGAAAAAAGAAATCATAGTTAACCTATAAAAGAATCTAACACTAATATTCTGATTAATGAAATAGCGGACTGAAGCAGAAATATTCAGTGCTATCATAAAAAAGTTCCAAGAACTATTTATCTTCTGTGATAAATCAAGAGTTACTACGAAGCTAAACTATTATAAAAATTCCCTATACTTT
The DNA here is from genome assembly GCA_039619475.1 of Icerya purchasi. Lineage (NCBI taxonomy): Eukaryota > Metazoa > Arthropoda > Insecta > Hemiptera > Monophlebidae > Icerya > Icerya purchasi. The sequence continues at coordinate 149,570,410 of CM077115.1, forward strand.
TTAAGCACGTAAATAAGTAGAATCTTAAAAGTGATACGTTCTATATATAATATAAACACAGAGGAACTTTAGAGAAGATTATTTTGGTAAAGGGAAATGTTAATATTTTTTCAAAAAAGAAATAATAAAAATATGTATTATTATTGTCATTATTGTCATTATTATTATTATTATTAGGCTTCTGTATATATATAACAGGTTGCCACTGATATGTTATTACATCTATTTTATTAAATAATTAGGTGTCCATAATCGTCAGTCTGCGCCATCCCCTAGGAGCCTTGCCAGCTATTTTCGAAACACTGTTCGTCGTGTTTCATCTTACCCTCCGAGAAAATCGTTTTTCCCTCCAATATTATTGACAGCAGGATCGTTTCTCGGAGTCCGGTCCGTCGGAGCATTTCGTCGTTGGTAATCTTGTCTACCCATTTGATACGATGTATACGAGACGATAGCACCACATTTCGAAAGCGTGTATTTTTTAATTTTTTACGGATTTCTTCATTATCCATGTCTCCCCGAAGCATAACGCACTATTAACCATACGTAACATTTTAGTAGTTTCCACTGTAGATTTGTGTTCATCCTTCCATCTCTAAGTGCACGTTTGAGATGATTAAAAGTAGATCTGGGACTATTCCTATCCGCGATCTTATTTCTTCGTCGCCTTTACCGTCGTTTGTAATAAGAACTTCTAGGATGTTTGTATTTACGGACTTCTTCGAGCTGTACTCCATCCGCGGAAATACGCAGCGCTCTGTTTGGTTTGACCCTTGCTATCTGCGTAACTTTTCTTTGAGCCGAGTTTATCTTCATCTCGTATTTCGTGCTTTCTGTCGCTAGCCGGTATACCTCATTCTTTGTAGCTGTTGCAGCGTTTCGGCAATTAGTAGCTTTTCATCCGCATAACTGATACTGACAATTTCCTTACCATTCACTTTGCAACCTATGTTTGTGAAGGTGTCGTGTTCTTTTATCATCTGCTCAGAATAGAGAGGTTGAACAGCCTAGGCGCTAACGGACATCCCTGTCGCACGCCTCTTGTATATTTTTTGTTTTTTGTTACGGATGACCCTATTACTACATTCGATTTTTGTCGCCAATATAAATTTATGATAAATTGAATGTCTTCTTTGTCGACATCGTATCAACGAAGAGCACGAATTATTTTCACATCATGATTAACTTTACCAAACGGTTTTTCGTAATCGACGAAGCATGTGTAAATAGTCTCCGATTCATTTCTTTGGATAATCATCTTGAACAATACGATAGCATCACGCGTTCCTTTATTCATTACAAAACCGAACTGTGTTTTATCTAATTGCCCAACAATTTTCTTTCCGATTCTTCGGTTTATTATCGTGAGTAGCAGCTTCAAAGTGTGACCCATCAGGCTAATTGTGCGGAAGACTGAACATTTCCGTGCATTACTCATTTTCGGGATCGGAGTGACACTTGAAGTTCCTCCGGGGTCTGCGCTAACCACCTTGTGTTTCTTTTAGCCTTCCGTATTGCATATTCTACTTGCGACATTATTACAAGTGAAGCTTTATTTCCCCTAAGCAACTTTACGGGCTGTCTGCTGCCGTTTGTTACCTTCGTATAACTTGCTGACATATTTCATCCAGATTTTCGCAATTTCTACTTTGTTTGAGAGCAGTTCTGCTTGTTCTTCTATTATCATTATTCGTGATCGTTTTTCCTTTTACCGCTTCATCAGCCACTTGATTTCGCGATGCATGTCGTGTAACTATACCTTTTATCCTGCAGATACTCGATCGTTTCGACACCGTTCTTTCTTATCTATTTCCTTATTCAATTTCCCGTACTCTTGACTGTTTTTATCCTTAATCTGTCTTCGTGAATCCATCAGGTCTACAATTTCGCCTGTCATCCACTGTTTCCTTTTACTTGTTGTGTTTTCACTCTTTAGCAAATCGCTCGCTGTTCTTATCGCCGCTGCCTTCCATGACTGCCACACAATTCTTCAACATTATCGTCTACCTCGATTTTATCAGTTTTATCCTGCAGTCTTCTATGAAAGGTGGTATATATCCATTACATTAATATTGTTTATTTGCGCGATTATCGGTTATAAATGTATAATTTATAAATGTCAGGAAAAAGTAAATACCTAATAATAATCTCGCTGGTTTCAGCTGAGAAAGGAAACATTCCACGGTAATAATCGCTAATCGCTATGAAAATTTTAAATATAAAAAATCCATTAATTTTCGTAAACTCTAAATTCTGTACTTTTAACGGAGCGAATAAATTAACATTTAATAAAACTGCCTAAGAGTATAATAAATGAATCCGATTTTTCAGAATCTAAACTATCTCATTACATCAACACCAACTACAATATATATATATATATATTCACTCATACATACATACATATATATATATATATATAAATATTATTTACAACGTAATTCTTAGGCCACCCCCCCATTAGAATATATATATCAATTACAACGTAATTCTTAGGCCACCCCCCTCCATTAAAATGTATATATATATATATATATATATATATATATATATATATATATATATATTAATTACAGCGTAATTCTTAGGCTGGCCCCTATTAGATTTTGTAACGAAAAAATATCCTAATTTTATGTAATGAAAGTTAAATGTTAGAACAGGATTGTTGTGATTATGTTATTATATTCATATGGACCGATTTAGAATTACTTTGTAAATTTTGATCATTTTATAGAAAATACAGAAGAGAAAGAAACAAAAATATAAACAAGAAGGGTCAAAGGGCACAGCCCCTTGCGGGGCCAAAATGGCCGAGTTTTTATATACATATATATATATATATAACATTGTAGGTGTATTTACTAGAAAACATTTATTCCAACCAAGAAAAAAAACATGGTTTAAAAGTTTCTCATTTCTTTTTCTTACATTTTAAACAAAAAAAAATAAAAATAAATAAATAAATAATAATAATAATTATATTTCTAGTGTTATGGTTATTTTATTTTGCATTGTAAAAACCATTTACCCCCTACGATTTAAGATAATTACATGAACTATTGTTATGTGAACTACGTGACTAATTATAATCCAAATGACTAATTACGTAAATTTGATGTAATAAGAGTAACATCACTTAACGTTTCGATAACTCTACCGTAATTCCGGACTACAATCACCAAGTTGATAAATCTATTCGCAGTTAACATGAAACGAATTAACATTTTGCCGGATGAGCAGTTACTACTTCTTCTGCATATACTCGTATGTATTTTTAAAACGACGTGCATGAAATGAACAAAATTTTTTTTTTAAATATATTGGAAAAACGCAATACCTTAACTGAATTAGAAAAACCCCGGTACTTCTGCGACAAATTTAAAAAACACACAGAAATTTACAACAAAAATACAAAAATGTAGTGGCGTCGTGCTGTACTAAACGAAATCAAAAATCTAATTCGGTTTACACTAAAGCGGACGTAGGTTGAGTTTTTTAAGTACATTTCTTTCCGGATATGCAAAATGATATCGATAAGAACTCACTGACTCCCCGTCACTTTCTCTTTGCGACCAGCCTTTTATAAACGATACGACTGAAATGGAAGGAAAGTAAAAAAATTTTTAAAAAGTCAGCAATTTAAAAAATGTTTTTTTTTTTTTTTTTTTTTTATAATTTTCAATGTGATAATTTTAAAGTAATAATACGTAAAAAAAAAAGGTTGTTGTTTCTCTTGGTACATTTCCCTATTACGCTTTTTACAATCTCATTTCAGTGTAAACATCTTTGTAATTATCTTTGATTCTTTATCCGTGTTAAATCACACTATCCACTTTACACTTTTTTGTCACGCTGACTAGGCCCCTAAATCAACTTCTATTCTTGCAACTTCTTCCTTCCCTAATATTAGTATTTTTCGTGATTTTATAAAGCGCCAAAGCAATATATCTTCCTCAAAATTTATTCCTCCTTACTCGACTTCAGGATTGGCGATTTACTTTCAAATAAACTTCCTCCTTCTATATTCGAAATGGACCTGGTAAAATTTTCTCCACAATAAACTGCCTCCGTTTTTGTTTGTAATTTTATACAGATTTGCTTCTTTCATATAACTTATTTTCCATTTGTCTGTTATTTTTAGTAGAAACTACGTCACAACTTTTTTCCATTGACACTTCGAATAATACTACTTTATTCATCACAAGGACGAAACATAACTGATAATGAATATAGTATTATTATTCGAAACGTTAGTGGAAAAAAATTGCGACGTGGTTTTTACCGAAAATAATAGCCAAATGGAAAAATTAAATTGTAAGAAAGAAGCGCAAACCTGCATAAAATTATAAATAAATCAAAAGGGCCACGAAAGTTTAAAACCTTTTATAATTTATTTTCATTATGCTCTCACTATGGAAACTAATCATCTCTGATGGCTAAAAACTTTTTCCAATCTCATCTACATATCTCCCCATCGTTCTTCATATTCAATTTCATTTATCAACTTGTTCCAGTCTCAGCACATTCAAACTGTTTTTCTTCGGATGTTCCAAAGTCACATATGTTGGCATAATGAAAGGACTGCCCATTTGTCTCGCGATGCGATTATTAACGGACTCCCCATTAACAAATATACATTGCAAAAAACATACGTAAGAAATTCCATTTACAATTTTGCTCACATTTATATCTTATGTCCTTAATCGGCATTACTTTCATCTCGTTTTATTCAAATCGCTCTTCCGGCTTATTTTTTGTTTCATAATTTTCTTTCTTTATGGCACTGTATTATTTTTTCCTTACACTGACTGCATCGTTGGTGTTCCCTCCCATTTCGTTATCGTTTTACAGATTCTCTTTATTGTTGTTCTTTATTCATCTTCCCAGTGATAATTATGAATGCACTTCTGACTACATTGTTTTCAACTGTTTCGCGCATTGTTGGCTGAACGTTATGCATAGACGAATGGTTGTTTAGTTCTATACATTCCAAACAGAGACCTATTTGAGCTCATTAAATATGCTCATAAAGAATATTGGGAAGCTAGATGGGAAAATCAATTTTGCGCGCAACAGTACAAAAGAGTTCTACCCCTACATTACGACTGTTTCGATGAGTACCAGATCGTACATTGTTACCCCTTATGTCGCCTCCGCGTGGGTGTAAACCGCCTCCCTGCTTCTTTGTACAACATGGGCTTGATCTCTCTCCTATTGCCAACATCCACTTGACTCGGACAAAGTGGCGGACGTTGATCACCTCATCTTTGAATGTAATTTGCACACGGCGCAAAGAATTATTCTGTATAACTCAATAATTAACTTCCAGATCCCTTTGCCATGTAGTGTCAATTTTCACCTGGCCACTGGGCAATATACAAGTTATTATTTAATTACATAGTGCAATATTACTGTGTAACGTTAATTTAATTAATTATGTTACACCGTCAAGGGGTTGAATTTTCGATGCCCCCCCCCCCCAAAACAAAAAAAAACGTTCCTTTCTTCACTTTTAATTCCTAAAATTTAACCTATTTTTTATAGCGTTGCGTCCGTTCTTTTATTTCTATCGCTATCTGTTGTTTCTTCTCTTGATTTATTATTTCCGATGGCGAATCTGAATAACCCCCCTATTGTAACTTCTGATGTACACGTGTCAATGCCCTTCGTCGATGAGTCCCCTCCGCCCCGTTAAAAAAAAATAACGACCGGTCAAATTTTACCTTCACGAAATATATGTCAACTAGATGAATAATTTATCGGTCTTTAATGAACGATCGACCTTGTACCTTTTTTAATTTCTTTCCATTTTAAACAGAGTCAGTTTTTTATATATATATATTAAAAAAATGAAACAAAATAAAAAAACAAACAGATAAGGGGTGCACACAAGTAAACTGTGTAAAAATCAATTTATAAAAAAAAGCTTATTTTTGTTCACCAACACGAGTAGTAGTAATCAAAGACTTCAACTGTCAATATTACTCCACGTTGTTCACTTTAATTCTAAAACTATCCGATAAAAGTCAACACTTTATTTGACCTCATCTGAAGCATAAATCATTTGAACTATATAGCCTCCGTTATAGCCTCCGTATATCATGGTTAGTTAGCAGTGTTTCGTTCGAGTAGAACTTGATTCGAATCTCTTTATTACATTGAAAACCATAGAACACGTTATTATTGCGTCGGTCTAATATACGTACGTTAATAAAACCGGGTACACTAATTATTCTCAATTAAACTGTCGAATATGGATTAATGGCTTTTTGTAGGCGAGCGAAAAGGGAAAAAAATAAAATTAAACCATTCGCCACCTGATCCGGTACGATAAATACTTTAACACAGCTGTTCTCATACATGAAACGGATTGTTTCTTCACGGGACTATCTATTTTTACGCGACCCTCAAGTATTAAGTATAACGTAAAATTAAGTTTTCTGAAAATAGATTACGAATGAAACATCTGTCAACATTTGCGGAGGGGGGCAGAGAAAAGTAAATAATTACAATTTTACTGACTCAAAACAAAAAAAAAAAAAAGGCAAGTTTATATCCTAATTTTTTTTATGTTTTTCTTTTTATTAATTTTTGCGGACTCCTTGTAAAGAAATCACGGACCGTAGGTTAATAATCGTTGCTGTAACGCACAACTGGACAATAAGTGATGGGATGTTAGCTCACACGCTCGATTACATCGATCATTAACACACATTCACGATTTAACTGCCATTACTCGGAGGTCATGATCTCTGCATATTACATTTCTTTCTCCTCGCGGCTGCCTGTTTTACGTAAAACTTGTGTCTAAAAAGGTAGGTGAATGAAAAAGCAAGCCACGTCTACACACGTATATGTCCATTTTCGTGACAATCAGAACGGTTCATTGCTCATTGTCCATTCTGCCGTGTTGTTACAATTTTTTGTCATCATAACGTGTCGTCCGCTTTATCATTCTACATATCTAGATTATTTTATTTTTATGATTATTTTTTTTTTTTTTTTTTTTGACGCATCAACTATGAACATTAATCCAGTAGCACACGTGAAATTTGTGAAGTGTCAGTATACGTCAGCGGGATTTGAATCAGGTGTTCTACTGGATGAAAACAACACTGCCTAACCAACTGCGCTACGATAGCTGGCTTACTTTTTTACAAATACTAAAGAGGAGGTTCTTTAAAAAACAATCTCAGGTGTTAAATTTGCAATCTCACCGGGTTTTTTTTTTTCTTTCTTGTGTAAAATACTAAATTTAAAGAAATCATTTAATGCGTAGAATTCAAAGCCACGTTTCCGTTTAATTCAGACTGTGGGCGAGCATCAGCCTGGAAATTAAAGTGGCTTTAACGACTGAACTTTTCGAACCGTAGCTGTAAATAATTGTCAAAAAATACAGTGTCACGTTTCCTTCCTTTTCTTGTGCATGGAGTGACATTATGCATGGAAATCTGTTACCGCGCATTATGCTGCCACACCGTTAGCCATGGAAAAAGCATTTCATTTTCGAATCTGAAGCTGGACGTCGTCGCACAAACGATTCTATTGCAAGATAAATTTCGAGCGAGCCGAGAAACGATAGCAAGGACAGAGATCTATAGATCAAGAGAACCGGAATGCTAGACAACTGTTTCCTGCTACGGTATATAATATCACGTCGTTGATGAAAGAAGCATAACAACAAGAGACGCAAGTTTCACGCCTATTCTTTTCGTTATTTATTGGCTATCGTCGGTATTTCTCGATTTTATCGTAAATCGCAAATGTTTACATTGTGCTATGCTTAAACACAAAACTCCAGGGTGCGACTTATCTGGACAGCTGCCGACATAGTCATTATGCATACGTACGCGCCTACACTATATATATATATATATATACGACACAACAAAGAGAAGCCAATTTCTCGTTCGTCGTATCGATTTAAGTGGGAAACAGACAACTGAAAATAAAGGCTGTTTGTAATGACGCGTTTATTTATTAATGAAAAAAAGTCTCAGAGTTCATTATTAATCAGCAGAACAACAAAAGAGGAGTTGTGAAGAAGAGAAAATATAAAGCTTACTTTATTCATCAAACACGATATCACATAAATTTCGCGGTTCCAGTTTGAAAAAGATTGAATGTTTGCTTTTTTTTGTTACTTTTAGTAATACCCTGTTAAGTACGGGGGAATTCTTTTAAAGTCAAGGCTTCCTGTTCCCTACTGCGTTTCCTATATCCTGTCCATTCCGTTTCAATCTGTTGTTCTTGCCATTAGTTCTTTAATTTCTACCAATTCCGATCGAATTAAGTTTTGAATTAGTTAACTCTTCTTCCTATTGTTTCTGGATGAGGTGCCCCTGGTTAACAAGTCCAAAAAAAAAAAAAAAAGAAAAAAAATAATTTTATCGAATAATTCAAAAGAGCACCACCTTTCTGATCTACTGCTCCCGTTGTTGTGTTTCGTTTGCATCGTCACCAGCAAAAAAAGTTAGAACCAGCTGGAATTAGACGGGAGCACAAGATCTCGGCATTTAAAGATGAATTAGCGCTTATTTCTAAGCGATCCTTCCGCCATAGTGGATTATAATGTTTTGTTTTTTTCTCTTTTCGGTACGCCAACGTTAAGCACCAGGTCCAACAACAAAAAAAACTACACCACATTATTATCCGCGATTGGGGAAATAAAACAGACACATAAATTTAATTAGGAAATTACCCAGACGGAGATGGGAAAGGATGTACGAGAAAAGTGGAAAAACCCAAACTGATGATATACCCCGAGAAGTACATAATTAGAATGACTAATAAATGAATATCGGCATTATGGAAAAAGCTACGGAAGATGTGGACAGAGAAAAACAAAAACGTGATAGGGGGAGTCCAAGTTGCTCCATGGAGACGCGTAAAAATGTTAAATACAAGGGAGAATAATTCAAACCGAAGATGTGAACACTAGGGAGAAAGGTTTTGAATTAGCAGATAATGCGCAGAGGGATTGGAGAATAAGGAAAGCCGCCGCACTATAGTCCGGATTGGCGGGTTAAAAGTATGAATTGAAAGGGCCACCACCCCGGACGGGAATTTAACGTGACCATTGAAAGTAGCTAAGCGAAGAACAGAGTGCACTGGGTCATCGCTTTCAATATCGGAGTGACCGACAATCCGGAATAGAGAGGCCGATCAAAAAATAGTTTGAAGATAATAAGAATAGCACACTGCTGGAGGAATGCGAGGAAGGAGATGAAATAGAGCTTACGGGACACTTCTAGAATAGAAACCATAAGCAATTTACAGGTTCCACTCGTTGACAAAATGAAAGAGATAGCGCACAAAATAGCGATTGACTCAGACGTGTGAAAGTAAATAGGAGAAGAGTCTGAAGGATTTGGGATAATGCAGAGAAAAGATAACACACACTGATGATTACTTTTAGAGTCACCAGTAAAGATTAAACAGTAAAAAGGGAATTTCCCACAGCCGCGACAAATTTTTCCGTACACAACGTTATCTGAATCGAACTCTACGATAAAGATATTGTTACATGAGCGCATGTTTGCTCGGCGAAGGGAATCATTCAGGAAATTAAGAATGTATCTCCTGTTACTAAGGAAAAAGTATGTATGTTAAGGAGCAACGTTTCGTAGCGTTTCCGAATTTTCAACACAAAAAACATGGTATAATACAAAATTTGGCAATGATCGTAGTCTGCGTTGAATAAGCTAGTGTGTTATCTAACCTGATCGATACAGTCGGGCAACATTAAACTAGGCTGGTGATTAGTTGTTGGGTACGAAAATCGCTGATTTTACTAATCTAAAATTACGCAATAAAGTAGTGGCCAATAAAAAAAAGAAAAAAAAAAAAAAACTTAGAATTAATTCGTATACATTAAAACTGCGATAGAGGCAATTTTTAAAGAGAAATATTCCGCTTCAATAATTCAAAATTAACATGAACTTAGGTTAATTATAGCTGCGCCCTTTATCGGACGAATAATTTCCTCGTCATTACATTTGAAGGGAGGAAAATGAAAACAAAAAAATTTTAAATCGGTACTGAGTTTACAATTTTTGGTTAATTATATAAAATTACTTTTAAGAACACACAGGAGGCTTTGTACACGCTCTATAATAATAAAACTTTCAGATCGGTATACGTAAGTTTAAAAATTTTAAATTTATATAACTACCTAATAAAGTTAACGCTTTTACACGTTGTTTTTATAGAAATTTTGAGGATACGGTTATGCGCTCAGAGCTGCCAACCGCGACATCTATTTATTTATTGTTATTAATATTAAAAATGACCGGTTATTTATTTATTTATTTTTTTTTTTAATTTATATATTTAGTAATGACATTGATTTTTCTGTGACAGTCAACCACTGAAAACGCAATTATCATCAGGCGAACAAACGACACAAATATTATCAAGTAAATAAAATTTTACAAATCATCATCCGGTAGGGTATTATGGGGCTGCGTGATACGGTACGCAGTCGAAATCTTTTGGTAGCCAGAAAATGATATTTTGTATATTTCCAAAAAACTAAAACTTTACAATAAAAAAAAAAGCGGCTCTTTTTTTATTCTAGTGTGTTTCAGATAAATGTCACTGCGAGAAAAGTAAGCGTCGATATTTTTTTTTGTTTCGGTAACTACGAAGACCGATCCCTAACTGCTTCCTTCCTGTTTTTTTTTTCTTCTTCTTCAATTCCATCCTTCTTTTGACACCACTGATTTTTTACTGGAGCGCTCGTTTTGCTATTTTTCGTCCATGAACGTCGACTTTATTTAGTCGACTACTCGAGGATCACAGGCATATGCACATCTATTTAAGAAATTCTGCCTTTGCTAGACACGTTTTCATTTTCGTTTTCCTATTTTAAAAGCTGTACAATGTAACTTTTCTCTGCTGACGATGTGCTCATATACTCCTCCGATCGCAATTTCTCACTCTCATTTCAAATATTAACAATGCGCACGCATCAAATTTTACGAAGCACTAATAACCTCGCAAATATTAAAATAATGTCTGATTTGATATTTCACCTGTTTTATTATATGTTACACATTTGAAACAGCGGTACACGAGCATTTTCAGCGACTACCATATGCCGCAAAAAGTCATGTTTTACTAACCGACGTTGAACTGAAAAATGATCAGTACACTTTGCGACAGCTAAAAATGAAATAGGTAATATAAAACCCATTAGGGGTGACACGCAATTATTCATTACGAAACGAAAGCTGTAATTAAAAATGTCTTTCACAGACATGCGCATTACTGAATCTCAGATATAATTTAATAGCAATTAAGGTGTAATGGTAGTCTGTCAATTATTTATAAAACACTTATCAACTGCCAGGTGAAATTTCGATGCAAATACTTCATCCGTAGAATAATAACTATTTTCGGATTTGTTGATTTACAGATATTTATATTACATTTAATTTTTAATTTTTTCCCACTCCTGTTAATGTTCTTCCTCCCCTTTATAAACATACAATTAACAATTGTTGGGCGAACATTCATAACAATCAAGAGGGTCCTAATAAATAAATTCCCATTGTTCATACGAACAGAAATGAATATTAAATTACTTTAATAAATTAAATTTATTTTAATTTATTAAAGTGTAATTTAATATTCAATTCTGTTTATGTGAATAAGGCGAATTTATATTTATTGTATACGTATAAATATTAAAAAATAGGTTATGGGAAAACACAATCAATTTAAAACGACGCACACATCAAGGAAAATAAACAGACTACAGATTTTTTTGGATTTTGCTTGGACCAAATTAGCAAATGTTGAAAATGCAGCAAGTGGATATTTAAATTTACCGGAATAATCGTTCCACTGATGCGTGAATGCAAGACACGCAGTTTTCACTAATGGATTAAGTTTAAGTAAAAATCATAAGCCCTTGCGTCATTATATATATATATATCGTTGAGAGTGATATGCGGTATTTAACACATTATAAATGATAAATATTAAAAATGTTACAAACACCGACGTGTTTCGGAGCACAATTATTCAAGGTGTGATAAGAAACAAAAGAAACCATTTCTAGTGTAAACAAACGTAAAACAATCTATTATGAATATGACTCTCTATGTATATAAAAATTAGTCGAATAAATACACAGTTTAAAATTACGTTTATAAAATATAAAAAAATTTAATAATAAAATAAACGAATAATAATAAATAATTTAAAAAAAGGGAAAGACCGTGAAATTGAATTTTATCGACTAACTGTAAATACTGTTTTATATATTTGAATTTGGATAGATTTTAAAAAGTCGATTAAAAATGGAACAGAAATGATAAGGAACACTGATGATAAATGCGCCCAATAGAAAACTTCTTAAACTGATTAAAAATAAAAAGGTTAATTTTTGAATTGACCGACCTACTGACTGTTATCGCTAGCAATGTGAAATTAATTGTTCTGCATTATTTTACCATGTCTTGGTATTTATTTTTATATCTGTCTATCTCTCTAAAGTGACCCGTCGAACCTTCAGTATTTCGGGTGAAATGGATCATCGAGCTTTTCATAAAATTATTAGTATTCATATTTTCTTGAAAATGTCTGACAAAGTCACGTGGATAATTTCGGTTATTTTTATAAAAATAAACGAAGAATGATTCTCACATTACGGATGTAATAAAAAACGTGATCCCTAGTTACTCAAAAGCGCTTGGACAGATATCTTCATTTCGGGAGGGAGTAGTTGCAAATCTTACTTTTACATACTTCAAATAATTAAGAAACATACTTTCATTTTGCCATATTCCTAAATAAACATTAAAAATTCCAGCGGGTATTTTTAAATGATTTTAATTGCCCGATTTATTGCCACTCCGAAAATGAAGAAAAAAAAATATGTATACAAAGTAACTTGATTCGATTGAAATTATTCAGATACGATTACGATTAGATTATTATAGTGTTATATCAACATTATGATATCAGAGTCTCATCATTATTATGTTTTGTAGCTCAAACAACAACGGAAATACCAAATTATGTTTCATTAACAACTCCAGTTTGCATTATTTTTTTATATACATATATATATATATATATGTGTGTGTGTGTGTTTTTTTTCTTTTTTTTAGGGTGAAATAATCGGTATATCAAAGATTACTGATTATAAAATTTAAATGACGTAAATATTTTTCCTTTAAAATTGATTCATAAAGCTTTAATTATTAGAAAAATTGGAAAATCGAATATTTTCCATCTTTTAACAATAGCCTGCTACCGTGATGTTAGGCAGTTGAGTCTTGTTTAAGTGGAATCTGGTTTGAATTCCGCTACCGCATTTCACACGTTGAAACCACCAAAAAAAAAAAAAAAAAAAACAAACAAAAAAAAGCACGCAATTGGCACGCCAATAAAATACAAAAAAAACAACAAATTTACACATTTTTTAATAAATCAACTTAAAAATGAATGGGAAAAAAATGATTTTTTATACTCGTTAAATAATTAAAAATTAAACTAGGATGTTTTCGTAATACTTCACGATGCAAATATTTACAGATTAAAGGAAGTAAATAATATTTAATATAAATATATTCAAATTCTTCACACTGCTTACGTAACTCTTTGGTTCTTAGGAAGGTTATATTTTTACGATCCTCGTCAAATACTCTTTACATCAACTCCAAATATTCTAAAAAATAAAAGTAGTATTTCCGTAGCTTTTGCATAAAAGTATACATTATGACGACGCGGATATGCCTTTTGCATAAAACAGCGATGCAAATACATGTTTCCTTTTTTAAGGAAAAACATGAACTCCAACCGCTGATAAATTAAATAAAATGTTTACCACCATCATAGTGTAAATATAAATAAGACATTTCCCCCCCTAGCAACAGACTAGTTGCAACGAAAATCATAAAAAGTTCGTGGCATGTCTTCGTGATGGAAAAATATTTAGACTGAGCCTAGCCCCATAAGACATCCATGTCAAAAATTACCGTCGAAAATTTTACAAAAAAAAATACAATAAACGAAACCCTATAATTTCTATTATTTCCAAATGCCCTTTTATAATGTATGGGAATTACAACTATTTTCGGTTGTATCCTAAAATTAAATAATTTAAATAAATTACAGCAACTGAACAGACTGGAAAAGATGGAAGCAGACCGAAGCAGATATGACACAATAGCAAATGCAACCGGTTTTTTTTTTGAAAAAGTAACCGGAACATATCATAACTATAGGAATTTTCCTTAAGCCTGGTATTCTCGGATACATACAGCTGTTTATAACTCAGAATACGACTTGATTGATCGATTTAATAGAAAGTGGCCTCTTGTAATACTGTGTCGCAAACTGTTTAAAGTTTACGGATGTAGTGAACTTGAGTATAATTCGAATATATCATTTGCATGAAGATGACCTCGTTGCGTATAGGAAATGGCGGACAGTTAGTTTCATAGGAATTTTCTTAAAGAACAATAAACTTACATTATCGAACTGAAACCTTGTGTCCATTATTGGCGGATTATTGAAAGCCCAAAAAACAAACATACAAAAAACAAAAATGAATCGAACTTAGAGTTAACGGCGCTGCTAGTCGCATTTCTGAGAAATCAGGAAAGAAAAAATTGTTTATGCTCAAACTTAAATAAGAAAAATTATAAAACACACCTTGTTATGTATTTTTGAAAAATAAATATACATATATCAGACAAAAAGAAAAAAAAACAAAAAAAAAACTCGTAATATGTAATGCTACAGGAAAAAATAATCATTCTTCTTCCCTTAATTTCAATCAATCATGCTTTCCGTGTCTGAGAGTAATTTTGAAAAGGAAAACATTCGTTAAAAGATCGACTTTCAGATAAGGCGCGATAAATTGCATTTTTTGTCCAAACGTCCGACTTATGAGTAACTTTACGGTCTCTATACTAATTTCATGTCTATATATATCCAGGGAAGAACCGGTTATTTTTAAAAACTGACACCGATCCAAACCAGATCAAAATAGTCGTAAAAATTTAATGCTATCGAAATTAGTCTCATAAAGTCATTCGCAAGCATTAAGGGGAAATCTTGTTAGCGTATAAATTTATCGCGTTCCGTCGTTTTGGCCTGAAATCGCAGAAACGATTCATTATCGGCCACACACAAACACGGGGTGTTTCGTCTGAAATAACGAAACCATCGAGAGAGTCTGTGTCAGACTACTTAATCGCGAGTAAAAATTTAACCGCCCGACTCATCAACGTTGATTCGTTTGTTGTCCCCTTTTCGCTATCATCAGCAGGAGATGAGTTTGTAAACGACGAAGAAGATGTGTGCAATAAGCTGTAGAAAGATGTGATAGCAGTGAGACAACATTCGCGGATCGTACATTTTTGATATTTCACGATACAAACAAAAGGTCAGTCAAGCATGATGTTTTATGCGCTGAGAATTCCGAATGTTTCGTTAAGGAAGGTCTACCACATTTACCCGCTGGCCACATAAAAGCGTCATTTCGCCGCTAAAGTCGAATAATGGGATAACATGTATATTATTTTTTTTTTTTCTTTTTCAGTTGTCCAACATTCAGATGAAATGTGACCTCCTAAAATGGCAATTTGAAATTACACGTATGATTCATTAAGGTACTACTGCTGAATAATCCAAGCAATAGCGCATATTCAATAATAATTTAAGTGTGACCGTGTGTAAAATTTCTCGTCTACCCAGTAAAAAAAAAAAAACCCACAACATTTTTCTAATCCAATTTTTAGTAATAATTTCATCGTAAAATTTTCTTACAATCCGGTTTATTTAACAATAGTCGGGAGAAAAAATAAAATTAATCAAGCGCAGATTAGCGAAATGGAAAATTTGTTATAACATTGGCGACGAAACGTAGCTTTCCCTGAAAATAGTGCTGGTTCCCTAGTTAAAATTCCCCTTTTTTTTATTTATCTTTTTAACAATGATCCGGAAACTACGAATAATATTAGAAGAACATAAGAACAAATATTTCAATGAAATGGAGAAATTGAACAGAGCTAACTCACAATCAACGTGAAAAACAACAAATATGTGTATGTCGAAGAACAATAAGAGATGGAGAAACCGAAACTTAAGAACTGGAGGGAGAGAATTGACGCTAGAAAAAAAGAAGAGAGTACTTGAAAAGAATGTGATAGGTGACGCAAATACATATAGAAAATTACGATCTGCAGGATACACACGCAACAGGGAGATCAATTTAGAATAAATATTTCCTATTTCAGAGTTGCCATATATGTATACATATATATTTTTTTTTTTCTCGAAACATTCCAATAAATGTGTATATTTATAGAGCGGTTAAAAATGTTTAAGCGCCGCTAGGGAGAGCGTACATTTAATGATCGTGGTTTTCCGACCTCTTCGTGAATTGTAAAAGTTTCATTAGAAAATTACCGGTCGTTGCTATTTCGACATAACAAACTTTTAACCGTATGCCATACACTACTATGAAAAAAACAGATTTTCTACGAAATTTTCACCCCCAGGCACCACATTTGAAGTTCGAAATTTACCTATGCTTAATCGGAAAGAAATTTCCGCTTGAACGCGCATAAGCCGGTCTGACACTTTCACCTATAGTACTTACTTGCGCTGTACAAATTATTCTTTGCGTTGTTTTTTTGAACTTTTTTCAAACTTCGAAAGTTTCATTAGGAGGAATCGAAATACGTTTTTTTGTTCCTTTCAAACTTTCATGGCTATACGAAATATCTAGAATTTTTCTTTTTTGCAAATTTCGGAGGTTATCCAGTATTTTTTTTACTCGTATTATAAATTTACAAATATAAATCTAGAAGCAGTGTGTAAAATTACCTGTGGACTATTGCGGCACCTAGACTCACTGGAAGTTACAGAAGGCGGTGCAGTCTGTTGGATGCTGCAAAATTCAACAGTGCCCGAACACAATCCGGGTGTGGTTCGACAACAGACGGTGAGGTGAAGTATAACTAGAAGTACGAGAAGTATGCCGGAACTATTTCAGAGTAGATGCTCTACGGTTGGCGATGAACCCGTAAGGACGACATGAAGACGGAGGGGGAGCTCCTTCAAAGACCTAGTTATGTGACGCAGTGCAGTGTGACCCAGGCGCAGTCTCGACAGGATCGAGAAATCCCTACGTGAGATGGGGAATGGCAGCCACCATAGGGGTTATTATCCAGTGTTAAAGGTTATAATTTTTTTTTTTTTTTTTTTTTTTTTTTTATAATATACTATTACGAGCTGTCCATCAAGGACATTTAGCAATACGTATGAATGAAATTAAACATGAAGGGAGGAGTACCCAAAGGCACCTACCCGATTACCCCGACCTTGAACAAGGTCCTGCGGTTTCTGCCGTTTCAGTCCTCTTCTTACATCATCGGGGTAACATCTAGCAATCCTCTAGGCAAGAGTGATCGGATGAGAAGTCTGTATGCGTGTCTTTTAGAGTGTGAACTTTGATGACATCAGCCCCACATAATCTATACACAAATCTCGATGTAAGGTTAGATTAGTAACATACCAAGGTGCCTGGGTTATCAACCGAAGCATCTTATTCTGAGAAGTCTGTATTACCTTCAAGTTTAACAGTTTAGCGCAACCCCAAAGTTGAACCCTGTACGTCCAGATAAGTTTTAGAATTGTTGTGTATATTAGAAATTTGTTATCCGTTGTCAGTACACTGTTTCTCTCTATCAGCCAATACATTTTTTAAATCCGGATATCTAGTTTATGGAGTTCCCACGTCAACTGGCTAAATGCAAATACCTGACTGTTGTTCGCACAGGCGGATCTGTGTTACTGAAAGGTTGTGTAATATCTGCTATATTTTTCGGTGTCAGATTTCTTTTTATAAACCGATGTTCGAGATGTGTTTCGGGATTTTCAAATGTCTTCGAGTGACCACAACACACACCCTTTTTTGCTCTATTCCCTCCAATTGCAGGTGTTAAATTAACCGGAAATCGAAAATTTATATATACTTTTAATGAAGAACGGCTTTTGAAAAGTTCACGTTTATGGGCTATTATCTGTCGACGTGTTATGAATTATTAAGTAATCGTTTACGTTGTTTTAAAAACCATTTTATATGTACTTGACAAGTTTTTTCGCGATTTATGACATTGTCCTAAAGTTATAAATTTCCTCAAGAAGCATTTTGACTGTAATTTATAATTCAACTTTAAAAGTTATCGCATATTTTAATTTGATTTTTTTCTTTTTTTTTTTTTTTTTCGGTTGCTTCTGAACCATTAGCATTATTCTGTACGTTATACATGTACAGTGGCAAAAGTTAAGTAGGAAATTATTCTTTGTACAATACTACGCATAAACGAAAGAGTGTTTTACGTGATTAAACATTTCCAAACGAATATAGAATTCTTTCGAATGGATACGCGAAACATATTGCATGAATTAAATGAGAATAAAGTACTAGGACAACTCTTTTCCCAGCCTTAATTAATACAAACTGCTTCAGAAATAAAGTATATATTTTTTTCCATTAATACAGTATGTTTTACTTGTACACATACAACGTTGCCACTAATATATCGAAATCTAAGGCTATTTATAATGTCCGTAATTGTTATCAAATGTTATTAATGGTTATCAAATGTCATTGTTATTAAATGTTAAAAAACGTAAACCAAATCCTGCTAATCACTTCAAAGTTTTACAAAAGAAAAATAATAATAACCATAGTTTTTTTAAATCGAATAAAACGAGATATCATAGAGTGTTTGCGATGCGATAACTTCAAACACGTTTTTCTCTAAACTACATTTTCATAACTGCCGTGCAAGATAACACCAAAAATTATATTTAACCGATTTGGTTTAAATTTATGCAGAAATATTAATAACATAATTTCCTTCTATTTGAATCAAACTGATTTTCAAATTTGAGAAAAAAAGGAAAGAATTAATGGTAAAATATTACAAAAATAAATTAGGTAAAATATTAAACTTTTTTTTTATAATGCGCGCCATCTTTCAAAATTTGCATTTTTTTTTAAATTTCATGATATTCACGTAGACGTTAGACGACATGTACTGAATAAAAGAATTTTCGAATTTTGTTGCAGATCCAAACTACATTGGCAACTTATAACTTCTTTGAAAACCTGTGTCCTGATCATTTTATGAGTAGTTCCGCTATTTTTTTAAGAAAAAAATAAAATAAAACCTTTTTTATATCCCTAAATATGTTTTTTTTTAGCTTTTGATTAAAAATTTTTTATAAGTTGAAGAACCGATAGTAGTAAGACCTAGTTTCCAACATCGATTAGCTCTATCATTGTGCAAATAATCTGCCTTTACAACTTTACCAAAACTGATATGCGAAAGCTTCAACGTGCAAATCAAGGGCGCCCAAGGAAGTCTTCAAGCAAGAAAAATTCACAGTATTAACATTATTTTGCTGGCTGTTCAAACCAGAAAAGAAAGAAAAAAAATCCGAAAAGAACAATAATGCTAGAGCGTAGTTTTTCTACACTGTATATGCCGCAGAAACATTCAGTCAATCATTGTTTAGCAAATGAATTTGTAAAATAAGCGACAATTATCCGTCATTTATACCATTACTCTTCAATTTCATGAACAATTTTTGTATGGTTTTAAATAGAACATACCTTTTTCTCTTCAAAAAACGATAAAATTATCTCTCTACATTTGTCGTTCGTCTGAAATATAAATTCGGTTAGAAAGAAAATTAGTCAGCGGCGAGGAGTTTACAGATTTCATTGCATCACATACCGCACGAAATACTTTTATTCCATCTTAAATCATCCGAATTACTTTTGTTTATTATTTACCTTAAATTTAAATTTTCAATGATTACATATCGCCATAATTATGGACCAGCGAGCTGTTCGAAACTAGTCGGCAATTTTAAAGTTTTATTTCAATAATAAATTTTATATGTTTTTTACTTAATAAACTGTTTATTTGTTCATTTTTTACGTTTTAATAAAATTTGCCGTTTGCTTTTGCAATTAGATGTTAATATCGGAAAAGGTCGCGCTCATTTTCAACATTTAACAGATGGTATTATTTCTCGTTATATTCCGATAATCACCTTTCAGTTAATCTGTCTCAAAAAGATACACCGATGATATTTTCGAATTGTATTATTCCGTCACCGCTAAAAGTCGGTATTTCTAAAAGCCTTGCGGAAGTTTATGTAAATATGTCTGCGAAAACAACGTTCAGCCAAAGCAGCAATGTTAATTGGGGTGGGGGTGGGGGTGGGGGGGACAAGTATAAACAACTATTACACACATAAACTTGTTGATGATATTACGACTAAAATTTACCGGCCGGATCTATTACATAATGATGACGTCTTAAAGTCATGCGAGAGCGAGATTTACTGTAAATCATCAGTAGATGAAAAAACTCTATACACAAAATCAATAAATAATGTGATCTATTTACTAACAAAAAATAAGCGATTGGTTTAGTGTATTACATGGTGTCGCCCGATTTTGGGAAATTACGAATTGTTGAAGCACGCATACTTGGTCTCTTTCGAGATAGAGAATTGTTTCTCTGGACGATGATATTTGCAGATACGAACAAAATAAAGGTGTCACCGATAACAAATCAGTTTTTAGAGTGGTCTGGCGTAATTAACAACGGTTCTGACAGAGAGGTCAACAGATGTGCAGGTGACCAGTACGCACGAGTTATGAAGTACATTACAGCGATTATGATACTTCTGACGACAACGATGATCGCGTGACTAGTTAAATAGCAACTTAACCTCTGCTAATCAGTAAAAGATTACAAATGCGACTTTAGCGACAACCATTTCTCGTTTTCCGCCTGTATCCTATTAATGTTGACAATAATGCGCCGAGTTATTCAACGAGGGTAGAAATAATGACACAGAACCGGTAAATATCCATCTCGATAACAATGGAAAATTCGAAAACAATGTGTGTTCAAAGTCGATTTTGAATTTAAAGTTTGAGGAAAAAACTTCACAACATCTTGAAACGGCATTATTATTTTGATAATGTGTAAACTTGTTTAGAAAACAACAAAACGCATTCGGATCCACAAAAATTTGAACGTGACTTTCACTATTTCATTCGGTAACTGCCGCTGTATCTGAATTGTAAATATAATCTCATCTTCACCAAAAAAAAATTTTCTAAAAAAACCTACAGCCCGTCGATATTTTAAGTTATTTTTCATCTAAAACGCGGTATCTTAAAAATATAACCACACACACACAGGAATCCGGAAATAATGTTAAAATTGGACCGCTCGGCGATTTTGATCTGCTAGTAGTTCATTGTGCCAAGTGTGTCACGAGTCCCCCCCAGCGGACTATGTACAAAATAACTGTTCAAATTATACTTGTCGGGTGTACGCTTGCTAATTACATTGAATACGGTGTATGTGCGATCTAATACATAAATATAATAATAACCCCTGACCACTTTTTTACAATGCATCAATAAGGGCATCCATGTGAGAGCTATTAGCAGCAGAACACCTCCATTATCGAATATACAAATAATAACAAATAGTATTTAAAATTTTTAATTTTCGGTTACTTTATAGGTGTTTAAAAAATTCAATTTTTGTCGTGATTATGATCAACCGACCCAGAGCGATAGGTGTGTTATTTAATTAATATAATACTAAACGTAAATTATTCGTTAGTTTCATTTATATCTAATAAGACCAATAGAAATTTTTAATCAAAGTAATAATAATAATAATTAAATAAAATAAATCGAATTTATATGTCCAGAGAAACTTTAAGACCGCGGTAGCATCCGTGGGAGCTTAAATAATTAATGCACGCCATTTCAATCACGCCCCCCTCATTCATATATATATGTATATATATATTAATAACACAAATACGAAGAAAACGTTAAATAATATTTAACTGAAATTGTAATAGAAATTACAACATAAAAAGTAAATTAATTTTTATTGTTAAGGATTGAGTTTTATTAATTTTTACAATCTATGCACATTATATAAAAACGCTTCTTCGATTCTCACTGAGACGACACCCGTTGTTAGATCATCAAATGACGGTCTTCTTTTAATTGTTATAGAACGGTTTCAGTTAACTATTCCATTTTTAAAGATTATGTAGATATATAATCGATACTATATACATATATGTGACGTTCACTGAGAAAAGAGACCTGTGGTGCAAAAATATGGGTTTTAAATTAAACACGAATTCTGATATTTGAAAGCGGGTAGAATATGATGCACACACACACACACACACACACACACACACACAATATGTAGTTTTTTCGCTATAGTTAATATTTAATGTCTCAAAACGTGACTGAAGAAAATCAGGAAAAAATTGAAAAACATTGAAAATTTTAAAAATCGTTTGCTAATGGTACGTTTCGTTGTACACGTAAGTGACGTATTTCCTGTTCCGAGTCGACAAATTTTTTGCAAGTGATTTTGATACTTTGCTAATTAATTAATAATGTGATGATGAAATTAAAACATGAGAGACGAAAATATCGAATCACGACACTTTATTAATTGTTTAAAAAAATCTTGAAATTTTGTGTTTTGCATCTGCCAGTTGATTTTCCTTGCATCCGCAGCAACATTGCATTTTTTATAGCTGGACGGATTTACAACTTCCTCAAAATCTTCGTAGCAATCAACATTTCAACGACCAAATTCTAATTTAACTAGGCTAAAATTTGGCAACGATGCTTTATTGAGTTGCCAGCACGTTACTCATAAGCGTGCGCCGTAGAGTCATGCATTATGGTAGTATTACTTCGCGCAAACTTTAAACGCGTTTTACACAAAAACTACTTTTTGCGCCACAGGTTGTCCTTTTTCTCGGCGAACGTCACATATAATATATATATATATATATATACATAAACAGCATGGGGGCACATAACTTTGCAATTAATTTCACGCTGAAAATCACGGAAAAAAAATACGCAAACACTGAATTTAAAACAAGACCCGTCCTTGAAAATTCATAACTCACCGCCGTATTTAGATGCGAAAATTAAAATATACAACAAATATCCAACATCTTTGCTTCGATAAAATGAAAACATTCTCGATAACTAACTAATTTAACACTTCTTCAAAGGGGTGGGATAGGAAAAAGGCAAAAACAGTGAAGTCTGGGGCGAATCCAGTGAGACATTTTGGGAGAGGGGAATTATATAATTACGTAAAATATTCTACGGTAGGCAGCAGATTCGAGAAATACCCCTTGTGTTTCAGAAAGAAAATCACAAATAGGGTGACCTCTTTAGAAATTCATAAAAATACATAATTATTAAAATCATTAATTTAACTTTATTTAGGGGTGAAAAATAAAACGAAATTATAAAATTACTTACCTTAAATATGGTAGTTTAGAAATAGTAAGAAAGATAGTATTTCTTATTAGACACTTTACTTCTTCTTTATTTTTGTTCGTAATCCGATCCGAATTCTCTTTGTTTGTGAGCAAGTTTAAGTATATATATTTCTCATTGAAGTACATTACAAAATAAAAATTAAGTAAAAAAGGCAAAAAAGATCGACGACAGTATTGGGGTTAAAATAGAATAAAAAAGGAACATTAATAGTTTTACTAGAAAATAGTATTAAATATTAATTATTAAAATCCGTAGGTGTAAAATTCGTGCAAATATTTTACAACATAAATTAAGTCTCTTTGTTATGAGAAATTTTTTTTGACAGAGGCTTTGGTTCTTTGAGGGGGAAATGTCCCCTATCCCACCGCCGTGGATTCGCCACTGGTAAAGTGCGCTTTTATAAGCGGTAGCTGAGGTATAGAAATTGAAAAAAGACAACGCACATTGTGATGGAGAACATTTTGTAAGAGAAATGGCACCCGTCGATGTTGCAACTAAATATTTTTTAGCGTCATCTTTGCAGTGAATTTAATAAAATTACCTTCCCCCCCCCCCGGAATCTCTCATATATCAGTGGAATGCTATTGCCCTTAACGAAACTTACCAAGTTTTCGCGAAAAGGGCGCGACAACTGATTTACTCGCTCGCTGCATTTGGCAATATTTTTAAACAACCTATACTAATGATTAATAAATGCCGCTACATTTTCGTGCAACATTTTTAATTCTTGATACGGTGATTTTCAGTTTTTCTACCATTGCAGCAGCTTCATCACTGCATACATCAATAATATAGTTATTCTAATCAATGTTATTGGTCCTCATATAACAATCTATTACATTGAACGTTTCCAGTCGCGTTGGTTTGCGAAGGAGTACAGAGAAGCGAATCGTCAATAGATCAGCCAAAAATATACATCACAAATACAAGTAATACTGACGGTCTCCAGCAACGTCTGTACTTTCATCGAGGTTGGATTGCAAACATAGATCGATTCAATCTGCCTACGAAATTCACACCTTCGATGTGATCAGATATTTTACGAATCCAGTCAGAGGCAGTGTCGGTGGAACGTTGCACTGCTATAACTTTCTTTACTGCTTCTTCACCAAAATATGCAGCCAACTATGTCTGACATACTCATGGCTTAATTGAATTATCGGCTATCGCGCGTGGTTTTCCAGATCGAGCAATCCTATAGCTTAAAAGGAATGATGCTTCTATGACACGTTCACTATTGGTTTTTACAAATTTATTGAAGTTGGACATTACGGCTTGATGCGATTCTTTTTTAATTAAAATTTGCATGGTTTGCGTCAAAATGTCGTTTTAACTTCACCGGAACCAGTTCAATAGAATTTTTTTGCAAATAAGGCATTGCTCCCATCCGGTTCGTCTGCGTTTCCTATGAGTAAAAATCCGAAAGATAAGATTCGTTGAATTTTGCTTTCATTCAAAGGTCGTTGACGTTCGTTTCCATCTCTTAGTTCCCCAACAATTGCAGTACAACATACATACCGTGTGTGCTTTCCAAATTTGCGTTCTATGTAAATAATTAAAGCACCTTTAATAGAATTAAAATAAAAAAAAAAAAAAACGATCTAAATTAATTTATTAATCATGTAAATCATACCAATCAACAACTACGCTTTCGGAAATAGTATTTTCTTGCGCCTCGCTTTTCTTATTAAATGAACCGTTTTCCCAAATTATGTTAGAGTTTGAATTTTTCTTTTAAAACAGCCCGCCAGTCTCCTAAGATGAAACGATACATTAAAAAAAAAATTAAGCCGTAACTACATAGAATCGAAACTAGATGAAAGAACATATACAGAGTGCCGCCTCGCTTTAATGTTCAAACACTATTAGAAAATCACATTCCCCTTCTCGTAAATGTAGCCAAATTAGACAATAAATAAGCCTATATCGTATTACAAATTCGTTGTTTAATTTTTTTTGTAATTACAAAACTGAGTGATTAATTAATTTAAAAGTCAGTTCGGCATCAATTTTATTCGAAATGAACGAGTGTCATAATAGTTTTTGGAAAGGAACAGCGCAAAATGATGTCGATTCTTTTCAAATTTTAATTTTAACAAAAATAATACAAATTCGATTTGAAATTTATCGTAGAAATTATAACGTAAAATGCAATTTTAAGTTAAAAAAAAAAAAAAAAAAACAAGAAAGAAACTATTTCTGTCATGGTTTACGAAAAATTTCTGGCTTATTCTCTCGGTTTTTCCAGTTGGAAGGCAACCTTGATGATTTTCTCGCGGAACCGACTTTGGGAACCGCTGCTGTAGACATCCAATTACCAGATTAGCGTATTTTGAATAGAAATATTTTTTGTTTTTAAATTTAGTACGTAAATAGGTGTAAATATGCTCTATCAGCGCATGAAACGATTTTCTTAAATATGATGAGACATTTCACAAATCTTCGCAGTATATTTATATAAAAGATATTAATGTAAATAATTTCCTAGTGACAAAATGAAAACGATGTTGGTTAATGAAATATCGTCGACCGAAAGAGATGTCACCCCCCCCCCTGCGTTTATTTCATCTTTGTATCTTGTTCTGACCGGAGGAAGTCTATCAACAATTAGCTTAAAATAGAACCACAGTTCGAGAATTTGGCATTCTACTCGAAACAAACGAGGCAACTTGCTGAATAGCTGAGAATGGCTTGTTCAGCTCCCCCGTATAAAGCCGCTCATGCGAAATCTACGCTCCATCTTGACCAGGAACAATTAAAGTCCTTCCACTCTAACTACGTCACCCGTTCATTTCCTCTATCAGCATTCGACATTCCGTTATTCGACTTCATTCTGTGTACCAATTCATCTTGCGCTTATATGTTTAAATTACCCCGCCGCCCTTATGTCATAACTTCCGATAAAAGAAACGTCAATCGCGCGTTTTAAACTACATATATTTCTGTGCACTAGTCGTTGTCGTTCGCTGTTTAACCGGTTATTCGCAGCTCTTATCGCTTTAATTCGTTTATGCAACAAACACGGGAGAAAAAAAAAAAAACGAAAGAAAGAAGAAGCACGCAAAAAAAAAAAGGTCGATCTTGATGCAATTCTTTCTCAGCGGTCTATTTTTATTATCTGTGTTGCTTTTTTTACTTCGGAGGTGTACTTACGAAAGCACGTAACAACAGTAGCCATGCTGGTACATGTTCTCTGACGTATAATGAAGATGGTGCGACAGACACGACGACAAAATATAGACGTAGCAGCAGTAGCGTGATTGGAAAACAGACATAATGATGAAGACGAAGAAATCAAATGCCAAACAATGTTATCAGAACAGTACAATGCGCGCTCGGGACTGCATGTAATCACTGACGTCAATCTATCTTAATGTTATTGTTAGATACAGCAGTATTTTCTTCATAAGCGCGCTTTGCTCGATTCTCTTAAAAATGCAATACAATAATGCATACTTTGATGTAACATACGTGCGTCAGTAACCAGGTGTGATGAACGAAATCCGACTGAAAAAGGTTAATCTCACTTGGTATATACGTACATCATGTTATCAGTCGTGTAAATTGCAAGATAATGCGAACGTTCAGAACGTGCTAATTTCGAAAAAACAACGTTGCAGAATCCAAATCGATTGATAGCCCCCACCCTGCCTATTTTAAAGTAAAATCAGTGATTAAGAATTAAATCGAGATCGCTTCTTCCGAATAGGATTGTAAAACACACACTGGCAGTTCGGCAATTAATGATGAAAAAGAAAAAAATGTTAAGCGCTAAAAAGGTTTATTAATTAATTAATTAATTAATTAATTAATTAATTATTTTTATGCCGAATATGAATTTTGGTTTGACTGTGAAGAAATTAATTTACATTTCATTTACCGCGGATGTTTGCAGGTTTTGCATTAGGCAGGTAATCGAAAAAGGTGAAGATGCTGGTAACCACAAAAATACTAATATCGGACACTAAAGTGTAACCGTGGAAATAAAATATTCGACAATTCGCGTCTGCTACGGAATTAGAGACCATCGTAATGAACTAAATTTATTCGCTCTGAAGAAGAATAATTCAGTTATACAGTAATACCGCGTATTTTGGTTATCTCTGCCGTCAAACGTAAGAACATTAAAATATCGAAAAATTATTAATTCGATTGTACCACGTATTACTTTGAATTTCTCGTACTGAAATGGGACTCCTCTACATAGAGAAGGTTCAATATATACGACAAGATTGTTTTTCGTGAATTTTAAGGATTTCTCGAAACCCTACAGACCTTTTTTAGTAATTTTCTCGATTGATGTATTTTTTTATTTTTTTTTTTGTTCGACATTAAAAATCGACAAATTAAACGAAATCATACGTTTGGCGTAGACTAGAAAAAAGAATAGGTAGGTAAAAAGCATTTCTTCATAAAAATTACGCCTGATCAATAACATTTCTATTCCAAAGCTGTAGGCACAAATATAGTTTGGTCGTCACGTCTGCCACACATGTACGAAAAATATCACAGATTCAGAAACGTCCGATGAATTCTTTTTTTACCAACCCGTTCACTTTATTGGTCGAGAAATTCCGCTTAAACGTATAACCTCGGTTCATTCTTAATTTTGCGCAAAATCATCGTAGCATTTTTGCGATCTCGTCATAGAAGTGCTCAACGAATCTTTCGAATCCTCCGCGCAGACCTCGTAGATTTATGTTGTTTACTCGACTTAGTGCAACAATCGAAAATACTGCACTTTCGTTCTTTCGGTAATTTTCAGCGTTTCTTTTTTAACAACCGACCGTTTTTTTTGCCTTCCTTCTCCGCCATTTTTTGATTTATTTGTTTCGTTTTTTTTTGTTTTTTTTCTTTTCTTCACACAACAAAACCGTCAAAAATTTTATTATCGTAAATTGCTGGAAGTAATAGAAAAATTCGTTTGGTTTTTATGTTTTGCGTTTTTGAATTGCGTTTTTTGCCTTATAAGAAAAGTAAAAAAAAAAAAAAAACTACATTCGAAAACAGTATGATTTTTTTAGTTCCTTTTAATTTTTTTCCAACAATGACGAAGTCAATTAAGCCATCGAATGCCTTAAGCATTATAAAAGAAAAACTCTAGCATTCAAAATATTTCCCCCGTTAGCGATGTTGTCCGGCGAGTTATCTGTATAGGATGTCGACCCCGAAATTCAAAAAGGTCTAAAACCCTTTTTCTAAAATTTAGAATCTTTGCTAAAATGAAAAATTCGAAGCCTCGTATTTAATTGAGCGCGCCATATCACGTGGAATATTTCTGATTTCTGCCTCACGCCGTAAAATCCACCTAACCTACTTGGACTGGAAGTCATTTTTTCGTTTTACCTAAAAAAATTTTTAAATTTTAGTTCGAAACATTCTTCCTGAAACCTTCATTTTCAACCTCAAAATTTCCTCCAGCCACTAATGTGTGAGTGTCATTGTTACGACAGAGGTAATATTGAAATCAAAATTTCCGTTACGTATAATTCGTAACCTTTTTTGTATTGCGAATATCCTATAATTTTTGTTCTCTTACCGTGCTTATAAATAAACCAACGTCTATTTAATTTTTTGGAAAATTACCTGGTCAATTGAAACCAGTCGGTTTGTAAGAATCATAAGAAACAATTAAGACCAAAGCCTTATTGTTCTACATATATATCGAAGTTCCTTGTAATTTTAATTTATTATTGTTGTTACGTATTAATCGAAAAAAAGCGCATCTGCGTGATTATTTTTATTATTACATTGCATAGGTCAGTTCTACCGTGACGTAGTCGGTTAGTTAATTGCGCTTCATTCGGATAGAATATCAGCCTGCCACACATTGAAACTTTTAAGAATTTCACTTATACTGGATTATAATGTTCACAATTGACGCGTCAAAAGAGAGAAAAAAAAAAAAAAAAACAGCATCAGATATATCAGTGGCGGATCCACGGCGGTGGGATAGGGGACATTTCCCCCTCAAAGAACCAAAGCCGCTGTCAAAAAAAATTTCTCATAACAAAGAAACTTAATTTATGTTGTAAAAGATTTGCACGAATTTTACACCTACGGATTTTAATAATTAATATTTAATACTATTTTCTAGTAAAACTATTAATGTTCCTTTTTTATTCTATTTTAACCCCAATACTGTCGTCGATCTTTTTTGCCTTTTTTACTTAATTTTTATTTTGTAATGTACTTCAATGAGAAATATATATACTTAAACTTGCTCACAAACAAAGAGAATTCGGATCGGATTACGAACAAAAATAAAGAAGAAGTAAAGTGTCTAATAAGAAATACTATCTTTCTTACTATTTCTAAACTACCATATTTAAGGTAAGTAATTTTATAATTTCGTTTTATTTTTCACCCCTAAATAAAGTTAAATTAATGATTTTAATAATTATGTATTTTTATGAATTTCTAAAGAGGTCACCCTATTTGTGATTTTCTTTCTGAAACACAAGGGGTATTTCTCAAATCTGCTGCCTACCGTAGAATATTTTACGTAATTATATAATCCCCCCTTTCCCCAATGACCTACTGGATATATACGTTCGATACCACTGTTGCCAGTTATATCACAACTATTTGAGAAGTTACTCTACAAACGTATCAAAGTTCTTTCGAAACTACCTGATCATAAGTTTTGGGCTTTCGCAGAAAACATTCGACACAATTGATATCAAAAACATTTAAGTCATCAATAGAAATAATATTTGAAGAAAAGAAATCCAACTGTGTTCCTCGTAGTTGCACAGGCATATATATATATTTGATCGTGTAAGACAGGAAGGACTTATCTTCATTGTTGTATAGGTTTCCGTCACTTAATTTTTTATTTTAACATATAATAAGTAAAAACAAACTAATATAAAACAACTGATTAATATTTATTTACCTGAAACGGGTTTCGAAGTCGAAGCTTCATGTGATCGTTATTATAAGATATAAATTTATATCTTCAAACTAAGTTTCAGTTTACTAATTAACTTAAGTCGTATTTTACAATCGTATTTATCCGATCGTGTGTCCCAAGATCCATCCTGTATTTATTGAATGCAGAGGACACGCCATCGTCACAGTATACGACAACTGCAGTTGACGATAAAGCGATATTATCAGCCAGTCGTTTCCACGATAACGCGAATAACAGTCTACATTAGCTCTGGATCGTATAACAGAATGGACGAGGAATTTGGTAAATTTAGTTAAACAGAAAATGTCACTTTTTCTTTATGTAATCGGAATCCGTGTGTTATGTAGTCCCCGTATTAATAACCGGCAAGTTTCAGTTGCGAATTCTGCAAAGTACTTAGGTATACATACACACGGATTTAAAATTAACACGGAGAACTCATATAGATCACAAAATTATCTAAATAACACATGAAATGTACTGGCTCACATTCGGTGTCACTCTAAAATGAAGCTGGAGAACAAATTTCTAGCATATAAAAGTGTTACGCGTCCAATGTAGACACTTATGGAATACAAATATGAGGGGGGGGGGGATGTGGTAAAGTGTCAAATCGAAAAATAATTCAAACGACTCGGAATAAGTTTCTTCGACTAATTACTAATGGCCGTTGGTTTCAAACGAAATGATGCGCGTCATGCGGTTTTACAGATCAAATGGGTCAACGAAGTGGTAATACACGATTATCCTCGGTAGCATCAGAAACGGCTTCATTATCACCCGAATCCGGGGAGGCCGTGATACTTTTGTGTACAGATCCGGACTTGACGTAAGCGCTTCAAACCTGGTGACACTTGGTTGTTGCCGAGTGATATAATTAGTAGAGCTTAGTCATTATGCCCCTGTAATGCTAATTATAAGAACCGCTTATTTAGATTAAATTTAAGATTGTAGAACTAAAGAGTAGCTGTCCTTATCAATAATAATAATAATAAAAAGATATATACATACGCATTGATTCTTCAATCCACATTATGATTCAAACTCGCTGCATTATAACCATTATTCATACGGTATAACAAAATAAAATAAAATAAATGAGATAACGGGGAAAGAGCGAGTACTTTTAAGTGAAATGTAACGAAGTAATAGTCAATTCCGGTATATTAATTCCAATTACAGTCTTAGCAATATAAAAAGAAGTTTACTGCGTTAACCATATATGAAAAATTTATGACTTTAATTCTTAATCAGAAAATAGTAACTTATTTGTATACATTGCCGGTTGCATACTATAAACTTTAGTGAATCTACAACGGAAAATTTAAAATACATACAAGTCGATATAATACTCTGCGATAAACGATCTAAATTACTAAAATCGATTTCTTCATTTTATTTTATTATTATCAGTTATACATATATTAATCGCTACCAGTACGACTACACAAGTATTATTATTTTTAACCGACTTCAAAAAAGGAGGAGGTATTCAATTCGACTGTATTTTTTTTTTTTTTTTTTTTTTTTTTTTTTTTTTTATGTGTGTTACCACAGAACTTTCTTCTAGATGAACCGATTTTGATGATTCTTCTTTTATTTGAAAGGTGGCGTTTGTCATGTGGTCCCATTTAAATTTGATCAAGGTCCGACCGATAGTTTTTGAGTTATCCTTAATAATGCGGGAGATTGAAGCTTTTTGGATGCTTTTCATTCACGATTTTTTTCACCGTCGGATTAGATTTTTGACTTAAAATACTATAAATTTGCCAAATTACCATGGAAATGTAGCTTTTGGTGTTTTTACCGTGGAAATAAATGTTTTAATTTAATTGAATAAAAATGCACTAAAAAGTAAAAAATAAAATGCTTTTTTACAAAAAATAAATACCGACTTCAAGGTTTATTATAAAAATTTAAAAATGCACTAAAAAGTAAAAAATAATTACTCCCGATAAAATATATATATCAGAGTGATATAACTTAAGGTGATATCGTAATTCTTATACAACATTAATTTTTTGGAGTTGGCATCAAATTCATATTAAAAGAATAATTAAAAACTGCATTAAATGTTGATTCAATTGTTCCTAACATGAATTTAATTCCAACTCCAAAAAGTTAATGTTGTATAAGAATTACGATATCACCTTAAGTTATATCACTCTGATATATATATTTTATCGGGAGTAATTATTTTTTACTTTTTAGTGCATTTTTAAATTTTTATAATAAACCTTGAAGTCGGTATTTATTTTTTGTAAAAAAGCATTTTTTATATTTGGTATTACTGTCTGCATTATTAATATTATTATTAATATTACCGTTTACATTCTAATTTTTTTAATTATGTTACAATTATTGTTAATGTTACTCTCATGTATGTAATTATAAGCTTTCAGTTTATACATTATTATTGAAGTTTGCTACCACCACCACTACAATGGGATCGGGGAATATGTGTGTGTAATTTTAGATTTTATTTTAACTTTTTCATTGATTAATGTTCAAGATTTAATCATTTCGAGTAAGATTACTTGTAAACATGGGCTATAAGTATGTGCTAAACTGATTTTGTTTTCTTTTTGCATACATCACATGTATTACTTTTGCTGTATTCTTCTTTAAACAAATCAGTAGCCCATGTACGATTACTTTAGTACGATTATTTTAATAAATATGTTTAAGTTTAATTTCTTTAAATCATTAATTGTATTATTATTGTTTGAACACAAATAAATATTGTAAACTTAGGCTATAGAACTCTTAGGCTGCACTACTTACTTTAAGCATAAGATTAGCCCATGTACAAGCGCATTCGTGACTATTCTCAATTAATTTATATACTTAAGTTCCATTGTACATATACTGAAATACATTCTGATTCTGATTCTGATTCGGATTTTTAACAAACGGTAAAGTTGACGTATTTTTTATTTTTCGCAGATTACTGTCGTCCAAAGTTTACAAAGTATATTTTTTATTCGTCAGTTTTTTTTTTTTCTTTCTTTTGGACTAATATTAAAACATTTGTTTCGCTGCTTGCAATTTTTTTCCCGTTTTCATCTTGCGTACCTTAACAAGGAAAAGGCCACGATGAGCACAAAATCAACCAAGAGTTCGGTTTGAAACCCGCTGTATTTATTTATTTTTTTTATTGGCAACGGAAGCAAGAGCCCCAGAGAAATGGGAAGAAGGAAAAAATTAAGTTCTTAAACGTTTAAGGATGGTAAAGTGAAATAAAGCAAGTCCCATACATCCTTTTTTTTTTTTTGTTAGGACGCTTTTAATTGCCAGGATTATTGCGCCCATCGGATAGGTTTTAGATTAGGGAGTAAAGGTCGGTTTTTTTGAGAAAGGTGATCAATGAATTTAGTTGTTCTGGGTCATCAGTTATTGACTGAGGGTTTATTTTATGTTGTAATCGTTGGGCAGAGAAGGAAGGACAGGAGAAAAGAAGGTGTTTTATTGTCATGATATCTGAGGAGCAGTAGGTACAAGTGGGGTTTTGTCGAATTCCTTCATGTAGGTGACCGTGGGTAATTTTGGTGTGACCAATACGAATTCTAGTAATAATAATTTCGCCGGTCCTATTGAGGCTTGATAAATGTTTCCAAGGGACAACTGATTTTTTGAAAGTATGAAGTTTGTTCGTATGTTGTTGGGACCATTCTAATTGCCATTTGTTTTGAGTTTGTACACATATATATATGACTGGAGGTCTTGTGGTATAAAGGGAAGGAGATACATCCTTGATAAGGTATAATGGGATTGTATGGTTCACAATGTACTAAGCCTAATGGATCTGATAAGAATACTGGGGCTGGTTTCTAGGATAAAAATAATTCGAGGGCAGGAATAATAGAAGTAGAAGGAAATTAAATAATAAAGAAGCATACTATGGGCGGGGGGGGGGGTTAGTAAAGCGTAAAAGGGCACGCTTGTTCAGTAGAAAAGAGCTGGAACATTCAAATAAACTACGAATCGCAAGAAATGTATAAAGGAAACATACCGGTGCCCATAGTAGATGAGCTCAAATGAAATTCTTTGAAAAAAAACTCAAAAAACCCCGGCCAGAAATTGAAAAAATCCCTAAATGGAGAAGCCTTATCGATCGGCTTCTTTAATTATTCTCGCTGCTCTATTTTGTTTTTATTCCTCCTCGTGATTTCTCTTTCGTCCGACTATATCACGCAAGAAATAACGGTAGATGAAAAAAACAAAACAACAAAACAAACAAACAGACAAAAAAAAAAAACAACAAACAAAATGATAGTATTACTCATGGCGAGCGGTTTATGATTAATCAGAATTTCTATGATTTATCCGCTATTTTGATCTACGTCAAAGCAGACATTAGTCAGTTGAACTAAAAGTAGATAAGTTTCTTATTTTCGTTTTCAAAAGACTATTTTCCGAAAGGGAAACCGCAGAGATAAGACCTACTATTAATATAGATCGCATTTTCGTTTAGTTAATACGTCGAAAATAATAGTTATGTGCACAGCCTGAACTATTAGGTCGTAAAGCGGCCGTGTTATTCAGTCGAATTACACACATCTGACCCTGTGGCAATTACGACGGAAGAATAGAAAAAATTCATAAAAGATAATATACACACCGTGTTACTATTATTATAGGACCCGACGAGGAGAAATGAGATAAGGAAGGAAGTGGAGATTGACTTTTTTCGTAATTCGTTAAACCCCGATCATCGCTGGCCAATTTAAAGTCAGGGCTTTGCAACAAACACGAACAGAGAATACTTATTTAGAGTGAGAGAGAGAGAGAGAGAGTGAGAGATAGACTTTATCTCGGCAAACGCTATTATTCACGAGACCGTGTAAGAAATAAACAACAGTTAACACATTAAGCTGATATGTAGGAAAAAAAAAATGTTATCTGTACCTTTAACTATACCTGTATTTAATTAACTTGTAATAATGATAAATAATCAGCATTTAACAATAATCTCAGTACTTACCAATGATCGATATTTATCAATATAATCGGAATTTATACTAATAAAAATAACGCGGACGAGCAGCTGCTTCCTGAATCTGAGATTTTTCCTCACTGTACAAAACCAGCGAACAACTTTGCAAAGTCGTGAAAAATACACAATTAAAGGTGGAAAATGTGCAAGCTGAAGCCGTTATTTTTTTTAATATAATTTTCTACTCTCCGATCATTAATTATTCAGGCGTGGATTTTACGCTATAATCAAGATATTGGAAATTTTAAAACATTCCAATAGTAGAATCAGATTCAAAATGCTTTTAGTTCAACACCCGACAACGATGTTCTATCGAAAAATCCAAGTCAAACAATATAGAACAACCTAACGTTAGGTGTTTTCCGAATGTTCACGTAAGGATTCAAAGTGTAAGGTGCGATGTGAAAACGTCTGGTCTTTCAAGTGTCTTCAGGTTAACGACTCTAATCTAGTAATGTGTATGCATCGTTGTGGAAACTGTACATTTTACACGGTTAATAGTGGGTAATTTTATTACAGATAATTTATATATATATATATATATATGTATATATATATATATATATATATATATATATATATGTATATATGTATATATATATATATATATATATATATATATATATATATATAGACCTATATTTGTTCGATACTACTCGAATATTTTAATAACGGTGTAACAGTCTCCCCTAAGGAATAACACAGGTAGTCCACTGATGGGGGGGGGGCACTGTTTACAGATAAAAACTGAATGGAATACACAAAATTATTATAGAAAAAAAAAGAAAAAAACAAACTTTTAATGCAAGGTCAGTCATCAAAATATAATGCTCGTGGCATTTTATATTACGATGTTTTTGTGACAAATCAATCGGGTTTTAAGAAACGCTAAAGCGTCCGAACATTCAACGTACGTTAAATATTTAAATGAAAAGGAAAAAATTAAACCAGTGTAGCTTCTGTACGAAAGTACGTTTCGACGATGGGCATATATCTTTCGGATGGCATTGTGTGATTTTCATTTTTGTAAAAACACTTAAATTTCTAAACACGAATTGAATGAATTCGCACCTAACGAAAAAGCACTTATTATATTTATTTATAAACGCGCCTAATCTTACATACATATGTAAACACACATATTATATAACATTTTCATTTAACGTATTGTTTAAATTTATAAATTACAATTCCATAAAAATTTAAGTACGCTTTCTAAATATTGATAATTCGAGATAATATTGATTGTTGGTTAAATGTTGGAAGCGGTTCAAAGCGATTACCAGAGTTGAGTGGTTGGATGGCACTGCCAGAAAACATGATTCGAGTCTCGTATGAAGGCGCCGTAGTCGCAAGCAGGACTTGCGACTACGGCGAGTCATGGAGGCATTTAGACAGTATTTTGCTCGGCATCTGTTTAGAAGTTGAATCCGTTGTTTGACAAGACGCTTCTTTAGCGAAAGTGAATCGGCGATCTCGTTATAGTGTTCTGGGATTCAGACTAGCCGAATTTGGACTTGGTTGAAATTTAGTATTAGCTTTTTCATTTGCCCGATATAACGCGGATTATTGACCTCGATATCAAATTTATACCGCTCGAGCGACTACTTAAGAGGTCGCTGCTAATGATGTTTCGGTCAGTGAGCAATTTTGACGCCGTTTACTAGAGCGACCGTTTCCGCGGTGAAAATTGAGGATATTTTTTATCAATGCTGCTTTTAACAATAGCATCGAGATATGGACAGTAAGCAGCGCAGCTTGTTGATATCAGTCTTGCTCCCGTCTGTATAGATCTCAATGGCGTTGTGTTTTTTTGCGTGAGTGCTCAGATGGAGTTGGCTAAGTTTTAGTCGTTAATTTTCAATCTTTTTTCTGGTTATGATGGTATCGACATCTACCTTGTACGTGAGGATGTCGTCGTAGTTGAAGGTATATATTGCGCAGCTCTGATCTGCAAGCAAGGTTTCAAGCTGTAAAGGAGTATTTTTAAGAGTAGAAAAATTAACAGTTTTTTTTTGTTTTTTTTTTTTTTTTTTTTTTTTTTTGTTGGAAAAGGTTTTGTGCAGGTTTCAGTAGCAACATAGAAAACTTAGTTTTTTATAGTTGTAGCAAATCTCTGGCTTTTGCGTCGTAATGTTTGTTGTCGTACTGTTCTTGTACCCGAGTGCAAGTCTGATTGTAGCGATCTGAACCGTTTCATATCTGTTTCTTTTGAGTGAGAAAAAGTATACAAAACAATCGTAGTCTATAGTAATAATATTTACACCATCCATTTCCTTGTTGTTTTTTGCTTTTTTTTTAATGAAATATAATTAAATTTTAAATAAATCATGTCGGTGCGGCAAACAAAGTGCCCCATAATCATGCGATAGTCTATAATGGAGTAGGCGAAACATTTGTACACGAGGAGAAGAAGAAAGTCTAGTTTAGCTCCTCACCAGAGGTGCCTCTGGAAAATTTAATTCAATTTATTGCTGCTCTAAAACACCATTTTGAACACAATGTCGATTTGTTTCGCTGTACTTGTAATCTTTTTTTGTATTCATTTCTGTAATTTAGAAATTCACCTATATCGCACGTTTTGCAATCGAATTTTGTAAAATTTCAGGAATCTCTTTCTATCTGATGAGACATCGAATTTAGAACAGAAGAAATAAATCCCCGATAGACTTTAAACGTTTAACTACGTAGAGCTAATATAGCCATTTCATCATTATTTTTTCGGCGATTAATAAAATTTTTCTTTAGCGATCGTGATCCGTAACGGAAAACTGACCCAAGTCGGAGTAACAGAGCAAACTTCTCTACAAACTACTTCCTAATTTGCACATAAACAAAAACATCGCACATCGTGATAATGTGAAATATCCCGAAATTAGTCTCGCTACACCACTTTTTTTTAAGTCTCTGAGAATTCAAATTTTTTGCACATCCTCGTAGAATATAAAATCACCTTTGCTGTCTTTTAACCGGGGCACACTGAACATCTCACCAAAGTTTTCCTTTGCGTAGTTCCTTCGCAGCAGTGAAACGAACGAGAGAATGGTTGTAGCAATAAGAGAACGTGCAGAGAACTCAAGGTAATTTTTAATCAAGGCTACCATAGAGCGTCGTTGACGAGCTGTAATAGTGTTCGAGCGAAACTCAGTATCGAAAATTATCATCGTCAGTGGCGTTAGACGAGCTTAAATAAATAAATACACAAACATCCGAGAATGTTTGTTTTATTTATTTATTTATTGTTTTATATTAGAGTTTTACTGGTCAAACTGGATATTTGTAAGTTGCCTAAATTTCCAAAAAAAAAAAAAAAATTGACTGTTTCGTTTTATAGTAATTTCCGACAATCTTTTGACTACTTGTTGACAGAGAAGTTTTGCATATATTACAAGCCAAAAAAAAAAAAATAAAACGAAGTACATACATCATTATTATAGATGGCGAGAGAGTAGATGTGAGAATGAATGGAAATCCGTTGATGACTAACGCGATATCGTCGAGCAAAGAATGGCTCTGCGATTAAGAAAGCGCGATCAATGATACGAAGAAAGACTCACAGACGAGAAGAGGTATAGAAGAATAAACAAAAAAGGATTATTAAAATTCTATGATCGTTAAAAGATTCCGACGGTGCCTGGAGAAAAATGAAAAAAAAAAAGTCAACCCCGGTTTAAACTGTTTTTTGCAATTTTTGGATTTTAATATCGAAAAAATTAATTTTGTTCAGAAAATAATTCGATAATTCGAAACGCCTTTTTTTCAAAACCTCTGCGAGAGATCTCATCCAAAAAGCGAAAGGCACATCGGAAGAGAATGCACACAATCCTTTCAGTGATCCAACGTATATAGAGGTTCGTACAAATTTATTTATATACCTAATTTATTTATTTATCGATAATTAGTGTTCTAATGTTTTGTTTACTAACGGTGGTCCAACTGTGAAAGAAAGAGGTGTGAGTATAACACCGCTACAACATAAATCGAGTAATAGTTTCCGCGTAATTAGTATTTCGTGGCGCTATCTTTGGACAAATTAAATATTCTTAGCGGCAGAATAGATAATTAAATAACCGTTCTTAATTACAATGATGTACATTTTCAAAATTATTAATTTTCCACATTTTAAACTGATATTCTTTATATGTATCCTTGCGCACTATAAATATATTACATTGATTATTTTCATGAAATTTATTGGCAAATTAAAAAGTTTATCGTGTTCCGCAAATTATTTAGAATGCAATTCATTGACCAATCAGAGCAGCGCATGGCGACATTCCAGTACACAGGCAACATTTCATTTCCGTCATTCTTATCGCTGTTATCACATTTTGATGAATTAAAAAATACAGCCTATGGTTTTTGTTGTCATTTTCTCTTCACTCGACATTCGAAACATTGTAACTGAATAAATTAACAACAGAGTCAGGCTACTACTACAACAAGAGGAAATAAAACACGTATATTTCTAATTACGCCTGAACGACAAACTGAAAAAAAAAAAAAAAAAATCACTTCAAAATAAACTCGAATCTTCTTAATGGTCGAAATTTTTCTAAAACCAAAAAGTTCACAGAGAGACGTCGAATGTTTTATCAACGGTTGTAAGTTATGTACATAGGGGGGCCCGCACATATTTTCATTTTTGTCGCTGTACAAAATATTAAATTTTAACATAATTGCGAATAATACAATACACACCTTCTGGTAATTTCTTTAAATAATATTTTTTAAATTATTACACGCGCGCAGAAGTTCTTATTAAAAATCAGAAAGTACCGCTGAAAAATCTGATAAAGGACAGCAGCGACTATCGGTACAAATTAGGGGTAGAATCGGCTTAATATTGGATTTTTAAAGACAAAATACGGGGGTAAAATATATTACCATTCATAAGGCAGCGAGTGTAACCAGGCTGCATATGAAAATAATGCGACCAGAAAACATTGAAAATAAAAATAACAAACATAAAACGCGAGGTCTCGTAAAATAATATGTGGAAAACGCCAAATTAGAAACGAAAAGACTAAAAATTTTGATATAACAGGAGTGAGTGAAACAAGGCGACAAAAAAAAAAAAAAAAAAAAAAGGAAAAAAAAAAGCAGTGATTTCCGGAGCACCGATTACCGAATTCTCAAGCAGCTAGGAGAAAAAGAACAGCGTTGGAATAATATTGAATAAACGAATAAGGAAATAAAGTGAGAAAAGTTTCTTACAAGACAACGATAGAATAATTATGAACAAAAACTAGATGCATGTAATGATGATCCCCAGGTGTATAATGTCTTACGACGATGATACATAGAGACAGTGTATGGGGAGAAATCGAAAATCTTATTACTAACTTAACTATGTAGATAAAATAGAAAACTTATTAATTCCAGGGGATTGGAATGCGATAATAAAGGAAAAAAGAACATGTTGAAGACTATGGCATAAAAAATAGACGAGGACAAAGACTAGAAAATTTCATAAAAAAAAAAAGAATGATACGATACATTAGGAAACACACAATCTTTCAATAATATCCAAAAAGGCTATACATGTAGGATAATGGCTGGTGAGTTAAATTGGAATCAGACAGACGACATCTTAATTAGGGAGAGAGATTTAGAAAAATCAAATTAAGGTGCGCGCAAAAAAATTATCCAGCGGTGCAGATACATATATAGGAAGAGATTACAACGCGGTAACAATGCCATCACCATTAAGATACGAAAGAACCGAGAAAAAGAACAGACATAGATATTATAGATGGTGTAAAAAATTGAAGACAAATGACATTAAGATCGTCTATCAAAGATAAAATTCAACACGAAAAATCATACTATTAACGATATGTGGATTAATATTAAAATACTCGTTATGCGACTCCAACCATATCCTTTTTGAATGCCCTACTATTTTTCCTGAGTGCTCTCATCTATAAGCCGAACTCTTGGCGTTGGATCTTCCTACCCCTTTCAATGCTTTCTTTATCCTTTCCTTCCCATCTCCAGCCGTTATTCCCCTCCTTCTTTCCTTTATACTATCTATTATCTCCGATCGCCTCAGAATCTGAATAGGTGGTCTAAGTCCATGTAGTTCGGTCAGTGTTGACACCGAACCCATTTTAAAAAAAAAAATCGAAGTGGCAAATTAAATTGCATAAAGAACCGCGGATAATAAAAGAAAAAAAAAAAAAATAATGAAATTAACGAAAATGTAGAATAATAAAAATACGGACGAAGGAAAACAAGCGAGCATAATAAATGTAGAAATTTCGTGAACAGGGAAGCGAGCGAGAGAAGAATGGATAGGAATAGAATAGGCGCAGATAGAAGAAAATATCAAAAAAAAAAAAAGAGGGGGGGGGGGGGGGGGCACAGGAAAAAAGTATAATTGTATAAAGCAAAAAACACTTCAAGGAATTCAAAAGTAAAACAAATGGAAAACGAGTAATTATAGAGAGAGGAGCAATTCCACGTTAGAAAAAAAAGAACAATTATTCAGAGATATCGAAACTTCAGAGAAACGGTAAATCTGGTCCGAACGCGGCCAAGAAAAATGAGCACGCTCTTAAACAATCATAAAATAAAGAAAAGTACCGGCATGAATTATTAATAAACCTAAATGGAGAAATGAAAAACCATTTTTACACAAATTAATAATGGACATTTCTGATAAGGAACTGTTAAAAACTATTTTTATAGTTAACGCCTGATTGCGCGACATGGTACACAAGTTTCTGCTCAGTAGCGATTTTATCTGTGATTACGCGATAACGTCTAGTGGTCATTTAATTAGCTGGTCGCCGATTGCTGTTTACGGATGTGTGATAAGAATGCACTAGTTCTCTTTTTTTCCGCAATTTGTTTCCGATTTAATTCATTACTTTTATTACCATTTATCTCTTTTATTCAATTTCGCACGAGTTTTAATTGCTTTTTTCATTAATATGTTCTTTTTTTCCTTTTCTTTTTCTCTTCCTATTTGTCGCGGAGCAGTCCTTTTCAGGACTATCCACTTTTAATCGCATTTGTCTTCACAAACACTTTTAGTTCGTTTCTTTTTACAATACGTTTTGCGTACAACAGGAATGAATTTCAAATGATTTCGGAAAAAAAAAAAACTAAAAAAAAAAACATTACAATTACGGTATCGAAGAAAAACGTAACACAATCACGTTCAAAGAACAACACATCGTCAAAGTATCGTTAGATGCATAATGGAAAAAAAAGAAAAATAAATAATAATAATAAGTGAATGAAATTTTAAGGAACGATCAAAACTATATGTTTCACGAGACGAGGGTTTATCGGCTTAGGGCTCTGTTAAAGTCGCGACTTCGAACCAACACACGTAGCAACAGGAAGCTCCGAAGACTATTTGATAAAAAATCGAGAAATCCGAACGAGATTCGAATCGAACTGAGTTAGGGGCTCAGACTCGGGCTAGAACTAAATACAGAGACTGGATTTAGAGGAACTAGAACTTGGACGAGAGCTGGCTAACTCTGCGAAAAAAAAAGGTTCAACTTTTTCAGATGGGATTATCAATGATAAACGCTGGCGATAATAAGCTTGATATCGTCTGTATGAAAATAATGGAGGCGATCGAGGCAGGAAATGTCGCAATTAATTTATTTAACGTCGGGCCGAAAAGGCTAGAAAATAGTTGCAATGGTCAACATATAAAAAGACGGCGTTAAGAAATACAAACAAGATAGCGGAGAATAAACACGCTATTAACGGATTTAATGAGAGGATAAGATGAAAGAGTTTAGCGGCGAAAATGGTCTTAGGTCCGGAATCGAATGGCTATTGCGACATAAAAAAATCAACGAGGAAAACGGGAATTTAAGATAGAGTTATTATCGGGAATCTTATTTTAAGAAGAATATATGGAACTGATAAGAAATTCGAGTAAGCTAAACTAGAAATAAAAAATTTTAAAATTAAAAACGACTAATAACAGTAATAATGAAAATAAAGATAATAATAAAAATTAATAATAATACGAGAATAAGTGAGGAAAATATGGCAGGAGCATGACAAATGGAACACACCTTTTGTAGAATGCACCACTACTACTGGTAGATATATCGATTGATTATTTGATGAATAATAAAAAAAGTTGAAATCACAATAGGAAAAAATCTAAAACAGGTGATGCAAAAAATTACGTAAGATTTTAAAGAAAAATGTCATTCCGGGAAATTAAAGAGGGAAGACTAGAACGATAATGATGTTTTGCTTTGTAATAACATGGCAATTGTGGTGAAAAAAAATTAGAAGAATCTTTTGGGGAAAAAAAAAAGAAATAAATGCAAAAAAAAAAAATCTAACGATGAAATGAGATTAAAAAAGGCAAGGAACAGAAAATGGAAAAAAGCTTAACACGAGTAGTTACAGCCTAAGAAAAGCGGAATAACTCGCGATGGAAGAAGTAACAAGGAGATAACAACGAGAATTAATCTCTAGTGAAAACTGCTTTTAAAGTAATCACTACTGACCTAAAAAACACAAAAACCAGAAAACATCTAATCAAATTGTTTATGCGGATAACACACTGCCGTATGGGATCTTATTTATTTTATTTATTTATTCATTTATTTTACGTGTCGTATACAGCAACTTAGGCTAGAGACACGGCAAGAAATTACAAAATTATGTGGGATCTTAAATATATTATCAACCAAATGTATAAAAAAGAATTGAGGCCATCGAAACTACCAAGTGCGGAGAATCCGAAAAAAAAGAAAAAAAAGTATAACATACATAAAGAACGAAAAAATCTCCTCGAGAACATAAATAATGTATAATTTAAATAAAACGTCGAAAGAAGAAAGGAGATAATTTATGCAGAGGCGCGATCATAAATTTCTAAAAAAATTAATAAAAT
Source organism: Icerya purchasi (assembly GCA_039619475.1). NCBI lineage: Eukaryota > Metazoa > Arthropoda > Insecta > Hemiptera > Monophlebidae > Icerya > Icerya purchasi. The sequence goes on from CM077115.1 coordinate 149,614,619, forward strand.
GGAGGCGAAAAGATTCATTGAACAAATAATAAATTATACACCGGTGCAAATTTAGTAATTATACGAACTTGAAGAGAATGGCCGAAAAACGGTATTTTAATTATTAAGATTGTAAATCATTTAGGTTATCCAAAGAAACAAAGAAAAGGAAAGTAATATGGCCTTCCTTCTATTCCCGAAACGTCGGGTAGGTTACATTTATTTACTAAAATAATGATTTATTATAATAATGGAATTAATACAACCCATCCAATTAAGGTATTATATTAATTTTCATTTTACAGTTTTTTACAATATATATATATATATATATATATTATATATTTTTACTATTTACTTAATATTAAATTATTTTTTCTGAATTTTATTTCTTCAATTGCAAATTTGTTAAATTCATTAAAATAATTTTGTACAAGTTGTTTTATATTATAATTACAGAGTGTCTATTATTATTATTATTATTATTATTACTATTATTATAATTGCGTCCTTGCAGTAAAAACATCATCTCTAAAATTACATATTACACAGTTTTCAGAAATTCTAAAATTTATACAAATCCACCTTTAAGATAGACCGTGCTCTGTTATAAATTAGACATTAAAATTTTTTAGCGTATATTGATTATTTTTAAATCTATATCTATCTATTATATTTGGGGAAAACTGATACGTTGTTCCATTATAATTGTTCCATATTTCTTGAAATTTATTTATATAAAATTTATCCATATTCATTTGTTTTACTTTAAGTAGTGTTTATCTTTGTATTCGAAGAATGGTGTCTTATATATTACGTTATTGAACGGACGATCTATATTAATATTATTTTTAATTGCGACCTTGAGCTTATATGTTTTTGTGTTTCATATTTAATATAACCTATAACGATGACCGACAAATAACTGATATTGTTCTATATGATTTAGAGAGTAATATATGGTTTTACAATAGACAATACAGAAATCGAAAAGGCAGAGAGTATAACTTATTTAGGACAACTAATATCTCTAAAAAATAAAACAAAAAAAGAAGTAGAGCGTAGAATCGCACTCACTTGGAAAAAATACTGGTCGCTGAAACATATTTTTAAAGGACCTTACAGAAATGAACTAAAAAGGGAAATTCTAAACGCGTGCGTCCTGCCTACCTTAACATATGGAGGTTAGACATGGACAATAACAAATAATATTATGAATAAAATTGAGATATGTCAAAACGCATTGGAGAGATCTATGATTGGAGTTAAATTAAGAGACAAAATAAAAAAAAATCAAAAACAAATTAAAAGTTAAAGACAATTTCACATGGGCAATAAGAAGGAAAATATGGGACTGGGCAGGACATATTGCAAGAATGGATTCCACAAGATGGACTAAAAAAATAACAGATTGGACAATATACGCGAAGAGAAAAAGAGGAAGACCGGAAAACAGGTGAGAAGATAGTTTCGCTAAAATGTTAAAGCACAAACAATACCATCAGGTGGCTTATGACAGACTAGAGTGGGCTCGGTTGAGGGAGGCCTTTGCTCGTTTTCAGGGCTAAATTAAATTACACAATAGTTTATTTACTCTTCAATGTATATTGTGTAACGTTATATCACTAAGGCTAATAAATAAATATGGTTTGAAGTAAATGTTTTTCTAGTGCGGAATTTAAAATGTACCAGTACAACTGACATTATTACATTTCTTATATCGCTTTATTTAAATTCATATTTTTATATTACTTCAATATTTTTCTACTATTTAAAATGATTAGAAAAATTAATAGAAAATTCAGGGGGGACTAATTGGAAAAAAATATAAACTGCGCGGTAACACTGCATAATGTACAATTTTTTTAAAAGAAGTTGATTGTTTTTTAAAAAATGTACATTGCATATATTATAGATATACATGTAAACAAAAATAAAAATAAAAATATATAAATTATTAATAAATTGAGCACATGATGACGTATGCTCACTTGGCACACTGTTGTCGGCCAAAGGCCAAAAGGTCATCACGCATCTTTGGTAGTCAGTTCGATAAGTTTGGGTTTGAAAAGGAGTAAGAAAAGAAGATCCGATCAACGTTTTTCACTCAGTCAGATTTTTTCATAGAAAATAACAGTTATCTTCTTCGGATTTTTAATAAACTCAGATTCATTTGCCAAAGTAAATGAATTCACAGATCCGAACTAATCATTATAATTTTTATGAATATTACGTTTTTCTAGTAGCATTTACTAGTAGCCACCCCCCGGTCAATAGAGAAAGATGGACGTGGGAAATTTTTTGTAATAAAAAATTTAAAAATCTCCTAAATGTTTATGCATATAGTTAACTTAATAAGAATAATAAGACAATAAAAAGACATAAAAAGATAAAAAAATCGACAGTAGTTGAGACCGTGGTGGTATCCGTGAGGACTTCGAATCTAACGTCCAACGTTACACATCTGGCATTCCCGGTAAGGACAATCTCAGTAGTACATCAAGAAGAAAATCTTACACAACTACGCGAAATATATATTTAAAATAATTTTAAAAAAAGGTACACACACGCACATATTTTTATTTTAACGATTAATAATTTTTAAAAAGCGTATTAATTTTTTACGAACGAAAAAGCCAACCAATTGTTCAAATAACAGGAATTGCGGCTTTTTGGTGTGATTTACGTTATTAAAAAAGACAAATTTACTTGAACGAATGGAACATTAAATTCGGAAAATTAAAGCTTTTATATATCACATAAAATATAATAACTAACAATTTAAAACGGAAAAGGAATCATTTTTTTATTCGACACGGTATATATATATATATATATATATATATATATATATATATATATATATATATATCGTACATTCGTATTAAACTTGTTATTACACGTTAGAGGTAGTAATAAATGAGTATTCGCTATGATATGGAATTAAATTATTTTTTTTTTTTTGATAAGCGAATTTAAAATATATATGTATTCTGTTTATGTTTTTGTTTTTTTTTTTTTTAATTTAGCAATATCAGTTCAGTGTGATAATAGCACGTGCATATGTTGCAGTACTGATAACTCAGAGGGTTGTTAAACGGTAACATTTTGTTCTTCGGGATTTCTCGGAAGCAAAATAAAATGACAACATCTAAATCATTCGGAAACGAAGTGGCAAGCACTAATTAGATACGTCTCTAAGAAGTACTTTACATTCATGCAGCAGAATATTTTAAAAGTAAAATAAGTCGAACAGAGCTGCTGGTATATATATTTTTACAAGATGTTCTGTCTAGTACTTTTTTGATAACTAACATCGTCGTTTAATCAACAAAGAATCAATACAAAATTACAAGAATATTTGAAAATTAATTTACTTCCCACAAATTTACACACAACTTTTAACAGTTTAACTAAAAAGTATATGTGTAATCGAAAAAAAAAAAAAAAAAATGATTTTCCTATACATATCTCTATTACTTAAAACTTTTTTACAACATATATGAAAGATTGCATAGTAAAATGAACACAAAATAACATGAATTTCTGTAACTATTTTTATTAAATGAAATAATTAGATAACAGCAATGCCGATAAAAAATTTATTTTCCACTGAAGCAATTTTAGCGAGTCAATAGGCAGTGGGGTGTATCGTTTGAGTAGAACCCGGTCAGAATCTCCAAAAAGCAAAAACTCCGCTTACGCTGGATTACTACTGGTCGTAGTTTTATAAGCCAATAAAATAAATAAATAAAAAATATTTCGCATTTTGTTTCTGATGAACAATCAATCAGAGGGGAAGCTTATAACGTGTGCCGCATTGTAAGTTCATTAAAAACGTTTACAAAGCCGTTACAACTAATAAAAATAACATAATAAAAATTAAACCCGTGATCAACGACTATAAACAAAGAATAAAGTCTTGCGATCGGCTCGTTTCTCTGCTAATATCGATATTTTTATGAAAAAAATAAATCTAAATAATATTGACGCACATATCGAGTATAAATACAATTAAGGCAAAGTGAAAAAAAAAAAAAAAAAGGATGCCTAAAAATGGTTGCGAATGTGTCGCCATCTTTGTATTTACTCGAATGAAGAGGAAAATTTTTAGGCGAAACGGGGAAATCCCCTTTTGTCTTCTTCAAGCTGTACGAAAATTTTTAAAAAGGTTCAACGAACCACTTTTGAAAATTTAATTAACGGAACCAACACGTAAAGTATAACAGCGATATCCAGAAGGACATTACTGAAAAATTCGATTAAAATTGACAGCAGTCTGTTTCCACACTAAGGATTATTAGTTCGTGATCAGCACTGGTCACATTCCAGAAGCGATTACACCGAATAACGAAAAATCGTTCGACCGCTTCGTGAATAAAATGGTTAAAGATCGACAAAGTGCTATTATTATTAATTGTGAAATATAACTGATAATTAACAAAAATAATAAACTAATATTGTTTCATGCAATGTTCAGAATTTCGATTAATATCGCGCGTATCATCCTATGTGGAACGTCCCCATCTTCAAAATCGTTGTATTATGATAGGCGAATGAAGTAGAATTGAAAATTTAAACAAAGTCAAAAGCCGACGATTAACGCAGATACAAGAACAATAGAGAATTCCAATCGATCGGTTGTAATCTGCAAAGTGTTCGCTATAAGAAGGCGCCACATGAAATAGCAAACAACGTGATAAAACAATCATAAATAAACCTGTCTTTCAATGATAAGAAATAAACACATCGGTAAAACTATTAAAATGAACATCCGATGAATTATTTAAAAACGAAATGAACTATGTGAAATTGAACCGACACGTAATTTTAATAAATATGATTATAAACGGGGGGGGGATCTATTTTTAACAATTAATACGGTACTCGGCGATAACGGTATTACAAAAATATTACGCAATCATCTATCTGCCGGGCCTAACTATTGTCCGAAATATTTATAAAATCGTTTATTACGCACGGTAATCGAAAACAATAAAAAAAAAAAAAAAAAAAAAAAAAAAAACACAAAAAAAAACATTTTTAAAAATAGGCTTTTATTTATGCACTAAAACAGGGCTGGCCAACCCAAATGATCTTGCAGGTCACTTTGGAAATGCATAATAACTCCGCGGGCCGCATATAAAATCATATATCCCCATATTAGATTTAGACCCACTATAGACATTTTTTTATAGTGGAAAATTGAAACGTAATGACCGTTATTACATATATTATTGTGTTTACGATTATTCTTACATGTAAATATAGATAATATAATAATAATAAACATGCAAAGAAATATATAATAAAAAATGAAATCATTAAAAATTATTTATTTTACTAGTGCTACTTTGGTCATCTTGCGGGCCGCGAAAATGCTGCACTAAAAAGTACAAAATAACTTTATTAGTCTGCGACTATCAGATACGCATCTTAACATTAAAATCTGAAACTACAAAATACTATTCTGAAAAACAAAAACGGGGGCCGCAGTTACAAAAGTATTCGGTGTGTGTGTGTGTGGTATTGTGATGCACAACAATGGAACAACATTAAATAGCGATTGTAGTTTTGGCTTAGGATGTATTATAATATTAATATTTAATTATCAATTTTTCAGAATATTTTGTAGTTTCAGATTTTAATGTTAAGATGCGTATCTGGTAGTCGCACATACTAATAAAGTTTTTGGTACTTTTTAGTGTATGAAAGCCTATTTTTAAAAATATTTTTTTATTTTTTAGTCTGGACTTGTTACTACGTATTTCAATAAAAAACAATAAATTTAGAATTGTACTTTATTTTGCTTCATTTTATTCAATATCTTGATTATAGGACATTTAGAGAAATTTGTATTACAATAATAGATTGCATTCTTTCAATTATATTTTTAATAAACGTTGATAAGAGTGTCGGGCACTCACACAACGGGCATTTTTGCCCTGTGAAACGCACAGCTTATTTTTAATTTTTTTTTTTTTTTTTTTTTTTTTTTCTTAGCCCGGCGAGAAACCCACTGGCCACTAACAACTTCTACAAATAAACTAGACTAACAGAATAATGTGTATAAATAAGTAGATTGAATCCTGAAACGTCATGGAATAGGAGCAAAGAATATCAAACTTTAGACATATTTTTATAGTAAAAAAAAAAAAAAAAAGAGGAATAGAAAAAAAAAGTTTTTAACATTCTTTGCTGAAATTAGTAAACTGCGTATATTTTACATATTTTAAATAACTCAGTTTCATTATAGGGATCAATGACTATTGTTTTCATAGCAACCTTCAACAACTATTTTGCTAAAAAAATACCATTTTTCGAGATATTTAGACTGGAGGGTATTATAAATATACGCATAAAACACACACACATATGTCTGCGTCGGAAAATGAATAAATTAATTTACATTTAAAACGACCAAATTGTCACATATAGCGGTCCCGTAATAAACGTAACCCCGACCGAAATTCAACCGATAACGAAATTCCATAACATCGAAAAGGAATATCTGCCGGAAGTCTATCTCGATTGTAAGTAGCAATGAAAACTTCGATTACATTAAAAAAACACGAATTCCGAAACTGCGACGACCTATTTTTTATATTAAATATTTTTCAAACGTATAATGAAATAGTAATATCCGATTTTTTAGTTATCTCAAAATTCATTTATTTCTTCTTCTTCTTCTTCTTCGAGAAAGAAAGATTGAGAAAAGCGAAAGAAAAAAGAAACGCCTTTAAAACTTTCCAGCAAAGGCCGACGCTGCCTGGCTGCCTAAAGCAAAAATTCATATTCGCCGATAATCGGATAACTCTACTTATATAGCTAAAATAAGTATCAAAAGGCACCTCGGTAATATAATGCTGGCAAACATCGAGCGCACAATAAAATGCTTTTCAGATTACTAAAAGCTAATCTAACAAAAACCGGTTTTAAAGATTTCCCTTTTACTACAGCGGACGTTCTAATAAGCAAACAAAGCGCACATAAGGGCCGTTAAAACAAACAACATCCGCATTAACTAGTTCAGTTGTTAAAACGGCATCTCGCGAAAAATTGCTTTCACCAGTCTCGCAATCAAAAACTATACATCCATCACGTGTACCATACATAATATTATATTTATATAGTATGTATGTATTCTTATATAAATTTTAAAAAACGTACAGAGAACAAAATGGCGTTGATGGAAAAGAAATTTATGGCACAATAAGAGCCGTCTGACGATCTGGTCTAAGCCTAGTTGGTCCATTAGTGGCGTACATCTTCAGACAATAGATGGCTGGACAAAAGACGAAAATGAATTTTATTCGTACACTGTCCATACGGTTCGGCAACA